>CM034149.1:719213345-719949118 GCA_019776745.2 Taxus chinensis | reverse complement strand
CCTATTAGCTCCGGGATTCCAAGAGGAAAGTTTCCCACAAGAACTCCACCGAGCCATAACTTTAAAAATATGAGGAGTTAGGAGGAAAACTTTACCTTTCTAGAAAGCTGAGAGAGAGCTCTATCCAATGGTGCCATTTACAGAAAGATTTGAGTGCCTGAAAACCAAAAAATGGACACTGAGGCACAAGAGAGGCAAGAACACAAGGAGTTAGCCACAAAAATGAGCAGGGGCACATTTTTGATAACAATTTTGGTGACTCAGAGGGGTCATCTACCTGCTAGATGAAAATACCAGTTGCCTAAAGTAGTCCATTGGGCATGGAGTCATCAAATTTTCTGTTTGGAACCCCAACTGACTTAGAATGTTGCAAGGAGGAAGATGGAATATCACCTGATGGAAGCAAGGACTGCAAAACATCTCCAAGGATAGCAAGTTGTGCCAAAGCACTTAGGGAGAGAAAAACTAACCTACAGCAAAACAATGTGCACAAACACTTGAAGTAATGGAAAACTAAGCTAATATTTACAAGGTGGAGAATTTCCCTTTAGAAGAAATGCTTGAGATAGATTCCATTGACTAGAATCTGTAGTTCTTCACCATCCAATGAAGACAATTGGAAAGAATTGTTATTCTTGCACTTTGTGACCATGTATGGGCCACTCCAAATGGCATCAAATTTTGAATGCCTTCCCTGTTTTGCTCTATCTGCATCCCATTTTAACACTAGATCTCCAACCTGGAAAGATCTACTCTTGGCCTTCCTGTCAAAGGTCTTCTTGATCAAAGCTTGATCCTTCTCCATTGCTTGGGATGCCTAATCTTTGATCTCTTGAAGCTCCATCAACTCTGCATATCTCACTTCCATGGGCTCAAATTCCAATAGCTCCAACTGTTTCATGAGTTCCAATGTTGGCAACTCAAGAGACATGGGATAAGATTGCTTCTCTTCCATAGACAAGCCTGAATGGGGATTTACCTGTGGATCTCTTGGGAGTTATCCTATCAGCCCATAAGGCTGATTTTAGTTTGATATGCCAAGACCTCTAATTCTCATCAAGACTTCTCGTAATGATCCTCAACAAGTTCTTCTTTGTAGACTCAGCCTGGCCATTACGTTAAGTGTAATAGTTTGATGAAGTACTTAGGTAGATCCCGTTCTTGACAGCCCACTTAGTCACCTTGGATCCAATGAATGCCAATGCATTATCTAAAATTATTGTAGCAAGTATGCCAAATCTGGTTACTATGCCCTCATATAAGTCTAAGATGCTAGACTCATTTGCCTCTTTGAGTGCTACTGCTTCAGTCCACTTGGTGAAGTAGTATGTGGCTTTCAAAATCCATTTGTGCCCTTGGCTTGAATTGGGATTAATGACTCCAATGAAGTCCAAACCCCATTGCATGAATGGCTGGTCAATTGATATTGGATGCAATGGAAGGGCAGCAAGTCTCTCTTTTCCTGTGAAGAATGCACAATTCTTACACCTCTTGATCCATGCAATGCAATCACTGAAAATCTTGGGCCAATAATAACCAGCCTTCATAATTTTTAGAGCTTTCACTCTCAGTGAAAAATGACCACCAACTGGTCCACCATGTAACTCTTCCAACACCCTATGAATCTGATTTGTGCTAATGCATCTTAGCAGCACTCCATTCACATCTTTCTTGAACAAAACTCCATCAACAATGGCATATGGGACAACCTGCAACCCGAAGTATCTTCTTTGGGTCTTGTTCATCTCCAGAGGGCATAGGCCTGTGCTTAGGAAGTGCATTATACCTTGGGTCCAGCAAGGAGTGGGGACAGCATTATTTTCTTCTTGAGTGCCACTTGGCTCATGGCTGTCTTGAACTGTCAAAACAGCCTCTTCTTCATTGCATACTTCTTTTTGCTTACTCAAAATCAGCTGCTCACACAATCCTTTTCATCTTACCAGCTTGGTGACCTTTATCTCAATGTCATACTCCATGACACGAGTGATCCAACCTACCCTTTTCTCATTCAAATCTTTGTTGAGGAGGAAGTCTTTAACCCCAACATGAGATACCATCAACTGGACCTTGTTTTTTGAGACTAAATGCTTGAATTTCTTCAAGCTTCTGATTACTGCAAGTACATGCTTCTCAATAAAAGAATACCTCACCTCATAGTCATCTAGGCTTTGGATGAAGAAAGCGATTGGCTGCTCATCGTTGTCCTTGTTCTGCTGTACCAAAATGGTAGAAATAGTATCATTACTTCCAAATGCATAGAGGATGAAATCCTTGGAGAAGTCCAGGTTGATGAGGGTTGGTGCTTGAGAGATGGCTTCTTTGATTTCTTCAAAACTCTCCTTGCCTTCTGCTGTCCACTTGAAATCCATGCTTTTCTTTAACATTTTGGTGATAGGTTTGACAAGGGCTGCAAAATCTGGGACAAACCTCCGAACAAAGTTTATCCTCCCCAAGAAACTTTGAAGGGATTTCTTGTGGCTTGGCAATGGTAGTGCTGTTATGGCTTCAACCCTCTCTGGATCAATTGCTAATCCTTCTTTGGAGACAATATGGCCAAGGAGATTTCCTTCATGTGCAAGAATGATACACTTCTTAGGATTCAAAGACACTCCAAATCTCCTGCACCTCGTGAAGACTTGTCTCAAATGAGAGAGGTGGTCTGCTGCATTTTTGGAAAAAACAGTGATATCATCAAGGTATATCAACACTATGTTGTTAATCAAACCTTTGAACGCCATGTCCATTTCTCTTTGGAAGGTAGCACCAGTGTTGGACAGCCCAAATGGCATTTTCCTGTATCCATAATTTCCCCATTTGGTTGTGAAGGCTGTCTTGAACTGGTCTTCTTCCTTCACCATAATCTGATTGTAGCCTGAGTAGCCATCAAGTAGTGAAAACCTCTCAGAGCCAGCCACAACTTGCAAGATTTGCTCCATGGAAGGGAGTGGATAATGGTCCTTGAGAGATGCTCTATTCAAGTCTCTGAAGTCAACACACAATCTGATCTCTCCACTCTTCTTTCTAACTGGAACCAAGTTGGCAACCCAACTAGAATGCTTGATTGGGAATATGATCCTTGACTCAATCAACTTGTTCAATTCTTTCCTCATGAGAGGCTCCATATGTGGATTGACTGGTCTTTGTTTCTACCTGAAAGGCTTAGTATTTGGATCCAATTCAATGGTATGCTGAGCTATGTTGGGATTGAAACCTTTCAAGTCTTCATAGCTCCAAGCAAACACATTTGGGAACTCTTGACACAGCTGCATGAACTCATACCTTTCTTGTTCAGTTGTCATCTTTCCAATTTTTAATGGTTTGTTCTCTTCCACCAAGATGGATACTGAATCCTCTCTCTTGACTTGAATGTTTGATTTCTCCTTCCTAAATTGATCATTGGGATTAAAAATGGAGTCCAAAGTGATAAGTCCCTTAGGAAGCTTGTTAGTTCTCAGTTGTACCACTTGGTCACCATACTGTTGTTCTAATTTTTCTTGATTCTTAGCTGAGAACTCAGCTTCTTCTTGCAAGAAATGGATGATTTTCTGGTCATTCTCAAACACTTGCCAGCTTACATTGTTATCCGGCACTGAAGGCCTCACAATCACATGGATGTTTGGTTGTACCTTGTCTTGTTGAATGCTTTCCAAAATGTCAAAGGCTGCCCCTACTGCTGCAATCCTATCAGCAGCTTGGTTCTCTTTCCTAGGAATGGATTTGATGCCAAAACCCTCAAAATCTTCCATGAGGTCCCATACCCTGTTCTTGTAGCACTTGAGTAGATCATTCTTGACAGCATGCTATCCCTTGACCTGATTTACAATCAATTCACTATCACCATAGACTTGCAAGTTATTTATTCCTCTCTTTATTGCCCAATGCATCCCTTGCACCAAGGTTTCATATTCAGTAGTGTTATTGGAGCATGTAAACTGAAATCTAAAAGCTGAATAGTACTTTACTCCTTGAGGTGAAACAAGCATGGGTCCACCTCCTGTACCTTGTCTACTCCTTGATCCATCAAAAAACAGTTGCCATACCTCATTGTAATCCTTATAGTTTGGCTTGGTGATGCTAGGGATGGGCTGATCTTCTTCATGTATGCAATAGACTCCTAGCTCAGATTCTTCTACGTCTTAATTAGGATCAAAAGCATGTACCTTGTCTTCCCATTCATCAAGAGTTAGATCCGGGATGCTTCCAAGCTTGGTGTCAGCTTCATCAGTGCTTGGGTGATCTTCTTGATCAAATGTTGAACAATTGGCATTGATCTGACTTGGAGTGTAGGGCTCAATGTGGAAGTTTGCAATAGGTTCAGACCTAATTACAGCTTTGGTTCCATACCTCATTTTGAACAGCATGTGTGACCAATCAGTAGACAAATATCCTCCAATCCGTGCTGTGAAGTCCCTTGACAAGCATAGGGAAAAGAGTGGTGGAAGGTCTATAACTGATACATCTTGTAAAACAACAACATTTGGACATGCATGCAAGGTAAGACTCAAGTTTCTAATCACTCCAACTGTTGTTACTGCTGTCCCATCCAGCTGCACTACCCCTTTGGATATGGTTTCATACTGGAGCCCTAGCTGATCAGCTATTTTTTTAGGCATCACTGAGCTACTTGCCCCGGAATCTATCATGCAATTGTGCACTAACTGATTTCCAATGATTAATGAAACATAGAAAGGAGGGGGCTTCAACATTTTACCTTGTTGTCCTCCATGATTCCCTTCAGGCTAGGCAGCATTTGTGAGCACTTTCTCTTGCATCTAAACTTGTTGATTCAAAGTTGGCCAGTCCTTCATGGCATCTTGTAGCAAATCTCTTTGGCCTAGGATAGATAGGGATTCCCACATTGATATATTTACATTTTTCTTCTTCATCTGATCAATGATATTGATTGGTGATGGAGGATCTCTTTGCTATCCCTTGGTTGGCACATTCACTCCTTGCATGTGGGCAGCAACAACTGGTATTTGAGTTGGTCTAGGAGCTGTTCTTGGTTGCCCTTGTGCATTTGAAATTGGATTTTGCTTGCCAACCATTTTTGGAGCCATAGAAGGTTGGAGATTGGTTGGAGCTAATGGCTGCCCTTCACCCAAATTCCTTCTTTTTGACCTTGTGTTGGTTGCAACACCTTGAGAAACTACTTGATTCATGCCACAGAAATCTTCTTCTTGCCAGTTTACCAATGTTGTGTCATTTGGGGCTGATTGTTGTTGGAATGTTTGTTGTTGTTGGTTATTTCCTTGACTACCTTCACCCTCCACACTGGTAGTTGTCACCATTAATGCTTGATTCAAAGCACCACTGAAGCACATAGATTGGTTATGAGGTTCATTGCATGGAAAACACCAATCATACTCCTGAGAAACTTTGTTTTGTGTTGGCACCAATGCCTTCGAGGTAGATATGGCATTAGGATTATAGGGCTGAAATGGTCTATTGGCAGGAGGCCTTGTTTGATTTATATTTGCATTTGGATTAGGAGGTCTTTGTGGTTGGTATGGCTGCCTGTTAGGCTGAGTTTGGGGCTGATAAGAATGTCTAAAACCTTGGGCTTGTTGCCTCTTGAGAGTAACCAGCTCATTTCCTAAATTTTGCAATTGCTTCATGACTTCTTGAAGCTCATTTGGGGCTTTTAGAGATGAATTAGAAGCTTCATTTGAACTCTCATTTCTAGGTGTGGGAGAAGGAGCCAAATTAGGTGTTTGATTAGTGTTTGGGCTCTCTAAACTCGGAAACAATGGCATGGGAGGTCTAGGGGCTAGTTTGTCGGCTTGGATCAAATAATTTTCAGCCCTAATGGCAATGCTATAAGCCATAGGGATAGTTATGCCTCCCATGGACTGAATCAACATAGAAATATTAGAATTTAGAGCCTTGAGGTAGTAGAGAAAAGTATCTTCCGCTGTTGGCCTGAATGCCACTGGAATTCTCTCCCAAGTCCTTTGAAATCTGAAGTTGAAATCAGTCAGCTACTCATTGGGAGCTCTCTTGATGGTTGTCAGCTGCTCCAAAAGAGACAAGTTGTCTCCCTTCTCTCCAAATTACTCATGAAGTGCTATACATAGCTGGTTCCAATTCTGAATAGAACCTGAGGCAAGACTTCTAAACCATTGCAATGCTTTCCCCTTGAATGAAGATGCCAGCAATTTGACAGCCACTTACATCTCATTGATTTCATGAATTGCACAAAGGTTGGCAATGTCTTTAACATGATCACCTGGAGTAGTCTGATTCTCTCCAGTGAAGTATGGAATGTTCTTCAAGGTTGTAATTGGAATTGGATGTTGTGCATTGAGAGAAAGTGGGATGCTGCCAGTGAAATTGACATAGGGGTTGTTTTGTGCCATTCTAATTGGCCTTAGAACCCTTGTTGATTGAATGAAAGGCCTACGGGGTGGAGGAGTTGAGAGAGTTCTTTTTGGTGGAGATGGAGACCTTTGGATTCTCCTCCCACTTTGCCTTACTCTTGGAGATAACTACAGATATTCAAACAGTGCCTCTTCTTCTCCATCTCTTGACCTTGTAGTGATTCTTCTCATGAGTTTTCAGGTCTAAACTACTAAAACCAGTTGATTCTTCCCCTTGGAGTCGCCAGATGTGCAATTTATAGCTCTTTTGAAGCAAGAAAATTGAAGCAAATGCACATCAACTTTGCTGCAATAAAAATGAGACCCCTAAGGTCCCACTGGGAATGCCAAAACTGTTGTTGCAAATCAACAGCACCCCTGGATGCAAATTAAGGTTCTAAGTTGATGTTTATGGCATCCAGTGTGATTGCACAACATTGAAACCTCTCTCCAAGTGTGGCACTTAGCAAGATGAGAGAGGAATCTCTAGATTAGAGGCTGGTTCCTCAAACTCCTATGATTAATCTATTATTTACACAACTGCAAGGGTTCAGATCCTAATTTATCCAAATTTACAAGGAGACAGGGAAAAGAAATGCAAAAATTAAAACTAAACTGATAAGGGTGATACACCAAAGGAGTGGTGAGCACTTCTTGCTCATGAAAATTGACACAAATCATAAATTGCAACATAAAACATCATGCACAGGTTGATAAGCTGTAAACAAGGGTTTGAAATGAAGCAAACAACACATACAAAGGACTGAAAGCATTCACAGATCCTGCATTGTGATTTTCAACATCAAAATCCTTGTATTCCAACACCAAAGAGGTAGAAAAACCTGTTACAATCCCTGGAAGGTCTGATACTTGCAAAAATCACTTGTTGAAAGTGAAAACAAAAGCTTTCTATGCAAACAAAAGGTGTTCCCCTTTGAAAAATGAGACAAATCTGGCTTTTACAGTGCATGGGTCGAACCCAGGAGAGAGAAAACGTGAAAAAATGTGGGAGCCATTCCTCATTGACAAAAATACATTAAAAATAGCATGGGTGACCTGACAGACCCATCCCTCAACATTTTTTACCATGCTGGAGAAGAATGCGACCCATTTTGCATTAAAATTGGTTGTTGAAACGTCAGTTCTATCCATGGGCACATACCAGAATCGTTTTTTGATTTTCTCCAACCAAACTGAACCAAAATTCAAAATTGACCATGAAATCATGTAGATAATTTCACCAGCTTTCCATTGATGTAAAGAATGTGAAAATCTGAGCTCTGGATCGAAAGTTATGGCCGTTTGAAGATTTAGGGTAAAAACAGGCCCAAAACGGATCGGCAGGAAAAAATTTCAAATTTTACCTCTTTTTTGCATTTGGAAATTTTTTTAAAAAATCCCCACACTCCGCAACTTGGATGCCACATGGCATGATGTGATTGGCTATGGGCTCATCCTTGAAATTTTTCTTACGGGCGCTTAGAAATTTTTTGCCACTTGGACACGTGGCACTACTTTATTGGCTCGGGACAAAGTTCAAAAAATTTCTTGCACAAAACACTTAGCAAAATTTTTCACTTCGCCTCCCCTGCTGACATGTGTCACGTCCTAATTGGCTTGGCAGGCCCACGGGAAAAAAATTTCCCTTTTCAAATTTTGTCCAAAACATGAAAAAATTTCTAAGTATTTTTTTCTCTTTTCTTCTGCCACCTCCTGGGACACGTGGCAACTTCCTATTGGCTATGGGATTCCAAGGGGAAAATTTCCCACAAGAACTCCACCGAGCCATAACTTGAAAAATATGAGGAGTTAGGAGGAAAACTTTACCTTTCTGGAAAGCTGAGAGAGAGCTCTATCCAATGGTGCCATTTACAGAAAGATTTAAGTGCCTGAAAACCAAAAAATGGAGACTGAGGCACAAGAGAGGCAAGAACACAAAGAGTTAGCCACAAAAATGAGCAAGGGCACATTTTCGATAACACCTGTAGGTAAGCTTGTCCTAGAATAATAGTGTCATCAATCCTATCCCAATGTAAAGGTGTCTTATAAGGTCGACCATAAAAATCCTGGCAGGGATCCATACTAATGGAACTTCGATAGTTTTTGTAGTATGTGAACTCAACTAAATGTAGGTAATTATCTTCCCACTTCTTATGGTTGTCCATCACATACATCCTCAATATGTCCTCTAGTACCTGATTAACCCTCTTCGTCTTTCCATCTTCCTCTAAATGATATGCTGAGCTGAAATTAATATGTGTACCCAAAGAGTCTTGAAAGGAGGTCCAAAATAGTTATGTGTAAATGGTATCCCTATCATTGATGATGGTCTTAGGAATCCCATGTAATATAACAATGCCCTCCATAAATAATTTGGCAATGGTCTAAGAATTATAGGTGACCTTGGTTGGTGAGAAATGTGCAACCTTGGTCAGCTTATCTACAGTGACCATAATGGCATCATAATGATAAGGAGACATAGGGAGTCCTAGTATGAAATCCATGGATATCACATCCCATTTCCACTCAGGAATATCATGAGGGTGTAAGAGTCCTGTGGGATGATAATGTTCTTCCTTGATCCTCTGGCACTTAAGGAAACGTGCTACAAAATCTGCTATGTCCCATCAAAGACCAAACCAATAATATAACTCCCTCAGATTGGCTTGCATTTTATTCACTCCCGAATGTGCTGCATATGGGGATCAATGAGACTTTTTAATGATGAAGCTAAGGATATCACCTGACTTAGGAACATAGATGTGCCTATGGAACTGAAGTAAACCATCTACTTCTAAAATTCACCCTAAATATCTTCCCTCTTATGAACCCTATGACTCAAATATTTTTCTAACACCCTCATAAAACTTGTCCTTTGAAAGGTACCGAAGAATCCTTCCTCTACATTCTAACTGCAGTGTCAAGGATTTAAGCACATGTCTTCATCTACTAAGTGCATCTACAATGACGTTTTCCTTTCCTTTGATATACTACACCTCCATGTCGTACTCACATAGGAACTCCATCCAATGCCCTTGGTGAGCATTGAGGTTTGGCTATGAGAAGATATCCTACAAAATACGGTGATTTGTGCTCAAAATGAATGACCTGCCCAAAATTTATGGCGCCGATACACAAGATCATGAAGAACTACTGCAAGATCTAAGTCATAAGTAGGATAGTTAAGCTTGTAATATTTGAGCTTATGTGACTCAAAAGGAAATAACCCGGTGCTCCTACATAAGAACTGCTCCTAGACCATCTAGTGATACATCAGTACAAACAACAAAATCCTCTCTTGGGTCCAGAACTACTAAAATAGGCATCGTGGATAGTATTTACTTAAGAAACTAGAAGGCCTACTCACACTTCTATGACCAGTAAAACTTCTGTGTGTGTGTGTGTGTGTGTGTGTGTGTGTGTGTGTGTGTGTGTGTGTGTGTGTGTGTGTGTGTGTTAAGCATGGAAAGAACTCCGATGTAAGAGAAAACATGCATAAGAAACTAGATAAAAATAAGAAATAGTATTTCCACATTTCTAAATAAACTCTAGGAAATCATTCAGAGGAATATGGACACAAAGAATCAAAATCCTACATAAACGAAAGTAAATAATGATTATACATTCACATAGATCATGACAAGAACTATAATCAACCTGCAAGAGTCTCAAGTTAACCAAATTCAACACAAAATAGAGTAACTAGCCTTAAACTAACATCTCCAAACACTTAATTAGTAAGAATGCATTGGAACATCGCATAAACCATTCAAAAGAAGCATTAATTCATGAAAATAAGATTACTTAGACATAATATCTTACCTTGCAGACATTATTGACACTTCTGTGTGTAAAATCTACTTAGTAAATTAAAAAAAACATGAATATCTAGGATTCTCAGAGATAAATTCTCCAGAGTGACCTAGTGCATCTTGGTAAACACCTATTAGATTTTGGGTTGAATGGATCTAAAATATCATGGTTTTTCTATAAAACTTAACCTACTGATTCTTTATAATGGTTCTAAGGTAATTTTGGTCTCATTAAAATAAATCAAAAGGGTTAAGGGTATGGTAGAAAGGAATCTTAAACTCTCTCGCTATCTCTTTAAAGGATGGAAAGCACTCTGATCTCATCCAAATTGTACAAAAGACTCCATAAAAAACAATAAATAGAATTAGCACATTTCTAAATAGACTCTAGGAAATCAATCGCCTGATACTGGAGAAATATAGTCTTGGACACGTATAAACCTAAGCAAATAATTATTGTACATTCACTTAGGTCATGAAAAGGGTTAGTCAATGTAGGATTGTCTCATGCCAACCAAATTCAGCATAAAACAAAAAAATTGTACATAAACTAACATCTCCAAACACTTAATCAATAAGACTACATTGGCACATCCTAGAAACCAACTGGAAGAAGAATAAAGTCATGAAAATGAGGCTACTCATGATCAATATATTACCTTCAACACATAACTAAATTGAGAAACGCAAACTCTACTTAATAAATAGAAACATATGTGAATGTTTAGGACACTCAAACATAAATTCGCAACTGGAAGTCACTTAATAACCCACAAACACAATGTGAAGCTCCAAATCCATTACTTTGTATTGAACTCAGTCAAGAATGATTTGACAATTAGATTACATCAATTTATAGGCCAATGATCATTCTACTACCCTTGCAAACTTTCAAGCTTCTAGGAAATTGAAAACTACAAAATAAACTAATACATCTACAAAAACCACTAGGAACAAGCTCCCATAAGTTAAAACCCTCCAAAATAGACTTCTTTTTTAATTAAAACTTCAATGGTTAAGCATCAAAGGAAATTTGGAGGCCCATAACACTGAAATATACCATCAAAAACTCAATTTTATCCCTAGAGATCAGGAGAACAAATGAATTTAGTGTTGCAACTTGTCCAAAATAGACCATCATGTGTTTTAGCAACTTAAGCTTGATCCGACTCCTCCTCTATGTGTTTTATCAAATTATGACATCACGAGAGCCCGTATAATTATCCCTAAGTCTCATACTTTTGGGATCTTGAAGATCTCAAAATTTTCTATTGTGACTCTAAAATTATTGGCGTTCATAATATCTCAGGCTCCCAAGAATTTTGGGACTTCGATGTCTCAAGATTCCTCGGGTTCTCAAGATTTTTTACGTTCTCAAGATTTCTGGGGTTCTCATGATTCTGAGGGATCTTTGGTTTGAAATACATTTTCATTAATCCAACCAAGCCAAAACTTTAACTCCACATAGATTTTGTCAATGAAACCTCAAGCCTCCCTGATCTTTGACACTTTTTATGCATCACTGTTTTCCCTCTCACTTAGCTTTGTCTCATTGAATGGTGACACTTGTCTCCCATCGACATTACTGTGCTCTGCGAAACTAAGTGACTTTGGTGTCAACATCAAAGAATCCCAAACATCAATAAGAAACAGTACATGTCCCTAGGGACACTTTTCTCAAATCGGAAATCTTAGTTCTATAGTCACAGAGTTAAATGTCTTAAACTCAATGAGAAATCCAAATCAAGTTCCATCATTTGAATATTTCAAGGCCATTTTCACTCTAAAAAATGGCTGTGTCATAGATTATCTTGATTTTAATATGACGTGCATCTTAAGCATTAAAATAAACCATGGAAACCTAATTAAGAAACAAAAGTTGATGATTAAATCAGAGCAAAGCGAGAGTCAAACCTTGAATGAATGAATGAAAGTTTTTAATGACGTCCACGAGACCGAGAAGTCTATGGGACCCAAAGATAAACATGAGCAAGACAATCAAACATCAAAAGATGCCCGAGAAAAACCACTATTTCTACATTTCTTCCAGCTCTTTGCTAATTTTACTTCGTCTTCTATGAATTTTTATCAGGAAATATGTTGTCTTTGCCACCCTCTCCTCTTCAAACAAAGCTTTAAGATCAACCCCTCTTAAAATATCCATGAAGTTTCTCCTTATGTCCCTGTAAGCGACACATTCCATGACGAAGTGTCATTCTGATTCCATTGCTTCCGAGTTGCAAAACTTGCAAACCCTTTTAGCCCACTCCTCCTTGGGAATTTTCCATCTCCCGGTTTCACACCTAAGGTGATGTGAACTAGTTTTTAGTTGCACAATTAACATTTCAGCCTTCCACTTTATTGTCGCTCCAATGTAGTGTTTTTGCCTATGATCACAAGTGGGATTAAAATTCTGGACATAGTATTCTCTTTTTCGACCAAGCTGCTTATTCCACATGATATTTCTGAACTTCTCTCTTACATACTTCTTTATTTCTTCATTAGTGCTAGGGAACTCCTACGTGCTAATACCCCATTTGCTCATCCATTCGTCATTTTTCTTCACCCATGTTTTCTTCCTCCTATTTAACTTTTCCTCAATTGCTATTTTAGGCCACCAGGAATCCTCCATGATTTCCACTTTTTTGAAACAACCTAATAGTCGGGTCATCGTCGTTGCTTCCACCGGGAAGGCTCCAACTTCTGCTAAAATGATTTCATATGGGACCGTGGTTTTTATTTTGAAACTACTTGTAATTAGATGCTTATGAACTCTTTCTTTTTGCTTCCATTTCTTCACAGATGTACTGCTGCCCCAAATCTCACAACCGTATAGCATTACTGAGATCACTTGTTACTCAAAAAGGTTCAAACGGGTCTTCCAGTCCCATAATTCCGATGTCTTGCATCTATTTTGGAGCATGTATAGATCTTTCCAGCCCCCTTGGATTCTCTTAGCTCTACACGTTTCCTAGCTAAGACAATTGTGAAATTCCAATCCCAAATATTTGTACTTCTTGACAACTTGCAAGGAGTCCCCATTGAATTCAAAGATTACTTGTCTCCTTTTCTTTTTTAAGGTAAATATCATGATTTTGGTTTTACCAATGTTCACTTGCTCTCCCACCTCTTGGAAAAATAGCTCTAAAGCTCTCAAATGCACTTCTAAACCCTGCTCTGTTTTATCCATTAGCATAAGATCGTCTACATAGAGCAAAAATTTCACTACATAGAAAGCTAGATGAATCCCACCTCCGCCCTTTTTGTCAATCCATTCCTCTAGCTTGTTTATATATTACCCAAACAAGGTGGGTGACAATGGACAACCTTGTTTGACCCCAATGTCACTCCCAAAGCACTCTGATAGACCATCTTTAGTCCTGATTTTAGCTTGTACCTGCTCATACAGTCTATGCACCGCTGCCCTATACTTGTCCGGAATGCCCAACTCTTCCATTTTATTCCACAATTTACTTCTTGGAAGCATGAAAGTATGAACAAGTTATAAAACTAAGTTCAACTCGGTTATTTTAATGAGTTTAATCAGACCGTCAAAACTAGAGACTGTTAATTATGCTGAAGAGATTATGGAACACAATTTTAACAACTGATAAATTGAAGGGGGTTTCATTCTCTTGTCAAAAAGGAATGGGTGTGTGTTGGGTACCTACAAACTTATTACACATTGACAACATGAATTATTCTTAAAACTTACACGCGACTCTTGTTAATAGAGATCTTAAGGATTACTATTTCAAGATTTATTGCAAAGTGGTTCAAGAGGGGAATCAAACTTGTTGTTGTTGTTACTCACTAAATAGCTCAATTTCATTTAATGTTGAAGACCGTTTACCACTAATGGAGTCATGTAGACAATGAGCTGAGTTAATGTGGAGTTCGGTAATGAGCAAAAACAATCAAGGATTGATGCCATGAATAAAAGAAATTTGAGACAAAGTTGGAACCAATGCAAATAATAACAAATACATAGTGCAATTCCAAAGGATGAATGGAACTAAATGAATTGTGGATGCAATTCCAAAGATTGTAGCTAATATCGACGTGCATTGCCAATGTAAGAAATCTAATGCAAATCTGAGATGTCGATGCCCTATGGAAGCTATAGCTATTTTTGGATGTTGTAGATGCTTGTGGATGGCGTAACAAACTCACAAAGATTATTTTAATCTATGATGGCCCGGAATGCTCAAATCGAAACACCATTCAACACAAGATTAAGCCAAGATGTAGACATCATACGGGGAAATGATCTCCCCTCATCTTCTTTCAAATATCCATTCCACGCAAGGATATTAGAATAATATCAAATTATAAATGTGATTTAGGTTACTAACCATACGAATAATTAAAAAATAAACACAAGAATACTCAAATCATAATTACATTCTAAACTTTATATATTGATGTTCACAATAGAATATTACATATATAGTGAGTTGATAAATTATAAGATATGAGTCACACTTTTCTCTTTCAACCATTCATTTATATAATATAGTGAGTAACAACTTTCCCATAGTAACATTTTCAACTATAAAATGTAATGTATCATAGGATATCTCTCGCACCTCATACTAACTAACTATTACAACACATAATGTCTATATGAGTTGTTATTAGAACTCATCACAAAGCATACCACCACAATAACATGCAAATACTAAAAAGATATTCCTAGCATACACCACAACCTCCCTTCATCCTTTATTTAAAAATGTATAGAAAATTCCATTTGTTGATTTGTGAGCTTGGGGGTATGCTTGGATTACTAAGATTTTGTAAACATGGACTTCACTAATAGAGTGTCAAAGGAACTCCATAACATTTTTTTCATCTTTATTACGGTGGAGGAATAAAATGTGTGTTAGTCATTATGTAACGCCCACCTTTTACACAGTCAAATACAACACTAAAAAAACCAGAATAATTTTTTTTGATTTACATTGTAGATTACATGACACTATAGAAGATTACTTAGGACAACTCACAACACATGATAAGTTTGCACAACCACTAACCCACATGGTTAATATAATGCCCCCTCTTGAAACATAGGAAACCACACCTAGTAGTAGTTAAATATTTTGGTAATTTTTTTAAAGTAAATAAATACTAATCTGAATCCTGTTATTAATTATTTTATACCAAAAATTGATTTAGGCAATAAATTAACTACTTTTCCATTTCTAATTTTAATTATTTTGTCAAGGACCTTCCCCATGAGAACTTCAATAATTTATTTCCCATCATGATTACCCTACTAAATAATTGTAAGGGTCATATTAGAAGGTCTACATACCATTTTAATTTAATTATCCCCCACACCCTCTTATTAATTGTTTACTAAACTCCCACAAAATTCCATAACTTAAAAGTTGTGTAGGATTTAATATGAACCCTAGGAGCAAACTAATCTTGGCCCTTGATTCAAAATTTACCTTTGATTTTTCCTAATCCATTCTTATGATTTATTTTCTTTTTCATTTGATTCATTTTTCTTTTCTTTGTACCAGTTGAGGAGGAGCCAAGGAGTTGTTTTTTGGATTCTTAGGGTTCCTCAAGACATTGTCATTATTTTTTTTGTATTCATTCTTACCAGAAGCATCTCTCATTAGGTGTTTATTATACCCATTTTTTGTGTTTAATGAAGGAAAATATACATATACATCTCTCTCTCTCTGTGTGTGTGTGTGTGTGTGTGTGTGTGTGTGTGTGTGTGTGTGTGTGTGTGTGTGAAAAGTAATTTGAATTAAAAGAACTTAGATTAAGAAATCTGCATCATTTGAAAAGGGTGAGGGCGGCGGTCTATGGGAATGGGCACAATGGAGGGAGTGGTGGGCGGTGAAAATGGGGAGGGAAGCATTTACGGTGGTGGGGGTCCATGTTTGGAATGGGTGTGGGGGTCAACGGGATTGTGGAGTTGGGCACGATGGAAATGGAGGGGTTTACGGGAGTTGGGGGTGGACACAGTGGTGTGGCTGTAGGCCACACAATTTTTTTTTCAAGTTTTGGGGGTGCCCCCGCGGGTGTTCGACCCCCTCCCAAAAAGAAAAAATTGTTTTAAAAACATACGACTTACACAGCAACATCATTAATTATTTTTCTTATTTAAATTTGTTATTTTATTTAATACATATATATACACATACACATACACATACACATATACATATACATATATACATATATATATATATATATATAAATGCACACACACACACACACACACACCACACACACCACACCACACACACACACCACACACACACACACACAACACACACACACACACACACACACACACACACACACACACACATATTAGATATATTTTAATATATTTATATTATATACTATATCGAAATAATTACAAGTTGTAAAATGATAAGTTATGCTTTGTTATTTTTGGGAAGTATGCAACTTCATAAATTTCAATATATCTATATTAAAAATAATTTACTCATTTGTATAATAAGAGGGAATGCAACAATGTATTTCAATTAAAAAATAGGGCTTGGAATATATTTAAAAGTTAGTAAGGAAGGGAGTATATTCACATTTGATTCCCTAATATAATCATTTTGTTAAGCTTCACATGGAAAGGAAAATAAAACTGATTTCATTCCATTCAATAATGTTACAAGAATTTACAAGAAGGAGATACATTACATGAAAGATAATATTCCATGCAATATTAAAACTCAAGCTCCATGTTACAACTAGATTTCTTTTCAAATGTAATAGCAAGATAAATACTACATATTTCTAACAAGAAGGAGATTCCAAAACGAAATGTCAAATTTTATACAAAACAAAACTTTCAACCATAAGAAAATCTAAATCTAACATACCAAATAAAAAAACATAAGATCAAAGAGCCTGTGTCCAAAATATCTCCAAATCTCTTAGCTTTTCCCAATTCCTTGTCCAACCAAAACTCCAACTCCAAAATCCTCTAAACACAAAGCAAAAGCCAAAAAAAAAGTTATTTTTCTGCCCCATGAGGGAGTATTTGAAGAAAAATAGATAAGTTTCCTCACAAATGAGGGGATGACATGTGTCACCCCTCTCCTCCCTCCAAGTCAAGATTCCCAAAAAAAAATGGAGAAGAAATATAAACTCACATTTAAAAACCCTTCTCCAAAATTACCCAAAATGAAAATGAGAAAAGATTATGAAATTTTTCATAACACATATATTCCAACCCATTTTACATGGATGGTGACCAAAGAGATGTTAAATGGGAGTGAAACTCCCTCAATGCCTTAGAATTAAGCCCCTTGGGCCACTTGTTGACAATTTACATAGCCTCCCTGAAATCTACATTCTCCCGTGCCCTATAACCTACACACTCAATGCACGCATTAAACGCATCTGCCCAATACAAGTGTAAATTAACTACTCAGTAATTGATCAAGTCTAAACTTGAAATCTATGATATCAAAACATCAACATGGAATCCTAAATGAGAAACATGCATAATTCCACATAAATTCACTATGTGTTAGCCATTACAATACATATAAATTACATATAACCATGCTATCATGTGTTCTCATCAATAATCAAATAATATATATCCTCAATGTTTGTGAATAAACTATGTATCCATCATATATCAATTATGACCAAATAACATTGAAATATTTTCTTATCCACAACATCCAATGAAATGTGTCAACATACTAATCAAAGCTATATTGGCGCTACATGCCCAAATCATCATACATGTCCATGAAGATCAAATAACATAACATATTGTCCAAAATATGTCAAAATCCCTATCAAATCATAACTATAAGTAAAGCAATCAGCAGATAACTTAGGCTATAAATTTTCGGCACTACATCCCCCCTCCTAAAATTAGACTTCCTCCTAGAAGTCACTAGAAGAGGTATGGACATCTATCCCAAAATAGTGTAGCATCCTCCCAAGTAGTTGTTGTCTCATTATATCCTCCCACTGCACCCTAACTTGTTCTAAGTCTAGACCCCGAAGGGCTAACCACTAGTGGTGGAGTATGCATATGGGCTCTGGCCTCGACTCTCCTCCATCCTCTACTTGTAAGGTCGACTAATCCAAAACATGAGAGATATGAGGTACATATCTATGTAGTATAGAAAAATGAAATACATTGTGGGCCTGTGCAAGGCATGGTGGCAAAGCTAGGTGATACGCAACTTGAATGATGACCTCCAAAATATAAAATGGCCCCACAAAACAAGCCAATAGCTTAGAACCATTTCCATAATGGATTGGGATCTTATGTGGACAAACTCTCAAGAAGACTTTGTCACCCACTACGAAGTGATGATCAATCCTCTTGGTTTATGCATAAGCCTTTTGGCATGCTCTATCTTGCTCAAGACACTTCTTAATCAGAACAATCTGTTGCTCTAAGACCTGTTGTTGTTGCAAATCAACAGCACCCCTAGATGCAAATCAAGGTTCTAAGTTGATGTTTAGGGCATCCAGTGTGATTGCACAACATTGAAACCTCTCTCCAAGTGTGGGACTTGCAAGATGAGAGAAGAATCTCTAGATTAGAGGCTGGTTCCTCAAACTCCTCTCATTAGATCTATTATTTGCACAACTGCAGAGATTCAGATCCTAATTTATCCTAATTTGCAAGGAAACGGGGATAAGAAATGTAAAAATTAAAGCTAAACTGATAAGGGTAATACACCAAAGGAGTGGTGAGCACTTCTTGCTCATGCAAATTGACACAAATCTTAAATTGCAACATAAAACATCATGCACAGGTTGATAAGCTGTAAACAAGGGTTTGAAATGAAGCAAACAACACATACAAAGGACTAAAATCATTCAAAGAGCCTGCATTGTGATTTTCAACATCAAAATCATTGTATTCCAACACCAAAGAGGCAGAAAAACCTGTTACAATCTCTAGAAGTTATGATACTTGCCAAAATGACTTGTTGAAAGTAAAAACAGAAGCTTCTTGTGCAAAAAAAGATGTTCCCCTTTGAAACATATGCCAAATCTGGCTTTTACAGTGCATGGGTCGAACCCAGGAGAGAGAAAACGTGAAAAAATGTGGGAGCCATTCCTCATTGACCAAAATGCATTAAAAATAGCATGGGTGACCTGACAGACCCATCCCCCGACATTTTTGACCATGCTGGAGAAGAATGCGACCCATTTTGCATTAAAATTGGTTGTTGAAACGTCAATTCTGTCCATGGGCACGTACCAGAAGTGTTTTTTGATTTTCTCATCCAAACTGAGCCAAAATTCAAACTTGACCATGGAATATTCTAGAGAATTTCACCATCTTTCCATTGATATAAAGAACGCAAAAATCTGAGCTCTGGATCGAAAGTTATGGCGTTTGAAGATTTAGGGTAAAAACAGGCCCAAAACGGATCGGTGGGAAAAAATTTCGAATTTTACCTCTTTTTTGCATTTGCAAAAAAATTTCAAAAATCCCCATGCTCCACCACTTGGATGCCATGTGGCATGATGTGATTGGCCGTGGGCTCATCCTTGAAATTTTTCTTATGGGCCCTTAGAAATTTTTTACCACTTGGACACGTGGCACTATTCTATTGGCTCGGGCCAAAATTGAAAAATTTTCTTGTGCAAAACACTTAGCAAAAATTTTCACTTCGCCTCCCCTACTAACACGTGTCACGTCTTGATTATCTCGGCGTGCCAACGGGAAAAAAATTTCCTTTTTCAAATTTTGTCCAAAACTTGAAAAAAATTCTAAGTATTTTTTTCTCTTTTCTCTGCCACCTCTTGGGACACGTGGCAGCTTCCTATTGGCTCCGGGATTCCAAGGGGAAAATTTCCCACAAGAACTCTGCCAAGCCATAACTTGAAAAATAAAAGGAGTTAGGAGGAAAAATTTACCTTTCTGGAAAGCTGAGAGAGAGCTCTATCCAATGGTGCCATTTACAGAAAGATTTGAGTGCCTAAAAACCAAAAAATGGAGACTAAGACACAAGAGAGGCAAGAACACAAGGAGTTAGCCACAAAAATGAGTAGGGGCACATTTTTTATAACAATTTTGGCGACTCAGAGGGGTCATCTACCTACTAGATGAAAATACCAGTTGCCTGAAGCAGTCCATTGGGCATGGAGTCATCAAATTTTCTGTTTGGAACCCCAACTGACTTAGAATGTTGCAAGGAGGAAGATGGAATATCACCTGATGGAAGAAAGGACTGCAAAACATCTCCAGGGACAACAAGTTGTGCCAAAGCACTTAGGGAAAGCCAAACTAACCTATAGCAAAACAATGTGCAGAAACACTTGAAGGAATGGAAACCTAAGCTAATATTTACAAGGTGGAGAATTTCCCTTTAGAAGAAATGCTTGAGATAGATTCCATTGACTAGAATCTGTAGTTCTTCACCATCCAATGAAGACAATTGGAAAGAATTGTTATTCTTGCACTTTGTGACCATGTATGGGCCACTCCAAATGGCATCAAATTTTGAATGCCTTCCCTGTTTTGCTCTATCTGCATCCCATTTTAACACTAGATCTCCAACCTGGAAAGATCTACTCTTGGCCTTCCTGTCAAAGGTCTTCTTGATCAAAGCTTGATCCTTCTCCATTGCTTGGGATGCCTAATCTTTGATCTCTTGAAGCTCCATCAACTCTGCATATCTCACTTCCATGGGCTCAAATTCCAATAGCTCCAACTGTTTCATGAGTTCCAATGTTGGCAACTCAAGAGACATGGGAAAGATTGCTTCTCTTCCATAGACAAGCCTGAATGGGGATTTACCTGTGGATCTCTTGGGAGTTATCCTATCAGCCCATAAGGCTGATTTCAGTTTGGTATGCCAAGACCTCTAATTCTCATCAAGACTTCTCGTAATGATCCTCAACAAGGTCTTGTTTGTAGACTCAGCCTGGCCATTACGTTAAGGATAATAGTTTTATGAAGTACTTAGGTAGATCCCGTTCTTGACAGCCCACTCATTCACCTTGGATCCAATGAATGCCAATGCATTATCTAAAATTATTGTAGCAGGTATTCCAAATCTGGTTACTATGCCCTCATAGAAGTCTAAGATGCTAGACTCATTTGCCTCTTTGAGCGCTACTGCTTTAGTCCACTTGGTGAAGTAGTCTGTGGCTGTCAAAATCCATTTGTGCCCTTGGCTTGAATTGGTATTAATGACTCCAATGAAGTCCAAACCCCATTGCATGAATGGCTGGTCAACTAAGATTAGATGCAATGGAAGGGCAGCAAGTCTCTCTTTTCCTGTGAAGAATGCACAATTCTTACACCTCTTGATCCATGCAATGCAATCACTGAAAATCTTGGGCCAATAATAACCAGCCTTCATAATCATTTAGAGCTGTCACTCTCAGTGCAAAATGACCACTAACTGGTCCACCATGGAACTCTTCCAACACCCTATGAATCTGATTTGTGCTAATGCATCTTAGCAGCACTCCATTCACATCTTTCTTGAACAAAACTCCATCAACAATGGCATATGGGACAGCCTGCAACCTGAAGTATCTTCTTTGGGTCTTGTTCATCTCTGGAGGACATAGGCCTGTGCTTAGGAAGTGCATTATACATTGGGTCCAGCAAGGAGTGGGGACAGCATTATTTTCTTCTTGAGTGCCACTTGGCTCATGGCTGTCTTGAACTGTCAAAACAACCTCTTCTTCATTGCATACTTCTTTTTGCTTACCCAAAATCAACTACTCACACAATCCTTTTTGTCTTACCAGCTTGGTGACCTTTATCTCAATGTCATACTCCATGACACGAGTGATCCAACTTGCCCTTTTCTCATTCAAATCTTTGTTGAGGAGGAAGTCTTTAACCCCAACATGAGAGACCAGTCAACTGGACCTTGTTGTTTGAGACTAAATTCTTGAATTTCTTCAAGCTTCCTGATTACTGCAAGTACATGCTTCTCAATAAAAGAATACCTCACCTCATAGTCATCTAGGCTCTGGCTGAAGAAAGCAATTTGGCTGCTCATCGTTGTCCTTGTTCTGTTGTACCAAAATGGCAGAAATAGTATCAATACCTCCAAATGCATAGAGGATGAAATCCTTGGAGAAGTCCAAGTTGATGAGGGTTGGTGCTTGAGAGATGGCTTCTTTGATTTCTTCAAAACTCTCCTTGCCTTCTGCTGTCCACTTGAAAGCCATGCTTTTCCTTTAACATTTTGGTGATAGGTTTGACAAGGGCTGCAAAAATTGGGACAAACCTCCGAACAAAGTTTATCCTCCCCAAGAAACTCTGAAGGGATTTCTTGTGGCTTGGTAATGGTAGTGCTCTTATGGCTTCAACCCTCTCTGGATCAATTGCTAATCCTTCTTTGGAGACAATATGGCCAAGGAGATTTCCTTCATGTGCAAGAAAGATACACTTCTTAGGATTCAAAGACACTCCAAATCTCCTGCACCTCGTGAAGACTTGTCTCAAATGAGAGAGGTGGTCTGCTGCATTTTTGGATAAAAATAGTGATATCATCAAGGTATATCAGCACTATGTTGTTAATCAAACCTTTGAACGCCATGTCCATTGCTCTTCGGAAGGTAGCACCAGCGTTGGACAGCCCAAATGGTATTTTCCTGTATGCATAAGTTCCCCATTTGGTTGTGAAGGCTATCTTGAACTAGTCTTCTTCCTTCACCATAATCTGATTGTAGCCCGAGTAGCCATCAAGTAGTGAAAACCTCTCAGAGCCAGCCACAACTTGCAAGATTTTCTCCATGGAAGGGGAGTGGGTAATGGTCCTTGAGAGATGCTCTATTCAAGTCTCTGAAGTCAACACACAATCTGATCTCTCCACTCTCCTTTCTAACTGGAACCAAGTTGGCAACCCAACTAGAATGCTTGATTGGGAATATGATCCTTGACTCAATCTGCTTGTTCAATTCTTTCCTCATGAGAGGCTCCATATGTGGATTGACTGGTCTTTGTTTCTACCTGACAGGCTTAGTATTTGGATCCAATTCAATGGTATGCTGAGCTAAGTTGGGATTGAAACCTTTTAATTCTTCATAGCTCCAAGCAAACACATTAGGGAACTCTTGACACAGCTTCATGAACTCATACCTTTCTTGTTCAGTTGTCATCTTTCCAATTTGTAATGGTTTGTTCTCTTCCACCAAGATGGATACTGAATCCTCTCTCTTGACCTGAATGTTTGCTTTCTCCTTCCTAAACTGATCATTGGGATTAGAAATGGACTCCAAAGTGATAAGTCCCTTGGGCAGCTTGTTAGTTCTCAGCTGTACCACTTGGTCACCATACTGTTGTTCTAATTTTTCTTGATTCTTAGCTGAGAACTCAGCTTCTTCTTGCAAGAAATGGATGATTTTCTGGTCATTCTCAAACACTTACCAGCTTACATTGTTATCCGGAACTGAAGGCATCATAATCACATGGATGTTTGGTTGTACCTTGTCTTGTTGAATGCTTTCCAGAATGTCAAAGGCTGCCCCTACTGCTGCAAGCCTGTCAACAGCGTGGTTCTCTTTCCTCGGAATGGATTTGATGCCAAAACTCTCAAAATCTTCCATGAGGTCCCATACCCTGTTCTTGTAGCACTTGAGTAGATCATTCTTGGCAGCATGCTATCCCTTGACCTGATTTACAATCAATTCACTGTCACCAAAGACTTGCAAGTTCTTTATTCCTCTCTTTATTGCCCAATGCATCCCTTGCACCAAGGTTCCATATTCAATAGTGTTATTGGAGCATGCAAACTGAAATCTAAAAGCTGAATAGTATTTTACTCCTTGAGGTGAAAAAAGCATGGCTCCACCTCCTATACCTTGTCTACTCCTTGATCCATCAAAAAACAGTTGCCATACCTCATTGTCATCCTTATAGTTTGGCTTGGTGATGCTACGGATGGGCTGATCTTCTTCATGTATGCAATAGACTCCTAGCTCAGATTCTTCTACTTCTTGATTAGGATCAAAAGCATGTACCTTGTTTTCCCATTCATCAAGAGTTAGATCCGAGATGCTTCCAAGCTTGGTGTCAGCTTCATCAGTGCTTGGGTGATCTTCTTGATCAAATGTTGAACAATTGGCATTGATCTGACTTGGAGTGTAGGGCTCAATGTGGAAGTTTGCAATAGGTTCAGACCTAATTACAGCTTTGGTTCCATACCTCGTTCTGAATAGCATGTGTGACCAATCAGTAGACAAATATCCTCCAATCTTGGCTGTGAAGTCCCTTGACAAGCATAGGGCAGAGAGTGGTGGAAGGTCTATAACTGATACATCTTGTAAAACAACAACATTTGGACATGCATGCAAGGTAAGACTCAAGTTTCTAATCACTCTAATTGTTGTTACTGCTGTCCCATCCAGCTGCACTAACCCTTTGGATATGGTTTCATACTGGAGCCCTAGCTGATCAGCTATTTTTTTAGGCATCACTGAGCTACTTTCCCCGGAATCTATCATGGAATTGTGCACTAACTGATTTCCAATGATTAATGAAACATAGAAAGGAGGGGGCTTCAACATTTTACCTTTCTGTCCTCCATGATTCCCTTCAGGCTAGGACAGCATTTGTGAGCACTTTCTCTTGCATCTGATCTTGTTGATTCAAAGTTGGCCAGTCCTTAATGGCATCTTCTAGCAAATCTCTTTGGCCTGGGATAGATAGGGATTCCCACATTGATATATTTACATTTGTCTTCTTCATCTGATCAATGATACTGAATGGTGATGGAGGATCTCTTTGTTATCCCTTGGTTGGCACATTCACTCCTTGCATGTGGGCAGCAACAACTGGTATTTGAGTTGGTCTAGGAGCTGTTATTGGCTGCCCTTGTGCATTTGAAATTGGATTTTGCTTGCCAACCATTTTTGGAGCCATAGAAGGTTGGAGATTAGTTGGAGCTAATGGGTTGCCCTTCACCCAAATTCCTTCTTTTTGACCTTGTGTTGGTTGCAACACCTTGAGAAACTACTTGATTCATGCCACAGAATTCTTCTTCTTGCCAGTTTACCAATGTTATGTCATTTGGGGCTGATTGTTGTTGGAATGTTTCTTGTTGTTGGTTGTTTCCTTGACTTGCCTTCACCCTCCACACCAGATAGTTGTCACCATTAATGCTTGATTCAAAGTACCATTGAAGCACATAGATTGGTTATGATGTTCATTGCATGGAAAACACCAATCATACTCCTGAGAAACGTTGTTTTGTGTTGGCACCAATGCCTTAGAGGTAGATATGGCATTAGGATTATAGGGCTGAAATGGTCTATTGGCAAGATACCTTGTTTGATTTATATTTGCAGCTGGATTAGGAGGTCTTTGTGGTTGGTATGGCCTGCCTGTTAGGCTGAGCTTGGGGCTGATAAGAATTTCTAAAACCTTGGGCTTGTTGCCTCTTGAGAGTAACCAACTCATTTCCTAAATTTTGCAATTGCTTCATGACTTCTTGAAGCTCATTTGGGGCACTTAGAGATGAAATAGAAGCTTCATTTGAACTTTGATTTCTAGGAGTGGGAGAAGGAGCCAAATTAGGTGCTTGATTAGTGTTTGGGCTCTCTAAACTTGGAAACAATGGCATGGGAGGTCTAGGGGCTAGTTTGTCAGCTTGGATCAAATAATTTTCAGCCCTAATGGCAATGCTATAAGCCATAGGGATAGTTATGCCTCCCATGGACTGAATCAACATAGAAATATTAGAATTTAGAGCTTTGAGGTAGTAGAGAAAAGCACCTTCCACTGTTGGCCTGAATGCCACTAGAATTCTCTCCCAAGTCCTTTGAAATCTGAAGTTGAAATCAGTCAGCTGCTTATTGGGATCTCTCTTGATGGTTGTCAGCTGCTCCAAAAGAGACAAGTTGTCTCCCTTCTCTCCAAATTACTCATGAAGTGTTATACATAGCTGGTTCCAATTTTGAATAGAACCTAAGGCAAGACTTCTAAACCATTGCAATGCTTTCCCCTTGAATGAAGATGCCAGCAATTTGACAGCCACTTACATCTCATTGATTTCATGAATTGCACAAAGGTTGGAAATGTCTTTAACATGATCACCTGGAGTAGTATGATTCTCTCCAGTGAAGTATGGAATGTTCTTCAAGGCTGTAATTGGAATTGGATGTTGTGCATTGAGAGCAAGTGGGATGCTGCTAGTGAAATTGACATAGGGGTTGTTTTGTGCCATTCTAATTGGCCTTAGAACCCTTGTTGATTGAATGAAAGGCCTACGGGGTGGAGGAGTTGAGAGAGTTCTTTTTGGTGGAGATGGAGACCTTTGGATTCTCCTCCCACTTTTGCCTTACTCTTGGAGATAACTACAAATATTCAAACAGTGCCTCTTCTTCTCCAGCTCTTGACCTTGTAGTGATTCTTCTCATGAGTTTTCAGGTCTACACTACTAAAACCAGTTGATTCTTCCCCTTGGAGTCGCCAAATGTGCAATTTGTAGCTCTTTTGAAGAAAGAAAATTGTAAGCAGATGTACATCAACTTTGCTGCAATAAAAATGAGACCCCTAAGGTCCCACCGGGCATGCCAAAACTATTGTTGCAAATCAACAGCACCCCTAGATGCAAATTAAGGTTCTAAGTTGATGTTTAGGGCATCCAGTGTGATTGCACAACATTGAAACCTCTCTCCAAGTGTGGGACTTCCAAGATGAGAGAGGAATCTCTAGATTAGAGGCTGGTTCCTCAAAATCCTCTTATTAGATCTATTATTTACACAACTGCAGAGGGTTCAGATCCTAATTTATCCTAATTTGCAAGAAGACAGGGATAAGAAATGTGAAAATTAAAACTAAACTTATAAGGGTGATACACCAAAGGAGCGGCGAGCACTTCTTGCTCATGCAAATTGACACAAATCATAAATTTCAACATAAAACATCATGCACAGGATGATAAGCTGTAAACAAGGGTTTGAAATGAAGCAAACAACACATACAAAGGACTGAAAGCATTCACAGAGCCTGCATTGTGATTTTCAACATCAAAATCCTTGTATTCCAACACCAAAGAGGCAGGAAAAACCTGTTACAATCCCTAGAAGGTCTGATACTTGCCAAAATCACTTGTTGAAAGTGAAAACAGAAGCTTCCTGTGCAAACAAAAGGTGTTCCCCTTTGAAAAATGAGCCAAATCTGGCTTTTACAGTGCATGGGTCGAACCCAGGAGAGAGAAAACATGAAAAAACATGGGATCCATTCCTCATTGACAAAAATGCATTAAAAATAGCATGGGTGACCTAACAGACCCATCCCTCAACATTTTTGACCATGCTGGAGAAGAATGCAACCCATTTTGCATTAAAATTGGTTGTTGAAATGTCAATTCTATCCATGGGCACGTACCAGAAGTGTTTTTTTATTTTCTCCCACCAAACTGAACAAAAATTCAAAATTTACCATGAAATCATTGTAGGATAATTTCACCAGCTTTCCATTGATATAAAGAACGTGAAAATCTGAGCTCTAGATCGAAAGTTATGGCCGTTTGAAGATTTAGGGTAAAAACAGGCCCAAAACGGATCGGCGGGAAAAAATTTCAAATTTTACCTCTTTTTTGCATTTGCAAATTTTTTTCCAAAAATCCCCGCACTCCACCACTTAGGATGCCACGTGGCATGATGTGATTGGCCGTGGGCTCATCCTTGAAATTTTTCTTACGGGCGCTTAGAAATTTTTTGCCACTTGGACACGTGGCACTACTTTATTGGCTGGGGCCAAAGTTCAAAAAATTTCCTGCGCAAAACACTTAGCAAAATTATTTCACTTCACCTCCCTTGCTGACATGTGTCACGTCCTGATTGGCTCGGCAGGCCCACGGGCAAAAAATTTTCCTTTTTCAAATTTTGTCCAAAACTTGAAAAAATTTCTAAGTATTTTTTTCTCTTTTCTCCGCCACCTCTTGGGACACGTGGCAGCGTCCTATTGGCTCTGGGATTCCAAGGGAAAAATTTCCCACAAGAACTCCGCCAAGCCATAACTTTAAAAATATGAGGAGTTAGGAGGAAAACTTTACCTTTCTGGAAAGCTAAGAGAGAGCTCTATCCAATGGTGCCATTTACAGAAATGATTTAAGTGTCTGAAAACCAAAAAAAATGGAGACTGAGGCACAAGAGAGGCAAGAACAAAAAGAGTTAGCCACAAAAATGAGTAGGGGCACATTTTGGATATTACCTGTAGGTAAGCTTGTCCCAGAATAATAGTGTCATCAATCCTATCCAAATGTAAAGGTTTCTTATAAGGTCGACCATAAAAATCCTGGCAGGGATCCATACTAATGGAACTTCGATAGTTTTTGTTGTATGTGAACTCAACTAAATGTAGGTAATTATCTTCCCACTTCTTATGGTTTTCCATCACATACATCCTCAATATGTCCTGTAGTACCTGATTAAACCTCTTCATCTTTCCATCTTCCTCTAAATGATATGCTGAGCTGAAATTAATATGTGTACCAAAAGAGTCTTGAAAACGAGGTCCAAAATAGTTATGTGTAAATGGTATCCCTATCATTGATGATGGTCTTAGGAATCCCATGCAATATAACAATGCCCTCCATAAATAATTTGGCAATGGTCTAAGAATTATAGGTGACCTTGGTTGGCGAGAAATGTACAACCTTGGTCAGCTTATCTACAGTGACCATAATGGCATCATAATGATAAGGAGACATAGGGGAGTCCTACTATGAAATCCATGGATATCACATCCCATTTCCACTCGGGAATATCATGAGGGTGTAAGAGTCTTGTGGGATGATAATGTTCTTCCTTGACCCTCTAGCATTTAAGGAAACATGCTACAAAATCTGATATGTCCCATCAAAGACCAGACGAATAATATAACTCCCTCAGATTGGCTTGCATTTTACTCACTCCTGGATGTGCTGCATATGGGGATCAATGAGCCTTTGTAATGATGAAGCTAAGGATATCACCTGACTTAGGAACATAGATGTGCCTATGGAACTGAAGTAAACCATCTACTTCTAAAATTCACCCTAAATATCTTCCCTCTTATGAACCCTATGACTCAAACATTTTTCTAACACCCTCATAAAACTTGTCCTTTGAAAGGTGCTGAAAGAATCCTTCCTCTACATTCTAACTGCAGTGTCAAGGATTTAAGCACATGTCTTCATCTACTAAGTGCATCTACAATGACGTTTTCCTTTCCTTTGATATACTACACCTCCATGTCTTACTCACATAGGAACTCCATCCAATGCCCTTGGTGAGCATTGAGGTTTGGCTATGAGAAGATATCCTACAAGATATGGTGATCTGTGCTCAAAATGAATGACCTGCCCAAAAGTTATAGCGCCGATACACAAGAGCATGAAGAACTACTACAAGATCTAAGTCATAAGTAGGATAGTTAAGCTTGTAATATTTGAGCTTATGTGACTCAAAAGGAAATAACCCGGTGCTCCTACATAAGAACTGCTACTAGACCATCTAGTGATACATTCAGTACAAACAACAAAATCCTCTCTTGGGTCCAGAACTACTAAAATAGGCATTCGTGGATAGTATTTACTTAAGAAACTAGAAGGCCTACTCACACTTCTATGACTAGTAAAACTTCTTCCCTTTTCTTAGAAGGGAAATAATAGGTTGATAAATCCTACAAAAGTCTTGAAAAAACCTGTGGTAATAACCTGTTAACCCCATGAAACTCCTCACCTTAGTAACTGATGTGGGAACTAGAAAATCAAGAATCACATGTTTACAAGAGGGATCTATTGAGATACCCCTTGTCTACTATGATGTGTCTCTGAGTATTGAATCTTTGTTTGAAAGAAGCTGCATTTTTTCAAATTCCCAAACAACTTCTACTCTCTCAAAACCTATAGTACCTGTCTCAAATATTCCTCATGTTCCTCCTCTAAAATAGAATAAATCAATATATAATCTAGAAACACTAAGACAAATCAGTATAGAAAGGTCCTAAATAGTCCATTCATAAGGCTCATGAAGACAGCTAGGACATAGGTCAAAAAAAAAGGGACAACCGTGAACTCATAATTCCCATAACGTGTGCAAAAACTAATCTTATTTATGTCTACATATAATATGTGCAACTGATGATAAACTAACTTGAGATCAATTTTGGAGAACACCTTCACCCCCCGCATCTGATCAAACAAGTTGTCAATCCTAACGAGCGGATAACGGTTCTTTATTGTGACTTTGTTGAGCTTCCTGAAGTCTACACAAAGCTTGAGATAACCATCCTTTTTTTTCAAAAATATGATTGGCAATCCCCAGGGAGATACACTAAGGTAAATGAGACCCTTCTCCAAAAACTCCTCTAACTGTATCACGAGCTCATGAAGCTTTGGAGGTATCATCTGATAGGGTTCCCTAGAAACTAGTGTTGATCCTAACATTAAATCAATGGCGAAATTCACCTCTCTGCGTGGTGGTAACCCTAGAATCTCTCCTAGAAACACATCTACATACTCCCTCAAAACTCCTTTATCATACAATGGTGAATTATCTGGAATACCCTCTTCCTAATCACTGATGGTGATGGTAAATAACTGACAACCTCTACGCATGCTCTACTTGAGTTTCTTAGCTAAGATCATGCACAAAGAGATAGGCCTCTGCATCCCTGAAACCACAACTACACTCCCAAGATCATCTTGACACTCAATGACCTTATTCCTGCAATCTACCTTGGCTCAATGAGCCTCAAGCCAATCCATACCCAAAACAAAATGATAAGATCACATAGGTATAACTTAGAGGTCAAGTGTAGTGGAGAAGATTCCCAGATCAAGTACACAACTCTCCGCATACGATTCCAAAATGAGTTTTTCTACATAGGCAGACTCAACGTACCAACTGTCTATCTTCCTAGCCACCACTTGCCCACACTTGTCCACTACATAATAAGATATAAAATAATCTAAATCACCTGAATTAAAGAGCATTGAGATAGAAATACCCCTGATAGTACATGTCATCTCAATAACTATGGATTGATGCTCAGTCTGGTAGTTATCAACGACTGTATATACACGATGGGCACATCCTACATCACCCAGTGTCTTCTAGGATCTAGGATCTCTGTGCATATCTAGGGCAGCAGGTTTGTATGGACACATGCACACATAGTGATTAGGGGACCCAAAAATAAAACATCCTCTTGTACCCCTATGAGATGGGGTCCCTCCTATACTCTGGTGAACTGATCTAGTCAGCCTAACCCTACCAGATTGCTACTTATGAGATGGTTTTACCTACTGAATAACATGTCTCCTATCCCTACCTCCACTAACACCTCTTCTAGGTCCACCTCTCTATAAGCTCTAATTCTATCTAGCCTTGTATTATTGGTGGCCCAGATGCTATGTTTTTTGTTGTGGATGTCGTGGAGCCCGCGATACTGTGGGAGGAGCCTAGAATCCTCCTCTATGGGGTAGTGCTATGCCCTGTGACCTATGGTTCTAAAAGTCTTGCATATTCTCCTTAAATTTTCTCTTGTTCCTATCTCAGTGTTCATGTGCCCTGGTCCTATATTCCTTAGCTAATTATAATTTCTCAACGACCTTCTCAAGTATTGGAGGAAATACCATCCTAACTTCTTGTGCTATGTTTGCATTAAGGCCCCGAATAAAACTTTTAACCTGCAACTTTTTGTCTAACATACTGAAAAAGATCTAAGAACCTTCTCTCATACTTTGTCACTATGTCAGAGCCCTGTCGTAAGTCATAAAACTCATCAATCCTATTCTACATGAAATTCTCTAACATATAACGATCCTTGAAATGCTCCTCAAATAAATCCCAGGTCACTGTATCCTGATTCAAATGGAGCTTCTGCTCCTCATTCCTCTACCAAACACCTACAACATCTCAGGAGATGTGTATGAGAAATCATGATTTTACATTTATCTCATAAGATTGAAATCCAAAGTAGCTATCAACGCTGAGGAGCCATGACTCGACCCAAAAGCCATATGTAGTGTTGGTGTACATAGATTTATGCAAGTGAAGAAGATTTCTAATCACATTGTATGTATCATGATCCTCGCATTTTGATCCAATAGGTGAATGGGGTCGTCTATCCCCAAATGGCCCCTCAAAGTTGTGTGAATGATTACAATGGTACGAGGCCACCCCCTCGTGGTGAAATAAAGGGCAATGCGACCTCTCCCACCTCAGGGTATCATGCTATGGTGACTTCGAGTGTACATCCTCACCTAATGGCTCCTCATCTTCTAACTTGACATCCTCCTCTCTCATCTCCTGTGGTAGTGGAAGGTGTTGTTGCACACCACCTATCAGCTGTTGAAGAGCCTCTAAAATATGAGGTGCAAACTTGGGTGTCTGCGGCTCGGGCGTAGGTGATGTACATCAAAAATCCCTAATGGATCGATGTCTTAAGGTTGTCATCCTATGTAGAAAAAATAAGAAAATGGATTATTAAGTTGTAGAGGTTATGGAAACGTTTTAATTATTTTTCATTTAATTTTATTAAAGTATTAATAACCAATTAAATATTTTACCAAGAGCTTCCATGTGTGTGAACCATCGCTCTGATACCAAATTTAATGCCCCATCTCGGAACATAGGAAACTGCACCTAGTGGTAGTTAAAATTTTAGGTAAATTATTATTCTTAAGTAAATAAATAATATACTTATCTGATTCCCATTATTAATTATTTTATACCAAAATTGCTTTACCCAATTAATTAACTACTTGTCCATTTTAATTTTAATTATTTCGTCAAGGATCTTCCCCATGAGAACTTTAATAATTTATTTCCCATCATGGTTACTCTACTAAAAAATATCCAGGGTCATATTAGAAGGTCTATATACCCTTTTAATTTAATTAGCCCCCACATCCTCTTATTAATTTTTTACTCAACTCCCACAAAATTCCATAACTTAAAAGTTATATAGGATTAAATGTGAACCCTAGGATCAAACTAATCTTTGCCCTTGATTTACAATTTTCCTTACAATTTCCCTTAAACATCCTTATCGTTTCTTTTCCTTTCTTTTCTTTTATATTTGATTCATTTTATTTCTTCTTTGTGCAAATTGAGGATGATCCATGGAGTTGGTTTTTGGAATCTTAGGGTTTCTCAAGACAGTGTCATTGTTTTTATTCCTTTTTACCAGAAGTATCTCTGGTTGGGTATATATTATACCCATTTTTTTTGTTTAATGAAGGCAAACCTGCGTATATGAATGTGTGTGTGTGTGTGTGTGTGTGTATATATATATATATATATATATATATATATAAGTGAAAAGTAATTCGAATTAAAAGAACTTAGATTAATAAATCTGTAACCTTTGAAAATCATGAGGGTGGCGATATGTGGGAATGGACACAATGGAGGGAGTGGTGGGCAGAGACAATGGGGAGGGTAGGGTTTACGGTGGTGGAGGTTCCCGAGTTGGAAGGGGTGTGGGGTTATATGGGAGTGTGGGGTTGGGCGCGGTAGAAATGGAGGGGGTTATAGGATTTAGGGGTGGGCCTGGTGGTGTGACCAAGAAATTTATCTGTGGTGTGGCCTAGGACCACACCACCATTTTTTTTTCGTAGGTTTGGGGGGGTTCGACCCCCTCCCAAACATTTTTTTGGTTTAAAAACATACGAATTACACAACTGCATCATTAATATTTTTTGTTATTTTATTTAATACATATATATATTTTATATTATTATATAATTTTATATAGTATAAATTATATTAAATATATTTATATTATATACTATAGCAAAATAATTACAAGTATTAAAAAGATAAGTTATGTTTTGTTATTTTTGTGAAGTACGCAACTTCATAAATTTCAATATATCTATATTAAAATTATTTACTCATTTGTATAATAAGAGGTAATGTAGCAATGTATTTCAATTAAAAAGAGAGGGCTTGGAATATCTATATTACATTTGATTCCCTAATATAATAATTTTGTTAAGTTTCACATGGAAAAGAAAATAAAATTGATTTCATTCCATTCAATAATGTTACAAGAAGGAGATATATTACATGAAAGATAATATTCCATTTAATATTATACCTCAAGCTCCAAGTTACAACTAGATTTATTTTCAAACGCAATAACAAAATAAATACTCCATATTTTTAACAAGAGGGAGCTACCACAAAGAAATGCCACATTTTCTTTTAGTGATCTTAACATCACATTTCATTTTTTATTGGGGAATGCATATTTCCAAATAACAAACTTTTTTTTCAAAAATTAAGTTCCAACAATCCATTTTAAAGGATGGACTATTTTACAAGATTTCATTTCCAATATTGAGGGAGGATTCACCATCAAATATACACTACATTACAAATAAATCCCAAATCACAAAATGGGAACCTTATGAGAAAAAATAAACTTCCAACATAGCCATATCCATAAGATTACAATAAGAGTAGTATTCACAAAAATTGATGAAAATAATGAGAAGCCGAGATATCAAGGAAACTTCAACCATCTTCCAAACTTGAGCTCCAATGTTTGTGCTCTTCATGAATTCAAACACATAGAGAAAGACATGTTTTACCACCCAACCTATAGGCATCATTACATTTCTTTCTAGGGGTTGGAATACTTACTAGCCTCCCCCAAGCCCATGGGAGAGAGAGCTAGCTTCCATGAATGTGCACAAGAATAAGGGAAACATAAACACAAGTATATCACATTCAATACTAACCCATACATTAAATAAAAAACAACATTTACCAATCAAATAAAAATAGGAGAACCCTATTCATCCTCAACAATTTGGAAGAGTAGATGAGACATCCAAAATTCCAAAGAGTATGGTCCAAGCATAGGATGCACACTTAAAATATTCTTCAAAAACCTTTGTATCCCTCTAAAAAAATCATCCCTCCATATTGTTCCTCCCATTCACCTAAAATCATCCTTGGGAGGATTTTCAAACCCATTGGGTTTCGTCTCCAAGGATGGGAAAGGGGGATCAAATCATATGAACCACCTTCCCCACCTCAAACCATATGAGGGGATGAAATATAACCAACATGGATTTCCCATTAAGCCAGGAGGTTCAAGAGGTAAAATCCCTCTTCACTAATAAAACTCCCAAATCCTTCAAACCATATGATGGATGGAGAAAAATAACAAATAACATAAACAAGTAACCATACAACACATGCAACATAACAAAACTTTAACCCATAAGAAAATATAAATCTAACATACCAAATTACATAACATAATATCAAAGAGCCTACCTCCACAAGCTCTCAAAATCTCTAAGATTTTCCCAATTCCTTGTCCACACAAAAATCCAACTCTAAAAGCTTCCAAACACAAAGGTAAATTAATAAAAATTCTCTTTCTCCCCTATGAGGGGAATATTTGAAGAAAAAAAAACAACTTTCATCACAAATGATTGGGTGACATGGGTGACCCCTCTCTTCCCTCTAAGTCAAGATTCCCAAAACAAAATGGAGAAAAAATAAACTTACATTTAAACACCCTTCACTCAAGTTACCCAAAAATAAAATGAGACAAGCTTATGAAAATTTTCACAACACACATATTCCAACCCATCTTACATTGATGGTGACCAAAGAGATGCTTAAAGGGAGGGAAACTCCCTCAATGCCTTGGAATTAAGCCCCATGGGCCACTTTTTCACAATTTGTGTAGCCTCCCTGAAACCCACGTTCTCATGTTCCCTGTAACCTACACACTCAATGCACACATTAAACATATCTACCCAGTACAATTATAAATCAACTACTTAGTAACCGATCAGTCTAAACGTGAAATCTATGATATCACAATATCAACATGAAATCGTAAATAAGAAACATTTATAATTCCACACAAATTTAGCATATATTAGCCATTACAATACATATAAAAGACATATATCCATGCTATCATTTGTTCTCATCAATAATCTAATAATCTATATCATCAAGGCATGCGACTAAAATATGTATCCATCATATATCAATTAGGCCCAAATAACATAGCAATATTTTAGTATCCACAACATCTAATGAAACGTGTCAACATACTAATCAAAGCTAAATTGGCGCTACACACCCAAGTCATCATACATGTCCATGAAGATCAAATAGAATAACATAATGTTCAAAATATGTCAAAATCCCTTTCAAATCATAACTATGAGTAAAGAAGTTAGTAGATAACGTAGGCTATAAAATGTGGGCTCTACACAACATGAAAACATGTGATGCACATCAAGGCCACCCTCATTTTTAAATGACAAGGCACAACATAACGATTCAACTACAGTAAAAACTTATAGATATGTTCTTCCCATGGTATGACATTTTTAGGATTACACATTTATTACAATCATGTTTCAGTCTTTAACTTAAGTTCTAGAAAGGCTCATAATATGAGAATTAAACATTTATCTTCCTTTTTGCTAATTTTTTCCTTATACAGTTTAACATTTAACTGACGGTGTATCTCATTAAATAAGGATCATCTACATTATTTCCATTACTTTTTTTCATTCATTCATTTGTTAACAAGATATTTATTTACACAGAGAGCTATTTACATACACACAAGGCTACTAGGTATTATCTGTAGGATTCAATCCTAAGGGAATGCTTTTTGATCTTATATCATACGTTTGTGACACAACAGAACAAGTGTGTGTAGTTCTCACTCCTCTTCGACACTATTTTCATTATGATAATATTACTGTTGGATTGATACTTAGACATTTTGATTATTATATCTTGATCAGTAGATGATAGACTATGAAGATATTTAGACTTTGACATGTTTTGATTTACATTTTGACTATGATGCACTAGATGACAATGATATACAGATATATATGTTGATTTGCAGTGTTCTTATTTTATACTAACATGTCATATTCTAGATGTATAGCCTATGTTGTATATTTTGAGTAGAATTATGATATTATGGATGTTAAAATTGAATTGAATTGTAGGATGATGGATGATAGAATTGGTAATTTTGAATGACGATTATTGATTTCTATATGTATATTATTCTTGATGTTGTTGATAAATCCGTAAGGATAGAGAAGTATTTTTTTGTGTTGCAGGGACATTTTATTACATACATTGAAAGGGGATAGGGGACCAACCACGGAAGGATGTCTAGTGTTGTGAAACATGGCCAAAATTTGAAAATTTGTGTATAATGTTATTGTTGATGTTGAATCACAACACTCTTGAATGTCTGAAACTCAATGAGTTGAGACTCTCAGTGCGCTTACATAACATGGAGCTTTTCCCAAGTGTGGGACCTTGCGAATCGGGGAAAGCTCTCCAGATGAAGGCCGGTTCCTATTCCTCTATTTAGATGCACAAATAAAAATGTAGAGGGTTCACTCGAAACCTAATCTAACTTGCTAAGGAGACAGGGGTTGAGAAGATGCAAGAACATAAACCTAATCTAACCAAGGTGATGCACCAAAGGAATGATGAACAATTGTTTTTCCAATAAACACAAACCATAAAAATGCAATACAATAAACATGCACAGGTAACCAAGGATGGAATAAGAGATCATTTGAATGCAATGAATACAAGAGAGGGTTGAAATCATCCACAGACTTAGTTTTTATTGCTCCAAATATTGATACAATCCATTGCAATGGCCAAGAGGACACAAACATGCATTACATTTTGAATGGGAGGTTTGAACTCCACAAATCCACTTGCTAATAAGAGAAGAAGGCAGGGGGTAAAACAAGAATGTCCAACCTTTACAAAGAAGCCCCTCCTTAAAATTTATAGGAAGAAAAAGAGAGGGAGAAGAGAGGAATTCGAAATCTACCCCAACCACTTCCATATTGCATTTAATTCATCTCATTATGATGGTAGGTGAGAACCCTAGCAAACCCAAAAAATGGTGAAATATATTTTGAATTTTTGAAGAACTTGTTCTCACCCAAATAAAGACCCTATAAGCTTTCCAAAAAGTCCAACCTTACATAAATCTGAGCTCCCTGTGAAAATTTATGTCCATTTTAATATTTCCCGCGTCAGGTTCTACTTCCTGTCGGGTTCGGGGTTCTCCTTTGCATTTGCATCGGGTTTAGAGGGTGCTTCAACATGTGTTTGATGCTTATGTTTTCCCGAAACCCGCTTCCACCAGTGTTGCCAAGATTTCCTTGTTTTGGGTTCGGAAGTTGGACTTGCATATGCATCGAGTTTTGAAGGTGGCTCGACATGTTTTCACCCCATGTTTTTCCGAATTGTTTCCCCAACTCCAAGACCCAATTTTCCTAGGTAGTGTTTCAGGTTTTCGGAACTCCCAAGCATTGGGACATGCCTTGCAATCTTCATGCTTCATGTCTTGTGTTTCCTGAAACCTGAAACCTGAAATTCTTTGTGTTGGGGTTTTCATAATTGTGCAACATATTTCTTTGTGTCGGGTTTTTGACCATGCAATGCATCCCCCAAAACCAGAAATGAAGGATTTCAGGACTGGGGACCTATTTGGCAACCTTTTAAAACCTAAAATGAAGGATTCTAAATTCCAAAATTGTTTTGCATGCATGAAAACCTGAAATGACCTTGGCAGGAGTAGAGGCATGCAATATACCCTTTGAAACCCGAAATGAAGGATTTCGATTTCCCTTGATTTCCATATTATTTTGTTGTCTATATTTACCCGAGGGGGTAGATATATATAATAGTTATGTTGTATTGTTGCATGTTTTTTTAGTTGGTTCTCATGGGGGGTTACCTCATTTATGTGGCCATGGGTGTAATGTGTCCCCTTCCTTTAATTTATGTTGTTTTAGTTTGTTATGCATGTGATTAATAATTTGGGAAATATTTTCACTTTATTAACACTCGTTAATGTGTCTTAATTAACTAGTTTAGCTAAAATTTCAATTAAAAATGAAGATTTAGAATGTGGGTAGTAAATTGGGTAGATGGTCCTTGATATCTTGTGGATATAAATTAGATTTGTGTTGGGTGTTTTGTTGTGTACTCTTTTTCAACTTCAAAATTTAGCTTTTGATTTGAGAGGATTTTTTGGAGGCTTATGGGACAAGCTAAGATTGTCTCATAACTATTAAATTCATCCAACAACCATACATATGGTATTGAGAGTTAATTTTAGGATTAATTATGCATTATGTAGTGCAAAAAAGGTAAATAATTACACTTGTTACTTACCACATTTAATTTTTTACTTGTTAAGAAAGGTGTGCAAGCTAGAGTGTCATGTGGGCATGTCATAAGTCTTATATGTGCATTTAATTGCTTTGGGCTTGGTGTTTGACTTGTGTGTTGGAATGGAGTGATGATGAAGTGGCATCCTACATGGATCCACCTCATCATCCTCACATCCTTTTTCTATTTATTGGATGATTTTGATGGATTTTGGGTTACTTTCCTTATTTTCTTCTCTTACACTTTTAAAATTGGGTCTTCGATTTCATATTTGGATTTTTTTTCTTTTGGAGTGGCATCTTGAATTGAGCTTGGATGAAGGATTCAAAGGATTGTTTGAGTAAAGGAATTGGAAGCTTGATGGGGATTTAGGCTCTCCTCTTTTTTTGCATCTTTGTATTATTGTATTTGATATAGAAATGATGTTGTTTGTATATTGTATGAGTGTTGTGGTTATGTTGTTTGTAAATGGGTACCTTGCTTTACGTTGTGTGTGGGAGATAGATTTATGGGACCATTGCAGAGGGAAAAGGGAGATCTGAGGCATGAATTCTGGAGGGAGTGTGAGTTTGAGATCCACATATGGGGAGTGAAAAGGATAACATGGTTATATTTTGTATTTTTCAAGTGTAGAAATAAGGATTTATTTATGTTTTGAGTTGTTCACATGGAGGATTTTGGGTGGAACTCCTACTTCACTTGGGATAAAAAAGCGAGGTGGTGCCCATATTCCATTGCTCCTTGTTGGCTTTTTGTATTAAAGCCTTTGTGCTTGTTGGGGATATTGCTATTTTGTTGGATGGAGTGTTGAATGTGTTATTTGATTGTGTTACTATGAAATTCTTGTTGTGGAAGCCTCTTGTTATAGCTGTCAAATGTTGGATAATACCCTGTATTGTTCCTTGGTTGGGGCTCGGGGGCCAATAAAGGTATGGATTATCCTCTTATTGGATTATAGGTTGGGTAGAGAGCATCACCTATTCCCCTTTACTTGTATTGTGATCAAAGTTTTAAAGAGTTGAAGGATGCAAGTTTGAAAGCTAAAAGTTTGGAGATGACCTTGAACAAAGACCTATGTGTTGACCTTGTTGGAAGAATTCTCCGTGTTTTAAATCATACTATTGTTCCCACTTATAGTGGAAGATATGTAACCTTTGTATGTTTGCAATAAATTCTTGTATATTTCATTTATTCCTAGCTGTAGTGATTTAGTTTAACGTAGAAAAAAAAATTGTTGTATACCTTGTTGAAAAGGACCAATTTTATTGAAATAAATGGATTATAAGTTCTTGTATTACAAATGAATGTTATTGCAACTTTTAGTTATCATATTTGTATTGTATGGTTGAAAAGAGAAATTCCAAAGTATGTTTAATAAAATAAAACTTACATTTCATATTGTTGAAGGTTGTACATGTTTGAATGGAAAAGCTACGCATTTAGAAATTTTGAGTCATGAAACTAAGAGATGTCATCAATCTATCAACTAAAGAATTATAGAAACCTTAATTAAAGTTAATGTTTTCTTATAAACAAACCTAAGTAGGAAACTATTTGGAAAATGCTTTAATTTAAGGTTATATTTTCGAGAAACAAAACCGCCGCCCTGTGCAAAGCGGCGGTTTTCAGAACTGCGACCCAGCTTAGAGTGGAGGTCGATGAACCTCCCCCAAGGAAGTGCGGAGGTCACAGGACTTCTGGTCTGCAAAGGGCAGTGGTTTCATCAATTTTGACGAAAAAATAGAAATCACGACTTTGAAAAACCTAGATTCAATTTTAATTAAAATCTAAGCTTTAAACCTTAAAAATTAAACTACCAACAAATAGTAATTGATCAAGTTTAATTGTTTAAGCTGATAAATCCTCTTATGGGAATCCAAATGTGTAAAATTTCATAGATAAAATGAAATGGGGTTTTTTTCCCAATTGTTATACTTAAAGAATGTTTACTTTAAATAAAAAAACAGATCCTCAATGGAATCTCTTCTTTCATCAAATAAGAAACCTTACAATAGTAAACCATTCCAACTAGAACCAAGGAAATTTATGCATGGTAGCACTTATTGCATCCATGGCTCCTCCTCTTTCTATTCTTCCAAACCTAAAAAGACAAGAATGTAAAAATGAGGTTGTTTTTGGGGCAAATCAAAATAAAAAAAAATCCATAAGGATATTTAGGGAAACCAAAATTTAAGGGCTAGTATAGATTCAATCTAATGGCCCGGATTAAACCCTACCTCACTTAAGTGGAAGGTTATTTTTTGGTAATGAAATTTAATTAAAAATTACATGGGTAATGGGGTGAATGCCGCCACTTAGGGGCTAGACAAAATAATTAACTCTTGTGTCAGAAAATAAAGTAATATAGGTGTGTGATAATTAATTAAACTTATGGAACTTGGTAAACGTATTGTTTTAAACCGCAAATATATTTTAGAAAATAAATTAAAAATATTTAATTATTAATTTCTTTTCTTCCATAAGCTTGTGTAGAAAGACTTTAACGAAGAAATTTATTAATTGTGGATAATGTCTAACCTTGTAAACCTCTTTTAAAACAAAACAAAAAAGTTACCATAAATTTTACTATTAAATTATTAGTTTCAATTTTGATTTGAGAGTAAATTTTTGTGGGCGTTACAGTGTGAATCCAAAGGAGGGAAGGTTCACACATATTTTCTTCAAGGATTTTGGGTCAATTTTCTTTCATTCATTTATAAACTGATAATTGAGCTAGTATAAAGTAATTATTATAGGAAATAGGTTCTTTATCCATAGCGAGAGGGTTTAATCACATTACAAGAAAGATCGTGTTTCAATTTCATGTGGAATAACAACCCACGATTAGACTTCCCAAGGCCAAGCATCAATTATAAGTTTACTATAGTTATGCTCCAACAATTAGTTAAGGACTCAAAGGCTCTAAACATGGCAACATACTTCCTTATTTTCTTGTTTCTAGATTAGGTTTCTTGAGTATAATTTTACGTCAGACTTAATAGGTTTTATTTATCCCTAACTAGGTTCATACACTTTTTGTAATGAATTATGTAAACTATTTTTTAATAGGGGAAATTATATCCTCATGAGACTTCTAGTCCCTATCTTAGGGGATTTTTCTCTGAGAACATGATCACCTAGTTTCACATCAGACATCCATTACCTAATAGGACTAGTGGGAGAGAAAGATGGAGTAGTTCATCATTTTAAGGAGTTAAAGTTCACACTAGAGTTTTCATAACATGGGTCTCACTTCTCACCACAAGATGGTTTAAACATGATATGAGAACGACCTATATTTCACCTTTCTCTAAGCACATCATTTAATGGTTACATTTTCACAAACTAACCATACACTAGAATGTTGTTAAGTTTCATAATTAACTCTTATTATTGCACCATAAAACCCAAACGATAATTAATATTGGGTATCAAGTTCATTTATGATCCCAAATCTTCAATGTGACTTATAAGGTTAACTGGCGATATTCACCACTAAACATATATGTTGGTACAAGAAGATTTTACACTATGTTTAATGTTGGTTTCCTAAGGTGTAATACCTTAAGAGAAAACATTCTCCTTACTACACACATGATTACCAATCCTAAGAGGGAACCACATACTCTATATAATGTTTGACCATGTTGTTCCTATCTGTCAGTTTCATGATGATGTCGTTAAGCATACAGGATATGGTGATAGCTCAAACTAGGGATCTTGTTAACTTAAGCTAGAAGGTTTCATTGAGTGTAAACATTTAACTTCAATCTAAGGTTTTAATATCTTTTTTGCTAAGAAATATCATGCGAAAAGTGTAAATTTTCACAAGTTTTAATCTAAGGTTGACTATTATATTTAGGTTTCTTCTCTATAATTGCTAGTTAAATAACACAACAATCTAGATATTTCATTATAAATTTCAGAATGAGAAAGCACTATAAGATGTCAAATTCAATTTCATTTTACATATTTAACCAACTCTTACAATACGAAACTTGGGATCAAATTAACACCCACGTTTAGATGAACATTTCCTCTTAAACGCTAACATCTAAACAAATGTTACAAAACTTCACTAATAAACATTTCAATACTTCGTAAATTTTTGAACTATCATTTGCAATTTTACTTAATATATATCCAACCCCATTTTTACTATATGTAAATCTGAATCAAAATAACACATATAGTTAAATGAATATATCCCAAAGCACCCCTAAATCTAGCATCTCATTCATATTACCAAATCTACATGAGTATTTATTGTAACATAGCAATACATACATAATTTTTTCATTAACATTTACAAATTGTAATAGTACACAACCTATTACAACCATGTTGTTTTTCCATCTTACTTGCATCCTACAAAACCATGTGAGCATGAAATCAGTGATAAATCATTGGCATGGAATCCAACTAGATTTAGATTAATTAATGGTTTAAGTTTCCCATTTACATAATAATATTAATTTGCACTCAAAAAGAGAGCATTAGAGACACATATTACTTTCATTTCATTTCACTTCATTTAGCAACTAAGAGAGAGAAAGACATAGAGGAGAGAGAGATACCCCAATTTTTTAAAAGTCACATTTCATACAACAAGCCATATGAAAGACTTTCAAATAATTTTCTACAAGTTTTAATAAGTTTCCACAATGGTTTTCTAACTTGACTGGGGTCCTAACACTTTCTTTGTTCATTTTTCCTACAAGATGCAAAAATGCCCAATTTAGGCTCAGAGGCTAAGAATTTGCATTCAAAAGCTTCTGTCTATTAGGCGATGCACAATGGGTAACTTCCTATAAGTTATCCTATATACAAGGAATTCACAGGAACTGAGGGAATTTTAAACTGACTAATGGTTTCCAATTGGCGTTAGATTTCCTGGGCCACCGGTTGTAATCAGTCTAGTTGCAACAACAACAAAATTTTTCTTGAGGGCTAAGAAAACCTTATCCAAAACTGACCTTCGATAGCTGAATATGCAACAGAAAAATTCCTACATGTTATCATATATATGAAGAATTTACTAGATTTGATGGAATTGAGAGCTGGGAAATTGGTTGCAAACGACGATGAGTTTTTTAAAGCCACCATTCGTAGTTGGTTCAATTTGACCCAGTCAAACTACAACTGGAGGCCTACAAAACCCCATTGCCAAACTATCTAGAAAAGTGCTTTTCCTTGAACTGAAGGTTGCAAGTGATTTTCTGGTAAAAATATAAGATATTTGTTAAGGTAGATAAGCATTTCGTTGCTCAGGGTCCAAACTGTGATCCGAAATGAAACCCAACTTTTTTACTTTTAGCATCTTCCTAAAAGTGCAAACGAAGTAACAGGGCTCCTAGAGTAGAGATGAAGATATAAAAAATGGTTTATAGGGTTCATTATAAATATTTATGTGACTCTCCTAATAACAAGGAACACATACGACACTTGAGATCTCTTTTATGGGGCTCAGTATGTTGTTTACAATTTCTCAGAAAAATGAATTTTTTCTAACTTCACAAGGTAGACAGATATGGTTGTTTTGGTTGGTGACCCATCTAGCTCTCGAAAATACCAATGGGCATGAGCACGAAATTATTATACCCTAGGTTTAACAATGCATAAGGTTTTGGTTACGACATGGTTGATGGTCAAATTGTAAGTTGGTAGCATAAATCACAAGGTGTTATTTTATTGATTACACTAGTCAGCCTCTTTAAAATATCCAATTATTTGAGTATCTAATAGTTTAATGTATTTATTTTATTACAAATTAATAACCAAATTACAAAAATAAAAAAATATAAAGGTAAGGAGACCATGCCTTATTTAAGCAAATCTGCAAACATCACATTTTATGGGACCCCACACCCTTTGCATTACATCAAACAATTCACGAGCTTTGCATAATCTTCAACACTTTGCATTCATGTCCTCCAATGCATTGCAAACACAACCTATGACAAGGATCCCATATATTTTACACGTGTGGATGAATAACACTAGCTCGACTAGGAGGAAACTAGCAAAGGCTATGGAGTTTTTTTTTTTTTTTAAACTTCCTTAGTGTCTTCCACAAGCTCCATTTTGTGCATGGTCTACAAAAAATCCCTTTCTAAACTCAAACACTATCTAAATCTCACAGCATGATGTGGAGAGGGGAAACTGAAAGAGGTGTTACACATTCTTATTACCACACACACCTCGCTTCCATTGTTATGTGGAGAGGCAAAGAATATTTAACATACCACAATACCCACATGATCAAGATAACATAATATTTAGGAGCCCCAAGGAAAAAGCACTACTAAACACTCATATATAGTAATACCAATAATGCAATATAATTTCCATTCACTGGTAATCCTATTGCCACAACATTAAGTACATGATAAGCAATATTTAGAAAGGATTGTGGAGATTGGATCTACACTTATAAATTTCATTTTTCTTGAAATTTTCTAATCCTTTTCAATAAACCCATTTTGCGCATATCCTACAGTCAAATTTGTCCACCAAAACCATGATTTTCCCTAATACATTTTGTCAAACAATTCATGTGCTTGTCTATAATTCCACATTTTTCATACACATTTACAAGAGCACTTGTAACTACAACATATGACAAAATTTGTTTCTCTTTTATGCTTTGATGGATGGCCATACCATGTTTGAAAGATTGCATTTTTGTACAGGCCAATAGTACAGAGGAAAATGTAAAATGATCATGTTTGAGACCTGTTTGTTGCATACGTGAAACATTGTGATTGTCCCGTGAGGAAACTCATGTCTTTTGAACACTTCCAAAAATGTATTACATGAGAAGTTGCCTCGTTCTTTCATTTTTGGCACAGGAAGAAGATTATGCGAATGGTTATTGCATTTGGCTCTCTCCTTCCCTCTAGGTATATATAAATTTCCTAAGCTCCCATTCGCTACAACTATCCCATTTATGATAAATTTATAACAGTAACTTGGTTTCCCACATGGTCAACACCCATGGATCTCGAGAAAAGAGAAAGTATTATTATGTAAGGGAAGTGGAACGTTTGAATGGTTTTTTTAGGTTGCTCATACTCCATCGAACCATGGAAAGAAAATACATAGCCCTCATGACATAATACTTATTACACATGTCTGCGACATAATAGTACTCATAAAATAAGTAGACTACAACAACATGGAATTCCCAATGGGTAGACATATAAAGGTTTCACACAACTTGGGACAATAATTGTAGTTACAAAGTGTCAAAAAGTGGTCAAATGATACCCTTAATGAGGATAATCAATCGTCAACATCACAAAAAATAACAAACTCACGTGAGTACAAATAAATTATGATACCAACACCATACACCTTCAAAGTAATCATAAAAAAAACTACATATACCTTACAAAGCATCACAAAACAATTCTATATACCTCCTAAAACATCACAAAAAAAATAAATATGCCTCCTAATCCATAACAAACAAAACAAACCTCTGAATGCAGTAATCACACAAACACACAAGTCTCTTATGCCTCCCTCAAGTCTCTTAGCTCAAAGAGGTTGGAAACCCTATAGCACTAGGCACATAGAGTCTAAACACCTCTAACCCAAGTGACATAATAACTTATGGTTTAATAACCCACTAGTTATTTGTAACTCCTTGGGGCATACCCCAATAAGGTTCAACCACTTCATGGTGAATCCCATGACCCTATTCCAACATATTATGAAATCATAATGATCATAACAATGCATCTCAAATGCCAACTGGAAAAATCCAAAGCCTTGGGCTAGGCTATAAAAACAATTTAAACTTGATACACAAATTTAAAACTAAGAAAAACAAATGGCTAAATAACCATAGTTAGTGCAAAAATCTACATGTTAGTGTAACAACCAAATAAAATGCCCAAATTATAAGACCACATCAATCAAGAAATATTCTGGTTCTAACAAGAAAAGAGATAATGATCAATTTATGAATATAATACATATAGAGAAATAACACACTGTAATCAATGTGTGGCCTCATATGGCCACCAGAGGGGTACTCATCAAGTTGCTAACACTTAGACATCAAGCCTCGGCTATTAAAATAGCATATCAAATAATACAACTACCATAGTCTCTTCTTGAATCATCCCTCCATACTCCCAAAAGCCTCAACATAGTCAAAATCATATAGGATTGTTTGACAGAAAACCCAATAGGAGAGAGAAGGGGATGCTAGTTTGCAAAATTTGTGCCTAAGGCGGTGGACATCCACAATATACTGAGCAAGCTCAAAGTATACTAAAAATATAGAAGTGGGTTTTCCAGTCTACATGAGACTCCACTTCCTAACTCATACTCAGATCAAGATTATGAAAACATGGTCAACGGATCCTCTCTCCACACATACACTCTTGACGATTTCTTCCCTTGGGGTCGTCTAGTGTAAGGTTCACAACATAACACATAACTACATCACTAACACAATGGTGATTCATGCACATTAACCATAACGTCTTGCGCATGGTATATATATAGGGTATAGCACAATCATTACTTTCATGTGTTACAATACATCACGTTTCCAAATAATGCACCCAAAGTGCAAGTACTATAACATAGGGTTCATACGATCACCATATTCCCTAATTAAGGACATGAACCATCACATATAAAATTAATTATATGTATGATGAAAATAGTGACTAACATTAGAATATATAGTAAATTGAAATACAACATGGTGATACACATGATTCATCATAACATGGTGGTGGCATTACAATACAATCCAATTCATGATAAACAAATTTTTCATGCAACACATCTACACACCTACATATCACAAAATAGCAAGACACTCCAACACTCCGTAATCCAAAATAGTATTCTTTTCACACACACCAAGGTGGGACATCACACTTGAATTCCTCATTGAATCCATGAAAAGGAGAGCGAATTCTCTACTCAAAATCACATCAACATGATAACGAATACACACTAAGTGACATGCAAAACATGTGCATTCAAAATATCACAATTACATTGTTGATCACATTATAACATATATCACATTACTATTCCCATCTTCACCACACCCATGCAAAACTCATCACAACTCCAATCCATCCCATAGGTTTGATATCATGAACCTCCACTCTGATACCAAATGTAACGCCCTCATTTTAAACACATAAATACAACACTTAAAATACCAGAATCATTTGTTTTTTCTTACATTGTAGATTACAATGAACTACAAGAGATCACTTATAAAAACTCACAACACATGATATGTTTGAATAAACATTAACCCACATGGATAACATGAAAACATATGATGCACATCAAGGCCACCCCCTTTTTTTAAAATGACAAGGCATAACATAAAGATTCAGCTATAGTAATAACTTATAGATAGGGTCTTCCCACGACATGAGATTTTTAGGATTACACATTTATTGTAATCATGCTTCAATCTTTAACTTAAGTTATAGAAAGGCTCATAATATGAGAATCATACATTTCTTTTCCTTTGTGCTTAATTTTCCCTTATACAATTTAACATTTAACTTATAGTGTATCTCATTAAATAAGGATTATCTACATTATTTAAAATACTTGTTTCATTTGTTCATTCCTTAACATGATATTTATTTACACACAAGGTTACTAGGTATTATCCCTAGGATTCACTTCTATTAGCATGCATTTTGATCTTATATCATACCTCCTTTACGTAACATAAAAAATTTGAGTCCAAAGGAGGGAAGGTTCACATTTTTTCCTCAAGGATTTATGGTCAAGTTTCTTTCATTCATTTATAAATTTACAATTGAGTAAGTACACATTAAGTATTATAGGAAATAGGTTCTTTATCCATAACAAGAGGGTTTAATCACATTACAAGGAAGATTAATTGTCACTTTCCTATGTAATATAATCCCAAAATTACACTTCCCAAATCCAAGCATTAATCATAAGTTTACTATAGTTATGCTCCAACAATTAGGTAAGTATTTGAAGGTTCTAAACATGGAAACATATTTCCTCATTTTCTTACTTCTAGATCAAGTTTCCAAAGTATCATTTTATGTCTAACTTAAGAGGTTTTATTTCTCTCTAACTATGTTCATATACTTTTTGTAATGAATTATTTAGACTATTTGTTAATATGGGAATTTATATCCTCATGATACTACTAGGCCCTATCTTAAGGGGTTTTTAATCTAAGAACATGAACACCTAGTTTCACATCAGACATCCATTAGCAAATATGACTAGTGGGAGAGTAAGATGGATTAGTTCATCATTTTAAGGGGTTAAGTATCACATTATATTTTTCACAACGTGGGTCTTGCTTCCACCACAATATGGTTTAAACATGATAAGAGAATGACCTATATTTCACCTTTCTCCAAGTACATCATCTAATGGTTGCGTTTTCACAAACTAATCATACACTAAAATGTTGTGAATTTTATGGTCAAATCTTAGTATTACACCATAAAACCCACATGATAATTGAGATTGGGTATGGATTTCATTTATGATCCTAACTCTTAAAGGTGACTTCCAAGGTTAGTTGGAAATCTTTGCCACTCAAGATGTATGTTGGTCCAAGAGGATTTTACACTATTTTTAATGTTGGTTCCTAATGAGTACTACCTTAAGAGAAAACATTCTCCTTACTACACACATTATTACCAATCCTAGGAGAGAACCACATACTTTAGATAATATTTGACCATGTCGTTCGTAACTGTCGGGTTCATGACGATGCCAATAAGCATACAAGATATGGCAATAACTCAATCTAGGGATCTTATTAACTTAAGCTAGAAGGTGTAATTGAGTGTAAATATTTAGCTTCAATCTAATGGTTTAGTTTCTTCTGTGCTAAGAAATATCATGCGAGAAGGGAAAATATGCACAATTTTTAAACAAAGGTTGGGTATTATATTTAGGTTTCTTCTCTATAATTGATAATTAAATAAAACAATAATCTAGAGATTTCATCATAAATTTCACAACAAGAAATAACTATAAGATGTCAAATTCAATTTCGTTTAAAATATTTATCAAACTTTTACAATACAAAACTCGTGATCAAAATAACACCCATGTTTATATGAACATTTCCCCTAAACGCTAGCATCTTTAAAATGTTACAAAACTTCACTAATAAACCTTTCAATACTTTGAAAAATGTTCAAATATCCTCTACAATATCACTTAACATATATATCCAACCTCATTTTTACCATGTGCAAATTTGAATCAGAAGAATACCTATAGTTAAATGCACATTTCCCAAAGCACCCCTAAAAATTACATCTTGTTCATATTACCAAATTTCAATAATGAGTCTTTACTGTAACATAGCAATACATATATAATTTTTCCATTAACATATATAAATTACAATAGTAAAAAATGTATTACAACCATGTTGTTTTGTCATCTTACTTACATCCTACAAAACCATGTCAACATTAAATCAATGATAAATCACTGACATGACATCCACCTAGATCTAACATAATTAACATTTTTGGTTTCCCATTTACATAATAATAATAATAATTTTCACTTAAAAAGAGAGGGTTAGAGACACATATTACTTTCATTTCATTTCACAACTAAGGGAGAGAAAGAGATAGGGGAGAGAGAGAAACCCTAATTTTACAAAAAATAACATTACACACAACATGCCACAAGATAGAGTTTAAACCATTTATCTACAAGTGTTAATAATTTTAGATGATGGTTTGCTAACTTGAATAGGGTCCTACACATTTTTTGTACATTTTTCCAGCTAGTTGTAAAAATTCCCTATTTAGGCTCAGAGGCTAAGAAACCACATTCAAAAGTTGCTTTTTGTTAGGCAATGCACAATAGGTAACATCTGACATGTCTTCCTATATACCAGGAATTCACAGGAACTAACAAAATTAAAAATTGGTTAATGTTTTCCAATTGGCAGCTAGATTTCCAAGGCCACCGGTCATAATTGGTCGAGTTACAAGAGCAACCAATTTTAAATCGAGGTCTTGGAAAACCTCATTCAAAACTGACCTTCGATAGGTACACGTGCAATAGAAAATTTACTACATGCTCTCCTGTATATGGATAATTCATCGGAGTCGGCGGAACTAAGAACTGACAAATAGTTTACAAACGGTCTCACATTTTCCAGGGCCACTAGTCATAGTTGGTCCAATTTGACCTACTCAAACTACGATTGGAGGCCTAAAAAACCTTGTTCCCAAACTATCTAGAAAATTTATTCTTCCCAAATTAAAGGTTGAAATTGATTGTCTAGTAAAAATACTAGAGATTTTTTAAGGTAGATAAGATTTCATTACTTAGAGTCCAAACGGTGATCCAAAACAAACCCAACTTCTTATTTTTATCATCTTCCTAAAAGTGCAAACATAGTAACAAGGCTCTTAGAGGAGTGACGAAGAGAAAACAAATGATCGATAGGGATCATTCTAAATATTTATGTGAGTCTCCTCATAACAAGGAACGCATACGACACTTGAGATCTCTATTATTGGGATCAGTATGTTGTTTAGCATGTCTCTAGAAAATGCATTTTTTCTAACTTCGCAAGGTAGATAGATATGGTTGTTTTAGTTGGTGACCCATCTAACTCTCGCCAATACCAATGGGCACAAGCACCAAATTTTGATACCCTAGGTCTAGCAATGCATAAGGTTATGGATACAACATGGTTGATGGTCAAATTGTAAGTTGGTAGCATAAATCACATGGTGTTGTTTTATAGATTACACTAGCCATTTGGTTAAAATATCTAATTGTTTGAGTATCTAATAGTTTAATTTTTTTTATTGCAAATGAATAAGAAAATTATAAAAGATAACGGTAAGGATACCATGCCTTATTTATGTAGAATTGCAAACATTGCATTTGATGGGACCCCGCTTCCTTTGCATTTTGTCAAACAATTCATGATATTTGCATAATCTTATATGATTTTTATTCATGTCCTTCATTGCATTACAAACAAAAGATCTGAAAAGGATACCCTATCTTTTACACTGGAAGATGAATAACACTGGCTCAAAAAAAATTCTCCTTGGCATGACTGGGAGGAAACTAGCAAAGGCTATGGCGTTTTTTTTTTTGAAAAAGCTACCCTAGTGTCTTCCACAAGCTCTATTTTGTGCATGGTCTACAAAAAATCCCTTTCCAAACTCAAACATTGTATAAATCTCACAACATGATGTGGAGAGGGGAAACTTAAGGAGGTGTTTCACATTCTTATTAACACGCATCCATTGCTTCTATTTTTGTGTGGAGAGGCCAAGTATATTTAACATACAACTGTACCCACATGACCAGGATAACATAAGCTTGAGTGGTCCCAAGGAAAAACACAGCTAGACCTTCACATAGAGTAATACCAACAATGCAATATAATTTCCATCCACTACTAATCCTATTTCCACAACATTAAGTGTACGGAAAGTAATATTTAGAAAGTATTGTGGAGATTGGATCTACACCTATGAATTTAATTTTCTTGAAATTTTCTAAGCCTTTTCAATAAACACATTTTTTGCATATCTTGCAGTCAAAGTTGTCCACAAAAACCACATTTTTCCCTAAGACATTATGTCAAATAGTTCTTGTCCATGTCTATGCTTCCACATTTTGCATACACATCTACCAGAGAATTTTCAACTACAACATCTTACAAAATTACTCTATATTTTAGGCTTTTATGGAAGTCAATACCCTATTCTAGATCTCACATTTTGGCACAGGTCAGAAGTACATAGGAAAATGGAAACTGATCAAGTTGGAGACCTTTTTGTTGCATAGGTGAAACAGTGTAACTATAGTGTGAGGAAACCTAGGTCTTCTAAACACTGCCAAAAATGTATTCCATGATAAGCTGCGTCATTCTTTCATTCTTGGTGCAGGAAGAATATTCTGGAAATGGTTGTGGCGTTTGGCTCTACTCCTTCTCTTTACGTGTCTATACTCTTCCTAATCTCCCATTCTCTACAACTATCCCATTTATGCTAAATTTACCACGTTAACTTGGGTTCCCACGTGGTCAACGCCCCTAGAGCTCAAGAAAAGATAGTATTATTATGTAAATGAAGTGACATGTCTGAAGGGTTGTTTTTGGTTTCCCATACTCCATGTCAACTCCCATCCACTCACCATTACAAACTCACCAACTCAGTTCTCCAACCACTACAAAAATCAATTTCATCCCTTTCCTCTTTGCTTTATTTATTTATGTTTATATTTTACATTTATCTTTTTTTTTTTTTTAACTTTATTTATTTATCTAAATTTTAATTCATTTATATATATAGAACAATCGTTGAGACAATCCTCTTCTAATGGAGAGGGAAACACAAAAATCAGGAATTACACATTACCATTACACCACAATCTCCCTTTACCTATTATTAATTTTTTTTTAGAAAATAATATTTATTCATTTGTGAGCGTGTGTTTTATAGAAATTTTTATTTATATTACCATAGAGAATAAGGGTATGTGTTCCTACAACTATAAGATAAAAACAAGTGGAAGATTGATTTGAAGGTTTATTAGATATTTAATATAACGTTTGAACTATTTTGGTTATTATTTCCACCCTTTTTGCATAACCATTCGATCCACTGGTACAAATGCTGGTTTAAATTAGTATAAATATTTGTTTTTTATTGAGTTGAAATTGGTGTCTTTGTTAATGTGGAATTTGGTATTGATTTTTATTTCCTGGTGCCAAAGAAATCAAGGTTTGATGCCATGAATAAAATAAATTTGAAACGAAATTGAAACCAATGTAAAGAACAACAGATACATAGTGTCAGCGTCAAGAAGATAAATGCAACTAAATGAAGTATGGACGTAATTCCAAAGATTGCAATGAACATGAAGGTGCATTGCCATTGTAAGAAAGCCAATACAACCAACATGGTTATCATCAACATTACCACAAATATAAGCTCTTAAATAAATTTCATGTATGCCCAACGGAAGTTATAGCTCTATTTTGGATGTCATAGATACTTGTAGATGGTAGAACAAACTCACAAAGTTTACAATTTATCACAGTGTTGAAAGTTAGAATCTAAAAAACTATATTAACTTATTCAACACAAGATGAAGCAAAAATGTAGACATCATACAAGGAAATGATTTCCTTGATCTTCTCTCAAATATCCATTCCACACAAGGATTGATATCTTTCTAATATCAAATGATAAATTTGATTCAAGTTACTAATCAGAAGAATAACTAAAAACAAACACAAGAATACACAAATAATAACCACATATTAAACCAAAGTTTTTGGTCTTGGTCTATTAGTGAGTTACAATTAGGTTTTAATCATCAATCCATTTTCTGTTCCGATTAATTTCATTGGATGCTTTCAATAAGTGGTCATGGGGACACCTTGTGCTAGGGGTCGAACTTCTTCATGTGGAACAAGTGGAACATAGGAGGGTGCTCTGAATGCATATCACTCAGCAGACATTACGGACCCAAGCCCACCCCCATGTTACACTTATAGAAATTGCTCGTCCACCACTCTAATTCATAGCTCTGGTATACTAAAATTGTTTACCATCCAAATTTTTATTGACTCCCAAACTTCATACTTAACTCACACAAACTATGTTAGAATCGTTTTTGAGATTGATACTTTTAAGAACCTTCCTTCCGACATTGAGCTCAAATTTAAAAACTGGACTTGGACATAACCTCTAGATTATGAAGGTTTACCCTTTAGATGGAGAATATGTTTCTCCTTAGGTCACACCAGGGCTGATTGTGAGTTTGAAAAATGTAAAAATGAAAGCAACCGCTAGAAAGATGTCATCCTTGAATATTTGATCTTTGACACCAAAGTTGAGTTAGAATCAAAAATAGATTAGTAAGAAGTAGCTGATTCAGTCCCTGAAACTTCCCTTAATGTTCCAATAATCCCTCTTAGATATAACTTAAATGTTGGAAACAACGGGATGACACATGTTGAAAACAAAGCTGAACCGAAGACACTTGAAGCGGCAAAGGAGAAGGTCCCTCTTTCTCCTTGCAACAAAATTACACACCAGCCAATTAATGTTATTGAAGTTATTCTTCCTATTGAGAAGATCTATGAAGGGTGGAAAACGGTGCATAAAAAGAAAATAATTATCCACAAAAAACCCATCCCTCCCACCTAGTCATTTTGGCTCTTTTCTATTTATTGGTGTTCACTAGGAAGTAGTTAAGAGTTGTTCTACTGTTGTCATGTAGCTATTTGTTGTTGTATATTCAATGTATGTTTTTTGTTTTTATGTTGTTAGGCTACTAGTTTTTAGCTCTATTTTGGGAAGACTATTTTTTTTTGTTGGGATTTCATGTTAAATCTTGATATTGATCATTTTTGTTTTGGTAAAATTGTAAAATCTTGCTTTTGAGCCTTTCTGTACAAGGGTATAGTCCCTTTCAAAAAACTCTTTACCAATAATAAAAAACCATATAATAAACTTCATAAATTGATGTTCAAAATAGGATAATATTCACACTTATTTCTTTCAACCATTCATTTTGAGTTATAATTCACCCATAATCACATTCTGCCTATAAAATCTAATGTATCCTAGAATCTCTCTCACTCCTCATACTAACTATTAATACATATAATGTTTATGTGATTTTTTATTACAAATCATCACACAATAACATCTAAAGACCTACAAAGTATTCTTAGAATACAACACATTAACCTCCCTTCACCCTTTCCTAAAATGTTTATAGAAAATTCCAATTGTTTCTTTATGAGCTTTGGGGTATGCTTGAATTACTGAAATTTTGTAAATGTGAGCCTTACTATCAAAGTCTCAAATGAACTCCATAATTTTGATGATTTACCATTTTAATGTTTGTCGTCTTTATTTGGGTGGAGCAATAGAACATATGTCACTCGTTACCATTACACCATAATCCTCCTTTACCTTTTATTAAGAAGTTTGTGGAAAATGACATTTATGAGCTTGTGTTATATATAATTTGTTGTTTATATTGGGAGAGAGAATACGGGTATGAAGTAACCAACAACAAGTGGAAGATTGGTTTGAAGGTTTATTACACATTAATTTAACTTTTGAATTATTTATGTTGTTGGTGCCAACTTTTTCGCATAACCATTGGATCTTTTGGTACAAGTGCTAGCTTAAATTAGTATAAATATATGTGTTGTTATTAACTCGAAATCTAAACAAAATTGTGATTTTAATAATTCAATAAAGTATTTATATTTTTAATAAAAAGTATAATAATTTCATTTTTTAATTAATTTTTTATTTATTCGAAAATAAGCAAATAAGGTTAAACCCATTCCATGTGACCAATCCATCAAGCTTCTTATAAATTTTTTAGTTTTATATTAAAGTTTTGGGATATAAAAATACGAAGATCATTCCACAAATTAAAAAAAATCATATGAGTGTAGGGATAACATGAATAAAACAGAAAATACATGACCAAATCATTCAAGTTATTTAATATTGTTTTGGTTTTGGTTTAGTTTCAAGATATCAATGAGAAGATCATCAAGAAGAACATGATTAAAACAAAAATATATGACCAATTCATTCAAATTATTTAAAACTATTTTAATTTAATATTAAAGTTTCAAGATACCAAAATCATCAAAAAAATTTCAAAGAATCGTGAGTATTTTAAGGATAAAAAAATATATAAGAAAAATCAATGAACATTTTAACTTTTCAATACTAATGATTTAGGATTTCCTACTATATCCCTAGATAAATATTGGTTCAATCAAGATGACTCTTTAGTTATTCTCTTCCGCACATCACAAGACAGATTAGAGGCACCTCGATCAAAAAACAATTTGATCGTGTTGACAAAATTTATCTAGATGAGGATTTAACTATGATGCAACAAGAAGACGTAAAAGAAAGTAGGAAGAAAGTTATTGATGGCAGAAAGAAAGGTAAATTGGCTATAATCCATAATAGAAGGGCTTGGATCAAGGATTCATCTACTGATTGGTGGACTAAACCTTGGCCCTATTTCTACATGACATCAGAGCTCTGAAACATGATCTACAACCTCAATTACAATTGCAGTTTAGAACTGTGGTAGTTCTATATTTTTTTCCCTAGGGTCTTCTGAAGATGTGATTCTTAAATCAGATGTCATTTCTCTGATGGAAACTCATGAAACTGAGGAGAAACATCTACCCTCATATGCAGGATACTCATGGATTAGTGTTCACAGACCACAACTTCGACATGGCACAAAAGGCTCTAGTGGAGTTTCTTGCCTTTATAGAGATCATCTCCATTCCTCTATTCAATTTGAAGGATCTGATGAATTTGCAAGGTTTCTATGGATACTTGCAAGAAGACCTCATTTGTATAATTTGTACATTTCTTCCTATCACTTCCCCTCACAATATTAAAATTATGCTCCATCTCCTGATGGTGAATCCCATTTTGTAGACTTACAACCGGAAATAAAAAAATACTCTACTTTTGGTGAGGTTTTTCTTCTTGGTGACTTCAATGCCCAGATTGGCCACCTTCAGTGTACTAATCATGATTTTCACAATGACCCATTGATGACTTATGAAGTTGATCAACATGAGTTAGGGCTTCAACGTTATTCTCAGGATTTTACGGTGAATGCTTATGGACAACACCTAATCGAATTGGGTGAATCTCATGATCTTGTTATCTTGAATGGTAAAGAAAATGTCCCTAATTCTAAAGGATTTACTTGTTTCCCTTATTATGGTGGAGCTAGTGTTGTAAACTATGTTATATCCTGCAAATATTTTTCTTTGAGTATATATGATCTTTAGATTTCGAATTCTCCCCCACCTCTCAGGATCATGCCATTCTCTCTTTTTTTATGCCTCTTGCCACACCTATTACAACATCCTCCCATGTACTCTCACAAAAGCATATTACTATACATTTTGACCATGCATATGATGAGAGTTACACTAATATCCTCAAAACTTACCTCGTGAACATTTATGATATCTTATACCCAGTTGAGAGGGCTACTAGACTATCACATGGAATTATGGATACTACATTTAAGACTTTCCCCCACTCTAATCATACTTCCTAGCTCCATCCCCATGGTCATTTCTTGAGAAATTCTCGGTACAATGTGGATTGTAAAAATGTTCACAAGTTAACTAAACATATTATGACCGAAACTCTGTCTAAATCCAAGCTGGCCCAAAATATTTATAGAATCACTCTTAGAAATAAAAAATGACAATACTTGTATGATAAACAAAGAACTACCATATACCAAATCTAGTTTAATCCCATGTCTTTCTCCAAATAATTTTTACCCAGATAATCTATTTGTGTAATTACCAACCAACATACCTTTTTTACCTATACTACCTCTCTCTATGATGCTCCCAATCAACCCTCCATTCATTTGAATCCTAGACCGCACAAGTTTCATTTTTTCACCAATAAGATGGTCCTTAAAGCAATCTATAAACTCAATTCCAATAAATCCCAAGATGTGGATAATTTAAAAGCTAAATTCTTCCATCATAGTCCAATTGTTCTTGTTGTCCATATTTCCATTCTTTTTAATATTATTGTTCATCATGATCTTCATCCCTCTTAGAATTCCCATATTATTCATCTCATCTTCAAATGTGGATATTCTCTTAAACCAGAGAACTACCATACCATCATGATTGAGCATACTTTTGCCAATCTTTTTGTTATAGTACTTGATGTTTATATCTCGCAATGGGAAAAAAAGAAACAAATCAAGGAAAAATGTCAAGCAGGTTTTAGAAGGAATCACTGAACTAATGATCACATATTCACTTTGGTTGCCATTATAGAGGAAGAAAAGGCTAACAAATAGAAGGTGTATTTTTTTTTGTGGACTTCCATAAGGCATTTGATACAGTACCAAGACATCTTTTGATTTAGAGGCTAAAATATTTGGGTCTTCCTGACATGGTAATTTATCTTTTCATAACTTTATCTGAGAAAAAAATTGGGCATATTCGTACCAAATTGGGCACTAATAATGAAATTCATAGTAACATAGGTGTGAAACAAGGTTGTCCACTATCACCTACACTTTTTGGGCTCTATATTGATGAATTAGAGGATCATATCTCCACAGACTTAGGTAACATGAATGGTTATAGCCTCCTTGGGATCTACATTTCTATTTATATTGTTTGTTGATGCCATTATTTTTCTTTCACACACAATTATATGACTTTGAAATCAGCTTGATGCATTGAAATATTTTTGTGATAAGAAATTCCTAGAAGTAAATCTTGCAAAGACAAAACTCATGACATTTAATACAACCAAGAACGTACAATCTACAATGAATTTTTTATACAAAGGAAAATAAGTTGAGGTGGTGTACTCTTACACCCACTTGGGTGTGGTTTTCTCTGGTCCACCTTTTAGATTTGTTCCAGAAATAGAAGCAAGACCGAGAAAAGGGTATGTAGCATCGATGGTCTTGGAAAGACAATGTTTTCAGCTCCAATTTCATGATATTCAGAAAAATATTCAAATTTTTCATACATTGGTTACACCATAACTTTTAAACAGATGTAATGTTTGCAGTTCATATTTGAGACAAAATGATTTCAAACGTATGGAAAGAGTTTTCATTTCCATGTTTTCAAAGAATATTCCAAAAAAAATAACAATTCCTCCCTCAATTATTCTTGCCAAGTTTGGGGTATGTCCTCTCTTTATCTCTTTTTATTTTCAATGTTATCACTATGTTGCATTGGCTTTGATGCATGGAAGATTCCTTTTCTTGTCAAAACAGGTATCTATATTTGGCACTTCGATCTTTTGTACAACTTTCCAAAAAGGGTTGTAAATCTTGTTGGTATGCAAGAATTACTACTCTCCTTCAGAAGCTGAATATTGATATAGATAGACTCCCTCTTCTTGGGTTTTATATTAGTTCTCCTTAACTCACTAAACATGAAGTTGACAGGGGTATACAAGAGGAGCTCGCTAAGTATTATTTGAATGTTACATGGTTTTCTCGAAAAGATACTTTGAAACCAAAGCTTCTTTACTATTTTCAATTTTATTCCTGCATCCATGAAGATCAAAACAAAATTCTAAAATACATGAAAATGTTTTGGCCTTAATGCCTAAGGATCCCTTTAGCTCAATTTTGCATTTTATCTCACCCTCTTCGGATTGAATTTGATCATAGCCTTCCACAACATGAGTGGATTTGTCCTTTGCGTTTTCTAGAACCTGAAATTGAAGAGCGTTTTGTATTCAAGTGTGCCATCTACTATGAAATTTGTGGAATATATCATTTTATTTTTAGATATTCCAATGGCTCTTTAAGGATTCTCATTCGATATGACGATCAGAAATGCTTGGATTTATTTATTCGTGAGATACTTAAAAATCGAGAAAGAACACTCAAATTGCAGTCCTCAAATAAAAATGAGTACAAAAATATGAGTTCTTACTTCCAAATTACTGATTTCAAGAATCTTAAGAGATCTCATATGAAGACAATGCAACTTGGTCCATATGTGTCAGACAACGCACTTTCTATTGGTTTCAAAATATGCAACCTTCTAGCGAGTTGATTTGGTGTTTCCTTTTTCTCGAGATGTTTTGGCACTCCCTTTATGTTTTGGTTCTTGGTTTGTATTTTTTGTCCCATGGGCCATTCTTGGTCTTTTGTGGACATTAATATATAAATTAAATTATATACCAATATTAAATTACCTATTTTAAATATTTCTAATTTAATGTAATGTCACAAAAATGAAAAAAAACCCGCATTTCCAATACCACATATATCCTATTTACGTCAATAGGTGTTTCACTGCGGAAGGCATTCACCTGCCAGATGCAAATTGACGGTTGATGTGCCTAGGATGAACATTGGATGAATTGCCCCTATTAGATCAAAAACATTGTAGAACAGTCTTTTCAATATTTTAAACGAATCAATTATGGAGGATGATAGGGTCTAGAAATTTTTTGTTCAGCCATTCAAATTAAATGTAGTATGGTCATTCAGTCATTCATTAATTTCAGTATGAGTGCATTTAATAAGGCCCCATTTTCCGTGGATATTATCCATTTTGATGGTTCAAGTAATTGGCGGAATAGGTACCATGCACTTCCTCCATTAAAAAAATGGGTTGGTTCAGCTATGGCCAGTTCCAACAAACATTCAAACCAAGAAATTTTCTATCTCATTTGTCATTTTCTGCTGGTACTGTGGTATATTTTTGTATTGCTTAATGAATTCTGAGGGGTTGTTTCTATTTTTTTCTTCCTGTTAGACACAGAAATGGACTGGAATTCGTATGATGAATATGAAAATCCTATACTTCGCATGTATACTCCCAGATGTGTTTTTTTCAAATAATAATTTTGAAAAACATTTCCCATGGAAAAACATAACATAGATTCGCAACCTAACAGAAATACGTGTTTTTGTTGAGGAGACTTTTTTTTCGTTTCTTGGATCATACGTATCTGTGTTTTTTTATAAAATATTAAAGGTTGTGATTGGCGAGACCACAACTATAGTTAAGGTAATGTACGCAAGCCTGGATTTGAACTCTTGGGGTTTGTAGATTTTGAGGCCCAAGTGTATCTCTGTTCTTGCCCCCAAAATTGGGCTCGATGTTTCTAACATCTACGACTAAAATTGACCGTTGATTTTCATTGTTTCGAAATTCCCATATGCGTAGTGCTAACAAATACGACATTCTATTAGAGGCTGTGCAGGTTTTGGTGGACTTGATTGTTAATGTGACCAAGGGCTTATGTGTCATCTGATGAAAGATTTTTTATGGACGGTATGTTATGTTCTGTTGCGAGAGGAAGGTCTCGTTTGGTGTTAATTATGCATATTTCTATGCTAACAGTTTATTCACCTATTCTGTGCGCTAGTCTTTCATATGACAGATGCAAATGGCAAAAAGCTTATGGATGATGGGGTGATTGGCTACATTGAAAAGGTATGTTTTGATTTTCATTTTGGGACGGCCGCATTGGTGGTTAAGGTTTTACAGAATGTTCTAAAAAAAAGTGTTTTCGTGTTGCAGACATTAGCGATGAATTTTTGGGTGATACCTGCGTGTGGCCTCATTGATGTAGCGCCACCGCATGCTTCACCACTCTGGCGTCAGAGTCTATTTCACTGCGCAACCTCCCACCCTCATTAATCCTTTTTTTCAGTCCACCCTATTTCAGATGTAAATAACGTATTCCCGCGCTTCTCCTGTATCTTCGTCTTCCACGTCTGCCTATTGCTATACACGCAGAGTATCCATCTTGGTGCCTCAATGTCACTAGCTTTCCATGGTAACTACTATGCATTGTGTGGTTGCTGGTGAGAATTTATTCATGTCAACTTCACTCTACCAAGTAACTTTTTTTTTTTCGTCTCTTTACCTCATTTACTTTTAAAGCTTTTTGCACTTTTACGAAATGCGAAGGCATATTTTGATGCCCTTAAACATTGCATCCTTGGCACCACTCTAGTGTAAGAGTAAAAATATCAGGATAATTTTTTTTTCACTTATATTGTCATTTACATGACACTACAGGAGATCACTTAAGACAACACACAATAGATGATATGTTGTCACAAACATTAACCCACATAGACAACATGAAAACACATGATGCACATCAAGGCCACTTTTTTTTCAAATGAAAAGGCACAACATAACGATTCAACTACAGTATAAACTTATAGATAGGGTCTTCCCACGGCACGATATTTCTAGGACTACACATTTATTAAAATCATGTTTCAATCTTTACCTTAAGTTCTATGAAGGCTCATAATGTGAGAATCAGACATTCCTTTTCCTTTTTGCTAGATTTCTTCTATACTGTTTAACATTTAACTTACGATATAACTCATTAAATAAAGATCATCTACATTATTTCAATTACTTGTTTAATTTGTTTTTTTATTAAAAGGGTATTTATTTACACATAAGGATACTAGGTCTTATCCCTAAGATTCACTCCTAAGACATGCATCTTGACCTTATATCATACCTCTATTACACAATGGAACAAGTGTAAGTCCAAAGGATGTGAAGTTCACATTTATTTTGTTTAAGGATTTAGGGTCGCATTTCTTTCACTCATTTATAAATTGATAGGTGATTTAGTACGCACTAAGGATTATATACGAAATAGGTTATTTATCCACTGTAAGAGGGTTTAATGACATTACAAGGAAGATCATGTTTTAATTTTCCTATGAAATAGCATCTCACGATTACACTTCCCAAGGCCAAGCGTCAATTATAATTTTACTATAGTTATACTACAACAATTAGTTAAAGATTTGAAGGCTCTTAACATGGCAACATACTTTTTTTTGTTGTTAAATTAGGTTTCATGAGTATCATTTTGCATCCAACTTAAGAGGGATTTTTTTTCCTAACTAGGTTCATATGTCTTTTTTAATGAATTGTGTAACATATTTTCTAATAGGTCATTTATATCCTCACAAGACTACTAGTACGTGTCTTAGGGAACTTATCTCTAGGAACATGATCACATATTTTCACATCATACATCCATTATATAACAGGACAAGTGAGAGAACAAGATGGAGTATTCCATCATTTAAAGGGTTAAGGTTCAAATTAGATTTTACAGAACGTGGATCCCTTTCCTCACCATAAGATGGTTTAAACACGTTATATGAATGATCTAAAATTTAACCTTTCCCCAAACACATCATCTTATGGTTTCATTTTCCCCAACTAATCATAAATCAAAATGTTGTTAAGTTTCACAATTAACTCTTACTATTACACCATAAAACCAAAGTGATAATTGAGATTGGCTATCGAGGTCATTTATGATCCCAACTCATAAGGGTGACTTTCAAGGGTAGTTGGCAATCTTTTCCACTCAACATGTTTGTCGGTCCAAGAGGGTTTACACTATGTTTAATATTTATTTCCCATGGAGATCTACCTTAAGAGAACGCATTCTTCTTACTAGACACATTATTACCAATCTTAGGAGGAAACCACATACTCAAGACAAAGTTTGACCACGTTGCTCCTAATTGCCGGGTTCACGACGTTGTCTCTAATTTTATAGGATATGACAATAAAATCAAAGTTGGGCTCTTGCTTAGTCAACTAGAAGGTGTCATTGAGTGTAACGATTTTAAGGTTATCCTAAGGTTTTAGTTTTCTATGCTAAAAGGAATAAAAAATGAAGGGTAGTTATACAAAAAAATTATACTAGGGTTGACTATTTTGTTTAGATCTCTTTATTACCTTTTCAAGGTAAGAAACACAACACACCAATAATTTAATCATCGATTGCACATTGGAGTTGCACTATAAGCTATTAAATTCAATTTCATTTAATACATATATCCAGCTTTTTTTTTGTAATACATAATTTTGAATCAACATGACACTCATGGTTAAGTGCAAATTTCCCAAATAACCCTAAACATTTGAAACTCATACACATTACAAAATTTCAATAATAAATTTTACTATAACATAGCAATATATATATATATATATATATATATATATATATATATATATATATATATATATATATATATATATATATATATATATATTTCCATTAACATACATAAATTACAAAATACACAATGAATTACAACCACGCCATTTCGTCATCTTACTTACATCCTGTAAAACCATGTGAGCATGAAATCAACGATAAATCGGTGGCATGACATCCACCTAAATCTAGCAAAATTAACATTTTTAATTTTCCGTTTACATAATAATAATAATTTGCACTTGAAAAGAGGGTTAGAAACATATATTCGTTTCATTTCACTTCACTGCATTTCTTAACTAAGGAGAGATAAAGAGATATGGAAGAGAAAGAAACACTATTTTTTCAGAAGTCACATTTCACACCAAAATCCACACGGAAAAGTTTCATATATTTACTTATACTTTTTAATAATTTTTCATGATGGTTTAATGTCTTGGTTAGGGTCCTATGACCTTATTTTATATTTTTCTTCTAGTTGCAAAAATGTCTAATTTTTGCTTGGAGGCTAAGAAACCACGTTCAAAAACTGTCCTTCGATGAGAAAATACACAACAGGTAAATTTTTTTCATCTCCTTCTATATACCAAGAATTCACACTAACTAATGGAATTTAGAACTGGCGAACGGTTTATAATTGACGACTAGTTTTATGGGGGCCATCAGTCGTAATTGGGCTAGTTGCAACAACAACCAATTTTAGTTTGAGGGCTAAGAAACCTCATCCAAAAACTAACTCTTGATGGATGGACTCCCCATGGGAAGATTCCTACATGCCCCCTATATATGGACAATTCATCGAAGTTGACAGATCTGTGAATTGGTGAATGGGTCAAAAATGGCGATGGGTTTTCCAGAGCCATTGGTCGTAGTTGATCTAGTTTGACCTAGTCAAAAAATGACCCGATTCCTACAAAATGTCTTTTTCAAACTATCTAGAAGAGTGTGTTTCCCCAAAATGAAGGTTACAATTAATTATATAGTACAAATACTAGAGGTTTTCGAAGGTGGATAATCATTTCATTGGTTAGATTTCAAACGGCGAGCTGAAATGAAACCCAACTTTTTAGTCGTAGTAGCTTCCTAAAAGTGCAAAACATGATAACATGGATTTTAGCAGAGCGGTAAAGAGAGTACAAATGGGCTCTTGGGGTCAGTCTAAATATTGATGTAACTCTACCCATAGCAAGGAACACATTCGATGCTTGAAATTTTATTTATGGGGCTTAGTATGTTGTTTTAGATGTCTCTCAAAATTGTTTTTTTCTAAGTTTGTAAGGTAGACAAAATGGTTATTTTAGTTGATGACTCATCTAGCTCTCGCCAATGCCAATGAACACGAGAACCAAATTTTGATACCCTGGGTCTAGAAATGCATAAGGTTGTGTTGTAACCATGGATAACAATCAAATTACAAGCCGGTAATGTAAATCACGAGGAGTTTTATTGTTTTGTGCTAATAGACTGGTTAAATATCCAATTATTTGAGTATCTCATGATTTAATATTTTTTAATTTTTTCATATTGACAACCAAATTATACAAAACAAATTATAAAATATTTCAGTAAGGAGACCATTCCTGGAAGAAGACGGGTTGGTCTTTGATATCTTCTCCCTTCAGATCAGTCATTCATGGAAACCTTAAATTTTCTACACCGAACATGACTAGCCTTCCATGAGTAAATACCTCAAACTAGTCACATGATTTGAATAAGGTTCCCAAGGAATTTTAGCAGTAACCTCCAACAAAATCCAATTCCCATTCCTTGTTACAAATCAAAAAAAATTAACCGATACCAAGAGAAGAGAGGCTTCACACTCTCACGTTGTGCACATGAGCGAATATAGTTGTTGTCCAAGACACTCCTCAACACAGTGAACCAAGAACTCCCCATCTTTGATAAGGCTATTAAACTGAGTCTAGAATGGAATGTCTTCCATAGAATTAGTGGTTCCACCTTCATCCATTGTTGAATCATCGATGTATGGGACTCCAACGTAATGCTAAGCTTATTAGAACCATTATTCAGCACACTCTTCCACATATCACGGCCCATCAAACACATTTTATATTGTGGCCCAAATTTATATTGGCTTACTTAATGAAGGGTTACAGTTTCCTTAAGTTATTTGACACGGTCAAGAGGATGTTGGGAGTGGAAAAACAAAGAATTTCATGTAGAGGAGAGTGAAAGAGACAAATCTTGCATAGACATACGTGGGATAAAAGGAAAAGCACTCTATTTTCTTAATAATTACAACCCTACTCGCAATAAAAGATTAAAAAAAGGAACAATGTGGTAAGGGATATAGTGCATGTAGCACATGTACATAGAAGAAGAAGAAGAAGTAAATTCAACACAGCTAGAAACTATGCAAGAATGAAGCGCTTCCGACTCCTCAATCGTTTATTTTCTTCTATAAACACCGATCATAACAGCATCAAGAAGAATACCCCCTTTCTTCTCAGAGATAAATGAAGATGCTTCACACAGACACACTAATCCAGATCGATTATTTATATATAGTAGAATGAGGAGATATTCAGGTTATAGATCTATCTCTGTGTAGGGATGCTTTAACCCATACGTGGACTAATTTTAGGATGGTTGTTGGTGTTTATCACACTCAAGGAGGACACTGAGCAGTCAGGTGTGGCCCTAATTATTTTTCAAAGAGCTCATTTTTTTCATACCTATAACCGATGCATTCCATGAAACCACTTCTTTAAAGGCATTTTTCCAAACTACTACTGCGCAAATTCTCTGCTCTCCATTTAGCACATTCTCGAGAACCATTTTTCCATAAGGTGCAATATGAGAGGATGCTAAAAAACGTTGGATGATTTTTCTTGAAACCTGCAAATTGCCTTTTGGCTTAAGAGTTTCAAAATCCTCTCCAATCGTATCAAGGCAATTAATAACCTACAAATGTGGCACAATAACTTGGCTGCCCATGAATTCAAGTCATTTTTTCAAAGATTTCACATGCCTTCCACCCAACTCCACATATTCCAAGTTAAAATACAATTAAGAGGATCCCATAATATGATGAGGCCCTTCATTGGAATGATGGTCCCCCATAACCCACTAGAGACTTTTTCCACACATTGCTCCATTTTTGGCTCACCCACCAATATTCCATTAAAACCTCGAACAACTTTTGAGACCCATTTCTGGTTTATCCTCTTACACATGCATTTTTTTTTTTATTATTTCTGAAAGAGTTTGCCAAGTTTTATTTTCTTATTTTTATATTAATTTTTTTCAATGATTAATGAATCAACATGTGTCATTTTATATATATTTAACCACATACATTTGAGTATAAAAATTTGATGACCCTTAATGAAGAAAACAAACTATCATGAAACGACCTATACTTTCACCGACAGAATGAACTAGGGGTGCGAGACTATATCCCACTCCTGTTATAAAAGCATCGTCCTCGATGGCACAAAAGTGAGCCTAGAAGTCACAATGAAAAATATTTTCTAGGGAAAACAATTATGTCACTAAAACATGACCACAAGATATAAGGCAAGTCATGATGATTTCTTAATGTTCTATGAAGATTGATAGTTCTAGTTTACATTACTACTTAGATAATCCTTTTCCTTTACAGTGTTTCTTAATATTTCAATTCTTAGTATTTTATTATATCTATTTTCATGGGTGCCCATCTGATACTGACATCATGATGCCACACAAAGACCAAACACAACATTGATGTTCCACAAGACTTATTTCTACATACTTCCACGAATGTATCACATCATTAGGACTCAACCAAACTATTGAAGGAACACAAACGGTCAATATAACGTAGTACATGTCACACACATGCCCATGACATAAAGTTATTCCTAACATACCAAACTACAACAACATGTATTTCGCAACAGGTACACATATAAAGGATTAATGCAGCTCAAAACAATAACTGTAGTTACATAGTGTCAAAAGGGGATCAAATCGTATTCTTAATGAGAAACATTAATCATAAACATCATAAAACATAATCATACTCACATGAGTACACAAAAATCATAATAAACACTCTACACACCTCCGAAAACATTACAAAACAACTCCATATACCTCCCATAGCATCACAAAATACTCCATATACCTCCCAAAGTGTCACAAAACAACTCTATATACCTCCCAAAGCATCAAAAACAACTACATATACCTCCCACAACATCACAAAACAACTCCATATACCTCATAAAGCATCAAAATATACCCTATATACCTCCCAAAGTATCACAAAACAACCCCATGTACCTCCCAAAGAATCACAAACAACTACATATACCTCCCACAACATCACAAAACAACTCAATATACCTCCCAAAGCATCAAAAAATAACTCCATATACCTCCCAAACAATAAAATAAAGATAATGTTTCCTTTTAGCTTCACCAAAGAGGTCGTTCACCCTATGGCCCTAGGCACATAGAGTCCAGACACCTCTAACCCAAGTGAACCCAAGTGACACAATAATGCATGGTTCAACAACCCGCTAGTTATAAGTAGCTCCTTGGGTCATACCCCCATACAATGGAGTGGGCCCATAGGTACCACCTATCTTTGGTGAATCCATGTCCCTACCACAACACATACAACATTAAAACTAACATTCCAAAAAATAAGTAAAATTGCCAAGTGGCATCAAATCCAACCATTTTTGGCCAAGCGAGAAAATAAATTAAAACTCAAGGAAGAATTTTAACTTAAACTTGACTTTAATAAACTAAAATAAATGGCTAATTAGTCGTAGTTAGTGAAAAATCCACATGTTAGTGTAACAACCAGATAAAATGCCCAAAATTGCAACAATTCAGCCAATAGTTAAAGAGAATCATTTGCTATTTCTAGAAAAAGGAGAGAAAACAAAAGTTGAATTTACGAATAAAATATGTATAGAGAAGTAGCAAATCATAATCACTATGTATCCTTATACGGTCACCAAAGGGGTACACATCAATTTGTTGGCACTCAAACATCGAGCCTCTACTCAGTAAAATAACATATCAAATAATACAACTGTCATAATCTCTTCTGAATCATCTCTCCATACTCCCACAAGCTCAACATAGTCAAAATCACATACAATTGTTTGATGGAAAACCCATATAGGAGAGAGTAGGGGATGCTAGTTTTCATAAATTGAGCCTGAGGTGTTGTGCATCCATAATATACTGAGAAAGCTCGAAGTATACTAAACATATAGAAGTGGGTTTTCAATCTATATAAGACTCCACTTCCTAACTCATACTCGGCTCAAGATTATGAAAGCGTTGTCCACACCTCCTCTCTCTGCACATACACTCCTAATGATTTCTTCCCTTAGGGTCATCTAGTGTAATAAGGTACAAAACATAGCACATAACTACACCACTAACACAATGTTGTATATGAACAATAACCATAGCATATTACGCATGGTGTATATACAGGGTTTAACACAATCATTAATTTCTTGGGTTACAATACATCACATGTTCCACATAATGCACTCAAGATGCAAGTACTGCACAATAGGGGTCATACGATCACCATATGCCCCTAATTCATGACATGAACCATCACATATTACTCAAATTATACATAAGATGAACACAATGACTAACATTACAACATACGGTCAATTGTAATATAACATGGTGACACACATGATTCATCACAATACGGTGGTGACATCACGATACAATCCAATTCACTGTACACCAATTTTGTCATACGAAAAATCAACACACCTACATATCTCAAAATGAAAGGATGCTCCAACACTCCACAATCCATAATAACATTCTTTTCACACACAACAAGGCAAAAAATCACACATGAACTCTTCATTGAATTCATGAAAAGGAGAGAAAATATTCTCATCACAAAAACATCAACATCATAGCAAATACACACTAAGATACATGCACAACATGTGCATTCATAATATCACAATTACAACGTTTGTAACATCACAACATATATCACATTACTCTTCCCATATTCACCACCACCATACAAAAATCACCACAACTCCATTCTGTCCTAGAGGTTCAAGAACTTAAGCCTCTTCTCTGATACTAAATCTAATGACCACATTTTACACACATAAAAACAATAGTAAAATTACCAAGATATTTTATTTTTTTTACATTGTCATTTACACAACACTACATGACATCACTTAGGACAATGCATAACACATGATATGTTTGCATAAACATTAACCCACATAGACAACATGAAAACACATGATGCACATCAAGGCCACTTTTTTTTTCAAGTGACAAGGCACAACATAACGATTCAACTGCAATATAAACTTATAGATAGGGTTTTCCCACAACACAATATTTCTAGGATTAAACATTTATTAAAATCATGTTTCAATTTTGAAATTAATTTCTAGGAAGTCTTATAATGTGAGAATCATACATTCATTTTCGTTCTTGCTAGATTTCCTCTATATTGTTTAACAGTTAACTTACGATGTAACTCATTAAATACGGATCATCTACATTATTTAAATTACTTGTTTAATTTGTTTTTTTGTTAATAGGGTATTTATTTACACACAAGGATATTAGGTCTTATCCCTAGGATTCACTCATAAGACATGCATCTTGATGTTATATCATACCTCCATTACACTACGGAACAAGTGTAAGTCCAAAGGATGTGAAGTTCACATTTGTTTTTATTAATGATTTAGGGTAGTGTTTCTTTCACTCATTTATAAATTGATAGGTGATTTAGTACCCACTAAGGATTATATATGAAATAGGTTCTTAATCCACTGCAAGAGGGTTTAGTCACATTACAAGGAAGCTCATGTTTCACTTTTCCTATGTGGAATAACTGTTATCGCATATTTCAATCCCCAAGAGCTAAGCGTCATTTATAATTTTGCTATAGTCATAACCCCACAATAAGTTAAGGAACCCGAGAAAACTCATTAAAATCTTAGCAGACTTGGTTATTTTTTTGTTTCAAGAGTAGATTTCCTAACAATGGAGTTTACGGAGGCCAACTTAGAGATCAAAGGATCTTGTACAAACTAGAAAAACATACTCCTGTTTTAATGAATTGTGTAACCTATCTTCTAATAGGGCATAAATGTATCCTCACAAGACTACTAGTCCCTGTCCTAGGAAGAACTTTAAGGTAGAAGGGTCATGATCACTAAGGATCAATGCTATAGTGCCTACCAGAAATTGGAAGAAGAAGAAATGAAGAAGATTCAAAGTCCTCGGGCTTTGTCAAAAAATTCATGGAAAAAGTCTAAAAATGTACTAAAAGTATTTGCTAGGAGGCTAGCAGAAATAGACCACGTGTCCACAAGCGACGCTTCTCCAGAGTGCCAATTAGAAAAAGGGGAGCTCAAACTTGTGCAAGCTCTCCATGTACAACAATGGTTAGAAAGAGTCTAGGGGCAGGCAAAAAAAGGGTTAGAAAAATTGGCTAAGTATAAAAGTGTAAGCAAAGGCTACCAAGTGTCAGTGTGGTGCACCCTCCAAAAGTTTGTCCCATAGATTCAGAAGCCCAAACAAGCGCAAGCTCAATGCACATAGCCCAAACCTTCTAAGAACAGTCCCATTAGGGATAGTTGAAAATTCCACAAAGAAGCAAAGGCTCACAAGTGATATAAAAAACTGCTCCAAAGGGCCTGCTATTGGGTCAAAAGTTATGCAAGCAAGCGCGGTGCCTCGGGAGGAACATGTTCCTAAAATGGGGTGAAGAGTTAGTTTAATGGTCAAAGCATTAACAGGCTAGCGGCAGCTACCAAGTGTCGTAAGGGATTTTTTTCAAGGGTTCCAAAGGAGAATTCGGGTTCCCGAGTGAGTGCTAGATTGAAATCGCGGTGTCATAGACGCGGGCTAGCAGGAGCCGTCGGGAAAAAGGTTATTGGAAATTTTGGCCTTTTTCCCCGAAAAGAGTAAAAGTTATGAACCCGCGCACCACGCAAGTCCGCCAAGAGGAAAAAGTGGCAAAATCCTACAGCCAACGATGGTCAAAGCACGGTGGGGCGTCAGGGAGAAAAGTGAAGCTTTTCCTTTCGTTCAAAAAGGTGATAATGGTAAAATTCACCTGGGCCTCCGCCGATTTCCTAGCCAATGCCAAAAGGCAGATCCTGATTGTGTCCAGGCACGGAGGGGCTTCGGAGGCTACTAGGAAAAGTTTCTTAAGTTTTTTTTTTTTGCAAGTTCCAAGGGAAAAAGTAAATTGCGGGCCTCCGATGGAACCTCATTAAGCCATTTTTGTAGCACCTGATCTGGCTGCCACGTGTCCTAATCCAAAAGCAGGGACCCATTTTTCAAATAGTTTTCCCAACCCATTTGCACGGAGATCGATGCAAACTTCAACAGGGGCATATGTTTGTGGGTCAGCAGAGTGGCTCGAAACTTCATTGCATATATGACACCATTGGGGAAAGATCTCAAAAAGGGATGTTGTCTAGCACCGTAGGAGTCTGCCGAAGAATATTAATTATTGAGGAGGTTAGGTGGGAGATTTGATGGTTAGAAAATTATTTAGGACTTCAAAATGTAGTGGATCATTCAGTCTCAAGGCAACATAATTAATTCGATCTGGGATTTCCATTGTTTCCTGTTCCTTCAAGGAATTTTTGCCGAAATATCTCAAAGTCCTCGATGAAGAAGAAGATGGATATTGGGGGAAGATTTTAATAGAAGTCATTAGCAGTGGTTGAGTCTTGACATGCATTTTCGTCGCTTCTCTCTCTCTCTAAAACTTTCTTCTCTTCGATTGAACTCTATAAAATGTGGGGGTAGGATTTGCATTATAAATATTTCCCAACATGTTGTTGGTACCCCCGAATTTTATAGCTCCTTTCTCTTTCTAAGCAGCATAATAGATTTAGCATGGGGACTCAAAGCCTTCCAGGTAAATCTTGATATATGTCGTTTCTACCTTTCGAGGGATGTGATCTATAATGACACTGTATCAGATCTGGTAGAGCAGATAAAATAGCACCTTCAAAGGATCTGATCTTGGATCCTCACTTGTTTCTAGGTTCTCCTATCTGTTCAACTCAGGTACAGAAAACCTGGCTATCTGCAACTTCCATTTATTGTGAAGCATTTTATTGGGTTTGTGTCAATATATGCAAAATAAGTTTTCATCATTCCTTTGGAAAAATATGCATCAACACTGGTAGTTTGGTTACTTTCTTATGTTTGTCACTCCCCGGATTATGGAGATCATTTTCAATGCATTGGCAAGTTTTACTGAAGACTAGGTATAGATATATATCCTCTGCGAACCCTTGTCGTATGCACCTAAATAGATGGGACAAGGAACTAGCCTTTAATATGGAGAGATTTTCCAATGCTATAAGGTCCCAGTACCTGGGTAGGAAAATTTCCATGTTATGCAATCAAACTAGATTGATTTTGTCTTAGACAAGCAGACCTGTAGGACTCATTTGGGAATACTGTGACAACCTTGTACTACCAGTACTTGAACATGACCAGTGGGACCAAGAATGTCTTTATCTTATTATGGTAGGAATTGATGTACACCTGTTGTGATTCTAACTTTTAGAAGAGGTTTAAAATTGTAGCCCAGGTTGGCGTTCTTCACACAATATTTGAGAATTCAAATCTACTGGTTTCAGCAGTACAAGTAAGTTCAATGAGAAGAATACAAATCCACGGTCAAGATACAGACCTAGAGGGACCCCCCATTTGCTTACTATTTAGACTTATCCCTGCAGACAGAGGGAGGAGAAGAAGAAGAGTCGAGATTAGTCTCTATCTCCACCAAATGATAGGCTCTTATCAACATGAGATTGAAAATCCCACTAAGACTATGTTGGTACAAGAAATTTGAGATCCTTTTCAGCCTGAGTAGCATCAGAGACTATGGCAATGCAAGCTTGCAAGTCAGATAGATCATGATGTGTGTCGTATTTGTAGGCATGGGGATAATGATCTAACTAGACACTCAAATTGACTGGAGAGATGGGTAGCACTTAACTGAAAGGACTTGATCTAGAACCATCAGCTATTTTAGAGTTATGCCTGAACAATCTCATAGATGTAAGAAAACCAATATACTTGTAACCCGCAAATGGTGACATAGATGAAGACATTCCTCAATTTATGCAAGATAATATGAGAATGCCTAGGGAAAATATGATCAACACTCCAAATCAGAAAATGAGCCTTCTCTTAGAATTTTCTCATGATTTTCAACTTTTCCCAACCCTCTATGCATGTCTCAAAACATGCATTACATATCTCATTTCCACCTTGGAGCTTTCTTTCCCAAGAAAATAAAATGGCATGTGATCAATTTCTGTTACAAAAAATCCTTCATGATTCAATGAAAATGACATCAAACAGAGAAAACATTCACAAGATGTCAGGTGTGCCCAAAAAGATTAAATCATTACAAATATCTGGATCATTATCCATCCTGGAGGCATGTTTTTCATCATTGAGGCATGCAAACACCTTTTACTCATCATTTTCACCTTTTTACCTTTTCAAATTACCTCTGCAACTTTTGATTTTGTCATTTCACGTTTTTGGACAGGATTAGGGAAAAATTTATTTCAAAATCACCTTAGATCAAAGACATTAAGCCATGAAACAGATGCCAATGATCCTGGAAGGCGAAGACGACAAAAAATCACTATAAATTTGATGAATTTTGATGCAAAAATTGTGATTCCAAGCTTCCTGGAGCTCCCATGGTGGTCAAAACAAATGAGATGCATAGCAACCATTGATCTTATCCATCTTTTAATCCTGGCCCTCCACATGGAAGATGTGGACTTAGAAATAATCCTGAGTTACCTTTTTAAAATTTTTAGATAAGGCCAGACACGTGGCAAAAAATGGTTGGAAACAAATTTGGGCCCAGTTTTTAAAACTATTCCACATTATGACCTTTGGAAAAATGGAAAAAAAATTGAGTTTGTCCGCACCCCTCCACCTTTGAATTTTGGAGCTGACACATGGCACATGGTGGGTCCCATTGGGATCATGCTTCAATTTTGTGCATTTTGACCTTTTTTGGAAAATTGGAAAATTTTCACTTTTCACCCCGTGGGCCTCTGCACATCTGATCTGTCCCTCATCACATGTCTCCTTGTGATTTTTTAGCGGGCCAACGCTTCAAATTTTGATTCTGAGCCCTTTTTGCAAAGTGGAAAAAAATTTCTCCTACCTCTGCTGACCCGCTTTATCCTCTACCATGTGTCACTTAATGATTCGCTAGCTGGCCATCACTTAAAATTTTTATTTTAAGCCTTCTTTGTAAAGTAGAAAAATTCTCTCCTGCCTCTGTTGGCACGCCGACCCGCCTTCTATGCTCTACCTACCACGTGTCACTCATTGATTAGCTTGTGGGCCCATGGCTTAAACTTTTTCCTTAACTCCCTTTTGCCAAAAAATAGGAAAAGTTTCCCATTCCCTCTGTGGCCCAAACTTCCCTCTGACCCCGTTGGACATGTGTCCACCTATGATTGGCCATGGGGCCGTGGTCCAAACTTTTAATTTTAAGCCTTCTTTTCGCAAAAGGGAAAAAAATCCTTTTGCCTCCACTGGCCCGCCACCTGCTAAAAATGATTTCATGTGTCCTCCTCTGATTAGAGTGGGCGTAAAACTGATTTTGAAACTTTAGAAAAATAGAGCTAAAAAAAATCTAAGTCCCCCATCGCCCTGCTCCTCCCTTTTTGGTCTTTTAGGACACGTGTCCACTCCCGATTGGCTGCAGGGCTTCGGACCATTTTGTGACTTTACCATTTTTACAAAATAAGGTCTAAAAACCTTTAAGGGAATTTGACCACCTGCCATCCCCCTGCCAATTAGAACATGCCACGTAGGCAAATTTGGAAAAAATGGGTCCCTGGGACTAAAAATGCCTTATTGTCAAAAAAGGCAAAAATGAAAAGTTACAGCACTTCCCCATTTTTCCTCAGCCAATGAAAACCAACCACATTTCCAATACCTTATGAGGATGAATTTGACAGGAAAATAACACTCGTATGAAATGTCAAAATGCAAAAAACTCAAAGGATGCCCTAGAATTCAATTTTTTCACCAAGGATGGTAAATTTTTTTTAAAAAATCAACTGAAGCATGATTTCTAACCATTTTCAACCTTGGGATTGGATTTTCAATTGCACGCAAGTATGATATCATTAATTTCAATTTTTCCCCCGATATGGCAAAAGGAAAAATGACATAGCCCACAAAATTGGAAAAACTAGGGCACAAAAAAGGGCAAACTTGGATTATTCCTTCAAATTAGGGCAAAACAACAAGTTTGTGATAATTTTAAGCATTTCAACTAGAGGGGAAGAATTACAGACCTTCAAAATCAAAGGGTAAAACATTTTTTTAGTAGATACAGATTTGAAAATTTAGGGCAACATGGTGCAAGGTAAAAAATGGCACCAACATCGGCTCCTGCTTGGGGATGGGCACTCCCAATGAGTGCCACAAGGAAAAAACGTAGACCAAGTGCCAAAATATCCATTGGGCAAATGAGTCATTATGCAAGGTAGTCAAAACCCAGAACCATCCTTTCAAAATGAGCTGAGAAACCGACCACAATGGCTGCCAAAAATAGGGGTAAACCACACACCAACAAAACAACAAAACAAAGCAGAAAACAAATACTATACAACTGTACAATTGGTGCACACCTCATATTTGGGGATTAATCCAAGAGATGCTTCAAATGTCTACCATTAACAGGCAGCTCTAGCAATTTCCCATCTAAGTCCTTGAGAAAGAAGGTATGTTCACCAATTCTGATATCAATGGCATAAGGGCCCATCCATAATGCATCAAAATTTCCATGCTTTCCCTTATCTTCATTTATACTATCCCACAAAAAAACAGATCTCCAACATTGAAGGATCTAGGAGTGACTTTCTTGTCAAACAATCTCTTCAATTTTCCCCTAAATTGACATGCCTTTGATGGGATGCTCTTCTCTCCTCATCAACCTAGATAATCTGATTGATCCTTGATTCATATGGGCCAAGCTCTTGATCTTCCAATTGTTGGGAAAACTGAAATGAAGACAATTGTAGGTGCAAGGGGCAGAAAATATTGAGTTCCATACACCAATTCAAATGGGCTTTTACCAGGAACTCTTTTAGGAGTTATCCTATCAGCCCAAACTGCAAATTTCAATTGTTCACCCCATTTCTTCTTGTTTTTCTTGAAGGTTATTCTAATGATCTTCAACAAACTCTTATTTTTGGACTCATCTTGTCCATTCCCTTGGGGGTTATATTTTGAGGAATAAGTTAGATTGATTCCATATTCATTGCACATTTCCATTAAAGGTTTGGCTCTAAAGCACATGGCATTATCAGCTACAATCTTGACTAGGAATCCAAATCTGCATATGATTTGATTCAACAAGAAGTCCATAACTATTTGGTGAGTTGCTTTCTTGGTGGGGATTGCCTCTACCCACTTTGTAAAATAATCAGTGGCTACAAGGATCCACTTATGGCTAGAACTAGAAGGATCTGAAATCTCACCAATGAAGTCCATCCCCCATTTCTTGAAAGGAGCTTCAATTGATACAGAATGCAAAGGAAGGGAGCCTGAAGCTTTCAGTCTTCCAGAGAAACGTTAGCAACTATCACATTTTCTAACCAGCTGGGTTACATCTTTGAAGAGAGTAGGCCACCAATAACTAGCTCTCAAATTCTTATGTGTTGTTACTCTTCCAGCAAAGTGTCCTCCACAAACTCTCCCATGAAAATCAGCAACTATCTTGGGAGCTTCATCTTTAGTTATGCATTTTAAGAGGACACCTTCAGGGTTCTTCCAAGCCAGCCCAAAGTCCAGTGATGATGTATTTATGAGAAACCAGCTTGAGGGCTCTTTTCTAATTTTTATTTAAATGATCAGGAAAAAAAAGGTGTCTGAGGTAAAATATTATATCCTTGTACCACTCAGAACTCACCAATTTCCCAAGAACATCTTCCCTTTCTTCTTCTACTTCATTCACTTCTACAGTCTGCAGGTTGCTCTCAACCATGAGCTTAGCAAGACCCAAACCTCTTACCAACTTTGTGGTTTGGATTTCCATATCATACTCCTACAGTTTGTTCACGCATCCTACATATTTTAAGTTGAGATCTCCATCTCTAATAAGATGTATTTTAACATGGTGTGGGGAGCATAAGAAATAACTTTTGAACTCAATATATAAGGCCTGAAAACTTTTGTTTCTTTCACCAAGGAAAATGCTTGTTTCACCATGATTGTATACTTCATCTTAGCTTCTTGTAAAGCGTTACTAAAGAAGGCTATAGGCCTCTCAACCCCATTCTCATCCTTTTTCAAAAAAATAGAAGCAATGGTATACTCAGAGGCAAAGGAAAATATTTGGAAAGGCCTCTTATAGTTTGGGGTTGCTAAAACAGGTGAAAGTTTAAGTGTATCCTTAATTCCTTCAAAATCTTGAAGGGTAGCCTCCTCCCACCTGATAACTTGTTCCTTCTTTACCATGCTTGTGATTGGAAGATTCGACTCAACAAAGTTGGAAACAAACCTTCTAATAAAATTAATTTGACCAAAGAAAGATTGGATGCCTTTCTTGGTTATTGGGATAGGTACTTTGATGATTACTTCCACTCTCTTAGGGTCTATCATAACACCATATTTTGACACAATGTGACCAAGTAGCTTGGCCTTTTTCATGCCAAAATTACACTTCTTTGGATTAAGAGAAATTCCATACTCCCTACATCTGATCAACATCTTCTCCAAGTGATGCAAATGATGACCTCTCCGCCTTGAAAACATAGTCACATCATCTTGGTAAATTGCAATGAACTCATTGATGTAACCAAAAAAAGCAACATCCATTGCTATTTGAAAAGTGGCACCAGCATTCATCAAACCAAAGGTCATCCTAAAAAAAATGTATGTTCCCCAAGGATTAGTGAATATTGTCTTAAGTATTTATGATTCTTTGACAACCACTTGATTATATCCGAAGAAACCATCCATTGTAGAAAGCAACTCAGACCCTGTCACAAGATGGAACATATTTTCCATATTTGGCAATGGATAGTTGTCCTTCATGGATGCTTTGTTTAGATTCTAAAATCCACACAAAGTCTGATGTCTCCATTCTTCTTTCTGACTGGCACAAGGTTTGTAACCCAAGATGAATATCTAGTGGGCTGAATAATACCTCCATCTCTCAAGTTCTTAAACTCCTCTTGCATTTTCATGGAGATAAGTGGATTAATTAGCCTTTGCCTCTATCTGAATGGCTTAGTATTTGCCTCAAGAGGGATCTCATGTTGAAAAAAGTCTTCTTTATATGCTTTTAGCTCGGAATAAGACCAAACAAGGCAATCTTGATATTTTTTCAAGAGTTGGGCATAGGACTGTTTTTCCTCTTTACTTAAATTGTTTCCCAACCAAATCTTCCTTGGTTTACCATTAGTGCCCAAGTTATGCCCGGTCCACATCCCTTGAGGTAGACATGTTTCTATTTATGATGCAATCAGCATTGTTAAAATTTGACTCAAGTGCAACAAGACCTCTAGGAATGGCGTTATTTTCAATTGGATGATGTCTTTCTCAAATAAATTTTCTCTTCCTTCAGTCATGTAGACCATTGGCTCCCAATAAATATTCTAATTTGAAAAGTCACCTTGGTTTTGCAAGAAACTTAGCACTTGAGCATCATCATTAAAAACTTGCCAATGTTTCACATTATCAGGGACAACTGGCCTAGTTAGCACTTCAATGTTGTACTCAAAATAAGGTGAAATGGTGCAATTTTCAAATCTTGACCCCAACACTGCCAACTTGTCAGCAACAGCATTCATACTTCTTTCATGATACACTATGTTAAAGGAATCAAACATTTCAATTAGATCCTAAACTGCATGTTTATATTGCTTCATCCGTTGATTTTTTGTAGCATACAGTTTTCTTATTTGTTTTTCAACCAACTCTGAATCTCCCTTTGCAATGATGTCCTTGACACCATACTTCCATGCAATTATCAGACCCAACAACAAGGCTTCATACTCAACAATGATGTTAGTACATTCAAAATTAAGGTTGAAAGAAAAATCAAATTCTTCCAATCTAGGAGAAATCGGAATTACTCCGGCTCCATTTCCAAATTTGGAGCAAGCTCCATCAAATAAAAATGTCCAAGGAGAACATACCTATTCAAGGAACTTTTATTGATCCATTTTGTGTTCTTTTCCATCAGCAAAACCAATAAAATTATCAACATCAACATCAACAAACAAGACTTCTTAAGAAGCATTGTTTGGATCCTCAATCAAATGCAGCATTTTATTTTCTCCATAAAGCTTGACTAGCCTTCCCTCAATGGGAATGTTGGAAAAATAAATATCCATTTGGACACTCCCTCTAACACTTCCAGCCCACTTTCTTGACAAAAGCATACCCCATTTGGTACGGCAATCAACAATCACAACATCTAGTTTCAAATTCTTACCTGGATAGGCTGCAAGTTTTACCACCAAACCCTTCACACAACCAACCACTGGCACTTCCCTTGAGTCCATGGCAGTACACTTCCCATAGGCTGTCTATCACTTTGATATCCAACTCATTCATGACTTCTAGAGGCATGACATTACATGATGCACCAGAATCAAACATACAATTGTGAAGTAGCCTATCCTTTATGATCAAAGTTGTGAATACATGGATCAACATTCAATTGGGAATCAACCAAAGATGTCCCCAAATATACCTCAGGTGTCTCTCCAAAATCTTCTACTGTTGGTGGTGTTTCAAGGTCAGATAATGATCTGAGGTGGAGTCTTCAACAACATTTACATTTCTGCATGGAGTAACCTTCTCTTCTTTTAATCCCAAGTATTCAAATGCTCTCTTCTTATGCTCAGGAATTCTAAGCAACTCAATAATTGGAACACTCACTTTAATTTGGCTCAATACATGGGCTATGTCATAGGGTACACTCTTTGGCAAAACAACATTGGAAGGGAGACAAGAAGATTCATTAGATGGTAGAGGATTCTTGGAAGCTTGGGCATGAGGAGGACTGTAATTTTTTTTCGGGACAGCAGAAGCTTTTAGACAAATGCCTCTCTCCTAGGAGCTTCTTTTAGAATGCTTGTGAGCAGTGGATGTTTTAGGTTTGGCTTGAGGACTAACTCCCTTAATGACTTTTCTTCTAGTGTTATAGTCTTTCTCTTGAGCTACAACAACATTCATCAACAATTGTTCTATCTTCCTCTGAAGGGATACCACCATCATACTTCTTAATCATCAACACTCTAAAGTATTCAAAGTCATTATTAGGAATTTCAAAAGATTGCAGTACAATCAACTTCAAGAGCATGAGGAGGAAGAAATATTTATACTCATTTGATGTAATCCCAAAACGTTGTAACTAGTCCTAGCACTTATTACTTTAGTAGATGTTGGTCCTCCTTGTGAGCTTGAAGAATAGCTCATCATGCAAATATTATCATCAGTGTCATCATCATTATTATCTTCACCTTCTTGTCTGGTCCATGCTTCACATGAAGGATGGGGCATAGAAAACACCTATCACACCAATCAATATCAGCAACCTCTTTAACAACAGCAACCCTAGCAGTTAAGGGATAAGGTAACACTCTTCCTTCACATGCTTGAGGATGTCTATTTGCAGATCCAACAGGCCCTTTACCTTTTTCATCAAACCTCTTCTCATTCCTATGGTGATTGTCAAATCTATCTTGTGCTTGCTGCCTAGGCTGACCTTGTGAAGTCTACCCAATTCCCTTCTCAGCTCTTGCCAACTTGTATGAGATTTTCTTTGACAGCTCCTGCCAAAGTTTTCACAACCTCTTCTAAATCAGCACCTTTGCTAGCTTGAGGTTTTTCAGGGTTTATCAATTTTACACCATCTCTCTTGAGAGGTTTGCTAATATCTTTGATATTGTTCTCAATTTGAAGCTCCATGGTGAAAGCTTGTCTTAGATTGGTTGGGTTCTTGTCTCTGAGGTAATAGGTTGCCTTTTTATCAAATGCATCTACATATTTGATTATACAAGATTCGTCACAAGGCCTCAAACCAATAGGCATCCTTCTCAGAGTTTTGTTAAACCTTGTGTTGAAGTCATGGAATGATTCATTAGGGTACTTCTTGATATTCTGAAACTCAGACAAAAGAAATCTAGGATTAGTTTTGTCACCATATTACAACCTAAATGCATTTTTTATTTCAGTCCATGAATCAATAGAATTATCAGGTAGAGCCTTGTACCAATCCCTAACATATTCTTCTAGTGTATGAATGAACAACTTAATATACACATCTTCAAACTCTATCTCAAAATATTCCATCATATTAACAAAGAGTTTGAGATGCTGATCACCTGTTATTGCATTGTTGCCTTGAAATTTTGGAAATCTATTTCTGACATCTTGTGGAACAACATTCAGGTAGCCATCCATTCCTCTAAAATCTATGGGACCAAAGGTGTTAACAACAAATTGGAGGTCTAGGCTCAGCCATATTGATTGGTGGAGGTGATCTTGGAGGTGAAACAATCTGATGAGGAGTACAGAGATCTTTGGGGAATGGGAATGAAAAATTCAAAACAGATCTCTCTTAAGGGATCTCCTTCTTGATGATCTATAGACAAATTTAGAAAATACAGGAAAAGATTTTAGGAAGCAAGCCTTTCAAATGCACAAGAAGGTCCCTCACCTGATGGGGAATTCAAATCAGCAATAGGATTGTCTGAATCAGATCCACTTGAAGAAGAATTGTATTCCTCAATAACAGGCTGCTCACTTTCAAACTCAACAATAAGGATCTCTCTTTCATGCATTCAAGTCCCCAACAACCTTCCACACCTTTCTCCCTTCTAGATCTGAGTTTATTGAATATGTAAACAACTTCTTTGCAGAGTCCTTGATTAGGATTAAGAGGGCAATTTCTCACTCTCCCACCCTCTGACAGGATTAAGAGATTCAACCTAATTTTTCTCAAAATTAATGCACTTGAAACCTTCTAAAAACATTCCCATTAGATAGGAAATTTTCTCACCTTTCCAGTGATATAAAGAAGTCCTCCTAACTCCCTGTATTTCAAAAGTTATGGGTCGGCGGACCTTGGGAGGAAAATTTTCCCAAGGCGGGCTAGCGGGCCTAGGGGAGAAAATTTTCCCCAGGGGTGGGTCTGCGGGCCGCGGGGAGAAATTTTTCCTGGAGGAGGAGTCAGGTCGGTGGGCTGGGGATGAAATCTCATCCCAGACGTGGGCCGGTGGAGCCGCAGGGAGACGTTTTGGAAATTTTCCCGCTTGGGGCGAAAAGCCACCTTTGCACCCGCGCCCGCAAGTCTGCAAGTCCGCAAGGGACATGTGGCGCCTCCTAAGCCAACGTGGGAAAGTGGGGTGGTGGGGATAAAATAATTTTAACACCCAGAAGGGTGAAAAGGGTAAAATTCACCCGCGCCTCCGCCGACGCCTCGTGATGCCACGTGGCAGATCCTGATTGGCGCGGCCGGCGGGGCCGCGAAGGAAACTAGGAAAAGTTTCCAAATTTTAATTTCACAAGTGCCAAGGTTAAAAGGGATTCTGCCCTCTGAAAGAGCCTCGTTAAGCCACATGGCAGCACCTGATTGGCTGTGGGCCTACGGGGATGCGGGGGAAACGTAGAAATTTTTCCCAATTTTTTTTTTTTGAACTTAGATTGTTTTGATCAACAAGAATGTTTGCGGTCAGCGGAGCGGCGGGGAACTTCATGCCTTAAGATTTTTTGGGAAAAAAATGCAAAAAGGAAGGATTTATCCCACGGGTCCGCCAAGAATATTTTATTAATTAAATTTGACGGTTAGAAAATTTTTGAAGCCAAAATGAAGTGGAACTTCAGAAGGCCATAACTTTCGACTGGGAGCTCCATTTTTGGCAAACGAGGACTTTTTGGAAATATCTCAAAGTCCTCTTTGCACAAAAAGCTTAAGATTTAAATTTTGATGAAGTTTGAAGGTCAATTTTAAGAAAACGTCTTTCTGTCACTTAAAACGTGAACTGGACTGTTCAACTTATAAAATTTGTTCTGAATTTGCCATAATTCCTTCTCAACATGCCAAACAGGCATGGAGGAATTTTCTTGGAATATTTTAGGATAGATTACAAGGGTTAAGTTGTTTGGTTGATTTACATTTCAAAAATTTCCCAATTTGACAACAACGACTGTGAAACTGTTTGAGCCCAAATTGAAAGGTTCTATGGAAATTCCTTAAGTATTTTTGTTTGCTTGGGATCATTTTGATCCCACAAGTTCCATTGGTATTTCAATTTATCTTTTCAATGTTGCAGGGTCGCTCTATACTTTTTGATAAAATTTTGCAAGTATACAGTGAAATAAAGGATGGAGTTTATACTTGATCTTAAACAGATCCAGGTTTCCTTTACCAACTTGATATATGAAATTTATTCCCAATCCAATCTAACATATGAAGTTGGTTTTTTTTTTCAATTCAAGTATTCAAAAGCCAACGTACAGTTCTGATTTCTAAATCATGCATTTCAAAAGAACAGAGCAGTATAACATTTCTTCATGCGTATTTACTTTTCAATTTTCCAACCAGAGCTTTTATACTATATTTCAAACACAGATTTCCAATGAAAACAAAATCATTTGAACAAGGTACACAACTTCCATTAATTCAAATGAATCTTTTACGACTTCTTTCCCATTTATTTTCAGAATATAACATACAAAATACATATCTTTCTTTTCTGTTCACAGAACTGAATACAAGATATATTCTTCCATAATCACAACTACTTTCATAACTAAAATAGAGTAGCCTTTCCATCACAGATAATATACAATGTCATCCACTTCAAAGTGGGAAAAGGTTACAATAAGAAATAATCTCAACAAGGACTGTCAAATTTTTCTTTTTCCTCTACTCCAGTACAACAACGTGAAGATCCTCCATTTTCCAGTTTGATCACAACAAAAGCAGGGAGAAAGGCAACACTCTCCACCCAACCAAGACATCCAATGAAAAGGAGAAGCCATCCTTCTTCATTGGCCCCCGAGCCCCAACCACAATGCAATAAGAAATGTGTTTCAACTCATGGAAACAATAGGCTTCCACAACACACATACAAATTCATATTTAAAACACAGTCCAGAACAAAACTGCAGTTTGCAACCACAGATAAAAGACAACAAAACAACACTCAGGCTTCCTCATGCAAGCCAAAGGAGCAAGAAACTATGGGGGATGTTGCTTATGCCTCCCAAGGGGAAATGGGTATCACCACCTGAGAACAAACCACCAAAACATATCATTTCAAAACCCTGACATGCCCTTATGCCTCCCCCAAGTACCCCTTATTCCTCCCATTTCCTTATGCCTCCCCAACCTCTTATGGCACCCCATAACGAGTAAAGAAATGCAAGCTATTTATTTTGCAAGGTGGAACCCAAATCCCAACTCCCTCCACACTTATACCTCCCCATAACACTTATGTCTCCCCACAAGAATCCCCATAGTCTTCTCCTACACCTTTCCTAGGCCATCTACCCAACCAGCCAATGAATAAAACAACACATTCACACACTCAACCATTCACATAAGCATAAAAATGAAAGAAGAGCATAACAAGAGCCAAGCTCTTACCTTTCCATGATGGAGTTGTTCCAAGTTCAAAAACAACAAGCTTTCCATTCCAATGCAAGCAATCCAAAATATCCTCCAAAAATGAAGCATTCAAGCATTCAAAAACAAGCATGGAAATTTGAATATCTTAGAAGAGGGAAGAGAAGAGGATGAGGTGGATCCATGTAGGATGCCACATCACACATCCTCAACTCCAACACCAAAGTCAACTTCAAATCAAGAAAAACAACAAGCTTCTCTACAACTCCAAAAAAATAATTCAAGCCCAAGAATGAAGCATTCCAAGGTGAAGTAACCCAAAAACAAGCATGGGAATTTGAATATATAGAAGAGGGAAGAGAAGAGGATGAGGTGGATCCATGTAGGATGCCACATCACACATCCTCAACTCCAACACCCAAGTCAACTTCATTCTCCAAGGCATATTAAATAGGTGGGTGAATAATATGACAGATTACTTACACACTCCAAAACAAGCCCACACTCCAAAGGACTAAAATTAAAACATGTAAGAAAAGTGCAATTAAAATTTACAACTTGACTTACAAAAATGCATAATGAAAGTCTAAATTCAACTCTCCAACCATAGGTATGGTTGGTAAATAAATTTAAGAGGTATGGGACAAGTTTAACTTGTCCCACAAGCCTCCAAAATCAGCCTCCAAGGAAAAATTCGAATTTCCAAGAAGGTGGAGTGTTTCATACTCTAAAATCAACACATTTACACATCTCTTACAACACTTAAACCAAGACCAACAACTCTATTAATTACATTCTCAAATCACAATTTAATTAAATAATGAAAAGGGAAAACACATCACTTATAAAACACATACAACATTAACAAAAGACCAAATAAAAGAAAAGCATAAAGTCCCTTGGTCACATTCGAAGGTGATTCCCCCCATGGGAATCCCTAACAAAATCCAACACACACAAACAAATACAAGTTGCCATGGTGACCTTGTTGAATTCATCTAGAATTCCAATGTGGTTGGTCTCCAATCCCCTGATGTTTGTTGTGATATTTTTAACCTGCAAAATACAAATACCTCCTTCGGCCTCGTGGCCGCATCAGAACATCCAAAATGAATATAAATATAATTCCAAAACCATATATACATATGAATCACAACATCATCAAGGAAAACAACAATATCATTTGTAGTTTTATCAACAACTATATGATCATCAAATTAATTCCACTTTCTAGGTCTACTCAAAATATCCAAATATCACATGTCTGAACCACATCTATAATATAACCATGTCAAACAGTATATCAACATCAATATATAAAAAGTTTCCAATAATCATCATGCACCACATATGAATCAAAGTCCACAATAAACCATGATCTAACATCTAACATCATACTAAATCAAACTATAACAATGTCCATAATATAGTCAGCAGTATCAGGATCAATATCACAAGGTGTCGAAGGGAAGCGGGCACTACATCCCCCTCCCCTTAGACTCGACTTCCTCCTGGAAGTCACTGGAATAGATGTGGGAACTGAACTCGTAGCAATGTAGCATCCTCCCATGTAGCTGCAGTCTCATCATATCTGTCCCACTGCACCCAGACCTGATCAATCTCTCTACCTCGAAGGCCCAGGGTCCTGCGATCTATAATGCGAATGGGCTCCACCATCACCTACCCCTGATCCTGCACCTGCAATGATGTCCAATCTAGCACATGAGAAGGATCTGCAACATATCTCCTAAGAACTGAAACATGAAACACATCATGGATGTGAGACAAGCTAGGTGGCAATGCTAGATGGTAGGCCAAAGGGCCGATACGCTCCAAGATCTCAAAAGGACCAACGAATCTAGGAGCTAACTTAGAACCTTTTCCATAATGGATAGGGCTCTTGTGTGGCCTGACACAAAGGAAAACCTTCATGCCCACATCAAAACTATGGTCGGTCCTATGCTGATCCGCGTACTTCTTCTACCTGTCCTGTGCCTCCTGCAGCCTCTGTCTGATCATAACCACCTACTGCTCCATGTCCTGCAATAAAGTTGGTCCTAGAGAAACCCTGTCCTCTAACCTGTCCCAACTAAGGGGTGTCCTGCACTCTCTACCATACAAATCCTGAAAAGGAGCCATGCCTATAGAACTCTGAAAACTATTATTGTAGGAAAACTCCACCAAGTACAGGTACTCCTCCCATTTGGACTACTGGTCCATAACGTACATCCTAAGCATGTCCTCCAAGATCTGATTCACCCGCTCAGTCTGGCCATCTATCTCAGGGTGATATGTTGTGCTGAAGTTGATCCTCATCCCGAGGGCATACTGCATGGTGGTCCAAAAATGGGAAGTATACAAAGGATCGTGGTCACAAATGATCTTCCACAGAATCCCGTGCAACCTGAAAATCTCATCAAGATATACCCATGCCACTGCACTAGCTGTATAAGTGGTCTTTACTAGAGAAAAATGAGCCACTTTTGTCAATTTATCCACCATGACCATGATGGCGTCGTGGTGGTATCTCGACATCGGTAGCCCAACAATGAAGTCCATGGAAATGGTGTCCCACTTCCATTCCAGTATAGCATGAGGATAGAGAAGGCCAGCTGGATGTTGATGCTCAACCTTCACTTTCTGGCACTCTAAATAGCATGACACAAACTGAGCCACGTCTCTATGAAGTCCCCTCCAGATAAACAACTTGTCTCAAGGTGGCATGCATCTTCTTCACCCCAGGATGGGCTGAATAGGGTGCATGATGTGCCTCTGCCAAGATGTCCTACCTCAAGCCTCCATCTCTGGGAACATAAATCTGACCTCTGTGCCTGAGAAGGCCATCTACCTCTAAAGAAAAACCATCAAACTTCCCCTCAAGGGGTCTCTGAGACTCGATCTCTGCTCTGGCTGCAATGTAGAAGCTGTCATGAGGAAGCTGTTGTAGAATCCTGCTCCACAAATCTGTGCTCACTGAGGTGGCCATAGCCACATGTCTCCATCTACTAAGAGCATCTGTAACCACATTCTCCTTCCCTTTCACATGCTCTATCTCCATATCATACTCACAAAGCAACTCCATCCAACACCGTTGGCGAGTGTTGAGATTGGGCTGCGTGAAGAGGTGGTGAAGACTCAAGTGATCTGTCCTGAGTGTGAATCTCCAACCAAGAAGAAAGTGTCTCCATCGAACCAAAGCATGAACCACTGCCACAAGCTCAAGATCATGAGTCAGATAATTGAGCTCATAATATTTGAGTTTGCGAGACTCAAAAGCAACTACTCTGCCCTCCTGCATCAACACACCTCCAAGCCCTACTAATGAAGCATCTGTGCATACAAAAACTCACCATGAGGATCTGGCACTGCAAGAATAGGTGTTGTCATGAGGCACTCCTTCAGTGTCCTGAAGGCCTGCTCACATCTGACTGACCAAACAAACTTCTTCCCTTTCCGCTGAAGGGAAGTGATGGGATTCACAATCTGAGAGAAATCCTGAACAAATCTCCTGTAATACCCTGCTAATCCCATGAAGCTGCACACCTCTGTCATAGTAGTGGGTGCTGGCCAATCCATAATAGCTCTAATCTTGGAAGGATCGACAGTGATACCTTCCCCAGAAATGATGTGGCCTAGATACTGCACCTCTGTCTGAAAGAATGCACACTTCTCCAAGTTCCCATAAAGTTGCTGCTCACGAAGACACTGAAGAACCTGGAAGGTGCCCCTCATGCTCCTCACGCATACATGAGTAGATCAGAATGTCATCAAGGAAGATGAGCACGAAGTGATCTAAGAAGGTCATGAATACCCCATTCATCAAACTCATAAACACTACGGGGGATTCGTCAAACCAAAAGGTACCACTGTGAACTCATAGTGGCCATATCTCATACGGAAGGTGGTCTTATGAATATCCACCTCTCGAAATCCTCAACTGGTGGTAGCCTGACTTAAGATCTATCTTTGAGAAAACTGTGGCCCCCTTCATCTGATCAAACAAATCATCAATGCGTGGAAGGGGATAACGATTCTTGATCGTTACTTTGTTCAGCTGGCGGTAATCAATACACAACCACAAGGATCCATCCTTCTTCTTTACAAAGATCACCGGTGCACCCCAAGGGGATGCACTAGGATGAATTAGGCCTTTCTCCAAGAAGGCCCTCAAGCTGTAACTTGAGCTCACAGAGCTCAGGGGTAGTCATCCGATAAGGTGCTCGTGAGATAGGCTCTGCTCCCAGAACCAGATCTATATGAAAATCTATCTCACGTGGGGGTGGTAACCCCGGTAGCTCCCCTAGAAAGACATCAGAAAACTCTCTCAAAATGGGATGGTCATCTAGCGATGGTTCACTAGACCCATCCTCTGATCGGTCACTAACTGTAACCACATACATCTGGAAACCCCGTCACACACACCGCTTAAGCTGCATAGCGGAGATGGTGTGAATAGAAACGGGTCTCCTGACCCCAGCTATCACTGCCTCAACTCCTAGATCATCTATACAAGATATGATCTTGTGGTAACAATCCACTCTGGCTCTGTGTGCAGACAACCAGTCCATGCCCAAGATGACACCATAAGAGCCCAACGGAAGGATACAAAGATCCGAGGTAGTGGTGAAAGGTCCCAAATCCACTACACACTCCTTGACTAAGGAGTCTACAGAGATCTTGGCTCCAGAAGCCATCTCAACATCCCAACTATGACCCTACCTAACTGCCACCAGCCTGCATCACTCTACTAATGATGGTGCAATAAAAGAATCAGAAGAACCAGAATCAAATAAAATGGTGGTAGGAACACCACCAATGCTACCTGTGGTCTCAATAACTATACTCTGATGCTCAGCCTGGTGGTTCTCGACCACTGCATAGATCCTGTGACTGTGCCCTATGTCACCAACAGTAGGCTCTGAGATCTATGTCTTACCCCTATTATTAGGGTTCTGTGGGCAGTCTCTCCAAAAATGTCCAGTAACACCACACCCAAAACAACCACCTGATCCTCTCCCCTGAGTAGCAGCTCCAGTCGGTACTCTAGAGGGTTGTGATGTGGATCCTGATGACCCAGTTGTGGACTGCTGAGGTCTCTACTGGCGAGCTCCTGCTGACTGAGCTCTAGGTGCTCCCTGTGTCCTAGTGGGACCCCTAGGAGGAGGCCCCATACTCTGACCCCTCTGTGCATCAAATCTCTGTGGAGGTCTGTAAGGTGGGCGGGACTGTTGCTGCTACTGTTGTGGTCTAAAAGATGGCTGAGATGAACCCTTTCCACCATGAGGAGGAGGAGATGACCCCCTCAATCTGTTGTCCTGCATCTGCTGGATGCAGCTCCAGACTCGGTCTCTGGCCTGCTGGGTCTTTCCCCGAGTCTCCTCTACTATGTAGGCCTTCTCGATGGCCTCAGCTAATGTCTGTGGGCAATGGATCCAAACCACACCTCCAATGTCAAGATTCAGGCCCCAGATGAACCTGTGGATCCACACCTGCTCATCCTACATGTACTCAACATACTGGAGTAGATCCAAAAATCTACTCTCGTACTCAGCTACTGTAAGAGATGCCTGTCGGAGGTCATGGAACTCATCTATCCTCTGTTGGATGAACCTCCATGACAAATATCTACTCCTGAACCACTCCTCAAAGAGCTCCTAGGTGACTGAATCTGAATCAATGTGGAGCTTCTACTCCTCAGTTCCTCCACCAAACACCAGCTCCATCCCTCAGAAGATGGATCGCAACACGAGCTTTCATGTTGCTAGAACAAGGGAAGAGCTTGAAGCAACCACTCAAGCTCACTATCCAGGCCTCTACCTGAAAACCACCTGTGTCACCTGAATAATGTGATGGCTGAAGCTTCAGGATCTCCCTGATATGGTCTGCAGCGGTGGTCTGGTGACCCCTAGGCCTCTCTGCATGCTCATCCCTAAGCCTAGGGCTCCGAGACCTATCTCTGTGTCCTGAAACCCAGTCTCCCTGTCCCCTCTGCGGTGACTCTACTCTGGCTGACTCCACATGGGAGTTCTCTGCTCTGTGATCATCACTATGTCGAGAAGGTTCCCGAGCCTCATCTGATGGCTCTCTATCATGTCTAGCAGTACATGCTCCCACGACCCTCCGCGTAAAGCGGCATTAACATCCTAGAGTGTCTGTAAAATCTGTGGTAAGATGGCTGCTACAACATGATCTGGTGGTGGCAAGTCTAAGTCTATGTGGAAGGACCCCTCATCCCATCTACGCCTCCTGCACCGACCAAGGTGAGAGTTAGTTCATCTTTCTAAGTTTTATTCAGTTTCCATGTTTACTAAAATATGTAATTTTTCAAACAGGGTTGTTTTCTAATTTTAAAAGTGTGCTAGGTTTACAGTTCATGTCTCAAGTTTTCTAGTGTGCCCAAGGGTCCAAGATTTTGAACCTCCACTCTGATACCAAGTGTAACACCTGCTAAAACAACCCACTTGAGACTCAAGAACAACCTAGGATTAGTCAAAAAAATTATGGGATAATTTTTTTTGTATAAAAGTGTCTGCTACCAGGTTACAAAACAACAGTTGCCACAAGCAAGGTTTAGAGGCCAAATAAAAATCTTAGCTCATAGTTTTCCCATTACAACAATTATTAAATTTACAGGGTCAAAACTTAGGGTTAGAATAATCATTAGGATTAAGAGGGAAATTTCTCACTCTCCCACCCTCTGACAGGCTTAAGAGATTCAACCTAATTTTTCTCAAAATTAATGCACTTGAAACCTTCTAAAAACATTCCCATTAGATAGGAAATTTTCTCACCTTTCCAGTGATATAAAGAAGTCCTCCTAACTCCCTGTATTTCAAAAGTTATGGGTCGGCGGACCTTGGGAGGAAAATTTTCCCAAGGCGGGCCGGCGGGCCTAGGGGAGAAAATTTTCCCCAGGGGCAGGTCTGCGGGCCGTGGGGAGAAATTTTTCCTAGAGGAGGAGTTGGGTCGGCGGGGCTGGGGATGAAATCTCATCCCAGATGCGGGCCGGCTGGAGCCGTGAGAGATGTTTTGGAAATTTTCCCGCTTGGGGTGAAAAGCCACCTTTGCACCCGCGTGCCCGCAAGTCCGCAAGTCCACAAGGGACACGTGGCACCTCCTAAGCCAACACTGGGGAAAGCGGGGTAGTGGGATAAAATAATTTTAATGCCTAGAAGGGTGAAAAGGGTAAAATTCACCCGCGCCTCCGCTGACGCCTCGCGATGCCACGTGGCAGATCCTGATTGGCGGCGGGTGGGGGCCATGGAGGAAACTAGGAAAAGTTTCCAAATTTTAATTTCACAAGTGCCAAGGTTAAAAGGGATTCCATGCCTCTGACAGAGCCTCGTTAAGCCATGTGGCAGCACCTGATTGGCTGCGGCCTACGGGGACATGGGGGAAACGTAGAAATTTTTCCCAATTTTTTTTTTTTTGAACTTAGATTGTTTTGATCAACAAGAATGTTTGCGGGTCAGCAGAGTGGTGGGGAACTTCATGCCTTAAGCATTTTTTGGGAAAAAAGTGCAAAAAGGAAGGATTTAGCCCACGGGTCCACCCAAGAATATTTTATTAATTAAATTTGACAGTTAGAAATTTTTTGAAGCCAAAATGAAGTGGAACTTCAGAAGGCCATAACTTTCGACTGGGAGCTCCATTTTTGGAAAACGAGGACTTTTTGGAAATATCTCGAAGTCCTCTTTGCACAGAAGCTTAAGATTTAAATTTTGATGAAGTTTGAAGGGTCAATTTTAAGAAAACGTCTTTCTGTCACTTAAAACATGAACTGGACTGTTCAACTTATAAAATTTGTCTGAATTTGCCATAATTCCTTCTCAACATGCCAAACAGGCATGGAGGAATTTTCTTGGAATATTTTAGGATAGATTACAAGGGTTAAGTTGTTTGGTTGATTTACATTTCAAAAATTTCCCAATTTGACAACAACGACTGTGAAACTGTTTGAGCCCGAATTGAAAGGTTCTATGGAAATTCCTTAAGTATTTTTGTTTGCTTGGGATCATTTTGATCCCACAAGTTCCATTGGTATTTCAATTTATCTTTTCAATGTTGCAGGGTCACTCTATACTTTTTGATAAAATTTTGCAAGTATACAGTGAAATAAAGGATGGAGTTTATACTTGATCTTAAATAGATCCAGGTTTCCTTTACCAACTTGATATATGAAATTTATTCCCAATCCAATCTAACATATGAAGTTGGTTTTTTTTTTCAATTCAAGTATTCAAAAGCCAACGTACAGTTCTGATTTCTAAATCATGCATTTCAAAAGAACAGAGCAGTATAACATTTCTTCATGCGTATTTACTTTTCAATTTTCCAACCAGAGCTTTTATACTATATTTCAAACACAGATTTCCAATGAAAACAAAATCATTTGAGAAAGGTACACAACTTCCATTAATTCAAATGAATCTTTTACGACTTCTTTCCCATTTATTTTCAGAATATAACATACATAATACATATCTTTCTTTTCTGTTCACAAGAACTGAATACAAGATATATTCTTCCATAATCACAACTACTTTCATAACTAAAATAGAGTAGCCTTTCCATCACAGATAATATACAATGTCATCCACTTCAAAGTGGGAAAAGGTTACAATAAGAAATAATCTCAACAAGGACTGTCAAATTTGTCTTTTTCCTCTGCTCCAGTACAACAACGTGAAGATCCTCCATTTTCCAGTTTGATCACAACAAAAGTAGGGAGAAAGGAAACGCTCTCCACCCAACCAAGACATCCAATGAAAAGGAGAAGCCATCCTTCTTCATTGGCCCCTGAGCCCCAACCACAATGCAATAAGAAATGTGTTTCAACTCATGGCAACAATAGGCTTCCACAACACACATACAAATTCATATTTAAAACACAGTCCAGAACAAAACTGTAGTTTGCAACCACAGATAAAAGACAACAAACAACACTCAGGCTTCCTCATGCAAGCCAAAGGAGCAAGAAACTATGGGGGATGCTGCTTATGCCTCCCAAGGGGAAATGGGTATCACCACCTGAGAACAAACCACCAAAACATATCATTTCAAAACCCTGACATGCCCTTATGCCTCCCCCAAGTACCCCTTATTCCTCCCATTTCCTTATGCCTCCCCAACCTCTTATGGCACCCCATAACGAGTAAATAAATGCAAGCTATTTCTTTTGCAAGGTGGAACCCAAATCCCAACTCCCTCCACACTTATACCTCCCCATAACACTTATGTCTCCCCACAAGAATCCCCATAGTCTTCTCCTACACCTTTCCTAGGCCATCTACCCAACCAACCAATGAATAAAACAACACATTCACACACTCAACCATTCACATAAGCATAAAAATGAAAGAAGAGCATAACAAGAGCCAAGATCTTACCTTTCCATGATGGAGTTGTTCCAAGTTCAAAAACAACAAGCTTTATTCCAATGCAAGCAATCCAAAATATCCTCCAAGCACAAGCATTCAACAATCTTCAAACCCCTCCAAAGAAAGAGCTCTCAAACAACAAAATAATTCACCCAAGAATGAAGCATTCCAAGGTGAAGTAACCCAAAAACAAGCATGGGAATTTGAATATATAGAAGAGGGAAGAGAAGAGGATGAGGTGGATCCATGTAGGATGCCACATCACACATCCTCAACTCCAACACCCAAGTCAACTTCATTCTCCAAGGCATATTAAATAGGTGGGTGAATAATATGACAGATTACTTACACACTCCAAAACAAGCCCACACTCCAAAGGACTAAAATTAAAACATGTAAGAAAAGTGCAATTAAAATTTACAACTTGACTTACAAAAATGCATAATGAAAGTCTAAATTCAACTCTCCAACCATAGGTATGGTTGGTAAATAAATTTAAGAGGTATGGGACAAGTTTAACTTGTCCCACAAGCCTCCAAAATCAGCCTCCAAGGACAAATTCGAATTTCCAAGAAGGTGGAGTGTTTCATACTCTAAAATCAACTTACACATCACTTACACATCTCTTACAACACTTAAACCAAGACCAACAACTCTATTAATTACATTCTCAAATCACAATTTAATTAAATAATGAAAAGGGAAAACACATCACTTATAAAACACATACAACATTAACAAAAGACCAAATAAAAGAAAAGCATAAAGTCCCTTGGTCACATTCGAAGGTGATTCCCCCCATGGGAATCCCTAACAAAATCCAACACACACAAACAAATACAAGTTGCCATGGTGACCTTGTTGAATTCATCTAGAATTCCAATGTGGTTGGTCTCCAATCCCCCATGTTTGTTGTGATATTTTTAACCTGCAAAATACAAATACCTCCTTCAGCCTCGTGGCCACATCAGAACATCCAAAATGAATATAAATATAATTCCAAAACCATATATACATATGAATCACAACATCATCAAGGAAAACAACAATATCATTTGCAGTTTTATCAACAACTATATGATCATCAAATTAATTCCACTTTCTAGGTCTACTCAAAATATCCAAATATCACATGTCCGAACCACATCTATAATATAACCATGTCAAACAGTATATCAACATCAATATATAAAAAGTTTCCAATAATCATCATGCACCACATATGAATCAAAGTCCACAATAAACCATGATCTAACATCTAACATCATACTAAATCAAACTATAACAATGTCCATAATATAGTCAGCAGTATCAGGATCAATATCACAAGGTGTCGAAGGAACATTCTGCAGTGTAGGACACACATGATTGCCAATGCTAGGAGGGTTTAGAGCGCTTGGATTCCAAACAAAGTCTTGTCCATGTGCCTCTTCTTCTTTGCGCACCTCCTCTTGATGATCTCCTGTCCAAATCCTTTCAATGTTATGATAATGAGAATTAGACATGAGCCCTTGTTTACTTAACTAAGAAAAAGTCACAACCAGTGTATCAACTAGAAGGTTATGATAAGGTTTTAGTTATCTATGAACAATAAAAGTGCTTTCATGCACGACAGTTGAAGGGTCGGTCTATCCCCAAATGTTCTGTAACCGGGTAAACTATCTTGAACAAGATAGATCTCAGGGGTACATTTACACAGGTAAGAAACACAACTTGGTTGTAGGTTTGATAGATCAGAGTTAGGACACTAGAATTGGACTAGGGGTAAGCTATTAAATTCAAGATTGGGATTGGCCACATATATCCATGGGATAGTACAGCACCCGATTTTTAGTCAAGTGGAGACTCATAGGTTGGGAAGTGTACATGTTGCCAAATAACCACTAAGACACTTGCAACTCATAAAAACGACAAAATTGTGAATAATAGAGGTTAAGGTATTGTAGCAATACATGCTTGATAAACATAAAAAAGAGGGGATACATCGCATGCAAGTAAATCTATATAGCATACGGGCATCAACAATGACATATATAGGATCTCTCAACCTACATAAATGTACAAATTACAAAATGGAAGTACAACCATGTCAGTTTGTAGGATCTTACTTGCGATCTTGTACAAAGCGTTCAAGGAATGTAGCCTCAAATCATGCCCCAAGATCGGTGCATTGACATCCATGCGGCTAAATCTAGCAGAATTACCACTGAGTTTAGGCCGTTTTGCATTTACAGGAACAAGAATAATAGGCACTCGCAAGTAGATGTCTTCATGGATGACATACATTCATTTCATTTCGCTTCACTACATTTCTTAACTTAGGAGAGCCATAACATGCTTTTCTGAAGAGATGCGACTCCTCTATGTTTCCAAAAGTCACATTTGGAAACTACTCCCAAAGGCCACTTGTGTAAGTCAGTCTTGGACTCCTAGGATAACTATATGGATCAATGAACTTTGTCAACGAAGCCATAATGCATTGGCTGAGAGAATTTTAAAGGGACATGCAGTAAAAAGTACGCAAACTAGTTGCCCTATTGGGACTTTTTTTTGTGCTCAGCACGCTAGAGATGCGCTATGTCACACACTAGAATGAACTTCTGACCTAGCGCCAAATATGTTGATCTCTATGAGTGTTGCTACCTCTATCCTCCTCTAGTGCCAAATCTTCACATGATGTCGGGGAATTCAGAAGCTAGGTGCACGATTTACAAGTGGCGGTTAGGTTTCTGGGGCTCATGCAGTCATAACAGAGCGGGGTGCAACAACCTCCAATCTTAGAATGGAGGGCTAAGAAACTCTGGTGGAGAAAGTGATTGCGTACGATGGATGGATCTCCCCAAGGTTCAATTACTACCATGTCTTGGCGGCCATAAAATTTGCTAGGAATTCACTCGAAGGTGACGGAACTAAGAACTAGAGTTGGGGTTATGATTTTACGAGTGTGTTTGCTGGTGCCACCGTTTGTAGGTGATCTTGGTGGGACCTACGTCAAACGGTGAGTGCTCGATGGCCTACAAAATGTCTGAGATTCAACCTCATCTAGGTTAAGCATGGGTGCGTGCCCAGGCTGTTGGGTCATTACATTCAATTTTCCACGTGGCGGTTCCACATGCGAAAATGAAGGCGCGATAATGCAGTATCACTTGCAATGGGTTCAAACAACTAACCAATATAGAACCGATTGCAACCTTTAGTCTCTACTTCTAGTAGAGCTATCCTAAAAGTGCAAAACGAGGAGAACAGGGGTCTTAGTGGTAGCAGCGAAGAAAGTGCAAATGTTCAATTGGCGCGACAGAGACTCCTTTCTAGCTTGGTGAAGACAAATCCATGATAACAAGGAGTCACACTCATGATGCTTGACATTCGCTCAATTAAGACGCTTAGAATGTTGTTTTGCAAGAGTCTGAGGAATTTCATTGTTGTGGAATTTTTAAAGTAGGGACGCAACATTGTTGAATTAGTTGACAAGAAGTGAACATCTATCTCTCAATCAACGATCGAATGATATATCTATGGATAAACAAATTTTGATACCCTGGGTCTATCAATTCAAACCAGATGGCAAGAGTGCGCAACACAAGCATCAACGACTCAAATTACAAAACAGTAATGTAAATCACAAGGACGAACTTTATTATTTCGCACTAATGCACTGGTTAAATCCTCAAAAGATTCTTTTTACAAAGTATCTCATGACTATAACAAAGTCTTTATGCTGTTGTATTTATAGGAAGAACCACAACTTCCTTGGGCACAATTACAAAAGATGTTACAATAAATGGCCGTAACCATGCCTAGATAGTGCATAGGTTTGAAAAATGAATACATGGTGGCTACACAACCTTGCAATGAAATTGAATGCTCCCTGGATGATCCTAGAAGAAAATACCTGGAATTCGGTCTTCAGATTGGTTCACACAACAGGTTCATAAGGCATGTGTGGTAGCAATAGATGTAGCTTGATGCATAAGTCAATTCCCGTCATTAACTACATACATCACCTGTTTTTTGAGAAGGAATATCCAAGAGGGATAAAGGCTCCAGCACTGTCACATTGTTGCATGAAGTGGACATATAGTCTGATGTCCCTAGACACTCCTGATGTTAAGTTTTGAACCATTGTTCTCCCCATCTTTGATAACGATAGACTACTACCGACTTCAATGATGTGTTTTGTCATTTAGCGGCCATTACATTGTTCCACCTTCACCCATTGTTGTAGCTGTGATGTATGGGATTTCTGACCCACTGGTACGCACTCCTATTGGGAACCATTTTTCCGTGATGACTGCCTTCAATTCGTAGTCAAGGCACATGCAGAGTGCAAGGTTAGGATTGTGAAAGGAAAGCACACAATTAAACATAATTATATTGCGCGTGCGGCACGCGTGCTTGGTTACACATGCTTTCTTCAAGTTATGCTTTGCGTGGCCAAGAGGATGCTGGGATTGGAAAAATAGATAGTTTCATAGTCTGTGCAATGCAGAGTGATTGCGCTTCAAACTATGTGCATTGTCTTCCTTAGAAGAATCATCTAACAGTTCACTTTTGCGTAGTCTTTGATGTATCGTGAATGTGTTGTGTACTACCTGTACAACATAAAGTTTAAGAATAAGCAATAGTGTTGCATGTGATATAGATATTCCCAAGTGGGCCATAGTTGGATTCAGAATATACAATTGTGGTGAAGCAATTGTGTACATAGCTCCCTTTTTGGGGGACCTTAGGAAATGGCAAAAAGCTTCCCAAATCAGATTTAGAACACGGCTGTTTTAATCCCGCAAAAACAGATCTCAAACCCTATCCTAGGGCAGCGACCTTCCTAGGGAAGAACAACCCCTTTCTTCTCGGAGATAAAATTTGCAAAGAATACTTCCAACTTGTGCCAAAATTCAGATAGGAAACCCTCATCAATCAGATCGCAATTGTTAGAACATAGTAGATTTGCATGTGAAATTTTAACGTTTTAGATCTATCTGCTGTAGGGATACCTAGGGAGAGGGCCCATAGCGCTGGATTGATTTTAGTATCACCAATTGGTGACCAGCTGTGTTTACCATGGTCAAGGATGGAAGTTGGGTAAGCCCATAGATGTAAACCTACATTATTGTGGTTAACCATCACTGAGGTATTGCAAATCGTTGGTAGTAGGCCGCCTTAACACGGAGCCATAAAGTGGTCTTTAAAAGTTTACCTCTTGTAGAAATTTCAATAGATTTGTAACTGCTCATGAAATTTATCTAAATCATGAGACACAAATCTAATCTACTGCATAAAAAAAAAAACATCACACACAAAAACTGATAAATACAGAGACAAGATATATCAAAATTGGGGAAAGCTTATTGCCCAAAACCCCACAAGCTTTGTTTTGCATTAATCAAATGGAAGAGATCAATTACCATTTTTCTTCTTAGTTCAACTGAACACAACCTACCTATATAAGGTCTATCTCAGTCAAATCACTAAAGCAAAACTCCTGTGCACTTAATTAGTTTGCACCTGCTGTCCTTTGCCTTGGAAATTCCACCACAACTTAAAATTCAAATTATTCACATGCATGAGCAATAAATGCCAGGTTAATTGATCATTTAACTGAATGATCATTTGGTTAGACTGAAGTCCAACCACCTAACTAATCATTAACTAGTTCAGTTTCACTTGAAACTAGTTTTAACTGTTTACAACTCAAATAAACTCAACCTGGGTTCCTAAAATATAGGAATCTCTGTAACTAACTGATCTCATTGTCTCAACTCGAATTTACTGAGTTAACTGATTGCTAATGACTCAGCTAACACATCCAAGTGGCCTGTTGATGTGGAATTTCGAATTTCCTCCTCAATTTAATTTAGACAGAAAATTAAATTGAGTTTCTTGCTGCTATTTTCAACACTCCCTCTCAGCAAGAAAGGGATTATCATGGACCCCAATCCTGTCCCTATGGAATTCAAATTTTCCTCTTAAAAAAGCCTTCATCAAAATATCTTCATCTTGTTCCTCTGTCAGGATGTACTGTAGCAACATAATCCGCCTCTGCACACAATCTCGAAGATGGTGATAACGGATATCAATATGCTTGGACCGATCATGAAAAAATGGATTCTCAGAGAGTTTGATACAACTCTGATTGTCACAATGAATCACCGTAGGATCCATTAACTTACAAAATAAACCAACAAGAATCTTTCTTATCTAGATAGCCTCACATGCTGCTTGACTTGCAGCCATGTATTTTGCTTCTGCTGAGCTGATACGCCACAGATCTCTGCTTCCTACTGTACCAAGAAACTGCTGTTGTCCCAACACTGAAAAGTCTTCCTGATGTGCTCTTTCTGTCTGATGGACTCCCCGCCCAATCTGCATCTGTGAAGCCTTGCAGCTTCACTCCCTCTGTCTGTCTGTACCAAAGACCAAACTGAGTAGTGCCTCTAAGGTATCGCAACACATGCTTTGTTGCCTTCCAATACAGTTTGGTTGGCTTAACCATTGCTTGACTAATCTGGTTAACGGCATAACACATGTCCAGTCGTGTGTTCACCAAATACATAAGTGAACCTACAAGCTGCTTGTAAGTGGTAGCATCTACTACTTCACCTGAAGTAGCATCCTCCTTCCTCCAACTTCCTGCAAGAGGTGTCTCCATGCGTTTACTCTTCTCCATGTGAAATCTTTTCAGTATCTCATTGGCAAACTTGCCTTGAGAAATAAAAATTTCTCCATCTCCTTGCCATACTTCCAAACTTAGGAAATAATGCATGAGTCCCATGTCCTTCATTTCAAATTCTCTTGCAAGATCCTCTTTGCAAGAACTGATCAACTGCCCATCACCGGTCAAAATTAAATCATCAACATATAGCACAATAATCAATCATTTACCTTCAACAACAATATGATAAAGGTTTACATCTGCTTCACTTTTGGTGAATCCTAACCCAGTGAAATAGTCGTCGATCCTGGTGTACCAAGCACGAGATGCTTGCTTGAGCCCATATAACGCTCGGTTGAGTCTGCACACATGCGACTCTCTGTCAAAGGTCTCAAATTCCTCTGGTTGTTCAATATACACCTCTTCCTCAATCAATCCATTGAGGAATGTTGTTTTTACATCCATTTGGTGGATCTTCCACCCCATCTGCGCGGACAAAGAAAGAATAGATCTGATGGAAGAATACCTTACTACTGGAGAAAAAGTCTCTTCTCGTAATCAATACCTTCTACCTGAGAAAACCCCTTGGCCACAAATCTGGCCTTATGTTTCTCGATGCTTCCGTCTACTGCATGCTTCACTTTGTAAAGCCATCTTGAACCTACCACTGATTTGTCTGCTGGTCTTGGGACCACCTCCCAAACACTATTTCTAACAATGGAATCAAATTCATCTACCATAGCATAAACCCATATTGGTTGCTCTACAACTTCCTCGAATGAGTATGGCTCAGTCTCTACACTCACTCTCATCAGAGCCATGTAGTTAGTGTACCGAATTGGTAACCTCGTCTTGCCTACGCTATGATGTGGGTTGTCCCACACTCTCTCTAGCATCATGCAACAATCTATCAACTTCCCTGGTTCGCTTGCTGCCATCTCTAGTGGATGACTCAACATGAGTGGTTTTTTCCACTCCATGATCCTCTGCATGTGACTGCTCCACATCTTGAGGTTCATCCTTTGGAAACTAAGATTTCCTCATCTGCATGCAAATCAAGATCCCTCTCAAGGGAGAATCACATGGATTTATCCTCATCAAATTTAAGATCCCTTCTAACAATTGTCATCCTGTTAGTTGGGAAATACACTCGATAGTTTTGGGGAGTATCAGTATACCCCACAAATATCCCAATCTCTGCAGTTGGTTCTAGCTTCTTCCTGGCATATTTGGTCACATGGTAATAGACAGATGAGCCAAAAATTTTAAAATATGAAACATCAGGTTTCTTAGCAATAAATGCCTCCTCTAGTGTACTCATGCCAAGTATCCAATGAGGACTACAGTTTTTCACAAATACGGCTGTGTTGCATGCCTCTGCCCACAAATGCAATGGTAGGCCTTGATCATGTAACATAGCTCATGCTGCTCCCATAATTGTTATGTTCTTTCTTTCTGCAACCCCATTCTATTGTGGGTTATGAGGTGCAATTAACTCTCTCCGAATTCCTTCTTTGGCACAGAAGTTCTTGAATTCATTAGAGATGTATTCACCACCATTGTCACTCCTTAGAGCCTTCACCTTCTTCCCTGTATATTTCTCTACCAGTGCTTTGAACTCACAAAACTTTGAGAACGTCTGATCTTTTTTCTGCATGAAGTAGATCCAACACTTTCTAGAAAAATCATTAAAAAAAATCACATAATACCTGTGTTTTGCTGTGGAAGCTGTTGAGAATGGTCCACACACATCTGAGTGGACTCTCTCAAGGATTTCCGTTGCTCGGTTCTCCTTCTCATGAAAAGTGGCTTTTGTATACTTCCCCATGGTACATCCCTTGCATGTGTCTATCTGTGGAAAAGTACCCTTTGGAAGACCTATAGAAATCTGTTGCATGATCTTTAAAGCACCGTGGTGTAGATGGCCCAATCTCCTATGCCATAACTCACCTTCATCCTGGCTCACCACACTGTCTGCTTTACCCATCAATGTTGCGCTACCATCTATATCAAGTTTGTAGAGGTTCTTCACACGAACCCCGATCTGCTTTACTTGCCCAGTGGTTATGTGTCTCAGGAATGCTTTTCCCTGGCTGAATACCACATCATAACCACGGTCTTCGAGGACTGCTACCGAGATCAGGTTCTTCTTCAAGCCTGGCACATACATGACATCTTTGAGTTGAAGATCTGATCCCAACTCTCTCTGGAAGGTTACAGTGCCTATACCGGTTGCACTGTACCACCCATCATCGCCTAGCTCGATATTTATCTGCAGATCCTTCTCCTCCATTTCACTGAAGAAATCTTTGCATCCAGTCATGTGAAAAGATGCACCCGAATCCAAATACCATGCGGTACTCATTACTGTGTTGGCCATGCATGCAACGAGTGTGAAATCAAGCTCGAACTGTGAAGCTAAAGCTTCACCTACAGCTGCAGTTTTCTTGTTGGATTTCTTCTGCGGACATCTGGTTGCGTAGTGCCCAAACTCGTGATAGTGGAAGCACTTCACCTTCGACAAATCTCCTTTTTTTTTGCCGCCATGATTAGAATCGGGCTTGGGTTGGAATTTCTTCCCTTTCCCTTTCTTCCCCTTTCCCATCAATGCGAAATTTTCCTCTTCATCAACTTTGGATGAGGATCCATCTCTTGTGCTTCACCTAAATTCTTCCTGCTGAAGATCAGACCACAAGCGTGACCAATCAGGTAGCTTTTCTCGACCATTTATGGAATCTTGGTAACTGTTCCAGCTCTTGGGAAGACCTAGTAATGCTAGACTCACCAAATCATCTTCTGGAACAGTAACTCCAACACCACCAAGCTCATCACGGCATTGTGTGAGCTTGCTCATATACTGCAGAATAGTATCATTTTTCTCCATCTTGATCTTTCGAAGTTTATCCTTGAGTGCCATCTTTCTCTAGTCACTTTGATTCTGGAATAACTCTGTCAATTTTTTCCACATTACGAATGGAGAAGTCTTCCCATGGAGGTTTGAGATAATATGATCTCGAACCCCTTCAAGGATAATTATTCTTCCTTTCACCACATCCTTCTTCCACTGAGCAAGCTGGACATCTGTTGCAGCTGGCTATGGAATATCAGACTCGATATATTCCAACAACCCATTATCTGCAAATGTTGCCTCCATGCGATCCTTCCAAGCTACAAAGTTGGAGCTGCCATCCAAGGAAAATTCTATCCTCAACCCATTGAAAGCCATCTTCCAAGCTCTGTAGAGATGCTATTGCACTGACGTGTAGACCTGAGGAGAAACTTCGAATTCCCTATTCTTCTGTGATTAAAGCTCTGATACCATGTAGAAATTTCAATAGATTCGCAATTGCTCTTGAAATTTATCTAAATCATGAGACACAAATCTAATCTACTACATAAATTAAAAAAAAACATCACACACAGAAACTGCATAAATGCAGAGACAAGATATATCAAAATTGGGGAAAGCTTACTGCCCAAAACCCCACAAGCTGTGTTTTGCTTTAATCAAATGGAAGAGATCAATTACCATTTTTCTACTTTTATCAACTGAACACAACCTACCTATATAAGGTCTATCTCAGTCAGATCACTAAAACAAAACTCCTGTGCACTTAATTAGTTTGCACCTGCTGTCCTCTACCTTGGAAATTCCACCACAACTTAAAAATTCAAATTATTCACATGCATGAGCAATAAATGGGTTAATTGATCAGTTAACTGAATGATCATTGGGTTAGACTGAAGTCCAACCACCTAACTAATCATTAACTAGTTCAGTTTCACTTGAAACTAGTATTAACTGTTTACAACTCAAATAAACTCAACATGAGTTCCTAAAATATAGGAATCTCTGTAACTAGCTGATCTCATTGTCTCAACTCAAATTTACTGAGTTAACTGATTGCTAATGACTCAGCTAACACATCCAAGTGGCCTGTTGATGTGGAATTTCGAATTTCCTCCTCAATTTAATTTAGACAGATAAATTAAATTGAGTTTCTTGCTGCTATTTTCAACATTTCTCAAACTACTGCTACACCAACTCTCTGCTCCCTATTTGGCACAGTCCCGAGAACAATTTTTCCATAAGGCGCAATATGAGAGGATGCGGAAAAAACGTTGGATTTTTTCTCTTGATACCTGCAAATTTCCTTTTTGGCTCAAGAGTTTCAAAAGTCTCTCAAATCGTATCACAAAAATTAATAACCTGCAGACGTGGTACAAGAACCTGGAAGCCCATGAATTCAAATCATTTTTTCAAAGAATTGACGTGCCTTCCACGTAACTGCACCCATTCCAACCTGCAAGAAAATTAAGAGCCCATTTTCTAGAATGATGGGCGCCATAACCCACTGGGCCGCTAGAGTCTTTTGCCACGCGTTGCTTCATTTCTTGCTCACCCACCAATATTCCATTAAAACCTCCAACGACTTTTGAGACCCATTTCTTGTTTAACCTCTTACGCATGCATATTTTTGTTTTATATTATTTGGAAAGAGTTTGCTAAGTTTTATTTTATTATTGTTACATTATTATTATTTTGGTTTAATGATTAATGAATCGACATGTGTCATTTTATATATATTTAACCACATATATTTGAGTATAAAAATTTGACGATCCTCAAAAAATAAAACAAACGATCGTGAAATGACCTATACTTTCACTGGGGCAGGGCACTACATATAGAATCTCTTTAATCACTCCTACACAATTGGAATTCTGGTAGTCTTGTTGAACTGATTTCTCTTTTATACTGATACCCTTTGAATATACCAGAGGTGTACACATAAAAATATGAGAGGGATCTGTACAGCTATCCACAACACCTAGAAAGGACATTTTCCCAATTTTAGCTTTCATGTTTTCCTTTCTGCTTTATATTTAAATAATACATGTTCCATTTTACATGCGTGTTTTTCTTAAATCACTTGCAAGATTTGTGACGTCAAAAAAAATCCTATGTGACCCCTATATGATTTGTCTAATTTTGCATGCTTAGTGTCATTCAAACTAATTTTGCTCAAGCATTACATTACCGAGTACACATATTTGTGGTTTTTAAAAAACATTGAGTTTTATCTCAAGAAATACCACACTAACATGAGTCCTAGCTCTTCCTAAACATACAAAAGATATTATTAAGGTCTAATTTCATTTTTTAAATGATTGTAGATCCCCTGTAACACTATTGCTATATTAACTCTTGCCTTGGTCAATCATTTCAACAGTTCTCTTAGATCTTTGTAGCTAGAAAGGGTGTTTTTATTTATCATGTTACTCCATTAAGATCTTCCCTATCACTTTTAAAATTGTATTTGTCTACAATAACATTTCTAAATGAAGTTGTGAGTCTCATATTTGGAGTTACTATATTATACTTCATGGTTAGCTCTATTTATCAGGGTAAACTTCATATTTTTTTCAAAAATTATATATTTCATGTATTGTTGTATCAAATCCATTTATGGGCAATAAAAAAATCTATATCTACATATCAGATGCTTCGTGTCCTTACTTGCATCTGAAGTGTATTGGCTACTTAAGTCTAAAGCAAATAGTCAAGTTATTTGCGACTTAAAATTATTTTAAGTTAGATATATTGATAAAGACATCTATTTGTATGGTACTTCATTTCAATCTAGATTTATCTTTTCCATTTCTTTTGCTACATTTTATTTTTATTTATATATGTATATTATTTACCATTAGATGAAATTTGTGCCTTAAGAATTTTGAAAACCCAATTTTTTTACATGTCTCTTCAATCCATCTCGATCAAACACCTATAAATCATAAACCATGTTAATTTGCAAAATTGTAATATCAAACTTTCCATATGAAAACTTTTTCCTTTGTTCATTTTCTTTATAAAGGGGAAAATGGTGTCTATAGGCACCAAATGCCAAGAAGTATTGTGGCTATTATTTGAAAATTTCTAGAAATTAAATTAGCTAATGGGTAGAAACATATTTTCGTATTCTTGTTTTTACGCCAAAACATCTTTGAATTTGTATATCATATGCCTATCCAAAAATGATATTACAATGTGTGAGAACCCAGTTTTATCATGCATTTTATCAAACAATTTTTCATTTTGAAGATCAGTAATATATTCATATATGTCATTTTCTTTTGTTTCAAATAATCCATTTTTTTAAAGAAATGTATATCGTTACACACTGTAAACAAATAAGGTATGTTCTTTACATTTTATGTGGAATACATGTTAACTTTTCATTAACTTAATAAAATTAAGGTTTTTGTAGTTGTAAACATATGTTTAGTAACTGCAAAATTTGACAAAAAAATGTTATCATCGTCCATAGATGCCCATGCCTGGTTTTAAAGCATTTTGGGACAATTAGAAAATCCCATTATTCCTTTTATATTGCACATTGCATTTGTAAAAAAATGACGGCTTTTTAAACAAAACTATATTGTCCTGATATTCAGAGAGTGACCTTTTGATGATTAATCAAAGCATCACCGACAGCAGATTTATGAAAAATGCAACTCGTCCCAATAGAAGCTGGTCACCGTAGGAAGAGATGGACAATGTATTATGCCAGCATCTTTTGCTTCAATCCACAAACCACATCTCATTAGGCGTTTTTGTTAAGCATTGTGTATGCTTTTAAATTTTTGCATTTTGTATCATGTCCAAATGGAACATGCAAATACAACATTTAATATTTCCAATTGTCCATGCCATGTTGCAAAGCTTATCGAAAAAATTTGTATAAGATTACCAAAAATGAAAAATTGCTTTTTTGAATATATGGTTGTCAAATGTAAAGCCTTGTGAAATTGTGAGACCATTGATGTGAGTTTCAAACTTTATAGAGTGCATTTGTTTATCAATACTTTTACGGGCTCATTAGCCGTATAAATTGCATTTTTCTTTGGATTTGGTTCCATGCACCTTGAGCAACTCCAGTAATTTAACAATTATATTTTTTAGAGCACTAATAATTATATGATTTTGATATTGGGTGTTGAAAAGAAAATTAATCTTAAAATGGATTTTACTATTTATATTGGTTGCAAAACTTAGTTTAAGATCAAAGAAGTATATCTAATAGTGATATCTTGATTTTGAATTAAATTAGGTTCAAGAATTTTGGAACCTTTTAAAAAAGGGGATATCTTGATGTGGTTTGAATCATATTGGAATTGTTCAAGAATTTTGGAGTTAACTTAATGACAAGTTGTTGATGGCAACGCAAGCCATTTTCTTACCCTTGTTAGAGAAACTATTTTAATTCCTGACAACGTTATAATTTGTTTGTTCCAATTTCTTTGTTTGCTTCTCACTATTAAAACAGTTTCTTTATTTTATTAAAGGCTATTCAAACTTGTTTTTTTACACTCTAGAAGTTACAACTTGTGGGTAGAAAATTACAAAGCTAAATCTATTAAGGGAAAATAAATTGGGTAAATTTAAAATTGTTCCAAGTGATGATCATATACTTGAAATGGATGGGTTAAAACACCCATTTTTACAGCTAGAGATGAGCCTACAAACTCTCTATAAGTTTGGTGTTTTATTTCATAGAACTATATTAAACCCATTCTATTATCCTATAAATCATGTCTTCATCTAGTAAAACCATACTTTACGCTCAATAAATACTTATTTACTCAACCTAAGTAACATAAACCTCTCAAACCACCTAAAAACCACCCTAACCCATTTTGGTCTAACCTCCTAACCTCCCAACACCCTTAACACCTTCCTACCCATCCTTACTCACTTCCAAACTTGAAGTAACCCATTTAGAAGTGGTTGAAACCAATTCCAAGTGGGTTTCCCCACTTTTTTCAGATCGCCAACCATTCTAACTAATCATTGGCGATTCTATAAAATCCCATCAAATTTTCACGAATCAGGATCCCTAACAATTGCTGTGAAGATCTAGCTATTTTATACATCAATATGGAATCACATACGACATCTCAACACTTCATCAAGTCCTGTCAAACCCTTGGAGAACTAATTTCACCACAAGGTACTTATACACTATAATCATATTTGTTTAATATCATAAACAAGGTACATCCTTTCATTTTACATTGTCAATCTATTTACACATCTATTATAAAAAAATCAATCATTTAATCCCAATTCAAAGTATACAACTCTGAGTTTTTAATCAAGTTACCTTTACATAATAATCACTAGAGATTCCTTTGAATCACCAATTATTTACCCGAAGCACCCATGATTCCCTTGAATCATCAGCGATCCCTATCTGAAATCTCTTTTATCGCATTTTGCTTATTTTTAATCATTATCAGACTATATTTTATGTTAACCTATATGTTTCCAAGTTGTGTATGCTTGTAAATGACTATATCAGGCCTAGACCATTTGATCACAAGTATCTACGATCTTCCTATCATCTCAGAATCATTTGTCTGAGAATAATTTGATATCACACATGAGTTTAGGCTCTATTGCATCTCTTTGATACCAAAGATCGCTGACATATAATACCAACTTGAGGTCATATGAGAAGAAAAAGATACTACTGAGTAGGCTTGGATCAAATACTTCGAAGAGTTCAAGCTTGCCTTAGCCCTTTTCTGAGCCACTTATCATGCGAAGCAGGATCTCTCTATCCCTATGAATGACTAATTTCTCTTTCCATTTTCAACTATCATACTGTATCTTTTATCATTTGATTGTCAAAACAAGTTTACACCCTTCAAAAGAATCCCATTGGTTCCTGGGATCAGCCTTTACCAAGAAAATTGTCATATTTTATCTAATATCTATCTTGCCTAGTTATCTATTTTTGTGTAGGTTCTTTCATTCATTGAAAGTAGGAGTCCCGTGCCTATTTTGCATCCATACATCTTGACATTGTATTTTTGACGCAAGTATCATTAAACCTTGTTGTCCTTTGAGTTTCTAGTGATTTTTTATATAGTAAGTAAACTGAAATCCACCTTAAACATGTGGCTCAATCACCCAATAACCTATGTGCCTTTATTTATATTGTCGCTCCAACCTCAGGCATAATAATATTTCCTATCAAAATAGGTGTGAAAGTCCTCCATGAACTCTTATACATTGTAAAAGGTGAGATCCAATACAATAAACTACTAGGACATCCTTGGATCCATGCTTTGCGTTGTGTCCCTTCCACCTTACACAAATGCTTGAAATATGAACACGAAGGTAAAACCTTTATGGTTCCTATTGTTATCAATCCATTTAAAGCCTATTATATGACCTGCAGGCCAAACAATGTGTTGCTTCTGTTATAGAACACTACCTCTTCAAATTAAGCATCCATAAGCTCCTCTGTCCACACATATAGAATTACCAAATGATCATTCTTTGAAAAAAAAATGCAATGCCTCTCCCTAGGGGAGTATAGACTCTTAGCTCTTAATTACACTCCTTACACCAAAAATGTATGGGGATACCTAATAAACAACCCCTTTATGAGCCTAAAATTGGAAATATTATTTCATCTAGTTCCCCTTTTCTTCAAACACAACTCGTTTATGGAGGAATAGACCACCCCTCTTCTCATCTCGACAATCAACTACATGCTAAACCATTTACTTCAGACTTTTCATTCTTAGATAAACCTAAGTTTTCCCAAACTTTCCTTTACCGATGCACATGGAAAGGATTTCGTCTAGGTAGATATGAAAAATGTCCACACAAATTACCCTTCAAGGATTTTAAAAAACCCCACGACAAACATAGACTCAACTTCAAAGTCCCCTCTTCAAATCCACCACTACCAACACCTGAATTTTAACCCTCTTCTTCATCATTGTCATACATAATCTCTGATACTAATGTCACCATATCTATTCCTCCCATTTTTTTAAATCATTGCCATCACATTAGGACCACTGACTTACCAAGCTAATGACAAGACCAAGTCCCTCCTATTAACATTACATAACATGATAGAAAAGGATTCTCCCACCATCGACATTATCCATTAGCATAAAGACAAGGCTATCCTAACCTATACGGGTGTTGAAGATCACCATCTCTAAAAATACCTACCTCTTGACACATCTATGTTACTCAATGAATCCACTGTTAACATTACCATAGGCACACTACAAGAACTACCCATAGTTAAAACACGGGGGGTTCATTAGCTAGACAATATCCTAACATGTGAGTTCATATTGAGGTAATTAAAATTAATAAAAGTAAAGTCAATATACTGGTAGACATGAGGGGGTGAAAGGGTTTAATTTATTAATATTTTGAATTAGGTATTGGGGGTAGGTTAGAGAGGTGGGCCAAAGGAAAGGGAGGTTTAATTTTAATATAAAACTAAAATATTTGAACCCTAGTTTTTAAAACTAAATACCTTAAAATTTTAATTTAAGGAGTGTGGTCATAAAGTTAAATTATAATCTCTTTTTGAATAAAGAAATCTCAATTAAGAGATTCCTAACCAAGAAATAATAAGATGGTAGAAAACTAGGATTGAGTATGTTTTTCAACACAAGTGATATTATTTCACGATCTTAATTATTTTAAGGACTATTGATAAATGATTAAAGCTTAGAATTTATAAGGTAATTGGTAATAGTCCTTGAATGACTTCAAATTATATTTCGAGAGAAAATGCATATTAAAAAAATTGAGTGAGAAATATGATATATTTTCTGTTTAATATTTTACGGTATAAATAAAAAGGGTAAATAAAATTGTCATGGAAAAATGGGTGGATAAGGTACATGGAAAAAAGGGGGTATTTTCATTCTAATAATATAACGGGAGGGGTTATTATCAATTGAATAATTAGAGGTAAAAACTAGAGTTAAGGGTATTCTTTAATACCCGTCGAACAAACGTGCTATACCATACTTTTACTAAGTGAATCCCTCGTGCCGAATCCACCTCATCTTTATTGTCATTGATAAAATTTTGTTTGTCTTACATGGTGTGGGACTGCTCACCAATTTGGATGTTGGTTGTGTGGGTTTGCTGAAATAAATTAAGGACCCTACCATTTTTGTTTTTCCTTTCCTCATTAGAAAATGTGTTGGGAATTTTCTAATGGGTCTAAATGCCAAATGGGGAGATGGCCTCCTGCTTTTCAAAGTTGTTTATTAAAGAAATCTTCCATGTTTGTTTTTTTAGTGACCTACTCTTTCCTGGTTCGTTGGCCATGAGAGATTGGAGGGCTTTCTATTGGGGTTTCTGGAATGGCGTTGAAGCTTAGCAAGCAATATAGTTCACAGTTGTTTTGGACAACTGCCTCTTGCCTTCTTCTCCCTTCCCGTGCCTTCAAAGGGGGAGCCTAGAGTGGTGTATTGCACTCAACAAGCAGTGGAGAAGGGGACGTGTTACTGTTACAATCCCTGCTAGGTTTGCATGTGACTTGTGAAAGAAAAACACCTTGCTCTGGTTGTTGGTCACGTGGGCTACCCTCAGAGGAAACATTTGTTAGTTTTGAGGAGTGCAAAGCCAAAGAAATTGTTGGCCATGTGGACTGCTTTAAGGAGGAGACTTGCCCAGTGCATGGTTGTGGAAAAAGGGCTTCGAAAATTCCATGCATGATAAATACTACCATCTAAATTTTATTACTAGCTTTAACCATATTATTAAATGAATTTATTTTATTTGTTGAAATGGTAGTTGCTTGGAGTTCTATGGTTGTTATGTCGTCGATCTTCATCCTACATGCTATGCTTCTAGTTTTCTTCCCTATTTTAGTTGGTTCTAAACAAGATTCTTTACAATATATGGATCTGCATATGGTTTTGCACACGATTTTCACTTATTCTAGTTGTTTTCTTCATACCAATGGTTGCATGTGACTCTTTGGGTGTTAAGTTATAAGATACATGATATAAGATTATTACCCATACAAAATATGGATCTGGGTGTTAAATGGAATTTTCGTAAAAGACTTAGAAGAGTCTGCAAATTAAGTAAATGCTTTGCGGATGTGTTCCTGTATTTCTGAACTCTTTCAGTACTTTGTGACTTGTATGGAATACATAACCCTGTAACTAGGGTGTATTGCGGTAAAGTTATGTTTATTTTCATTAATCAAATCTTTAGTTTCTGAAAACAAATTTATGTGACTACGGGGTTTCACTATGGAAATGAACCTCTTGAAATTATACATAGTATCTTGTATTAATTTTTTGGGTTTTCCTTAATGGGTGAACACCTCTAGGTATGTGACATTACCTTGATATATACTCACAGTCTATACTTTTATCAATAAAAAACCATAAACTAAGGGTTTCGACTTATATATGCATTTACATGGAATCAAAACCTTAGATTCAGGAAAGAGTACTCTAGGGTTTATTGACTTGAGTTCTCATCATTGGTAATAAGACTTCATTTGATTTAAATGGGTCACAGATATATTGTTCTTGTTATTTCATTTTATTGCTTTTTGTTGGTACTGTAGACACCTAAAATATGCTTACACTTAGCATTTCATCCAATTCAACCGATTAACGATACTTCGTTAATTCCCTATTCTTCACTCCATTCTCGAATGCCCATTTACGACAACTTCTTGCTCATATTCCTCCTATAAATCATCTAATTTGGTTAATATCCCTCTTATTAGCTAAACATTCCTCCTTTTGACCATTCAAAATCTCCCTAGTTCTCTCTAGACCACTTCTATTGGCTTCCTAGGCTATCTATCAGTCGCAATTGGTTATCCAGACCCCTCCTAACTCTCAACAACTCTCTAATCACTTGCTAATCAAGTTTAACTAGCCTAAACCCTAGTTAACTAGCCTAAACCAAGCTTAACTAAGCCTAAAGCATGTTTATCCTAATCTAATCTAAAAGAGCTTTAGTCCGACATGCACCCAAATTCCAAATTCTCCCAAGTGGAAAACTATAAATAGAAGGGTCACCCCTCCCATTCAGACTTACAACTTTACTCTCAAACACTTTGGAAAGGCATTAGAAACCATTTGTGATAGCTTTAAGTTATAGAACATTTGGATCTTGGCCATACTCCATTGTTAAGAGATCCCCCATCTTGCATCCATCCACCTCCATTGAATAAAACAACTAATCACATAATTTGATTGCTTAGAATCTAACTAGGTTCACATTTTATTAAGATTTCATAGAGTAGAGAGTAGTATACATGTTAGTTTTTGATGATTTTGTCAAAGTTATAATGTTTTCATGTTAGTTTCTCTTGTTTATCTCTAGTCTGATGGTGCATGGTTGAGTTGGCAAAGCTTTGAGGTTCTTTAGCCTCACTCCATAGCTTTTGCAACTTTCTATTGCATACATTTGGCTCACCCGATGGGACACTTATGTCCATCCTCCATTAATGGAGGTCCTGTGAGTTCTTCAAAGTCCATTTTCAAGTTTTTTAGTTTAAATCACTTGTTATTTCCTCATTTATGTTTTTAATATTGGATAAATGACCTTCATTTACATATATTTTGTGGGTTTGACATAGAAATAGGAAGCTTTGACTAACTAATAACCTGTTCACTCTTGAAAATTTGAAAATCTGTGTTTTTTGTAGGTTTTTCATAGGGCATGCATAGGCATTGTGAAGGGGCGTGTATCCATTGAAACAGGCACATACCCATCATTCTAGCTGCGTCTAGATTGTTGTTCTATGTTTTTCTATGTTTCTAGGTGCAAAAACACCAACGCGCATGCGTACCTGTTGAAATAGGTGCATACCCATCATTCTAGGTGCATCTGCATTGTTGTTCTGTGTTTTTTTGTGTTTCTAGGCGCAAAAACACCTACGCGCACGTGTACCCATCGTTCTGGGTGCATCTGCATCATTGTTATATGTTTTTCTATTTTTCTGGGCATAAAAACACCTTCTCACACACGTACCCGTCATACTGGGCGCGTCTGTGTCAGACTGCATTCATAACCAATCTTCTGGAGGCCATAACTTTTGCTCCCAATCTTGAAACGACTCCATTTTCATTGCATTGGAAAGGTATTAAAGAGAAATACATAATGAAATCATAAAATTAGGATTTGGACTTACAAAAAAAGTATGGTTTACATTATTATGTAAATATTCATTTTCTAGCATGTCTTAAAGTCTAAAAAATTGTTTTCTTGTACACTCTAACAATTTGAAAGGTTTTTTGACACTAATCATTTGTTTCTAGGGTTATTTTGGTCGTTGTTTAAATAAATTAGTTAATTTTTTTTCATTCCTTAGCTTAAATTAGGATTTGTGAAACGTGCGTATGCTCTCTCCTTGCACTTTCCAAAGTGATCTTGGAGATCAAAAGCACTTGCACAAATTCTATTTTTTATGTTAAAAACACTTGCTTTTTAAAGATAAAGTAACATTTTTATGTCCTTTTAGTAGGATTTCCAATTTACGTATGCTTTTCCTTCGCGCCTTTGGGTGATCTTAGGAGTCAAAAGCAAGTGTGAGTTCTCTTTTACCTCAATCGATGAACCAGAAAACTACTAACCAACTTTTTGTCTACAGAACCTTACGTTGGTCAAAGAAAGGAGTTAAGAATGAAGCGAAAACTTCTAATACACGTGTGTTTTCAGATTTCAAAATGGTGTGCCACTTTTGAAATCACATTAAGATTAAAAAACATAAAAAACACACTGTATTGCAGGTTTTGGAAAAGGGAAAGTCCCTCTCCGCTTAACTGGAACGCCTTAAGCTATAACAATGGGGGTGGTTCTAGGAACCCCAAATTAGTCCACCACTGAGTAACCTCATGGACGAAATGAGAAGTGCCTCGCTTAACCTACTTGAATAGTAATTCCTTGTGAGATAGTGTTACAAGTTATCCCTATGTGATTCTTCTAAGTACATGATGGACGTATTTACTACCCATTGTGCTTATAGGAAGCTAATTCGAGACAATCCCAAGATAGTTGGGACTATTTGGGTAAATTGGCCCTCTCATGGATAATTTTGTAACACCTAGTTGAGAGAACTTATTAAGGAAACCATTTTGTCTGGAGGCCAGCTTTACTTGTCCATGCACATTGTTTTTCCATCACAAAGTAATAACTTGTTTGGATTCAACATCGTGTTTTTCGAACACAGTAACGAACTCATCCCAAGTTTGATCTGAGTGTCTTTCATCACAAATCTAGATGAACATATTACTTAGCTTAGCTTCATTCTCGTTTTTTAAACAAGGTGAAGCTCTGCCCAAAGTGAAACTAAGTCTATTTCACATATTCTTGATCTACACCCATGCGTTCATACTTTCCACGTTGGAAGTCAAACAGAGGCATACTTTAGGTGTCGTGTCAAAGATTTTGCTAGCTACTTTTTTGTATGTTTACACCCATCCATGTTTGCAGATGGGGTGTTAAACCAATAAAGAGAGCGGGTATGTTTTCACATCTTTGACAATCCTATGATCTTGACTTTAGGATCCTCATCATTGTTACGGGTCAGTTTTGTCATTCTGACTCTCCCCTAGTTTGTCGATTTTTACTTGCATTTTGGTTGTTCAGTCTTGGTATTTACATTACATCTCCCATTCTTTGGGCACGTAGTATAAATCCCTCTATTGCATGGTTTGAAATATCCCTTGTTGGGATCTTACCACAAAAAATGACAAAACACAGAAATTTGCAGCAATATACTAAATCTGATTTTTGTAGATTTTATACAGAAAAATACAGCTAGGGTAGCGAACAGAAAAATGTGAATAACTCTTAAAATACCCATCCAAAATACTTGAAATTTTAACTAGAACAAGATAATAATATGTAGAACACAAGGGAAATATTTTTGGAATTTTTCAGATAACAGAATGCTGCCAGAAATTTACAGCGTGCCTAAAATAGCCGGAAAACTTCGAAAATTAATATCTTTTCGAATACAAATGCAATACTGATGAAACTTTGGAAATAATATATATAAAAATAGTAGATAACTCTCCAACCTTCAGATCTAAAAATGACTGCTGGAAACCCTAGAAATTAGGGCTGCAAATTCCCAAACAAGTCGCCCCCTTTGGAAAACAGCCAAAACCTTTGTGAAATCCTCTACAGATGATGTTGAATCCTTCTTCTATGGCTGCCGTAGGTCCGATCCAAAAACCAGCTGAAAATCTCCACAAAAACTCTCAAAACCCTTCAAACCCTAATTCTACAAATCCTGAAAATACCTCTGGAAAACAGCCCTGAAATCCACTCCAAATGACAAGCTAGGGTAGATCTTTCACTACCGAAGAATGCCCTGCTAGCTAGGGTTGGATCTTTCACCACCGAAGCTAGGGTTCCCGTGGGATCTTACTCCACAAGCTAAAAGTTGCAAACAGCAGTTGCACCATGAAAAGAAAATATGAGTGTATGTATGAATGATTATCCTTTCACCCCTCACCTCCTTTTATAACCTTTTCATGTCAAAGAAACCCTAAAACACTCAAGGCGTACTTTCCCAAAAAGAGGGCCTTATTAAAAATAACTTGAAGTAGCTTTCCCCTTCCTAGGCGCCTAGGCCCATAAAGTAACCTCAATGAAGAAATATAACATTTAATGCCTTGCATGTCCTCTCAAGTCGCCAAAAAGGTACTTTAAGTGGCCCCAATGATAAAACATAACATCTAGTCCCTTTTTAAAAGTACTTTATGACCCAGTCAATAAAAAATAATAACAACTGGACTAGATGCCCATACCCAATAGCAAAATAGTGTCCGTAACCCCTTGGGCATGACTAGGGTTAGGGCACGCATTGTCCCTTAGGCCATGGGCGAGGGAAAAGGGACATTATAGTCCTCCCTTCCCAAAATTTGCTTGTCCCCAAGCAAATGCAAACTAGGATGCCGTAGAATTTGTTCTCCTTCCCAAGTAGCATCCTCAAGAGGCAAACCCTTCCATCGCACCAAATATTCTATGATATCTCTGTTCCTGAGCTTCCTCTGTCTGACCTCAATAATAGAATCCGGTTCTAAAACCAACTTCCCCTCCTCATCCAGTGGTGGCAACTCTGTAGAAGGTACAATGTGCTGTCCTAAGGCCTTCTTAAGGCATGATACATGAAAAACATTATGTATCTTGCTGTGCTCTGGAAGATCCAACTCATATGCAACTGCACCCACTCACTTGACTATCCTGTATGGACCATAAAACCGGGGTTTCAGCTTTTCCGCCCCCTTCTGCTTGAGTGATGTCTGTCTGTACGGCTTTAGATGCAAGAACACCAAGTCTCCTACCTCGAAGGACCTCTCTACCCTGTGTCGATCCGCATAAACCTTCTGCTGATTCTACGCCTTCTGGAGATTCTCCTTAAGAGCTCGCAGGATATCTTGGTTCTCCTGTAACCAATCCCGAGCTTTGGGAGCTCGACTATCTGATAATACTAAATCAGCAAATGACATGGCATCGTATCCATACAAAGCTCTGAAAGGTGTCATGCCAATACTCATCTGATATGAGGTATTGTAGCAATACTCACCCATATGCAACCATCTGATCCATGCCTGCTGATGTCCGGTCACATAACTCCGCAAATAGCCCTCTATCCATTTGTTGACAATCTCTGTCTGCCTGTCAGTCTGAGGGTGGTAGCTCATGCTAGGAGTCAACTCGGTACCAGAAAGTCTAAAAATCTCCTGCCAAAAGGTGCTCAGGAAGATCTTGTCCGTGTCGCTGATAATATTTTTAGGCAACCCATGTAGCCTAAAAATCCCTGTATACAATATCTGAGCCACGTCAGCTGCCTCATGCTTTTTAGGTAGAGAAAAGAAGTGTGCATACTTGGTCAACCGATCAACTACCACATAAATGCAATTGTGCCCGTGCACCATAGGGAGTCCTGTGATGAAGTCCATCGATATGCTCTCCCACTTATGCTCAGGGATGGGAAGAGGCTGAAGTAACCCTGTAGGAAAAGAATGCTCCGATTTGGTTTGCTGGCAAACCATACACTCTCTGACATGATTAAGGACATCGTCCTTCATCCCCTTCCAAGTGAATCTCTCCTTGATGTACCTGTATGTTTTGAAGTATCCGGGGTGTCCAGCCAGTGGTGTGTCATGTACGGCACGAAGGATCTTGTCCTTCATCTTAGACCCCAGTACAAGGAAAATCTGATCCTTGTAGAAAATGAGATCATCTACCACCTTATATCGGTCATCTTTGATAATACCATCCATGATCTCACATGTAAACTGATTCTTGGAGTACTCAACAAGTATGTGAGCCTTCCAATCTGCTGAAATTTCGGACATAGAACTCAACATAGTAGTAAGGTGAGGTCTCCTAGATAAAGCATCAGCAACAACATTATTCTTACCTATAGTGTATTCTATGTCAAATTCATATGTTTGTACCTTGTTCACCCATCTCTGCTGACAGTCGTTGAGATCCTTTTGCCCCAGAAAGAACCTCAAACTATTGTGATCTGTACGTACCACAAACCTGCTGCCCACATGGTACTGTCTGAATTTGGCTAAAGCATGCATGATGGCCAACATATCCTTGTCGTAAATCGAATACCCCCTCTCCATGGGGCTCAATTTCTAACTCTCGTAAGCAATGGGGTGCCTATCCTACATAAGCACTGCTCCAACCCCCTCACTTGATGCATCACACTCTAGAACAAATGGATGAGCAAAATCTGGTAATGCCAAGACAAGGCATGAGCTCATCACCTCCTTGAGATGATCAAAAGTCTGTTGTGCCACTTCTGACCAAGCGAAGGCTCCCTTCTTGGTCAAGTCTGTCAGTGGGGTAGTCAATCGTGAGAAATTCTTCATGAACCTCCTGTAATAGATGCATAGTCCTAAGAATCTCTGCAAATGTGTCAACGTCCTAGGTGGAGGCCAATCCAAAATTGCCTGTATCTTCTCTCTGTCCACCTTGAATCCCCCTCCGCCAATCACATATCCCAAGTACAATAACTCTGTCATGCCAAACTCACATTTAGAAGCCTTTGCATATAGCAAATTAGCTCCTAGTATTCCCAATATCTCGTCAAGGTGGCAGATATGACTCTCCCAAGTCCTGCTGTAAACCAATATATCATCAAAGAAGACTAAAACAAACTTCTGCAAGTGGCGGTTGAACACGTGGTTCATGCAAGACTGGAATGTGGCTGGTGCATTAGACAAACCGAAAGGCATCACCAAAAACTCAAAATGTCCATAATGACATCTGAAAGCGGTCTTATGCACATCCTACTCCCTAACCTTGATCTGGTGATATCTTGATCGCAAATCTATTTTAGAAAAATAGATTGCTCCCTGTAGTTCATCTAGTAGCTCATCAATACGCGGCACTGGATATTTGTTCTTGATTGTCTTCTTATTCAATGCCCGATAATCAATGCACATCCGCATGGTCCCATCCTTCTTCTTCACCAACACTACTGAAGAAGTGAAAGGACTAGAACTCGGCCTAATGTGTCCCATGTCAATCAGCTCATGGATGGTCCTCTCAATCTCGTCCTTAAACCGTTTGGGGTGACGGTAAGGAGTAGTAACCACTGGTCTAGTGTCCTTGAGCTCAATCACATGCTCAAATCCCCTCTCTGGCAGTACACCAGGTGGTATGTCGCTAAAAACTGTACTGTGCTTGTCCAATAGCCCCTGTATATCTACATGATACTCTGGCTATCCATCCTCTAAGTTCTTGGTAGAAACCAAGCACTGTACTGCCCAATCAACCCCATTATGTCTGTGAATCCTCTCGATCCTCTTGGCTGAAACAACTCTGGGTGCTTCTGAAGATAAACCTCTTAAGGTTACATTCTTTCCCTCGGACTTGAACTTGAGTTCCATTGTCTGAAAGTTAGTCCGAAATTCTCCAAGAGAATGGAGCCACTGTACACCAAGCACAAGGTTGGTCTCTCCAATACCAACCACATAGAAGTCATCGGTGACTGTATGGTTACCCATGGTGATACTCCACTGCGGAACTCGCTGCATGCATCTCATGGACTCACCATTGGCTACCACTACATTGAAACCCTCAAAGTCCTCTACCTGCAGTCCCTGCTTCTCTACCAAAGATGCATCAATGAAATTGTGGGTGGCCCCACTATCAATGAGCACTACAACTCTCTGGCCCTGTAATGTTCCCCTAACTCTGAATGCCTTGTACCTCGGGGTACTCGACAAAGTAGCAATAGTCTCCTAGGGAAAAGTCTCCTCCTGTTCAATCCCTACACTATCCAATGCCTCTTCATCTTCTTCTTCTAACTCCTGCTGGTCCTCATTCTCACTCTCCTCAAAGACCTCTATGAATTGGGCCCTTCCTTTCCCTCTACAATCATGTCCTGGAACCCACGGTGTGCGGAAATAGAAACAGAGTTTCTTTCACCTCAACTCCTCCCGGTCCTCCCTCGATACAAATGGTCTCCTTGTGGTATCCTGCCTGGGTGGGGGCCCCTTTGGCTGTGAACCCTCGGTTTTCGAAGGAAAACCCTTAGGCTAATTTCGATGGGGAAACCTCAATTTTGGAGTGGACAACTACAAATCTCGTGCTCGCCTAATCACCTCATGTAGGGAGGAAGGCTCAAATGCCTTCACAAATCCTGCTAAAGCATCCGTCAAACCTGCCATGAAGAGTGAAGTCAACCTTATCTCTGAAACATCAGATACCATCACTGACAACCTCTGAAAATCTGTAATGTATTGATCCAGAGAACCTGTCTGCCTTAAGTGGGTCAATTCCCTGAAGTGCCTATCTGGGTCCCTCCTGTCAAACCTGCTCATCAATCTCTGTGTAAAATATGCATATGTAGTGATATGCATGTGCCCCTGTGTGATCAATCCATGATGCCACCAGTCATGGGCATCTCCCTCGCGGTGTAGGATAGCAAACTTAATTACATCTTCTTCACGCATGGGATTCAAGTCGAAGTAAGTCTTCAACATCTGAATCCAAGACTGGGTGGTACACTTCCTAGAGCCATCGAAGTGTGGAATAGAGATCTACCCTAACCTCTTCTGAAACTCAGGTACCTGTGGCTGGTAATCTCTCCTAGGCCTGCTGCCAATCTTCATTTTGCAATACTCTTGAAATGGCATGTTGTCTCGGAAACCCTCGCTCAAATTCCGATACTTCTCCCAGCAAGATTCTTCATCCACAATGTCTGCGGACTGTCGTGTCTTTGAAACTTTCGGATCCTTTAAGAATGAAGGCTCGTGGAGTCCCAAGGGCCTGGTAGATGCATTAGGGGACCCTTGTCCCGACTATCGACTGTCACTTCTCTTACCATGTTGACCCATATTTTTGGCCTCTCCTTTCTCCACATGAGTCTTGATCCTACCATGTGCTAACCTCTCAGTAAGCTGGCTCAAATAGAGGTTGGTAGTCTCCTGTTGCTTCACCATGTTGGTGAACAGTTGTCTCATCAGATCTACTCCCATTTCTTCACTGTCTGTCTCCCATCTTTCAACCCTAACAGGCTGGAGGAACAACCGCTCTAATACCACTGAAATATCCCTTGTTGGGATCTTACCACAAAAAATGACAAAACACAGAAATGTACAGCAATATACTAAATCTGATTTTTGCAGATTTTATACAGAAAAATACAGCTAGGGCAGCGAATAGAAAAATGTGAATAACTCTTAAAATACCCGTCCAAAATACTTGAAATTTTAACTGGAACAAGATAATAATATGTAGAACACAAGGGAAATATTTTTGGAATTTTTCAGATAACAGAATGCTGCCAGAAATTTACAGCGTGCTTAAAATAGCTGAAAAACTTTGAAAATTAATATCTTTTCGAATACAAATGCAATACTGATGAAACTTTGGAAATAATATATATAAAAAGAGTAGATAACTCTCTAACCTTCAGATCTGAAAATGGACTGCTGGAAACCCTAGAAATTAGGGCTGCAAATTCCCAAACAAGTCACCCCCTTTGGAAAACAGCCAAAACCTTTGTGAAATCCTCTGCAGATGATGTTGAATCCTTCTCCTATAGCTGTCGTAGGTCCGATCCGAAAACCAGCTGAAAATCTCCACAAAAACTCTCAAAACCCTTCAAACCCTAATTCTGCAAATCCTGAAAATACCTCTGGAAAACAGCCCTGAAATCCACTCCAAATGACAAGCTAGGGTAGATCTTTCACTACCGAAGAATGCCCTGCTAGCTAGGGTTGGATCTTTCACCACCGAAGCTAGGGTTCCCGTGGGATCTTACTCCACAAGCTAAAAGTTGCAAACAGCAATTGCACCATGAAAAGAAAATCTGAGTGTATGTATGAATGATTATCCTTTCACCCCTCACCTCCTTTTATAACCTTTTCATGTCAAAGAAACCCTAAAACACTCAAGGCGTACTTTCCCAAAAAGAGGGCCTTATTAAAAATAACTTGAAGTTTCTTTTCCCTTCCTAGGCGCCTAGGCCCATAAAGTAACCTCAATGAAGAAATATAACATTTAATTCCTTGCATGTCCTCTCAAGTCGCCAAAAAGGTACTTTAAGTGGCCCCAATGATAAAACATAACATCTAGTCCCTTTTTAAAAGTACTTTATGACCCAGTCAATAAAAAATAATAACAACTGGACTAGATGCCCATACCCAATAGCAAAATAGTGTCCGTAACCCCTTGGGCATGACTAGGGTTAGGGCACGCATTGGCCCTTAGGCCATGGGCGAGGGAAAAGGGACATTACACGGTTACGTTGCTTGCATTATCATACACTTCTTGTTATACCTTATACTTGATTTTAGTGTAGATGTCATGTAGGTTTCTTGACGAGTGTTGATCCTGCACTATATATACTACCATGATGTTGTCTTGATATATCTAGTTGTGACATCCACTTTTCAAAACACTTAGCTTTCATCAATACTTGAGTTAGTACTAGGTATACCTTGTGTGGAGGTCGCGATTGGCTCCTTGTTGTTACTTACAGCTTGTTCATTTTGAACTTGACATAAGTGTTGACATTGTGTGGATCATCTTTACATTGGGCTGTCATTTTGCACACACATTTTACATAGGGAGTATTTCCTTATTTGATTGGATTTGTGTTTCGCACTTGCATGATTGTTCCTTGTGATAATTCATTCAGAAAACTTATTTTATAGGAAAATCCTTTTTGATCTCATCGAGATTGTGTCTTCATGATGTCTATTTTCCTTAGACCTTCTTTAGAAAATCACACACACGTCTCCGTACGTGCTGAATGTCTAGTTGGCTATCATTGTGCTACCCAAATCGGCATGGGGCCTTCTTCACTTTCAAGAAGTTTTATCACACTATCTACGTCTAGACATTTGTGCTTAAACAAAGCCAATAATGACTGACTATCATGTGGTTCCTCATGCTTATGACAGTGCAGAACCTAGGTTTAGGTATTCACATCAAAAGATACCCTTTACAACTAAACCTCGTTTGGTTCTTCGTTCTAGAATTCCCACCTGGATACCCTATTCCCCACCTTCAGCTCATAGTCAGTGGTATGGTTTGGATGCTTCTGATCCAAATTATTATTCAGGTTCCCCCCACTCTTCTTCCAATTTAGATTCAAACTACCATTCGGATCCCCACTCTTCTTCTAAAGATTCAGATCCCAACTATTATTCAGATACCCCTAGAGAAAATCCTTAATCACGGTCCTCCCTTCCTTTGCAGGACCTTTTTTCCAACTCACCTCAACGATGTCTTCCTCCTTTGAAGACTCATGTGACTCTAAGTTCCATCGATCGAACATATAATTTGGTTCTTGAGTCACGGTCCTCCCTTTCTTAGCAGGGCCTCCTTCATCATTCATCTCAACGACCTCTTCCTCCGTCGAAGAGTTCCATGACTCGGGTTACCTCTAGTCACTCATCCAATTCGACTCCTATGTTGTAACTTAATGGATGGCTATGCGATCCTACTTTCCAGCCTACATTATGTCATCTTCTAAAAAAATTACCTAGGTCTAAATCCAAATTATCCATTCATGAAATGCCTGTCACCAAGCCTACTTCCTCTCTTGAGTCATCTTCTTCTGTCAATCAATCGTCCCCGCTTAGTGGATCCATTTCTTCTAGTCAACCCCCCATGGTCGAAGAACAACAACCACTATTGATTTATTTATCTCAGGATAAAGGACCAATCAGACTACACGAAGATATCCCTTTAGAGGATTGCAAACAAGGTTTGTTTCTTGAACTCGATACGCTCGCATATGGAGAGGAAGAAAATGATTCCTTTTATCAGAACATAGAGGAAGAGCCTAAGGTCCATGGAACTTGATTCTTCTTCTGTTATTCCAATCTTCACCTTCCTCTAAACATGATGAGATCTTGAGGTCTAGCATTGATCCATGGCCTATGCTTCTCATTACCCAATCATTCCTTATCTATTATCATTCCTTAATCAAAATCTTTCCTTGTCTCACCTCCTGGTATCCCATCATCTTCTTCTATCTTGGGGCCATGTCCTAGTATCCCTCCATTTTCTACTTGTGGGTCACCTCTTGGTAGGCCATTACCTTCTATTTCTTGGGCCACGTCCTAGTATCCCTCTATCCTATTCTATCTATCGGACACCTCCGAGTAGCCCCTACTCATCGATACTTGGGGCCACACCCTAATAGTCCCTCACCCTCATCTTCTATTCTTGGACCATGTCCTTATAGCCCAACTTCTTCCATCTTAGGGCCATATCCTAGCAGCCCTTCATCATCTTCTATCAATGGCTCACCTCCAGGTAGCCGATCCTCTTCAATTCTTGGACCATACTTCCTTTTCATCTATCACATCTTTCTTCTATCAATGTTTATGGCAAAGCCCACTACCATTTCTATCGTTCCTTTCATCAATCATAAACGTTTTCTTTCTTCTCCTTCTCAAAATCAGAAAAATCATACATCAGCTTATAAAAAACACAAACAAGTTCATTATTAAGCTCAGGTCAAAACTTCCAAGAGCTCCAAAGCTCCCAACAAAGTAAACGATCCTAAGGTTAAAAATAAAACGAGATTAAAGAGCACACATCAACATAACCATCCAATTATAGCACAAAGTGCATAAACCTTTGGATAGGGAACTCCAACTCCAGCATACGAAATCCATGTTTCAAGATAAATCGTAGTCTTTTGTTGAGTATGAGCTCACCACAATCATCGACATCCGGAGATAACATGACTCTTGATAAACAATCACACTTAGTATCCCTTATTAAGGAACTCACAAACATCGTTGTTGGATCTTCCCACACAGAATGACCTATTTGGTCCCACCTTTCCAAAAACTATCAAAAATCTAAAAATCAAAACAATGTAAAAATACAAAAACATGAGAAAACATTTCATAAAAAAAATCAAAGGTACAAAGATCAAACATTGCAATCAGGTATTGTGTACACATGGATGTTTATTTCTTCCCTTCCTTTCTCTTCTTCTGCAAGTATTCCTATCATTTTTATCCCTTTGGTGATCTTTTGGTTAGCCTATTCACACGCATTTTGTGGACATTTATCTCTATTGTAATCCATTTGAACCTGGTCTTTTATCACCTTGGTAAATTAAAGAATGACTGGCCTCTTAGAGATTCTATCGCATTCAACATATAATAAACTTGTTGTGAAGAAATTTTGGACATATTTTTTTCACACTAATCCAATGTCTTCATCACAATCACTTCCACCTCCTTCCATCAAGCCATTTGTGGTTTTTAACCCCCTTGTCAAATAGGAGAGCTAAAATAATTTTTTAGAAAGTAAAAGAATCAAAATCAATCAAAAATTCAAAATCTAAAATCTACAAAGAAAAAGAAAATTGATATATAACTCTCTCTTGGGGTATTTCCAATAATCTCTATCGATTCTATGGATGCCTAATTGGTAGTAGAGCAATGTTGCGATTAGAACCAAAATGCATCTCCATCAGGGCTATGGATGCCTGGCTTGGCAGCAGAGCAATGTACGGTTATCCTTCCACCCTCCATTCACAAATCACCTTTCGAAATAAATCATTCTTACACATTGGCTAAGGTGTCTTCACTTGTTGTCTATTAAATTATTTCCTTCAAGAGGTAGTTTAATTCCATCTTCACACACTAGATCTCTCATGAGTAAACAAGATTAGTATGTTACCAAGTGTCTTTATTTGGACCTTGTTCAGACTCTTACTCTAGTCTATATATTTTCTCATGATTTGTGCCTTTGGCTAATCGCTTCTTCATCGTGAAACTTCTAAACTACATTCATATAACTTACATCATTCTTCTACTTCGTCTCAGGACATCCATGTGTATAATATTTCTTTTTTTTGACATGTTTTTGAACACCTTTTTCCCCTTTCACAAAGACAATCATCTCCTTCCTTTCTATCATGTGCTTTTAGGCCAACTTACACTAGGGGCATCCTTGCTTCTTCCCAGCAATTCATTGGTTTACGTTCATCATCACGTTGAACCTATCCATAATGGCCTTGGGTTCCGCTTCTACATGTGAGTAGTTTTCCTTTGAATACCCCCACCTAATTGCTGGGAAAATTTCACATCTTCACCTTCTTGCACATACACATGGCCTTTCGCACTTGTACATCCCATCTATTGCTAGGGGCATCCACACTTCTTTGTCTTTATATACATAGTTTCAGAAAACTTTCAAAATCAAAAAACATTCAAATATGTTGGAAAAATCAAAACATTCAAATATGTTCAAAGAAACATCAAAAACATTATAAATCATCCTATAAACATTGCTCTTTGGTTCTCACTTGTTCATGTGTGCGACTCACGGATCACCCTGATCTAAAATCACTTAATAAAATCTAGGCTACTTACTTTGTCTATACTCCGGGGCACAACGAGTTGTCTGGTATTGTTTCATAGTGCACATTGCTTTTCCGTTGGACCGAAGTGTCCTCCGTTATTCCACTCTCATGTATCTTTACTTGGGGCACCGTCGTTAACCCTTGTCGTTAATTCAAATAGGTTGGAACTGAATCTTGATAACAAAAACATTGCATTATGTTTCTCTGTTAGGTTAAATTTTTTACTTTCTCGTAATTGCATTGCATTTTGTATGTTGGCATGGAGTTAGGCATCTTTTACTTTCTCGTATTACATTGCATTTTGTATGTTGCATGGAGTTAGTGTTTTTTTTAGCAATGGACATTTGTTCATATATGGATTTTCATGTCATACTACACTTTTGTTCATTCTTTTTAATAAGGACCAATGATGAAAAACAAAGTTGTTTAAAACACACTAGATGGATGTTAGCTCGTTCCCCCTTCCCCATACTCCTTTTCTTCTATATCATGTTTCTTTTCTTCTTCATCACACTATTCTTTCTTTTGTTCTCTCTGTCATCTTTTCGATCGTCAATTGAGTTCTTGTATCACCCCATCAAAAATCGAGGCGGCATCCGTCATTCTACTCATTTTTTCTTCTATCCCTTCAAAATTTTCTACTTATTTATGTTTGTCTAATTTCTTTGAAGTGACATCACTTATGCCACCCCAAAGAGGGGTAAATGTAGACACCTAAAATATGCTTACACTTAGCATTTCATCCAATTCAACTGATTAACGATACTTCATTAATTCCCCATTCTTTGCTCCATTATCAGATGCCCATTTACGACACCTTTTTGGTTGTATTCCTCCTATAAATAATCTAATTTGGTTAATATCTCTCTTATTAGCTAAACATTCCTCCTTTCAACCATTCAAAATCTCCCTAGTTCTCTCTAGACCACTTCTATTAGCTTCCTAGGCTATCTATCAGTCACAATTGGTTATTCAGACCCCTCCTAACTCTCAACGACTCTCTAATCACTTGCTAATCAAGTTTAACTAGCCTAAACCCTAGTTAACTAGCCTAAACCAAGCTTAACTAAGCCTAAAGCATGTTTATCCTAATCTAAGCTAAAAGATCTTTAGTCCCACATGCACCCAAATTCCAAATTCTCCCAAGTGGAAAACTATAAATAGAAGGGTCACCCCTCCCATTTAGACTTACAACTTTACTCTCAAACACTTTAGAAAGGCATTAGAAACCATTTGTGATAGCTTTAAGCTATAGAACATTTGGATCTTGGCCATACTCCATTGTTAAGAGCTCCCCCATCTTGCATCCATCCACCTCCATTGAACAAACCAACTAATCACATAATTTGATTTCTTAGAATCTAACTAGGTTCACATTTTATTAAGCTTTCATAGAGTAGAGAGTAGTATACATGTTAGTTTTTGATGATTTTGTCAAAGTTATAATGTTTTCATGTTAGTTTTTCTTGTTTATCTCTAGTATGATGGTGCATGGTTGAGTTGGCAAAGATTTGAGGTTCTTTAGCCTCACTCCATAGCTTTTGCAACTTTCCATTGCATACAGGTACCTTTCTTTAAAGGGATGAAACGTTTTCCTCCTTAACGGATGATTATTTCCTTTTCAGTTGTAAGTTGGTATTAACTTATAAAGACAAGGATATATAGGTGAATCTTTAATCTTAAGGTACATAAATACAACCATGTTTTATAATATTGTACTCTTTGTGATTTGGTTTCTTTTGAAGGTGAATTCATGACTTGAGCATTTTAGTGACTTTTTGGTAAAGGGATTTTAGCTTATTATATCTCCTGTCATAATGATATCGAATTACAATAAATTGTTATCCCACATTGTAAGATGGTCAAAGATAGTGCCATTCCCTTAACGAAGTTTAGAAGAAAAAAAAATCAATATCCCTATGTATGAATAAGAAGACTATTATTATCATTTTGGGGGATATATCATGAGGTGGCAAGAAGCTTAACAAAATATCTAAGTTATTCTAGCTTGTTATTAGGTACAGTCACTACTATTATCAAGAATGGTATTCCTTATGATCATAAGGTGTTACGATACTTGAATTTACTAGAGTGATAAAATAATATTGATTGATGGTTTCGGAGTATTATATTTCAATCATATAATCTATATGATTACACGATTGAAATCCCAATACACTCGACACTCTGTTCTGACTTGTTTTGACATTTTTTAGCCTTCATTATTAATAGTTTAATCTGTGAAGTAATTTGTACAAAAAAATAAATATTGATTACTGGTTTGGGTACTGATTTCAATCATATAATCTATATGATTACATGATTGAAATCCTTATACACTCTACACTTTGTTTCTAACTTATAAGGCCAATGGCCCCAACTTGAATGTTTGTTTAACTTTTTTCATTTAGAGACAAGGTTTATAGCTGGTACAAATGACTTCCTTCTTAGTTTGAAATTGTGAAAAATTTAGCACAATTAAAAGAGTTAGTGTTTTAGAGCTTTGAACATTTTCATTAAATAGAAAGTTATTTTTATGATATTTTTAATGGTAGCATTTTATTCCAATGTGTAGTATTTATCATGCTCAATTCTCACAAATTGACTCAAGCTAATAAATGTCCAGATGGCTTTTGCAAGTAGAAAAAGGAAATACTTGTTGAAGTTTCTTCAGTTTTTCTTATGAAGTTCCTTTGTATGAATTCTTAATGTATTGTAGATCTTGGAATGGTATTTGTAGAGAAGTTGGAGGGATTATTGCCTTGGGTTTTTTGTATTTGTGAAGTAAGGTTATCTTAACCAGCTGTAACAAAACTTGTAAAATATTTTGTGAATGGTATAAATCATCTTTTCTTTGTTATGATTATTTTATTGTATTATAGTAATCTTGAAAATAGTATAGTATTGCTTTATAAATTTTGTTACCTTCTTGCTCCCTAGTCAAAGTTCAATATAATATTTTGCCACTTTTGGCTCGTGTGTCGTGTTGGATAGAAATGATGTAACCATGTATAGTTTAAAAGGAAAACAGTAAAATTTTCCTTCGAGTGATAACTTTGAGTAGTAAACCCTTCTAGAGTAGGGCAATAATGTAATGCTAGGCATAATAGGATGTTGTTACAATCCTTATAATGGTTTTAAAAATACATACATATAATTATATACAATGTTATAAACAAGTTGATGAAGTAAAGAGTTCTTAAGTGGGATAAAGGAAACTATCATCTTGTGTCAAAAAAAAAATACCTTATTACTCTCAACCTATGTTGGTAGTTTCACCTTCTGAGTTGTTGGGATGCAAATTATATTAAGTTGTAAATTAATGTAAGGTAAATTGAAAAGTTTAAAAAGTCATGCTAAATGGGGTAACAGGTCAAGAAAACATCACAAACTAACTTATCAAGTTATAAAATCTGAATTGTAATCATTATCAAATTTCTTTTATTCTTACACTTAATTGCACCTCCTAGTTTAAGCAAATAAGGCCAAGTTTTGTGTGGTTTCCATATCCGGTATGCTTGATTCATCATTGTAAACCTTGTAAATCAAGGATGACCTAGTTTACCTTATCCTGACATATATTGTTTCCCCCTTATATTTGATTGTTGGGTGTGCATCATGGATGATGCCTTCTTCTAGGGTAGTTTCCTCATAAAACCAATCCTCCTTCATATTATAAAACCCTCTTGGACCAACCTCCTGTTGTTTTTCTTAGACCATCAACTAATCCTGAATGTCACCTTAACAGTTGGAATCACTTTTAAATTCCCCATTTTGGTCACCAATTTGATTTATGGATCATTGTTTGTGTTACTAGTGAACCTTTATTAAACTTTGAGTGGTGGTAGGTTGTAGGATTGTAACCTCTTTTAGTGTGTTAGGAGAAGAGTGTGTTAGGTTATTCTTTTTTAATGTATAATCCTTTATGTGGTGATTAAAAGGATCCTTGTTGTGCTGCCTCTATGGAAAATTGAACAAGATCTTTCTTGTATTGTGTGTTAACGCTTATGTTGTAGTATTAGAGCCTAATTATTTTGTTCTTTTACCACTTCCATACTAAATCAATCTCTTGTGAGCATGGGAAGCAAGACCCCTTTTTTAAAAATGGGGGGTGAGCTTCACCTCATTTAGACTTAACCCTTTTTCTATTGTGTAACGGAGGTTGTTATATGTTAGGATGTTTTCCCTTAGGAGTGAATCCTAGAGATAATTTCCAAGTAGCCTAGAGGACATGTATTATCCTTGTGGAAATTGAATACCCCTTATTTTAATTAAATGAATTAAACAAGTAATTTTCACATTAGAGATTCAATCGTAAGCTAATTACTCAATAGTATAAAAGAAAGGAAATATAGCTTTGTAAGAAGAATTGTATGAATCACACATAAATATTCTAGAAATTAAGTTAAGAATTGAAAGATGTTTTAGTAAATAAGTAACCTTAACATATTTTACACTTTGGGATGCCCCATACTGTAAGTGTGTTCTATGGTTGGACTATTATGTTGTGTATTGTTGAAAATAAAAGTAAAATTTTCATGAGGGATGTCATATGTTCCCTTGTTGCCTAGGTGGTCAATGTTGTGTGGAGCTTATCGTGAGTTGTTTTTAGCCCATTGTGATCACTTGTGTGTCATATAAACCTCAAACAAGTCAAAAAAAAATTATCAGATATTTTCTATGTTGTCCTTGTGTGTGTTTCTAAGTGGGTGTTACACTTGGTATCAGAGCAGAGGTTCATGCTCTTGAACCTATGGGAAATATTAGAGTTGTGATGGTGTTGCATGTTGGTGGTAGATATTGGAAGAGTAATGTGATATAAGCATGATGTGAACTATGTCATAATTGTGATATTGTGAACGCACATGTTGTGTATATCACTTAGTGCGTAATTGTTGGCATGTTGATGTGTTGGAGATGAGAGTATTCTCTCTCTTTTTCATGAATTAACTGAGAATTTGAGTGTGATGTACCATATTATTGTGTGTGAAAGGAATGTTATTGTGGATTACAAAGTGTTGGAGCCTTTTGGCATTTGTGATATGTAGTTGTGATGATGTGTTGTATGAAAGGTTGGTGTATAGTGAACTGGATTGTATAGTGATGTCATCATCATGTTGTGAAGAAATGTGTATATCACCATGATCATATTGCAATTGACGGTATGTTGTAATGTTTCTCATCATAAGTAAAATTCATGTAATATGTGATGGTTCATGTCATGGACATATGGTGAGCATATGATCCCTATTATACAGTGTTGTACTTTGGGTGTTTTGTGGTAATGTGATGTAATGTAACCCATGAATGTAATGGATGTGATATACCCTGTATCAGTACCATGCGTAAGATATTGTGGTTAATGTGCGTGAACCACCATTGTGTTAGTGATGTAGTTACATGTTATGTTGTGAACCTTATGCTAACTAACCCTGAGGGAAATCGGTAAAAGTGTATGTTTGGAGTGAGGGAATGTGTACCACAGGCCAGTAATTCAAGCCAGCCTTAGGCTTAGTAGATGACGACCTATGTGCTCCTCTTTCTCTCTCTCCTTGTGGTTTTCATATGGATTCAACCTAAGTGAAGCTATGACTATGTTTAGCCTTGTCAAAGTGGTGGTGGGATGATTCAAATAGAGATGATGACAGTTGTATTATTGATATATTATTTTACGAGCTAAGGCTCGATGTTTCGAGTGCCAGCAACTCATTGAGTACCCCCTTGGTGGCCGTATAAGGCCACATATTCATCGTAATGTGATGATACTATATATGTATTTTATTTTTAAATTGAACTTTTTCTTTTATTTTCGTAAGGACCAACAGTTTTCTTGATTGATATGTTTTTATATTTTGGGAATTTCCTTTGTTTATGGTACTAACATGTAGATTTTTGCACTAACTATGGCTATTTTGAACCATTTTTTTTTCTTAGATTTGGATTTTTTTTTAAATTTAAAATTTTACAGCCTAGCCCAAGGCTTGTATTTTTCCACTTGGCATTTGAATCAGATTGCTATGTTGGTTCTATTGTCATAATGTGTGGAATAGGGTCATGGGATGCACCATGGAATGGTTGAACCTATGGACTCACTTCATTGTATGGGGGTATGCCCTAAGGAGTTATAGATAACTAGTGGGTTTTCAAACCACGAGTTATTATGTCACTTGGGTTAGGGGTGTCTGGACTCTATGTTCCTAGGGCCATAGGATGACCAACCTCTTTGGGGAGAAAAAAGGAAAATTTATCTATATATTACTACTTGAGGGAGGCATAAGAGATTTAAGGGAGGGATAAGAGACTTGAGGGAGGAATAAGATTTGTGTGTGTGTGTGATTTGCATGCTGTGTGTGTGATGCTTCGAGAGCAATACAAAGTTGTTTTGATGCTTTGGGAGTGATGTTATGATGTATGTGTCTCATGTGAGTTGGCTATGTGTTATGGTATTGTTGATACGTTTTTTATTCCCTTGTTGACTCTATGTGTCTACAGCTATTGTTCTGAATTTGTGTGAAATCTTCATCTGTGAAATTGTGGGAAATTCAGGTTGTTATAGTACACTTATGTCTGAGTATTTTTGTGTCAGTCATTTATGTTTGATGAGTACTATGTTATGTAGATCATGTATATTCCTTTCATGGTTTGGTTAAGCTCTTGTAATGTGGTATAAGTTGATAGTATGTGAAAATGGCCTGTGAATCCTTAGTGTTACATATGACCCTAGTATGGTATTTTGATAGAGGTTTCGATTGGGCACCCACAAGAATGAATAAAATAAAACTTTACAATAATGAAATCTTAAGGACTTGAGTTTATAAATTATGTAAAGGAAAAGAGATTAATTAAATAATGAAGTAAGAAATAACTGCCAATCTTCACAAAACAATGAAAGTTAAATAATTTGCCAAATATTCTATGTCTACCCTGTGGTCATGCTTTAATGACAAATTTTGTTTTTCCATAGGAATAATCCTTGTCCTTATCCGTCTTTTTTTTCTTATCCTTTTTTTCTTTCTTCAGCGTTATGTTGCATCAAGGAAGATGCTTTCTTAATGGGAGGAGGATGTAATTCCATGTTTGGAGTCGACTCATGTTTCTGTCTCTTTTCCCTGTTGTTTAACATCGAATGAGTACATGAGTTCCCGCTTGATTGTTAGGTATTTGCGATCTTATTGTGAAGTAATTTAGTGTCTCTTATTTCTGTCATGCCTCTCAATGCCATCATTTTGCTTCCTCGCTGTTGAGGGTGCCCCATGGCATCGATTTTGTGCATTCTCTATTTTGGCATATCAAGCTCTTATTTAAGTGGTTTGCATATTGATGTTATTGATTTAATTTTTAAAGGATTATTCAAATCCCTTTTAGGTGTCAACGTGTTTTAAAACAATAAATAAATGGGTCCCGATTATATTTTTGTTTTATAAAAAGAAAAACTTATTTTGAATTTATTAAGCCTATTCAGGCCTCTACGCATGCTTTTATAGTAAGATAGTGGTGAATTTATTTACTCCCATCCACCGACCTACCATTCTTTATGGCCATTTATTTATCTCCCTTGGTGTGGGGTTATTGGTTACCTTGTGCTTGATTTCTTTTGGTTCTTGTTGGAAAATGGTGAAATTAATTCTTCCACCCACCGACTCTTCCTCATCTTTATTGTCATTGATAAAAAATTTCTTGCCTTATGAGATGTGGGATAGATCACAAGTCTGGATGTTGGCTATGTGGGTTTGGTGGAAGAAATTAAGGACCCTACCATTTCTATTTTTCCAAGAGTTTTCTGATTAGAAAAACGTATTGGGCATTTGCTTTTTGTTCTAAATGCCAAATGGGGAGCAGGCCACCTGCTGTTCAAAGTTTTTTATTAAATAAATATTCCATATTTATTTTTTTAGTGACCTTATCTTTCCTATTTTTCTGGCCACATGAGATTGGAGGGATTTCTATTGGAGTTTGTGGAATGGCGTTGAAGCTCAGTAAGCAATGTCATTCGTAATTGTTTTAGACAACAGCATACTACCTTCTTCTTCCTACCCATGCCTTCAAAGGGGGATTGTGAAGTGGTTTATTGTGCTCAGCATGCAATGGAGAAGGGGGCATGTTGTTGTTTCTATCCTTGTTAGGCGTGCATGTGAATTGTGGAAGTAGGATGCCTTGATCTGGTAGCTGGTCAAGTGGGTTACCTTGGGAGGAAATTATTTGTTAGTTTTACGAAGTGCAGAGTGAAAGAAATTGCGGGCCGTGTGGATTGCTTTGAGGAGGATACATGCCCAGTATGTGGCTATGGAAAAAGGGCTTTGAAAATTCCAGGCATGATAAATACTACCATTTGACTTTTAGTTGCTAGCTTTAACCATATCATGAAATGAATTGCTTTTATTTTCCGAAATGGCAGTTGCTTGGAGTTCTATGGTTGTTATGCAATCAATTTTCATCCTGTAGGCTATGCTTCTGGTTTTTTTTCCCTGTTTTTGCTGGTTCTAAACAAGATTCCTTAAAATATATGGATCTACATATGGTTGTTCACATGATTTTCACTTATTCTTGTTGTTGTCTACATTTCAATGGTTGCATGTGACTCTTTTGTTTTTAAGTTAGAAGATATGGGATATAAAATTATTACCCATACGAAATATGGATTTGGGTGTTAAATTATGAACTTTTCTTGAAAGACTTAGAAGAGTCTGCAACTAAGTAAATACGTTGTAGATGTTTTCCTATATATGTGAAATCTTTGAGTACTATGTGACTTGTATGGAATACATAACCCTATAACTAGGGTGTATTTCCATATAGTTATGTTTATTTTCGTTTATTGAATCTTCAATTTCTGAAAACAGATTTATGTGATTACAGGCTTTCACTATGAAAACAACCCTCTTGAAATTATTCATAGTATCTTGGATCATTTTTTTGTAGGTTTCCTTAATGGGTGAACACCTCTAGCTATGTAAAATTACCTCATTATATACTCATAGTCTATACTTTTATTAAGAAAAAGACCGTAAACTAAGGGTTTCGACTTCTATATGCATTTACCAACAATCGAAACCTTATATTCAAAAAAAAGTACTCTAGGAGTTATTGACTTAAGTTCTCATCATTTGTAATAATAGTCTGTTTGATTTAAATGGGTTGTAGAGATATTTTTATTTTTATTTCAGTTTATTGGTGTTAGTTGGTACCTTGCTTGAAAGGGATGAAACTATGTCCTCCTTAAGGGATGATCATCTTCCTTTTCGGTGGTAAGTTTGTGTTGACTTATTCCTGATTCATAGGTGAATTTGTAATCTTATGGTACATAAATACAACCCTTTTTATAATATTGTACTCTTTGTGATTTGGTTTCTTCTATAGGTGAATTCGTGACTTCAGCATTCTAGTGAGTTTTAGGTAAAGGGATTTTAGCTTATTGTATCTCCTATCATGATGATATTGAATTACAATAAATTGTTATCCCACATTGTAAGATTTTCAAAGATAGTGTCAGACCCTTAACAAAGTTTTGGGAGAAGGTAAAAAATTATTCAATAGCCCATGTATGAATAAGAAGACTATTATTATCATTTTGGGGTATATATCATTAGGTGGCAAGAAGCTTAGTGAAATATCTAAGTTATGCTAGCTTGTTAGTAGATATAGTCACTTCTATTATCAACAATGGTATTCCTTATGACCATAAGGTGTTATGATACTTGTATGTACTAGAGTGATAAAATAATATTGATTGATGGTTTGGAGTATTAGATTTCAATCATATAATCTATATGATTACACGATTGAAATTCTAATACACTTGACACTCTATTCTAACTTATTTGACATTTTGTTAGCCTTCATTATTAATAGTTTAATGTGTGAAGTAATTTGTAGAAAAAAAAAGGAAATATTGATTAGATGGTTTCGGTATTGATTTCAATCATATAATTTTGTTAGCCTTCATTATTAATAGTTTAATGTGTGAATGGTAATTTGTAGAAAAAAAAGTTAAATATTGATTGATGGTTTGCATATTGATTTACATGGTTTGTGAAGTAAGGTTGTCTTAACCAGCTATAACAAAACTTGTAAAATATTTTGTGAATGGTATAAATTGATCTTTTCTTTGTTATGATTATTTTTATTGTATCACAGTAATCTTGAAAATATTATAGTGTTGCTTGATCAATTTTGTTACCTTCTTGCTCCCTAGTCAAATTTTAATAGAATATTTTTCCACTTTTAGTTTGTGTATCGTGTCAGATAGAAATTATGTAACCATGTATAGTTTCAAAAGGAAATGGTAAACTTTTCCTTCGAGTGATAAATTTGAGTGCAAAACCCTTCCAAAGTAGGGCAATAATGTAATGCTAGTCACAATAGGATGTTGATACAATCCTTATAATGGTTTTTAAAAAATATACATATAAATTATATACAATTTTATAAACAAGTTGATGAAGTAAAGAGTTCTTAAGTGGGATAAACAAAATTATCGTCTTATGTCAAAAAAAAATAACCTTATTACTCTCAACCTATTTTCCATAGTTTCACCTTCTGATTTGTTGGGATGAAAATTATATTAAGTTGTAAAATAATGTAAGGTAAATTGAAAATTTTACAAAGTCACGGTAAATGGGGTAGTGTGTCAAGAAAACATCACAAACTAACTTATCAAGTTATAATATTTGAATTGTAACATTAAAAAAATTATTTTATTCTTACGCTTAATTGCACCTCCTATTTTAAGAAAATATGATCCAAGTTTGTGTGGTCTCCATAGCCGGTGTGCTTGATATCATCATCGTAAACTTGTAAATCAAGGATTACATAGTTTACCTTATCCTAGCACATATTGTTTCCCCCTTGGTTTGATTGTTGGGTGTGCATCACAGATGATGCCTTCTTTTAGGGTAGTTTCCTTAGAAAAACCATCCTCCTTCATATTATTTGGAATCAATTTAAAACCCGTAACCCATTTTGGTCACCAATTGGATTTATGGATCATTTCTTGTGTTACTGGTGAACCATTATCAAAATTTAAGTGGTGGTAGGTTTGAGGATTGTAACCTATTTCAGTGTGCTAGGAGAAGAGTGTGTTAGGTTATTCTTTGTAATGTATAATCCTTTCTATGGTGATTAAAAGGATCCTTGTTGTGTTTTCTCTATGGAAAATTAAACAAGATATTTCTTTTATTGTGTGTTAATGCTTATGTTATAGTCTTAGAGCTTAATTATTTTTTTCTTTTACCACTTCCATACTAGCACAATCTCTTATGAGCATCGGAATCAAGACCCCTTCAAAAAATAGGGGTTGAGCTTCACCTCATTTAGACTTAACCCTTTTTCTATTACGTAATGGAGGTTGTTATATGTTAGGATGTGTTCCCTTAGGAGTGAATCCTAGAGATAATTTCTAAGTAGCCTAGAGGACATGTATTAGCCTTGTGGAAATTGAATACCCCTTCTTTTAATTAAATTAATTAAACAAGTAATTGTCACATTAGAGATGATCGTAAGCTAATTACTCAATAGTATAAAAGAAAGGAAATATAGCTCTATGAGAATAATTGTATGGATCACACATAAATATTCTAGAATGTTAATAATTGAAATACGTTTTTAGCAAATAAGTAACCTTAAAATATTTTACACTTTGGAATGTCCCTAACTGTAAGTGTGTTTTGTGGTTGGGCTATCATGTTGTGTTTTGTAAAAAATAAAACTTAATTTTTGTGAGGGATGTCATATGTTCCCTTGTTGCCTAGGTTGTCAATATTGTGTGAAGCTTATCGTGAGTTTGTTGTAGCCCATTGTGATCATATGTGTGTCATGTATTCCTCAAACAAGCCAAAAAAAACTTATCCGATATTTTTTCATGCTATATTTGTGTGTGTTTCTAAGTGGTCGTTATAGATCTAGATTTTGACCCAGTGTTCCTATCTAGAATCTAGGACAATTTGGTAATTGTAAATATACCACCTTCTTTTGCACGACCTTCAATGGTCATAATAAATAAATCTTTAGGAAAACATAAGTTCTTTGGGCCATGTACTAAACCAAAGAATAGCAAAAAAAAAAAGTGATTATTGTGAGACCCTTAGACAATATTCACATCGAAAACAACAAACCTCATGACAGGAATAGTATGAATAATATACAAATCAAAATGTTGTGTTGTGTGTTTACTTCCTCAAAAATTTCTCTAGCATGAAATTATGTGCACCAATTATGAATATTTTAATGATTGCATTTTGTTTTATAAATTTCATTTGAGTGCTCAATGGATTCTTTATAAATGAATGCTAGATAATTTGTATAATCGAAATGTACCGTAATGATTGTGTACTTATTAGTGAAATTTCAATTCAAATGAAATAATAATACTCATTCTAACTTATAATAGTTGGGACCTAAAAGGTCTTGATTGAGTACACGGTTAACATTCCTAATATAAGGATGGATTTGACCATCTAGCCAACAATTTTTAGAGTTACATCTCATAAAAGCAAGATCCCAACATATGTTATAGAAAACAATAAAATATTCATTATTAATACAAGGAAAATATTAACAACTTAGGAATAATCATATTATTCACACATTAAAAATATTATGAAAGACTCTCTGAAACTTTGAGCTAAGAATTTCAACTCAAGGACCTCTCCTAAATTCAAGATAGTAGACTTTGAGAAACTTATACAAAACCAAACTTGAATGCTTGAAATTGGAGCTTGGAATGTTATTCATATTCTCAATTTGACATCCCTTTTCTTTTCGTCTCTTCACCCAATCTCTTTTCCAGTATAAGATCTCTTTGGCTTACATCCATCACTCCCTATTATTTATACAATCTAGAGGGAAATTAAATATACCTATACAAGTAAAGATACATTTGAATTTAGATACCTCAATTTTAAAGAAAAACATCAATCTCGTCCACCATGTTTGCAAGTAATATTTCATGAGGGAATCTCCATCCTATCATGACATATAAGGTTGATTTTGTATTTAGAAATAAAATGGACCAATCTACACATGCAAATGTCTAACTTATCAACATTGAAATGTGTGTAAGCAAAATCAAATTTTGCAAGGGTGTAAAAATTTAAAAAAAAACATTTACAGTTGTAACTTGGACACATTTATTGAATGGGCCTAAGAATCCCCCTTGCAAGGTGTAATAATTTATTATGATAAGAGTAAGGATAAAATCTTGTGAAATGTGTGGAAAAATAATTTCAAAATATTTTTGTGTAATAATCGCTAAGAACACATGAATTCCAAAGGTTTATCTAAAATTCAAAGTCTTCATGCTTTATCTTCCACTTAATCAAATGACATGATGCCCAAAGATGAACAAGTTGTAAAAATGTGTAAGTTATATTCTCATAGATCTAGTGGTTTTTGGTTGACATAACATTAGAATTAAGCTCAAATGCTTGATGATTATGCATCATACATATAATACAAGAAGAAATAAAAGGATCTACTAAAGTGTGGCTCATAATTATTCAATGGAATGACCAACTTTAGCAATATTAATGGCACCAATCCAAGATGGATCCTCAAGATCTCTACCCTTCCATTCTACCAGATGTTTTCTTCCTTTCTGCATGTGGTCTTAAATATGCATTCATCTAGAATATATTTAGTATCTTCTTGTTATTTATCTTTTAATTGGTGCCTCAAATATACATATGCATGATTTGGGTTCATTGCTTATTTTCCCTTTAAAACATGGGTACATATACACAACATTGAAGATAGTAAAATTCTAATGTAACTATAGTTAGGAGTCATAATGAAGGGATGCTTTAGACCGCATAACTCACAATTTCATAATTAGATCACACCAAACCAATATCTTAGGAAAAAAAAATTAACAAGAAATAATAGAGGATTTTTCTTTTCAATAAAAGAGACCATTAAATGATTAGAAATAATGGAATTATGAATTTCGACGATAGTCTTGTACCAAGACTATGAAAAAATCAAAATCCTATGACTTATCCTAAGTTTACTCTATCCATGAAGATTTTATTGAACCTCACTCAGATCAAATTGGAAAATAACTTTAAACAAAGAGAAATATCTTAATCTCTATATCTGGATAGATATATTTCTTACAAGATCACACCTTTCTATTTAGATACTTTTTATTGACACATATAAGAGAATCAATACTCCTTTTTAAGTAAATATACCTTGTGAAGATTCCTCAAATCATCATTGATATTCTCATGAAGTTTCTCCATAATAAAATTAAATATTACCATATCATTTATCTTGTCATTAGGAAATAGAAATAGATCAAGGTCCATGTGTACCTTCCTTTAACTATGTCAATTTTATAAGAGACCCTATTAGACCGATCTCCACTCATGGCACTAAAAGGTAGCAGTCCCGTAGGATTAAGAGTCTTCCCAATATTCACAATTTTTTTAAGCTTCCATAATTATTCAATGCATCACTATAGTCTTGGAAAACATGTGCATGGCTTCGTAGATTTTGCACACATGAAACAAGTGAACTATACTATATGTGGTAATGTATCATGGGATTGTTTGGTGTTTATAGGTGTGTGCAAAACTTAGTGGTTTGCATAGTGTAATTAATATTTTTTAAATAAGTGTGAGTTTGTGATTATCCTTTGGGAAATGGTCAAGGACTAGCTACATTATTATTGTGAACCTATATTATCCTACATAATACACCTTTGATAAGAAAAACTTAAGATTGTACTCAAACATGTATATGAAATTATTTAACGAAGGAAAAATTATAGAAATATAATTTTCACTAACTTAAGATGCCATGCTCAACTTCTCTAACTCTCCATTCCACTAGATATTTTGTGTTCTCCTTTCTGTAATATTTTCTTCACTATGTGGTCATCCAAAATGTATTTGATTCTTCAAGCCTTTTTTGATATTGTTGGTTTCTGCAATTTAATATCGTGTCTTCTAATCCTCCACTTATCTTCCCCTTACAATATGAGTACCTATTCACTACATTGAAGATTGAAACAAAAATTAACCCTTACAATAACTTTATTTCAGATGCATTATTGAAAATTTTCTTCTGGACTCTACAACGTCCAATATTATTACACTTTATTTTACCATATCTTCCTGACATGGGAAACTCTCTTTCCATAGGTGCACAAGAAAAAAATATCCAGCCTAAAATTCGAATTGTTTTCTATAAGTTTTTTTCTCTCCTTATATTACACATTACTATGCTTCAACTACTTGCACACTTTTCCAATAATTTCCTCAATGTAGTGAGAAAATTCCTCAGTTTCTACACTTATTTCTTCTTCTTGTGAAAAATATTCAGTTGTACAAATCCTCAAGGACTTATCCCATAAACAATCTAGACTGGTTACTTCCAAGTGCTCTAATAATTTATAGTGTTATTCTTAAAAAATCCATAAAACAAACATCAAACATCATAAAGGTTACTTCTCATGTTCATATATTCTTTCCTATCAAACATCATAAAACATTGTGAAGACTAATTTTGACAACTTCATTCTATCCATCCATTTTTGGGTGATGTGCATATACTTGACCTACAACATGTGGTGTTAAAATTTGTTCCATAATGTTTGCTAAAAGTGGACAATAAATAAGTAGTTTCTCTATCAAATGTATTATAATGTGGGAATCTATGCAATCGCAGAAATTCCATGAAAAGAAAAACATTAACTATATATGCACATAGCATCATTGGTCTTCATACAAAGAATTACATGAGCCATTTTTATTGAATATATTAAAAACAACGAAGATAGAATCATGGGGTAAAAGAATGAATTTGGGTTACAATTTTTGGAAAACAAAATCCATGATAAAATTAGAATCTATGAATAAATTTAATATTTTAAAATATGATATAAATTATAAAAATGTAAAAAATAACAAAGCACTATGTAAATATGTAATTTTTTTCACCTATAAATAAATAAATTATATTTTGACTTGTTTAAGGCAACCTTAAGTTGTGCATAATAAATACTTAAATTTTAATGGTATATATTAATTAAAACTTATCAAAAAAATATGTATGCCAAAATACAAAAAAAATTATGTGGCACTAAAATTCCCAGTGTATAAGAAATGTGCAAAGCTACTCTACAGAATATTAATATTTTCATAAATTTATGTTGTGTGCAACCTTTAACCAAAAAAATCAAGATAGAATCAAATTTTTTAAATAAACTAATATTAAATGGATTATTAAAATGTGTAAATAATAACTAAGCACCATACAAATATGTATTTTTTAATTTAGAAATAACTAAATTTGATTTTAACATGTTTAAGGTCACGTTAAGTTGTGCATAACAAATATACATATATTAATGGTATATTTTAATAAAATTTTATTAATAAATAAAATATGTATAGAAAATATCAAAAAATACTAGGCACTACAATTAAAAATTTAAATAAATGTGCAAAGATACCCTATGTAAATATCAACATTATCATGTATTTATGTTGTATACAACTATGAACCTATATTTTGTAAATTTCTAAAAAATAACCCTAGAGCCTTCTCAAAATTAAACATAACTATATAATAAGGGAAACCCTAGTCTTTCGGGGGCGGGGTGCCTTATTTAAAATGATTCAGGTAAGTTGATTAGTACGAGTTCCTTCCATTTACAAAAAGGAACTTGTAATCAAGTCGAGGCACAAGCTCTCCTCTTTGGTATCAAACTTGTTGTGCAAAATGGCATTTCTCATCTCCTCATCGAAGGGGATTCAATGAATTATTACTCAAGCCATTAAAGAAGGTAAAGCCCCAAACTAGAAACTTGATTATTACATATCCAATGCAATCTTTTGGCTTGCTAAACTGGAATAATGGGAAATACATCACATATACCATGAAGGTAATCAAACAGTTGATTTTCTTGACAATATTGGTGTGACTCAAAGCACCACTTCCTTTTCAAACCAATTGATTGTGTTGAGTGGCCGGGATTGGCCACCATTTTGGAGAATGACACACTCTCACCTGTAGCAACATAGACATCAGTGACACATGTGGAAATAGTTTTATTTCTCTCACATCCCTCCATTTGTTTCATCCTACCTTTATGTTTTCAGCCTCATCCTGTTTGGTAATTATGTTGCGATGGAATTGAGGCCATTTCTAGGGTTGTTTTTGCGTGGAGAAACGCAAAGAAATGGGTTTTTACGGGCCTATCTCGCTAACCCACCTGAACATGTGTTCCAGTTCGATTCCCTTCATATTTGCAGGGCCATAGAGGTCATTATTGGGGAAGATTATTTGCAAAGCTCAGATCGACCTTGGGTCAATGTGGAAATTACCTCACTTTTTGTTACCCATTTGTTTTTGTTGGGAGAAGAAAAAGCATGGGTGAATATTATTTCTCGCCAATTCATTCTTTCTCGTCATTTGGTTTGGCTGGAAGAGGCGGTTTGGGGGTTCTTTTTGTCCTCTTGATTTTATGCTCGACGTTGAGGATGTGGGTTTTGAAAGGGATGGCAAAGGAGCTAATTAAAGAATTGCAGAGGAGAAACAAGGTCCTATAGATCTTTGCAGTTACAGTGCATATGAAATGCAAATCCAAGGCAATGGAAGGTGATTGCATCTTAGAGCTTGATTTGGAGGAATTGGATAAGCCAATTTGTCTTATTCCCTCGTGTGTGGATCATCTTTCCTTCTTGAACGTAGTGGCTCCACTTACATCCTCCTTCTTTAGGATTGTCAACAGTAAGTTCTTATCCGTCATTGTAGTTCCAGGATTCGCTAGGCTACTCCTATGCAAGAGGATATTAAATGTCCTAAGATCGAAATTGTTGAAGTATCAAACTAATGGCAAAAGGCTAGCTAGTGTAGTATTTACATATAGTTTTTGTTTTTAGGCTCAGGGTGACATAGTTTCATAATGTCATTACTTTTCACCATATTTTTTCTTTCTGGCTTCTAGTTTTTGTATCAAGGTGGCGTTATCTTTATGGTTACATTGTTAACCCACCCTGTTTTATTCGATTTCTACTATACATACTGTAAAAGGAGGGGTCCCAAGAACCGCCCGTTTCATAGCTCCAGTAAAAAGCGTTTTACCTTATAAAAAAACATAACTATATAATAATTTATTTACCAATTTTTATCATGTGGAATATTTTATTTATATCATATCATTAGTTTACACCATAACATCATTCATAACGTAATATAATTTTTTCCTATACCAATCCTAAATTTTATAGATTTATTCACCAAATTCAGGATTATAAGTGTAACCCAAATTCATGTTTTCACAACATGAACTTTAATATTCTATTAAATCCCAAAATAAAATACTAACTCATATCCCATGGTTTCTCAAGTATTAGTAGTGGTTGATATAACCCCATGTCTGATTCTTCCCTTTTGATATTTAACATACTCAGTATCTTTTCACATATCTACATACATTTGAAGTATATGTTACTAAGTTGTGCCAAATTATTATCTATTGCAAAATTACCATCTAGTCCTCGACAATGTTTCTCTTGGATCAAGTTCTCCCTCATTAATCCTTGCAACATGCACACTTGTGTGCCTTTCAACAACCCTTCCTACATGAAACAGTCTGACCAAGGCATGTGATCAACACTCATGTGTTATGTGCATCCTCTCCATGCTTACCCTATACATATTAAGAATTTGCATAGATTTCCTTCATTTTCTTGAACCCTCCATCCTCCAATATCTTTCCTATTTAGTCCAACATATTTAATTTCAAGCTCAAATACATGAACCCCTAAAAAAAATGGACATCGATTTTATGAACAGAGCACCATATTGAACAAACCAAAAGATATTCTATTCAACACACAAGTTGCATATTACAATCGCTAATATATAGCCATGGAGGTAGGTAGAACAACCTCCTACAAATTAGGAAACTAATATCCCGTTTATATTATTACGGGTAACACAAACATAACAATATGAGTTGTTATTCAACAGCTCATTTACAATTTACCAACATAAGCACGAGCACTAAATAATGAATTCCTAACAAACACTCCCCTCTTAGTGTGAACATGGGGAAAACATCCATTGTGCACTACACCTAATTTTTTGATGGTTTGATTTTCCATTGGTTGATAAAAAACCAAGACAAAGATGTGTTTTCTATCAGATAACCAGAAACTGAGAGTTGTGTGATTTTCTATTGGATTATCACAAACCAAGACCAAGATATGGTTTTTCTATCAGTTGACCAAAAACTGAGACAAAAGAGGTTTTCCAAATGGTTTACCCCAAAACCATATCATGATGTGTCACTTCAACTATCATCATGTCCTTCACTTCCCCCGCGCCTCCCCCACCACCACAATGTGAAGTTCAATAACACATTATTCTAAAAAAATTGAAATCAGAACTCCCCACACTGAAAGAAAAACTTATTCACACACACACACACATGTCACCAAATCATTATTCACACCCTCTTTGGTGGTGACTGATGAGAGGATGTTATATGTCGTCCATCCTCTAGTGTTCTACTACTTAATTTTAAAATGTGTCGATGAAGCTCAATGATTACAATAGGATGTTGCGTACAAGCAATATTGCGTCCATTTACTAAATCCAATTAAAGATTGGATTTACTTGACTCAATATGATTTTGATAACACTAACAAATAATTATTTTGACAACTATTGACATTTGTTTTTGATGAAATCCTAAACACAAATAATTATAATGAAACTAGATGAGACAAAATTGACACATAATACTATTTGTGACATATTGAAGATTTTTGATAGTGGACTAGATACAATAAGAAACAAAAGAGACCCCTTCGAATTACAAGAAAAATTTTAATGACACTATAAACCATCATTTGACTTTTCAAGCAACTACATTGAATTGATAGCATTATAAATATATGGACACACTTTTAATCATGGGTATCGAACAATACACACATAGTTTTGGCCGTAGATGACAAAACAAGACTATAAAACTAGACTCTTAACCCGTGACAAATGTACTCAACATGCTATAATTTTGAAGCTACCATTAACCATGATTTTTGGAGCGCATCAGCTACAGTTTAGCTGAAAAACTGCTCATCAACCGCAGAACTTTGTGAACTGTTCTTTTCGTTGACGGTAGAGATTCATACAGGCACGCTAATTAAACAATTCAGACTAATCACGAGCAAATTGGATCAAAAATTCTCCTTGATCTTTGCAAGAAGCGTGGAATACACACAAAAAATGGAAGAACATATATCTCCAAAACTTCTTTAGCATCCAATTGCATGTAACCAGTAGTCGCGTAGACCCACGTTGAAATAAAATTCTAAATCTCTTCCGCCAACAGATTAACTTAAGTCAATGTAGGATCTAATTATATTTGCACACAATCTGGATGACTTCATATGTACAGGTAAAGACTGTGTACGAATGCTCATGATAAAACAATCAAACCAAAGAAAAATTGATCATACCGCTGAAAATGGAGACCGATGAAGCAGGTCGTGGTTACTCATACACCTGATTTCACAAAAATCTATATGGAATGGTCTGAGGCTGAGCTTAATGCAACATATTTACCACTCTGATAAATACTCCACTCTAATACCAGATGTGGGCAGAGCATCAGATTGAACAATAGAAAAAAGATATTATATTCAGCACACAAGTTCCATATTAACATCTCTAATATATAGCCATGGAGGTAGGTAGAACAACCTCCTACAAATTAGAAAACTATTAATTCATTTATAATATTATGGGTAACACAAACATAAACAATATGAGTTGTTATTAAACGGCGCATTTACAATTTACCAACATAACCATGAGCACTAAATAATAAATTCCTAACAGATTTTTCATGATAATACATAAAATTACAATTAATTAATTGTTTAATATTTTTAACACTTTTAGATGACATTGGCGTTAACTATAAGGATTTGTACATGATTCTTCACTTATTTGTAGATTTCATCATTCACTTTATGGTCTCAAACTAGCTCCCCAAGCTTGGTATGAGTGGATGGACACTTTTTTTCTTTCTTGTGGTTTCACTCGTTTCCATTTTGACCCTACACTATACATCAAGAGACAAAAAGAAGACATTTTGATACTTGTTCTCTATGTTTATGATTTGATTTTGATAGGAAGTTCTTCTTCCATGATCCATGATGTATAAAACAACTTAATGGAGTGGTTTGATATGAAAGATTTGGGAATTCTATGTTATTTTCTTACACTACAAATTATTGTCTTTTAATGGGATCTCCATTGTTTACAAGAAGTATGATTGAGACCTACTTCATCACTTTGTCATGCTTGATTGTAAGTCTCCCTTATACTATTTCAGTCAGGACTCACATTGAAAACAACATGCACTACACCTAGTGTTGATTCTTCCTTATAAAATAAGTTTGTTAGAAGTCTTTTGTATATGAAACATACTCATATTGATATTTCCTTTACAGTTAGCCTTGTCTCCCATTTCTCAAAGGATCCACATGAGATTCATTGAAAAGCATCCAAACATTTATTGAGATACATTTAGGGATCTAAACACTTTTTTATTCACTATACAACATGTGTTTTTTCACAATTGGTGGGATTCACTGATGCAAATTAGGCTAGTGGTGTAAGTGATTGAAAGACCACTTTTTTATTTCTTTATCATATTAGTTTAGGTCCTATTACTTGGACTTGCAATAATCAATATGTTATTGCAATATCATCTATAGAGGTCGATTATTGAGGTTTTATTCTAGCTAACCGAGAGGTTTTATGGCTTCGATATTTGTTGATAAAGTTTGGTTTTCCATAGACTTAGTCCACTACTCTTTGGTGTGATAACTAGGGTGCTATACTTATTGCACACAACCCAGTGGAACATCAACTTACAAAACACATTGAGATCCACATGCACTTCATTTGGTATCTCATCTAGGATGGTGTCCTTAGCTAGGAGTCTTTTCGTTCAGAGGAGAAGGTGGCTGACATTTTCACTAAACCTTTAGCTTAGGCTCATTATCCTCAGTTGTGATCAACTCTTGAGGTGAGGGAATTTTTTTGTGGGGGGATTCATCTTGAGTCCTTCCTTCATTGTTAATATTGTACATGGGTACTTGATCAAGCCTTAGTTTCCAGGACCATCTCTAAGGATTATTATCCTCTAGTTTAATTTTATAGAACACTCTGAGTTTCACTTAAGGGGGGTGTTAGTGAAACATACTATATGCACCTTTGAAATGAGTTCCTTATTATGATGTGGAACAATTTTATTAGATAGGGTAAAAAGCAGGGATAGGCTCCTAAAGGCCGAGTACAAAAGATTACAACATGATAGAAGAAAAGCGAGACAAAAAAGGAAAAGGACCCCCAAAGTTAAACAAGACTTAACTCCAAAACAGAGAAGGGGGTCCAAGAAATAGCAAGCAGGAGAGATTAAGCCATTAAACAAGAAAAAAAAGAGAAAATTCCCTAAAAGTCCACAGACAGTTCGGAAGAAGTTCCGCTAGGAAGCTTTACTTTTCTTTTTTTTCTTTTTTTTGGAGGGATTATCCTCCCTGGTCTCCTTTTTCATGCTAGAATCTGAATTCAGCTTCATCTGGGGGGTTTCCTTGATGCCCTCCTTAGTGTCCTCCTCAGATGCTCCCTCCTCCTCCTCAGACTCCTCTTCCTCTTCATCAGAACTGATCCACCTCCTTTTTCGCTTCTCTTTTTCCACAACATCCAAACAAACTCCCAACTCACAAACCAGAGAATCCAACTGCTTGATATCCTCACGTATGTTCTTCTGGGCCAAGAAAATTTTCTTGGTGGCTTTGATACTGTCAATCATGCCCTTTCTCACCACTGAGTTAGTCTCTTCCAGGACCTGGAAAACTGACTCCAAGTACTGAACTTTGTTCTTCCACATATCAATACCATGCTCTCCTTCCAAGGTAACTTTATCCTTCCCCTTCGATGGACCGGCTTCTGGTTTTCCATCCCTTCCCCATTCTTCCCATCACCCATCTGCTTAGGATCTATATTTCCTTCCCTCATTTTGGACAGACACTCAGCTAGGGTTATGTCCTCCTCCTCTTCGATATGGGGGCATTTGTTTATCCCTGGTTAGATTCCCATTGTGAAATAGGAGAAGAATGAGGCCCTCATGGATGGGATAATCCACCTTATTCCATTGAAAATCCCTCACCGAGGTGGTCAGAGACATAAAAAGATAGAAGGGGATACTGAGCAACTTCTTATGTCTAAACATGTTCAGAAATGACAAGTGGTGGGTATATATCTTGTGATACTTACCCTCAAGAGTCAGATACTTCATGATGTGTAGGCAGACCTCTCTCCACACCCCAGGAATGTAGGTACGAGCAATACCATCGATGAAGTAATGGACAGTTTCCTTTCCAAAAAGAAAGTATTGATTTCATACTCTCTCTGATTCCTATCCTTGAAGATTTTCATACCTTCCATGTCCATACCAGTAGCATGGGCTATGGCTTCCTTCGATGTTTCTATTTCCATGCCACAGAATCACCACTTTCCCTTCCTTCCATGCCAATCCAAACTCCATAGTAAGTGAGGGTTCATGCCCTTGGAGTCTGGTGATAAAGTTCCTAAAACCCCCAATTCGAAAAAGGTGTCACATGGACTTATCTTCCACAATACACCCATGGTTGGATGGCTCGACTCTGGTTCTATCACCACCCATGGTGGCCAGACAATGCACAACACTTTGAGCTCTGCAATTTTTGAAATTAAACTTGTCTTCCCAAAAGTAGCTTAATCCAGACACGCTTTTGTAATGTTGGAAAATGAACCCATTATTCTCCCTCGCACTGCTTAAGGTGAAGTGCTTACAACTTTTCATGATTGATAATATCATTAATATGCACAGGTATGACCTCACCTTTTTTCCACACCTTGTAATCATTATTTTGAACTCCCTCATTTTCCAATCTATCCGCACAAGCATTGCCTATGCAAGGGATATGAGTAATGATATGGGAATCAAAGTACTTAAGGTGTTCTTTAGTATCATTAATAATATTTCCCAAGATCCAATTATTGTGACTAGTCTTACTGATTGCATTTAAAATGAGAAGAGAATCCCCCTCAATATGGATATGTTTAATCCCTTTCTCCTTTGCAAGACTAACACCCCAGAGAAGAGCTTGAGCTTCAACAACATTATTTCTCTGAGTCCCCAAAGGGCCATCATAGGCTAAGATCCAATCCCCATTATGATCCCTAATTATGCCACCTCCACCAGCTAGTCCAGGATTACCTTTAGAAGCCCCATCAAAATTAATTTTGACTTTTCCCCTCTCAGGTTTGGACCATTGAATTTTAGTGGAAAGAAACTGACTTGAGGCAGAATGAAGGAGAAATTTTTTGAGCACTTCCTCTTCTCTACTAGAAGCAGCCCTTTTAGGCTTCACCCTAATGAGTTTGGAGTTCTCTTTAATTGAGGAAATCATCCCAGCACTAACCTTTCTGAAGTTGGCCTTCTGATTTCTAAAGATGAGGGAATTTCTTTCCTTCCATAAGCTCCAGAAGAAGTGTGGCAGGGCCATTTTCCATGTAGCCATAAGAAAGGGATACCTAAAAGGAAATCCCATTGTAACCAGCATTCTTCAATGGACTTAGGACAAACCCATTGGACCTTGAAAAGCTCCAACACCTTGGACAACACCCCTCGAGCAAAGGGGCAAGAGATGAGGAGGTGGTTGACACTTTCCTCCTCTTTTTTGCAAAGGACACACCTGTTGGGGAGGAGCATGCCTCATTTCCTCAAATTTTCCACAGTGAGGATTTTATTCTGAGTAGCTAACCATAGGAAAATGTTAACTTTAGGAAGAAGGTATTTTACCCAAAGTTTTACTCCAGTAATATTTTTGGCTAGAATTCTTGAAGTTCAGGAGATAAGCAGATTTAACAGAGAAATTTCCATAATCCTCTTCCTTCCAAATAATAGAGTCCTCATTTTGTTGGAAAAGAGGAATATACATGTTTTTTAACTTCAAGTTGAGGTCATCAAAAAATTGAGTGTCTCCAATGAAGTTGGGAGGGGGAAGCACCTTCTCCCAAAGAGCAAGATTGTTGGAGAAATTCTAATAGTTCTTAACCCAAACTTTACCATTGTCTTTCAAAGAACTGTGCCACAGTTCTCCTGGAATCATCCTCCACAAGGGGTTTATCAGAGATCCAACAATCCCTCCAAAAGTAGAATTCTATCACCTTTCCCAATATTCCATTTAATCCCCCTACTCAGGATCTCCCTAGATGAGAGAAAAGAATTCCAAAAAAACAGATCCCTTAGGTATATTGTCCTGCAAAAAGAAAGTCTCTATTTTGCCAATATTCCTTAAATATTTCCTTTTGATAATATCAATCCATAGGCCCTCTTCCTTTATCACTCTCCAACCATCTTTAGCCATGAGAGCTTCATTCATGAGTCTCATATTCTTTAATCCCATCCCCCCACAATCCTTAGGCTTGGTCACTTTTTCCCAGGCCACAAGAGGAAATTTGAACTTTTCCTCATCCCCTGCCCACAGAAACCTTTTTTGAATTTTTTCAAGAGCTTCCAAAATCTTACCTAGAAGCAAAAAAGGGACATGACATAGATTGGAACACCTTGAAGAGATCTTTGGAGAAGTTGAATTTTACCCACTTGAGATAGGAGAATCCCTTTCCAAGTAGACAACTTATTGGAAACTCTCTCAAACAGGGTGTTCCAGATGGAATGATTCAGTTTTTTATGAATGAGGGGCATTCCCAAATAGGATTCAGGAAAATTCTTTATCTTACAGCCAAAAATGTGGGCCAGTCTCTCTTGGAAATTCTCTTCCACATTTATGAAGAAAATAACACTTTTGAGGAAGTTGACCAGCTGACCAGAAACCTCCTCATACTCATTCAGGACCTCTTTGAAGATATAGGATTCCTATATAGATGCCTTCCCCATCAAGAAATTGTCATCCATGAATTGGTTGAAGTAGGTAGGCTGAAGACCATTAGAAATTTTGAGACCTTGTAAGAGGTTAAGGGAAACCACCTGATTGCAGAGTCTACTTAAAGTTTCCACCACAATCATATAGAGGAAAGGAGAGAGGGGTTCTCCCTTTCTGAGACCTCTACCAGCTTGAAAGAATCCTTCCTATTTTCCATTGATCATAATAGAGAAACTGGAAAAAGAAATGCAGACCATAACCATGTTGATGAAGAAGGCATCAAACCCCAACTTGGACATAATGGCATGGAGGAGGGTCCATGAAACTCTATCATATGCTTTGTGCATATCCAACTTGAAAAACATGACAGATCTTCTTGAAATTTTGATAGAGTGAATGGCTTCTTGGATGACCACAATGTTGTCAAGAATTTGTCTCCCAGGAACAAAATCTCCTTGATTAGGAGAAATAAAAATTGGACAGCACTTTCCTGAGCCTGAAAGTGATAATTTTGGTTATCAATTTGTATCTTGGTGTTGCATAGACTGATGGGTCTAAAATATTTCACATCCTTGGCCCCTATCATCTTGGGAATAAGGACTAGGAAAGTATTGTTAATCTGTTGAGAATCTGACCATTCTTGAAGAAATTCTGGATCATCTCAATGACCTCATTCTTGACCACTTCCCAAAACTTTTGGAAAAATAAGGCTGGGAACCCATCAGGTCTAGGAGATTTATCTGGTTCCATGTCAAAAATAAATCATATCTGATTTCTTCCTCCCGAGGAATAAGAATGAGATCTCTATTTTCTTGATCTGAAATGACATTCTGGAAGAGTTTGAGGGCCTTCTCCCAAGATGTTCTATTTGGATCAGCCCTGGGGAGAAATAGGTTCTTAAAATAATTGACAATAACTTCATTGATTTCTTTTTCATCTTCTATGAGAGTACCATCATTTTTCCTGATCTCCTTAATCTTGAGATGATTTTTCTTGGAGGTGGCAGAGAAGTGGAAGAATTTAGTGTTTCTATCACCCTCCTTTAGCCATTTAACTCTAGATTTTTGCTTCCAGTAGACTTCCTCCTTGGCCAGGATATCATGGTAATCAATGAGGAGAGATTTCTCTTGAATTTTAAGAGCTTGGTTGAACCCATCTACCTCCATCAGTTCCTCAATAGTCCTTAAGTCTTCCTCTATTCTGCTCTTAGACTGAAAAATGTTCCCAAAAATTTCCTTATTCCACTTTTTCAGATTTTTTTAACATGCTTCAACTTTAAACTTAATTTGAACATCAGAACCCCATGAATCTTGATCCCCCACTCCTAAATTCTCAAGATAATGTCAGGATGTTGGAGCCACATTTTTTCAAATCTGAATGGTCTATATTTTTTGGGAATAGCCATACCTAGCTTGAGAATGATCGGGTTATGGTCAGATCCAATTATGGGAAGTGTGGATAGAGAGTAGAGTTGATTAAACATGCAAGGGTGGCTTGCCAAAAATCTGTCCATTCTGATCTGGATCAGGTCCTGTCTAGTTCTTCTGTTGGCCCAAGTAATTTGGAACCTCCAAGCTCGAGGTCCACAAGATCATTATTAACTAAAAAATTAGCTAACTCATCCATGATATCCATGTAGGAAATGGCTCCACCTTTTTTTTCCCCCGGGAAAGAGGGGTATTGAAGTCTCCTCCAACAATCCAATCACCATATTTAAAAAGGGACCTCCCCTTAGAAATTTCACTCCAAATATTCCTTCTACCAGTCACAGAGTTGGGGGCATAGATATTAGAAACAATCTAGGACTTGTTTGAAGTTAAATCAATAAAACCCATGGTTAGGTGGTTGGACGATGATAGGAGCACCATGCCTTTAACCAAGAGGGGATTCCAGAGGGTGACTATGCCTCTCTAAAGCCCCTTCTGAACTTACCCCAGCCTAAAGGTCATCATTCCAGACCAACTTTCACACTTCTTTGAATCTTTTTGTACTTGTCATATTTGTTTCTTGTATCATCAGTATATCAGGTTTTTATTTGTTCCTAAAATATTTCAGGATTCTTTTCTTACTGGGGTTATTCAACCCTCTAATATTCCAAGAGACTAAGATCATTTATTCTTTGATTGAGGAAACCTAAGTGGTTTTTGTAACCCTTTATCCAAATCTTTCTTAACCAAGGTCTCCCTCTTCTCCTTGTTATATTTTCTCCCTTTAGGAGTTAAATATTTACCCACATCAGCTCTGAAATTACTTCTAGTTATAGGTTTGGACCCTATTGCAGGAGTAACAGGGGAGGACACTGGATCAACAGAATCCATAACAATACCTCCCATCAAGAGGTCAAAATCATTAGAAGTCGAGATGCCTTCCTCCTGTCTTTGGCCAAAAGAGCTTTGTCCAATCATGGATAGATATTCTAGAGAAAGACCCTGGGCCACTTTCAGTGCATAGTTCCCTTCTAAATCAGATAGATACTCAACTTTCTTCTGTTTTAGATTTGGGAAAAAATCCTCTTCACGCATCTTCTCATTTTTTTCTTTACCACAGTCAACCTTGTTCTTTGGATCATATTCTTCAGCTTTAGCTTCATCCTCAACCTCGGCCACAATTTGTGTTTCAGCCACTATAGTGTCATTTGGAAGCTCTTGATCCCTTCCAGGGTCTTGCCTGGAAATTCTTCCATTTTTATAACATATCATGTGTATAGTTTTTCTTGAGTTTAAAACTAGATAGAACTTTTTGTAAAGGTTTCTTCCACTTTCTTTGTAGTGAAGAATTCCACATCAAATATTTATTCCTCATTGAAATTGTCATCTTCATAGATGAAATTATCATGATTTTTGTACTTCTACTTCTAATTTGTGTTTATCCTTTGGATTGTTGGTGATGCGCCTATTTTTAGTTGTTTTCTTTATTATCTTTTTAATATTTTGACTTTTTAATCATCTCATTATACCATGATTTTTTGGTCTCGCAACCTTTATTGCAAATGAAACGTTTTTAATTTCTTTCAGATGTTTGGATATCTTAGTCTTGATTTGAACCATGCTTCTTTGGAAAAAATAAATTGGTATCCCTTTGTAGTTAGAAGAAATGGAATTTTCATCTTCATTATCCACTTCATCTTGCATAGACTCCTCTTATTGCAATAGGTTAACTAACTTTTGGAATGTTGGATTTTTCTGTTACATTGAGATTCATCACAGACATATTGAGTTAGGGTGATAGACCTTTCAATACTATAGGTATGAGAGAGTTATCTATAACTTATTATCCAAGAGCTAATTAGGAGGCTCTAGTGATTAACCATAAAAATGCTTCTGATTCAAAGTATTTTATCTTCAAACTATCCAATTGAATTTACAATTTGAGAATGGTATTGTGATTATTTTCCTCAAAAAAATCGATATTTTGCCAAATTTATTTTTTTATATTGGCATCTCATATGTGCGGTGGACCTCATCACTAACTCTAAACATGACAATGAGCTTAGATTTCTAATTCTCCTTGTCCCACTTTATTTGTAGGTTAAAATCATTTACATCTCAGAAAAAATTCAATTGATGATAAAATAAATGTATTCAAACTCTAAACAAGTATTCAATTTAATCTTCCATATACCATAATTTTCTCCTCTCTACAAATGTGAATCTAGCACAAAAAACTTAGGACCATTTTCCATTTTTAAAAATTTGAGTCAATACGGGAGTTGGATCCGTGTCTTATCTCTCCAAAATGTTTTCCCTTTCTATAAAATATCTAATTTATATATCAAACCTCTATATATGTGTGAAATTCTGATATACAAATCCAGATGTGGAAGAATCTCATCCTCTTAATATATACAATTATACGTGAGAGATATTTTAATGCATGTGATAGCAGAATGGTGTGTTGCATGTAGAAAATATGGATAAGTGCACATATTTGGGGGCCAAAAGTGGCCAAATTGTGTGAAAAAGTAGAATAGGGATGTTGAGGGACTTTTATTTTTGTTTGGTGATTTCCAAACCATAAATCGTACATGTTATAATGTTGTGAATAATGTTATGTGATCCTCTTCTTGTCGATTGATGAGCTGGTTCTACATGGTTGTATTATAATCTCCCGAGTTATGGGTGGACACCCAAGGTGTCTCGATTGTCTTCTTCGGTGCTTCAAGTCATGCCTTTGGCTTTAGAATTACGGAACTTTGTGTCCAACTTATCTTGGAGTGACTTTTTCGTTACTCAACATTTCTAGGGAGAGAGTTATTTGTTTCATGCGGCCTAGTTGGTAGTTAGGATGGTGGTTGTGTGTCTTTTGCACCCTGGTAGGATATCTTTTCATCGTTAGAATAGGTGTGAGTTTTTCTATGGACTTATGGATTTTTATTAGGGATGGATTAACTCTAGGATAATTATAGTTATTTATGATAGTGTATTGTTTAGATGTGGTGGTCCACCGATGGGCATACCAAGTTCTAACGTGGTTCCCTTATTTTATTTTAGAAAAGATAGATAGTGGACTTTATGTACCTTAGGTAATTATGATTAGACTTAAGCTCCTTCATGCATTGTGCATAAATAAGTGTGCTTTTTTTTCTCGATGACCCATAGATTAACCTACCATTGTCTTAACCTCTTAAATTGTTTAAGTATACCACACTATAATATATTAGTGTTGATTTATGTTGAGCCAAATATGGATGCCTTTGGGTCCTTATGGACCTTACACTTACATATTTTGGTTTTATAGGTCTTAATTTTCCAATATTAGTTGTGTTTATGTCATGCTCTTTCTTCTAAAGCTATAATTTTTGGCTGTATAGGCCATGTTTGGGTAAATTAGTTGTTTGTCCTCTTGTATTTGATGTCCTTTTATATTTTATGTCCTCTTGATGGGGAAGTGTGGTGTCCATGGAGTATATTTTCTCTTCTCACCTTGTTGCTTGGTTGATGGTATCTTGTGGAAGTAGGAGTATTATTTGGAAACTCTCCTTTTCCTATTTAGTGAACCTATTTTGAGTCTAAACCACCAAAAAAAATTCTCCTAATACTTATCTATCTCCTTGAACTTATAAAATCAAATTTGTAACTTTAATTTTCACCTTCATCGTATCTCTTATTGATACTTGTGTAGGCATGTAATTCTTTGGTAAACTCTTGTAATCTTTGTGTGTTTTATTTTGGTTGATTGATCTCATGTTCCTATAAAATTAATAATGTGATATGTTTTACTCTTCCTTCTCATGAGAATCTAATTGGTAACATGATTAACCTGAACATAATAAAACTCTAATTGAGGGGTTTGGACCTTAAAACTTAATAAGTAGACTAGGACATTAGGAAAATGGTTCCTTACTCCAACTTGGAAGTCTAATAGAAGAAATAAAACTATGTGAAAATAGCAAGAAACCTTTTTATACTTTCCCAGGTAGTAAAATACATAATTTTTTTGCCTATATAGAATGGCAAGATATCATACCAACATTCGTGGTGTTCCGTAATGACGCAAAATATATGGTATCATAACAAAAGGAATACATTAATTAAGAAAACTTATAACAAATGTGCTTAACGAATGTAACTATAACTTATGTCTTATACTTTGGATTATTAAATGAGTAATTTTATGAGATTGAGCACATCTAAAATGTATAAATAAGCAACCTTGATTGTATAAGTGGTGATTGCGTGCCCTAAATTTATAAAGGGCATAATTTGAAAAGTTTGAAATAATTGAAAGGTCCCCTTAATCTACTATGAGAATATCTAATCTCATTTATGGGATAAAATTTTCGGTTTGTGATATGGATGAGCACTTTCCATACCTTCCCTTGTTCTTTCAAACAAAAAACATAAGAAAAATGTTATAACACAAGTATATGCCAGGTTATTTTTGCATCTCTCTTATGGTAGAGAAAGTTTTAGAAGTACATAAAGCTTTTGCCCCTCGGTTAGGGTGAATTAATTGTTATGTTCATATTGATGAACCCTACGTCCCATCATGCCAAGGGTGGAAAATATTTTAACCTTTAGGTCTGTCTGCCTACCCTGATTAAAGGAACACCTTCTTGGTAGTGATGTTTCTTAGCAACATTGTACTCCCTTGAACTTTAATGTATGTAATTCCCCCTTGTCAGAAATTTTTAGGTCGTTGTGCCATTTTTCCTCTTAGATTGATAGGTGTATGTTTTGTGAACTCATCGTTGTGATTCTATATCTCAAGTTCTAAAAAAGGCACCTCTGTGTGTTGAATTAGGTCATTAGTGACCTCGGATTAGTGGAAAGCTTAGGAAAAATATGTTAAGGATATGGAAGAATTTTGGAATCCTCTTTCCTGTTATAAGACCATGATGTTGTTTCCCTTGTCCTTTAAGGAAGAGAATGGTGAAATTCTATATTCTTAAGTTTATAAAATAATGTCTTGTGTGTTGCTCTCGTAAATTGTAGTTGGACCTCTCTTGTGGCCTAATTCTTCTAGATCGCTTGAGTGTTCCTATGCATTATAATATTATGCTTTTGAACGTTTTAAGGATCTTTGAGCTAGGGTAGACTTAAAATTAATAAGTGATGTTTAGTTAGACAAAGAGAATGTTATTCCTTGTGTTGATATGTTATTTTGGGAAAATATTACTTTTCTTCCTTGTATGAATATTATCTTTTTTGGGGGGTTCCTAAATCAATATTAATGATTGTGTGTTTGATATTTGAGTACAAATTTAAGTTATAGGAACCTTGTGTCCAATGTTACAGTTAGTGTTCCATGAAAATTTAATTGATTCCCTTCGAGTTATAAAAATGATTCCAATGGATAGTCTTTATCTTTGTAAACGCTTTTGCTAATTTCGGCGTTTTCCTTGTTGTTAAACCTCATCTTGTGTGGTCCTAAATTTTCTAGATCTATGAGTAGGTTTGTTTTCTCTCGTGAAAAATTAAGGGTCATGATTGGCAGATGTTAACCTTGTCTAATAACAAACATTGAAGTATTATTCTACCTAAATGGAGGTTTTACCTTCCCTATTTCTCGTTTATTGCACCCATGTGTGACTACATGGGCCTCGTATATGGATAACCCTTCCTATTCTTCATTAACCTTAGTTGTCATTATTTCGGTTTCCATCAACATTTTCTCGTTAGATGCTCTGTGTTGTGACTTGGTTAACCTCATGGAGTTTACTCTATACAATTGATGCTTGCAACCTTGTTTGGAGAAGGTTTATTATCTATGCCTAACCATATCCCTTCTCTTTGTTAAAGATCATTGGACCAAACATGGGTTCCAAGAACCTGATTTTTTTTAAATAAATAAATTCCACGAAGGGTGTTGCTTCTATTCATATGCTTTGTTTCTATGACTTCCGGGAGGAAGTCAAACCTAAGGGGAGGAGGATGTAATTCCCACTCCCCTTCGACACTGATTATACTTTGATTTTAATTTCTATTGATTAGAGACATGAACCTTATTGTTATATTGTAGTTAGTATGTTGTTAAGATATGAGGTACTTCATGATTACTATTGTGTTTTGATTGTTACTTTGGACTATATGGATGCATTATGGACCTTGATGGAAGTTTAAGGATATGATGATAATCCATAATTATTACCTTGTTGTATACTGACATTTGGATTCTCGGCGTATTGAATATATTCAAAGTGTTGTATTAACCATGTGGTCTAATTGATTTTGTGAATTACTAACAATATGATGGTATTAGGGATCAATAATATGTTCTTGAGTGTATCTAATAGTTGGCAGTTACAATTGATATAGAGAATTTCATGATTATTGTAGAATGTGAAATGGATTATTGATGAATGTAGATTATTTACTAGGATAAAATTAAAAATTTCAAGTGATTTCAAATAATTTATATATACTCATAAATTTTATGATTGTGATTTAGCTACGTTATACGACAATGTTAATTGATAAATATATATGTGTTTTATATTACTTGATGTATTTTGACGATTGTATGACAGATGTTTTATATGCATTGTTTCCCATGACATATTGATATGGCCTTGAGGCCACAAGGGTATTTCGTTTGTGTTTGCAGGGAAATTATATCATATACATTGAAACGAGATAGGGGACCAACCACAAAAGGATGTCGGGTTTTGTGCAACATGGCCAAATTTTACAACTTGTGTATAATGTTATGTTATGTTGTTGCATGTTTTGTTAGGAAGTTCTCATGAGGGGTATCCTCATTTATGTGGCCATGGGTGTAATGTGTTTCCTTTCTTTTAATTTTGTTTGTTTTAATTTGTTGTGGATGTGTTTTTTATTGGGAAATATTCTTACATTATTAACACTTTCTAATGTAGCTTAATTAACTAATTTAGCTTAAATTTAAATTAAAAAGAAAGTTATGACATGTGGGAAATAAATTAGGTAGATAGTCCTTGTTTTGATGCATGATGTAGTTTGAATTAAATGCATTTAAGTGGTGTGTACTCCACCATCTTTCCCAAATTTGAAATTGGCCTTGTTGGCCACTTTTAGAGACATGAGGGACAAGACTTGTCCCTCACATCTCAAACTCTCCTACCAGCCCCACTTATGAAGTATGGGACATATTTTGACCATTTTAATGCATTTTTTGTGTAAAAGGGTAAATAATTCCACTTGTTTACTTACCACATTTAAGTTTTTCCTTCATAAGCATGGTGTGCAAGTTGAAGTGTCATGTGGGCATGTCATAAGTCTTACATGTGCATTTAATTGCTTTGGGTTTGGTGTTTTACTTATGTGTTGGAATGGAGGGATGATGAAGTGGCATCCTACATGGAGCCACCTCATCATCCTCACATCCCATTTTCTATTTATTGGATGAATTTGATGGATTTTGGGTTACTTGCATTATTTTTCTTCTCTTGCATTTTTGAAAGATTGGTTTTACTTATCATACTTGGAGTTTATTTTGGAATTGCATCTTGGATTGAGATTGGTGTGAAGGATTCAAAGCTTATTTAGTAAAGAAATTGGAATCTTGATGGAGAGGTATGCTCTCCTCTTGTTGTCATTTTTTTATTAATGTATTTTGATGTAGAAATTGTGTTTGTTTGAATATTATATGAGTGTTGTGGATATGTTTGATTGTGGTTGGGTATATTTCCTTAAGTTGGGTGTGGGAAATGGATTTATGGGACCATTGGGGAAGGAAAAGGGAGATGTGAGGCATGCATTGTGGAGGGAGTTTGAGTTTGAGTTCCACCTATGGGGAGTGAAAAGGATAACATAGATATATTTTGCATGCTTGCATAGTTTATAAATAAGGATGTGATTATGTTTTGAGTTGTGCACATGGCGGTTTTGGGTGGAAATCCTACATCACTTGGGAGAAAAAAGGAGATGGTGCCCATATTCCATTGCTCTTGTTTGGCTTATGTGTCAAGCCTTTGTGCTCGTTGGGAAATTTGTAATATTGTTTGAATGTGTTATTTTGTGGAATGCATGTTGTGGAAGCCTTTTGTGAAAGTTGTCAAATGTTGCACTACACCCCATATTGTTCTTTGGTTGGGGCTCGGGGGCTAATAAGGAGGAAGACTTCTCTTCTTATTAGATTAAAGGTTGGGCAGAGATCGTCGCCTACCCCCCTCTTTTTGTATTGTGATTCTAATTCAAGAAGATGGAAGAATGCAAGGTGAAAGATATGAAGTTGGAGGATGTCATTGAGATGAAGATTTTGTTTCAAGCCTATGGAAGATACTATTTCATTAATTTAGCCATGTTGTTTCCACTTAGAATGGAAGGTTTTAATACTTGTATTTTTAAAAGGATGCTCTTGTCCCCTTCATTTATCAAAATTATAGTGTTATAGTGGAAAGAAAAGAAAAGGTTAAGTTGTATATTTGTTGAAAATGAAACTCTCCAATTTTTGGATATTATTGAAAGTTCCAATCTTTGTTATTTGGAAAAGAAAGATGTTATAAAGAAAGTATTGTTGAGTTCTTTATTGTATATTTGGCAAGATTTAATTTGAAAAGGGATTTTTTTAAGTGTGTGACATCTTATTTTCTCTCCAAGTTGTATATATGTGAAAGGAATGGTTTGAGTTAATATTATAATCAAAAAATTTACACTTTGTTGCAAAACACACACACACGCGCGCGCGCGCGCATACATACATACATACATACATACATACATACATACATACATACATATAGTTGATTTAGAAAGATGTTATATAAACAGTTAGTGATATTCTTCATGTTGATCAATCAAATACACCTACCTAATCTTATATTAGGAAATTAAGAGGAAAAGAAAATATAATTAAAGAAAAAACATTTATACTCATATATTGTGATGTTAATTTAATCATATAAAATTATATGATTATATAAATTACAAAAATATATATTCTTTTTAAATGTGATATTTATATTATATTATATAATCTAATATATATTATAATATTTATATATTATTATATATTATATATTATAGTAAATAATATTTAATATGTAAAACTTATGTTAAAGTAAAGTTTTTATATTAAAAAAAAAATCAAAATTTATGGCTTTTGAAAAAAAAATTTATAAAAAGGAATATATATATATATAATATATATATATATATATATATATATATATAAAGCGGTCATGGTAAAGCTTAATAAATAAATACACAAAAATAAGGGTGAGAACTTATTAACCAAGTTTTATATTACAAAAAAAAAGGGTAATAAATAATATTGAAGGCCAAATGGCCACGACTTGGTTGGGGTTTAAATAAAGCAAGGGTTTGGGGGGGATGGCGCCTCCCCCACCCCAACCCACATAATATAATGTGGGGTGGGGAGGGGTCGGCGCCCTCCCCCACCTCCCATTATAATAAATTCTTCACTCATATGCAGGCCGCGGTTTCATTAAAACACATTCCACTTTACCTTATTACGCGTCGAACTTCTATTGCCATAATTAATTTATATGTAATCTCACTCACACACATAATAACATATACATATATATATATATATTCATTGTTAAATCACATTTATTTTATTCTAATTATATTAATCAATTGGGGTGGTTGTGTTTTTTTTTTTTTTAAATAACATTCAACTAATGTTATTATTTTTTTTGGAGGTTTGGAGGAAGAGGAGGAGAATCCATGGAGGCAAATGAAGCTTGGGAGGGTCTACAACTCCATGCATCTGTAGTTTTTGTGCTAAAATAATGGATCTACCCTATTTTCCTTTGTGGGTATTATTTTCCCTAGTCTATTTATGTTATATGGTATTTTCTCTTACAGATTGGGGGTATATACATTATTTATATATCTATTTGGGTTAAATTCCTACCATTTTAGGGTCATGGGTTTTCCATCCCCTCATTTATTTCTAGTTCACAAGTGATATACACAAGATGTAGGGTTTGAATGTGTGTGTGTGTGTGTGTGTGTGTGTGTGTGTGTGTGTGTGTGTGTGTGTGTGTGTGTACCTTATTACCAAAAGGCTTATATCCTTCACCAAACAGTTGTTTCCAGCACCATGTTTTCACCTTTAGAGCTCAAGACCACCCAAGATCAACTCAACTATGGCATATAACCACTAAATATAATCAGTGGACTTGTAGAACACATCCATGCATGTTATATCTCATTAAACATCCACGTGTTCACACCACATCTACTTTCCTCTTCTCGAAATCATGTTGTCCAAAGACCATTTTTGAAAAATCAACTATTTTTCACCCTTTCTTCCACTTAAAAGACCTAAAAAATTATTTAATAAAAATAAAATTAATAACTATTCACTTTCTAGGTGGTATAAATCATAAAATCATCCATTTCATTATTCAACCAACTCAATCTTTTAGCCTGAGAAGTCTTTTCCTCAAAACCAAGAAACTTTCATCTCTACAAACTGACCTATATGAACCATCAAATAACATCATCATGAGATAAAAATTATACCACTATAAATCCATATGAATCCTCTTTCTAGAACATATTGAAAATCCTTCTAACTCCAAGTGTAAGACCTTCAACCAAGCTCATCTTTGCAAACTTCCTGAAACTACCCCAAAACTGCCCTTTGACTAGTCTTCACAAATATAGCACACTTTTCAATTTTGATGCATCACCATGACCTAAACCACCATGGAAATCAATTAAAACACACATAATAAAAACAATTTCCATTTATTTTCCAATTCCTTTTAACATCTTTGTCCCAAACTGAACGTCTTCAGAAACAAGCCTATTTGAGTGGCATCCACTCATCACAACATGCTCTACCATACCTTTATAGAAACTCGTAGGAGTATTATACATCATCCAATCATCATAATTTCACTATAAATCCATTCTGGGAACTTAGGAAACAAATCTCTCAAACTACTTTCTAGCTAGGGTTTCAAGCACACAAAATGTTGTTTACTTTTTTAACATTCGTTCATAAAAAAATGATAATGAAATGACCTAACTATTTTTGTGAAACCTTCTCGAATAAATGTAGAAACATCCTTGAAATCTACAAGGTCCCATGTAAAGCACACAATTCAGGGTGAGCATCAGAAGGTGCAATTAGAGCTAGAAAATATCCTTCATTGGACCCTGTTTCACACAAACTAACTTATCTTGCAAATTTCTTTTCAAAATGACTCCAAATTTTTCTAACCTCTAGGAAACATCTATGGATCATATAAAATCATCATAATGGCTCAAATAACTCTCCAACTTCTCATCCTATCACATTTTCATGACTAGTGCTTAGGTTATTGCATAGATTAAGCTAGGGTCAACATATATAACATCATAACTCAGCATGAAACTTCTCCAAAAGGTCCTAACATACCTGAAAAACAATGTAATCATCACACTCAGCATGTTATGACTCATCACCATCATCCTCCTTTTCATTAATGGTCTTTTACATCAATGACAACACCTAAAACATGACATTCCAACAATATAGTGGAGAACAAGCTAAAAATTGAGGAATTGATTAAATTAATTATGAGGGATGCACATTCCACAAACACCCACTCTGCCTCCCTTACAAACACATTGTAATCATTATTAGATCAGGTTGACTTAGGAACGAATCAAATTTATCAATGGACATCCTATAGAGAGTATTGTAGAGGTTATTATGCTAATAAATTATCATTTTTAATGATAAAAGATAAAAAAACTACAAAATATCTCATTTGTGTGCTATTCACATACCTTAGAACCAATTTTCTAGTTCCTTTGTCACACAAATGCTCTGGTGAAATAATAATTTTATAAAAGATATTTTTTGGGGAAAATGGTGGATGGTATTTGATATACCTCCTTGTAATAACAACAAGGTTCCATCATAATATTTAAGAAACTCTATTATGAGTTTATTCTCATCGAAATACCTAGCTATTTTGACTACTCCTAGTTTCAAGGCCGAGGAATAGACTTTGCACATGATAGATCATGTACACGTCATTCTCATAATCAGCATGCTAGAATCCCCATCCAAAATACACCTCATCTTAAGACAATCCCTATACCAGTGAATGAGACAATAGATATTGACATACTACACACACTTCAAGTGCTCAATGATACCGCCATTTAGCATATGAGAGAGGTTTTTGAAGCCGATGTTGGTGGAGGTGGAAAGAGGATTCCTTTATATAGTAATATCATGATGCCACATATTTACACATCGTGTGGTGGCATAAGTATTAGACCCGATGAGGATGACAATTTCATGTAGACTAGTGTTGCTATATTTTTTATGGGGAAATCACAGCACCCCTAATTGCTCGCAAGTGATTGGTTAAGGCAGACAGTTTGATTTGTCAAACATGGAGTTATACCAAATTGTGGGACTTTGTGATCAAGATAACCCTTTAGAGAAGGCTAGATTCCTATCCTAACCTAGTGCCAACTACTCCAAAGAGAAGAGAGTTAAAGATCTAACCCTAATCTAATATTTCTAAGGAGACAAAGATAGAAAAAATGAATGAAAATACAACCTACTCTAAGGTAAGGTGATGCACCAAAAAGTATGTTGAACAACCTTCAAAATAAACACAACACTACAAGAACCATACAATGAAAACAACAATAATACACAATAACCTTGCATGCAATGAAATATCATAAAGATGCAATAGAACACATAAGAGAGTGTGAAATATCCATAGATCTAATTTTTATTGCTCTCAAAGTTTATACAATACATCACATTTAGGGCCAAAGGCATAGATTTTACATTACAATGTCCAGTGGGGAGGTTTGAAATCTCCACAAATATCTTATAGACAAGAAAGAAGGGAGGGGCATACATAAGTTTTCCAACCTGAAAAATTGTGCCCCTCCTTACAATATATAGGAAGAATGAGAGAAATGGAGAGATAAGTAATTCAAAATCTTTCTTCAACCACCCAAAAATGCATTAAAATCACCTACAATAATGATGGGTGTAAGTGAAAAACCCATACCGCCATGTACCTTTCCTTTTTGGGGAAGAAAGGAATCCCATACATTCATCATTTTGGTAGGTGATAAATCTGGAACATTCCTTTAAAATGGAGGACTATATTTCCTCATTTTGAAATACTTAGTCTCACTAAAATTCAAGTTGTTGTGTAGAGGGCACTCAGAGCTTTCCAAAAAGTCCTATTTTGTGCAAATATGAGCTCCCAGTCAAAATAATGGACATCTGAAGATTAGGGTGACATACTTCAATAAATACCAGTGGTTAATCTTCCTTTTCAAACTCTGAACCTGCATCGTACCCTCCGAAATCTGAAATTTTAGAGTTTTAGGATTCAGAGCTTTGGGCTTTGGAGATTGTTGTCACTATTCATCTGACGATCTTATGAAACCTCTAAAATGCCGAAACCCCAAATTCTAAAATTTGAACTTCAGGTTTCAAACTTCAAGCTATGATTTACGTGCACTAAGTCGTCAATGTTCTCAAATTTTGAATCCCTAAAGTCCAAAATTTGGACTTTGGGTTTTGAACCTTTGTGTTTATAGGGGTTTTGGTTTTGAGATTTCAGGGGTTTGGGTTTCGAGATTTTGGGGATTTGGGCTTTGGGATTTCGGGGGTTTGGGTTTCAGAATTTCAAGGTTGTTGATGTGAATCCAGTTGCAAGAGGTTGAAATACATACAAAACACACATAAACAACTTTGCAAATAAAAACCAAGAGTTTCAAAATAGCTTTCTTCTCATTTAGGAATCCACACCAATATTTTACATCATTACAATCAACCTTTTATTTCACATCTACTCTAAAAACCCTAAAATTCCAAATATTACCTACTAGCAAAACAAATCAGATGGGCCCCAAAAATTTTGTGCCTAATATGCCTTCATAAATTAAGGCTCATGCAAAATTGTGACTTATTATAACAAGCACAACAAAAGTTATTAAAGTTCTAATACCTATTCAAAAGGGAAAAAACGTTCAGAGCCGATTTTAGGCCACTAGATGAAGGAAATACGGACCTGAAAATGTGCCAAATTGGCCACAAACTTGCATTGAATGCTGACCCCAGCATAGCACTAATTTATATCTACCACCTTGTAAAATTTCAAGACGATCCAACGATCGGATCAAAAGTTATGGTCTCCGCAAGTTATGCTCCCGCATCATTCTCCCCTGATTGAAAAGAATTCAGCTCCTGTGAATTCAATTGACGGAATTCATATAATTTTGCAATGTCAATATTCTTCAACTCCCACTTAGGAATCCAAGTATTTTCTACTTGCTGCAAACCTTCCCACTGTACCAAATATCTATTGTAGCTCCCATGTCTAGTAGTGACTTTCATTTGGTCTAAGACATGCATTACCCTTTCCTTTTTCTTTTTCGGCATTTGCTACTCCAAGTTTATTTATTCCTCCTCCACAACATTTTAATCATGACTTGCAAACTTATATAAGTCAGAAACATTAAAAACTAGTGAGATAGCAATGTTATCAGGTAGCTCCACCTTGTAGGCATTATCACTCATTTTCTTCAGAATCCTACACGGCCCAATCTTCTTATACTTGAGTTTATTATATGTCCCTTTCGAAAACCTCTCCTTTCTAAGATGAACCATCACCATATCTCCTTCTTCGAATACACCTACTCTCTAGCTGACATCTGCAACTGATTTATATTGTGCATTACTCACTTTTATCTTTTCCCTCACTTCATCCTGCAGTTGTAGAATGTGTTCTACAAATGCTTCTACATCATCACTAGTTTTACCTTCATCGGGTAGCACAATTAGATATAGGACCCCCTTGTGATTCCTTCCATATACAATCTAGAAATCATACCTCCCTGTTGACCTTTTTACCGAGCTATTATAGGCAAACTCAGCTTGTGGAAAAGTTAAGTCCCATTGTTTTGGATTTTCTCAAACTATGCAACGTGGGAGATTTCCCAAGATTCTGTTCACGACTTCCATATTCCCATCAGTCTGGGAGTGATATGAACTACTGAACTGTAGTTGTGTCCCCATTTTCCTCCATAGATTCTTCCAAAATTGACTCAAAAACTTTGTGTAGCGATCTGAAGTTATCGTTCTTGGAACTTTGTGCAATCTAACCACTTCTGAAAAAAATAAATCTGCAACTCTGGAAGCATCATTAGTTGTTTTACAAGAAATCAAATGTGTCATCTTAGAGAATCTATCAACCTCAAAAAATATAGAATCATTCCAGAACTTTGTATTAGGAAGTCCTAACACAAAATCCATACTCAAATCAACCCATGGCCCTGTAGGGATAGGTAATAGCATATACAACCCATTATTCTGTGCATGGCCTTAGCCATTTGGCACACTCTACATCTTGCTACAATCCTACTTATGTCTCTCTTTACCTTTGGCCAATAATACTTTTCTACAACAAGATCAATTGTCTTACTTATACCAAAGTTTCCAGCCAACCCCCCACTATGCAATTATCTTATAATATTTTCTATCATTGAACCAGTAGGGATGCACAATTGTTTCCTCCTAAACAAATAACCATCCTGCATCAAATAATCAGAAGAACCACTACCTACTATAGGTTCCTTAAGTTGTCTTACAACATCACCAAAATATAGATCAATTTCATATAATTCCTTAACTGCCTCAAACCCTACTCCTTCATTTTCCATTATTGTCAAAAGTGTTACATGCCTACTAAAGGCATCGGCAACTTGATTCTGCTTACCTGACTTATGCTTTAAGAAAAAGTATATTCTTGCAAAAATGAAACCCATTTTTCATGCCTACTATTTAGTTTCTTCTATGTGTTTACATACTTCAAGGCTTCATGATCAGTGAAGAGTACAAATTATTTTGCTACCAAGTAATGTCTCCAGTTCCTTAATGCCTAAACAATAGCATAAAATTCCACATCATAAGTAGAATATTTCCTCCTGACTTCATTTAACTTTTCACTGAATAATGCCACACGTTATCCTTCTTGACTTAGTACAGCTCCAATCCTAACATGTGAGGCATCACAGTCAATCTCAAAGACCTTGCTAAAATCTAGCAATACCAAAATAGGTGCTTCTAACACTTTCTTCTTCATAAATTCAAAATTATTTGTTGCTGCCTTGGTCCATACAAAACCCCTCCCTTTTGTACACTATGTTATGGGTACAGCAATGCTACTGAAATTCCTGATGAACTTCCTATAAAAAAATTTCAATCCATGAAAACTACGAACCTCTGTCACATTCCTTGGAATAGGCCATTCTAAAATTGCCTTTAATTTTTCCTCATCCATCCTCACCCCATCCTCTGATATGAAAAACCCCAAAAAAACAAGACTCTTCTGAAGAAATCTACACTTCTTTAAGTTTGCATATAGACTCTCTTTACGTAACAAGTCTAACATCAATTTCATATATAACAAGTGTTATTCCATTGTCTTACTATAGATCAGAATATCATCAAAATAGACAACAACAAACTTAAAATTGTATTCTCAGAGTACTTTGTTCATATGCCTCATGAATGTACTGGGTGCATTAGATATCCCAAATGGCATCACCATCCACTCGTACAATCCTTCTTTTTTTTTGAAATCCGTTTTCCATTCACCCCCTTCACGGATCTAGATCTGGTAGTACCCACTCCATATGTAAATCTTGCTAAAATATGGAGCTCCCACTAGCACATCCATCATATCATCCAATCTTGGAATTGGGAACTGATACTTAATTGTGAGAACTGATACTTAATTGTGATCTTATTTATAGCTCTGATGTCTACATGCATTCTCTAATCTCTATATTTTGTGGGAGTCAATAGTGTTGGAGTTACGCAGGGACTCATGCTTTCTCTCAGTAATCCTTTATGTATTCGATCTTTCACTTATCTGTTCAACTCTTCACTCTGTGTCAGAATCATCTGATAGGATGCCTGGTTAGGAAGGGCCGATCCTGGGATCAAATTAATATGGTGTTGAATATATCACTTCGGAGGTAACCCTTCTGGCAGCTCATCTGGTATGACATCTTTGTATTTGTTTAGTACCTTTTCCGCAACAACAGGTATATTAAATTCCTCTATTTCTACCTTCTTTGACATTAGTACATAACACCAGCCAACTTCTTCTATTTCTGTTATAAACTCTTTTGTATCCAACAAGCCCTCACGCTTCTCTTCTTCCTTGAAGGGTAAAAATACCACCTTTACACCATCCTTCCTAAATGTATATGTATTTTTCCCTCCATCATGTGTAACCTTTCTATCGTATTTCCAAGGCCTCCCCAGTAATATATGGCATCCATCCTTTGGAATAACATCACACCACACCTCATCCTTGTAGGTATTCCCAAATGAAAACTTTTTAAGGCATCTTTTATCTATAGCTACCTCATTCCCTTTCTTGAACCATGATATATGATAGGGATATGTGTGCTTCTCACATTTCAGATTGAGTTTATCAACCATCACAGTTGAAATCATATTTTCACAACTACCACCATCAATAATAATTTTACATACCTTTCCTCTAAGGGTACATCTTCTTTGAAATATATTTGTTCGCAGCCAAGAATCAACACCAACAACATCCTATTCTTTCTCCTTCCTTGGGGCAATCATCTTCCTCCTTATCAGGAGGTTTTCACACAGTTCTGTAGCAACCTCCATTTCTTCTTCCTCTTCAACTTCAACCAGATTCACTTGTGGTAGTTCTCCTTACCATCTATCTTATGTAGGATAGTGCGGACACTCAAAATCTTGTTGCCCCTCTTCACCACATATGTAATATGTATATTTCCTTTGGGGACTATTCCATCCCCATCCTCCATTATAACCTCTTCCCCTCTGAAAACCCCCTACCTATTTGGTAGATACCACGGATTTGACCAGAATATTCATGTCCTTCTGCATTAGAGGATTCACCTTTTGTAGATTCAAATCTACCCCTGCCTCTTATTGGAGATGATGATGGCCCTCTCTTCACACCTCTTCTAAAAACTATTCCTCTTGTTCTTTTCTTCTGTCTTTAATGTGAGTTGATATGCATTATCCCAGGTATGGATTTGGAGCATACTTAGTTCATCTTGTATGGCGTAACTCAAAAAATTTATATACTGTGTAGCCTTCTGTTCTTCAGACTCTTCGTATTCCACCCTGATTGACAACTTGTAAAATTCATTAGTGTAATCCTTAATGATGAGATCATTTTGTCTTAGGTTTTGGAACCTTTGAAAGAGTTTTTGAGCATAATCTACAGGAAGAAACTTTTCTTTGATCTTCTTTACCATTTTATTCCATTTTCAGATCTTTCCCTTCCCATTCCTTTGTCTTTCATTTTGTAGATGATCCCACTAGATAAATGCATGTCTGGCCAACTTATTACATGCAAACTTGACCTTCTTCTCCTCTGAAAGGGTTTTCCACTCAAATAATTTTTCCATGCGATTAAACCAGTCAATCAACTCCTCTGGTAGTAATCCTCCACCATAATTAGGAACATTAATCTTAATTCTATCATTCCTTCCCTCTAAATCCTCAATCAATCTCTCCTCAAATGTTCTCTCATTCACATTTTCTTCATCTCTCTCATCTCTTTGATAACAATTGATGTGAATCCAACTATAAAAGGTTGAAATACCTCCAAAACATACATAAAAAACTTTACAAATAAAAACTAGGAGTTTCAAAATACATTTCTTCTCATTCTAGAATCCACACTAATATTTTACATCATTACAATCCACCTTTTATTTCACATCTACTCTAAAAAACCTAAAATGCCAAAAAACCCTAAATTGTCAAAACCCCTAAAATGCCAAAAAATACCTACTAGCAAAACATCTCAGATGGGCCCCACAATTTTTGTGCCGAATAAACCTTCATAAATTAAGGCTCACACAAAATTTTGAATTATTCTAAAAGCACAACAAAAGTTATTAAAGTTCTAAGACCTAGTCAAAAGTGAAAAAAATGTTCGAAGCTAATTTTAGGCCACTCGATGAAGGAATCCATACCCAAAAATGTGCTGAAATGGAAACAATCTTACAACTAAATTTGACCCCAGCATAGTACCAATGTATATATACCACCCTATAAAATTTCAAGGCGATCCAATGGTTGGATCAAAATTTATGGTCTCTGCAAGTTATGCTCCCGCATCAGTTGTTCATCCATCCAGTCATCACATATCTCCGAAATCCTAAAATCCCAAAGTCTGAATTTTGAACTTTAGGTTTCAGACTTCTTTTTTCCTCTCCGCATGGCACTTTTCATTACTCAACCCTATGGCCAACTCTGAACTCTCGAACGTCTGAAGTCTAAATTTTGGACTTCATACTTTGACGTCCATCAGACCTTTTGAATCCGTCGATTCAAAAAATTTTCCCACTGAATCTGAATGCTTCCATGTCACTTCAAATCACTCCGCTTGAGCCCGAAATGTGAGCTCCCATGGCTGAAATGATCCTTCCATTTTCTCTATGCGAGGTCATGTTTGTCTGATTTCACCAGAGGGGAAAAATTAGATAACACAAGTTTCTGGTGGCACACATGATGTGGTTATCAAGAGTGATACATTTGGATTGCAGACATTAATGACACCTTCAAATGTATTTTTTATTGTTTATTACTTATTAAAAAAGATGATTACCATATTTATATGTTAAATTTAAAATATGTGTATTTAAACCTAGTAAAATTTATTAATTTAGGTGTGTGTGTGTGTGTGTGTGTGTGTTAATATTATAGCATGTGAGAGGGACATCATCATCCCACCCACATATTTCTAGCATCATGCCAATGTTTACATTCACTCAAAAAAATTAGAATATTTTGACAATGTTTTCACATATGTAAAAATTAATATTGTTATTGTTATCCAAAATCCCCATAGGTTATTTTGATAAATGACATTATTCTCTTGAATTCAAACAAGATAAATTTATCAAAAATGGAGAAAATCAATGTTTGAGATATTCCTTTCCTCCCTTCCTAGCCCTTCAATGCAACACTTATCCAAGAAACCAACAATTGTGTTTTTTGACTGTATTGTGGTTGAATCAAGCTTGGGAGGAAATTTTGCAAAGGATTCAATTTATCCTCATGGTCGTTTGAACAAAATTAAGATAGATATCTTTTATTTCAAATAATGCAAACACCGATGGAACAAACAAAATAATTTTGTCGGGTCATTGGTTCTCTGATCAGGTGATTTAGCCAACTAACATAACGAGGGAAAATGGTGGTGTGGATGAGTGAATATTGTGGGAGAAGTAGGGGTTGCAGGCACCAAAGGGATGGGTTGAACAGTACCACCCCAAACCTGAATCTCCGCCCAAGACATGAAACATCGACTAATGCAGTAAAATCAAACCTCACAAGAACAATAGGAACTGTTCCTCCCTAATCGCCTGATCCATCAAAACCAAACACAAAATACATTAAAACATATTGTAGCATCACACTGAGAACCATTTCGTGCTCCTCCCTAGCTCCAAAAATCCACAATACCATAAATTTTTCCCCATAGCTCCAAATTTCACAAACTTGGTACCATTTGAAATCCCTCAACATGTACTACACCACATAAATTATATTTCTTAATTTAGGTGAGGGTAGGTATGTATAACATTGGAAATTATTTCCAACATTAAAATATGTATTTCTAGGTAGCTCAACCACCAAATTTGATGAAGTATGGTTCCCATTCCTTCTCTCACAATCAAATTATCATGGGGAAATGCTCTTGGAAGGGTGACCATGCCTTTTTTCAGAAATTAAATGCATGGTGTTGGTGGTTGAAGGTGATCTTATATAATTTTTCGCCTTAGGAAAAATTGAACAAACATGAATTTGCAAACTGTGAAAATGGGAATGATTCAGTCAAGAGATCTTGCATTTCGAGAGAACTAGAAACATTGTAGAGTAGCTTAGAAGCTTAAGCTATTTCAGAGAATCAAGAAATTTCGAAGTCTGAAAAAATCAGACTTTGGATGTGGAGCTTTTGGAGGTAGGCTAAATCCAGATTTCAGGCCTAAAAAAGAAAAAGGTCTAAAAGTCTAAAAGTCCGAAATTTTGAACTTTCTGATTTCGGAGTTTCAGAGATGTGGAATTCAGAGTTTCGGAGTCTTCAACAAAAAATTAGGAAAAGTGACCAAAAATGTCTGAAATCTCAAAGTCTGAACCCGAAAGGGTTTGGATTTTGAAATTCAACTTGGTTTCAAAGTCAACACAGTGGAATTTTCAGATTTTTGGAGTTTTAGGTTTTGGAACTCTCGAGGAAATTTGAAGGAGTAACAGTTTCGTGGGTCTAAAAGGTAAAATGTTCTGAAATTCAGAAAGTTTGAAATTTCAGACTTTCGGGTTTCAGAATTTCAAAGTTTTCACGTGCCCAAGAAGATGAATAGTAGCCTGAATTCTGAAATCAAAATGTCTGAAATTCTTAATTTCAGGATTTCAGATATTGCATGCATTTCAAACTCCGAAAGGGAAGATCAAGAACTCATATTTTTTGTAGAATGACAACTCGACCTTCAGATGGCCATAACTTTTGACTGGGAGCTCAGATTTGTGCAAGAAAGGACTTTTTGGAAAGATTACAATCTCCTCTACACAAATATTACTAATTTATTAAAAATGAAGAAATACAGTCCATCATTTTAGAGAGTGTCTCAGGTTTCTCACCTACTACAATAATGAAGGTATGGGCTTCCTTTCTTGCCCAACAAGAAAGAGTACATGGAGGAATGGGTTTTGTAGGGGTGCCCATAATTATTACAGGTGATTTCGATGCATTCTATGGTGGTTGAATCAAGACTCAAATTCTTCTCTCTTTCTTCTCTCATTCTTCCTATATGTTGTAAAGAGTGGCATTTTTCTAAGGGTTGGACAACTTGGATTTGCACCCTCCCTTCTTCTCTTGTCTGTAAGTGCATTTATGGAGTTCAAACCTCCCATCTAAAATGTAAAATAAAATCTTGCCTCTTGGCCATTGTAATGCACTGTATCATCTTTGGAGCAATAATAATAGTTTTTGGATGATTTTCAACCCTCTTTTATGTTCATTGTGTCTCCCTGATCTCTCATTTCAATCCTGGTTATTTGTGCATGGTGGTTGTATTACATTTTTATGGTTTGTATTTAATGTAAAATCTTGTGTTCAACATTCCTTTGGTGCATCACCTCTGTTAGTTTAGGTTTATTTTCTTGCAATATTCTTAACCCATGTCTCCTTGGCAAGATAGAGTAGATTTTAATAGTATATCCTCTACAATTTGTATGTGTGCATCTGAACAAAGGAATAGGAACCAACCTTCATCTAGATATATTTCCTGATCGTAAAGTCCCACACTTTGGGAAAAGCTCCATGTTATGCAATCACACTGAGAGTTTCAACCCATCGAGTTGTAGACATTCATAGGTGCTATGATTACAAATCAACAGGTGAAAATTCGAGTTTCCCTCTATTTTCCCTCTCTCTCTCTCCCATATTCTATATATTGTAAAAATCTCTCATTTTTGAGAGAAAGGATGTTCTAAAATATAAATTAACTTTGTCATAAATTCTTCCTAAGTAGTTGTGAGTTTTAGACCTTCATTTGAGACTGACAATGTGTTTGTGTGCCTTCTTCTTCCCATGTAATGGTCTTTGTACACTTTGAAAGAAATAAATCTTTGTTTTGTGGTGTTTCTAAACCATGACTTGTGATTTTTTACATTTCCTTGCCTCTCCATTCTTGTTGTTGTATTTTTTGCATTTATTTCTCACTAATAGGTTCATCTTGTTGTGTTTCATGGAGAATAGATGGTAAATGAAGTCTTGGGTCTATGTTACCTCTATTTGGCCTCTCCCTTGTTTGTTTTCCTTCTCCCTTCCCTCATTTGATTTTCTTCACCCATATCTTGGTTCTATCACCTCCCCTTAGCCTTAGGATTTCCATTTTTATGCATTGCCTTATCTCTTTGGTCCATGTGTGTTTTTAGAATAGTGTTAGATAGCTACATTTCATTCCTTAGGAGTATTTTTGCATTAGAATTAGGTAGAGGAACCAACCTTATCTGGAGGTTGTCTCAAGTAGCAAGTCCCAAAACTTGGAGACAATCCCATGTTACCCAAAAACATTGATTTCTCATCCATTCATACATGAAAAATCAAAGGGTATTGTTTTTTAGAGATAACAATTATATAGTTCAAATATATGACTATACATGTTCTTTTGTATATGTATATGTATATGTATATGTATATGTATATGTATATGTATATGTATATGTATATATGTATATATTCTAAATTAATTACCTGATATATTATTTATAAAGTTGCTGACCACATAGGAAACTCCGCCATCTCTGTGAGGAGAATACAAAGGTGTTGTCACTAGGATTGTATCTGCATAACAACTCACTGACATATAAGTTATTAATTTTATGATTTTCATTAGTTTTATTCATATTATGAAATTATTTTAATAATTAATTTCATTATATAATCATGCAGATAGTTAATGTTAATGCATTATGTATGCAGGAGTTTTCCATGACTAGCAGAAGCCTTGTACAAAAGATTAATAATCGTGTCATGGTAATTTTTTGTATAAAATTCGTTAAAATATCAATTTTGTCATTATGTACTCAATTGGTGTAAACGTTTACATGCATTCAAAAATTTAATTTTTAATGTAGTTCTACATGCTAATTTTGATGTTTGATTTTTTACTTTTGTATGTATGAAGGGTTTAACCCCTTCCATTTTCCATTCGTTGACATGGAATCCTTGATCCCGTCCTTTTGAGACCTATGTTCATGATCTAGTAGCTCACGTTGACCCTTCTGAATGAGAGACCCAAATTGAGTGTGACCAAGAGCTTACAGTAAGTACACATACATGTAAATACTTTCATTACAATGGTCTTATACATGTTGAAAACTTATACATAAAGTTTTGAAAAAAACTTATATGCTTGTAGGTTCAACTACACTCAATATTTGAATGTAATTAGACTTGTAGTCAAACCATGGATGATTCCAATTCATCATATGGAGCTCTATCTACATCTAAAGGAGAGAATTCTTCGAGCAGGACAAAGAAATATATGCATTTTGATTAATAGGATATGTGTGTGTATGTGTGTTTGACATTGTACATGCCTATATGGAATTGACTTGACATTATATGGTATTCACATATTTGTAAAAATTACATCAATATTTGGAACTTGATATGTTTCTTATGGTATCACATTTCTTATATTATAATTATATTGGCTAATATGACGTGCATGTGATAATATGACAATATGAACTAATATGATCAGTGCACATGGACTAATATGATGTGCATTTTTGTAGTCTTATGACCTTTTGTGTGTTACTAACACATGTAATGTGTATGAATCTTTAGAAATCAATTCATATTAGTAAAATCAACTGATCTATAATATATAAAGTGTTCTCTAAGTAATTATTTGTTTAATATGAACATGCACATGTATATCTGTGTTCATATATGTGCCAAAATATTAACTCTCATAATATGGAGTTGCAAAATATCTTTTTTAGATAACCTTTTCTAAAAGAGGTTAAATATTTTAATAGACAATATATTATTAATTTTTTTTATATTTTATGTGGTTTCATAATAATAATGACTAGCTATTCATGTTCATTAAAATTTATTTCATATCTTTCAATAAAAATATGATAAAGAGCATTCTTACCAAAATTTAAAAAAAAAATCACCAAGATATTCATTTCAAGTTCTTGATATTATAGAAGATGATATTCTTCATCATGTTATTTCTTTTATATCACCATCTATCCAATTCACAATTATTTGGATAGTTCACCTTCCCTAAGATGCTCAACAATCAATTCGTAGATGACTCTCTTCTCTCTTTTCAAGTGAATCAAGACTTCTTTAGGCTTCTCATATCTATCATGTCTCCTCGAAGCTTCCATTCAAGACCTAATTTCTCCATCTGAAGAGGATTTTGAGATCCTGTTTGTGGTTCAAATCTGGTGGTAATCGATGTTTTCATATTATCATATGGACTTTTTGTACCTTACACAAAGAGGAGGGTAGTTCAGGGTTCATCATTCGATCATTTTAAAAACACTATTACTTTAACTAAATCAATTCCAAAAATTCAAATTCACAAACCAACCAAATGGAAAATGTGCACACATTAGGGCATCATAGCATACAGTAGGTGGGGATTTATTTTGGTGCCTAACGATCTCGATCCTTCCCAACTATATCGGTCAAGCATAAACCCTTAATAGCCCTAAGATTAAAAAATGGTTGTAACTTTAATGGGTGAGTTATCAGTCTCAATGGAACTGTGAAAGGTATCTTTTTTACCTACACCTCCACGTTTAGATCCTATACAAAATATATCAAATTTTTCCCCAGGACAATGTGGTTTTTTCGTTGTTTCCGAAATATTCAATTTGAGTCAATATTAGGATGTCAAACAAGATATTTTGCATACAAAAGCTCATGACACCAAATAGACAACACCCACATTTTAGGGTGGCCTAATATATACTAAAAGAGGATTTGTTTTAGTTCCCAATGATCTCAGTCCTTCCCAACTACATCTTTTGTACGTAGTCCCTTAAAATACCTGAGATAAAAAAGCATATAAACTTGATGGGTGAATTCTCAACCTTTGTGGCACTTTGAGCTGAAACATTTTTTGGAACAAAACCTCTACATTAAAACCCTCAAAGAAATTTTATATCAGTGTCCCCGGTTTATTTTGGTTTTATTGTTGTCCCAGTGAATGCAACAATGCCAAAATGTTTAATTTAAATAAGTGTTAGGTTTCCAAATGAGATATCTTCCCAACAGAATCTCATGGCATCAAACAGAAAACACCCACACGTCAAGAGGGTATGGCATATTCTAGGTGGGGCTTCATTTTGGTTCCCATTGATCACTTTCCTTCCCAGTTACATCATTTGAGCATAGTCCCTTAAGATTCCTGAGAGAAAAAAAGGTTATAACTTCGACGGGTGTGTTATCAGTCTCCGTGGAACTTTGAAATTTTTCATCTAGACCTAAACCTCCACAATGAGACCCTCTAAAAAAATATTATCAATCTTTTTTCCTGGGTCAATGTGGTATTCTTTCTATCGCAACTAATGCAATGGTACATAAATGTTCATTTTGTGTTAGTGTTAGGCTCCCAAAAGATATATTTTACAAAGGGAAGCTTGTTGCACCAAATCGATAGCACCCACATGTCAAGGTGGCCTGGTATAAAATAGGTGAGGTTTTCTTTGTTCCCAATGATCTTGTTCCTTCCCAACTACCTCATTTGAGTGTAGTCCCTTAAGATCCTTGAGAGAAATAAAATATTATAAATTCTACATGTGAGTTATCGATCTCGGTGGCACTTTGAAAGATCTCATTTAAAAAAAAAACCTCTGTATTGAAACCCTATACAAAATGCTATCACAATTATCCCTAGGTCAATGTGGTTTTCTTGTTTTCCTAGAGAATGCAATAGTGCTCAAATGTTTAATTTAAGTAAGTGTTAGGCTGTCAAACGGAATATTTTGCAAATAGAAGTTTGTGGCATCAAATGAAAAAAAAAACCACACATCACGAGGCTAAGGTATACACTAGGTGAGGGTTTATTTTGGTTCCCAATGATCCCATTCCTTCCCAACTACATAAGTCGAGTGTAATCCCTTAAGATCCCTAAGAGTAAAAAAAATTATAACTTTGACATGTGAGTTATCGGTCTCTTTGGCAGTTAGAAAGGTCTCATATAGACCTACACATTATTGTTGAGACCCTCTATAAAATCCTAAAGCAATTTACCCCATGTTAATGTCATTTTCTTGTTGTCCTAGTGAATGCAACAATGCCATAATGTTCAATTTGAGTTAGTGTTACAATACCAAACGAGCTATTTTACAAATTAAATATCGTGGCACCAAACGAATACAACCCACATATTAGGGTAACCTAGTATATACTAGGTGATGATTGTTTTTTTTCTAAGTGATCGCGGTTCTTCCTAACTTCATTGGTCATCTATAGTCCCTTAAAATCCATGAGAGTAAAAAAGATTATAACTTTGACGGGTGATTTCTTGGTCTTTGTGGCACTTTGAAAGTTTTCATCTAGACCTACACCTTTATGTTGATACCTATATGAAATAATATCTCCATTTTCCCTAGGTTAATGTGATTTTCTTGTTGTCCCATTGAATGTAATGGTGTGGAAATTTTCAATATAAGTCATTGTTAGACTGTCAAAGGAGATATTTTTCAAACACAGCCTCATGACACCAAAGCGATAGTGCCCTCATGTCAAGGTTTCCTAGAATATGCTATGTGAGGATTCATTTTTGTTCCTAATGATTGCAATCCTTCCTTGATACATCAATCATGCGTAGTCCCTTAATATCCCTAATATTAAAAAAGGCTAGTACTTTGACAGGTTAGTTCTCAGTTTCTGTGGCACTTTCGAAAGTCTCATCTAGACCTACACCTGCACATTAAGACCCTCTACAAAATCCTATTGCATTTTTCCTCATGTCAATGTATTGTTCTAATTTTCCAAGTGAATGCAACGGTGCAAAAATGTTTAATTTTATTCAGTGTTAGGTTTCTAATCAATCAAATTTAGAAACAGAAGGTCATGGCACTAAACAAATAGTGACCACATATTGAGGATGCTCAGTATACATTAGGTGAGGCTTTCTTTTAGTTTCCAACACTCGCCATCCTTCTGAAATACATCAGTAGGGTGTAGTCCCTTAAGATCCCTGAAAGAAAAAAAAGTGAATAACTTCAACGTGTGAGTTACTGTTTTTAGTTTGCAGGAAACATGTTAAGAAGATATTTTTCATACAATATAGGTGGTGAAATGAAATTTTTTTATTATTATTTATTTTTAATATTTACGTTACAACTTAGGAATTGTCTTTGAAGCCAACTGATTATGATAAAATGTGAAATAATAGCCTAATATAATGCAAGTTTTTAGTAACAAAATATAAATACTAAAATACTAAAATAATACCCAAAAGACTAAGAAATTAAAATATGAAACCCTAATCAAAAAGAGGGTTAGAATATCCTATGCTAAGTCGAAGAGGTCCCTAGACTGTGTCACAGTGGAGGATGGATGAACAAATATCCTTCATACAGAAGCCTTGAAACTTACATATCTTGCATATTTGACTAGACTGGGGTGCCTAAAGGGATGGGGGCACCCGTGGGTGCCTTGTCTAGTTTCTAGGTGCCTTAGTCTACCTAGATGTTTGGAAACCTGAATTTCTAGGGTCACAAGATGTTCTTTCTTGATCACCTCAAGGTCTTTGTAAGATCACCAAAGTACCTGCGAATCTGGAATGAATGAATCACCTACAAAACCCCAAACAAAGCATCAAACCCTACAAAGTAAAGATGCAAATGAATGGGTCAAAATGTCCTAAGTTTCCAAAATGATGGACTTATAACTGAGCATTGCACTACATCTCATACCCAATTTAGTTCTGTGTGTGTACGAAATTTTTCCCTCGGTTGCACTTGTGCAAGTCGCATGGGGATAATGAGCAAGTAGCTAGATGTATAATGTAATAAATGTACGCATGGAAACAATAGACTCCTCTCCTATGAAGTGTGATATAGATGAACCAGCCTTTTTTCCCTTGTGATGGAGTTAGATGGATGCAAATGGATCTATAGATGCCTTTAATGGATGCAACTTTAGATGGACATAGTAAATGCTTAGTGTTTGGTCCCTTATTATGATCACATAACTTTATATTTATATGACTTCTTCACTTGAACTTCATAACTAACACCGAAAATGATGAACACCCAAAAGAGAAGAATATCAAAAGACTAAAAAGGACCCAAAAAGTGCAACCAGTGTATAAAGAGGACAAGGGTGCTTAAAGGGGATGGGGGTTCCTCGCATTGGCATCCTGGTTAGGAACTGGTGTCCAGAATGAAAATTATTGAAAGGTGAAAAGATAGAATGAGCAAGTAATATTGGAATACTGAAAGTAGAAGCATAAAGAAAAGAAAGGTGGCCAAAGACTTGGGTTAATCAGTCCTTTCTTACTTAGGAACCATATGAATAGTAGTATGTGATCAAGAATAGATAATTACCCAAAGTGTGTGATTTTGTGTCTATATTTTCCCCAACTTTATATTAGTGAACGGAAAGCTCGGTAATGTAATGTAGATAGAGGTGCGTACCTGATATCCATGAAGATTGATGTAGAAAAATGTTTTGAGGTACTAGACAAAGCATGGATTGATAAAAACATGGAGTGTGGAGACTAAAGCTGCAAAAGTGTAAAAATGTGATGAAAATGAGCCTAGGGTGGGAATGTGTGTGTAAAGTTTTATGTTTTACCTATTGTCAATGTTGATGTATGTTATGTTGTTTTTTTTAGGTTGGTGTTTTTTACTACCGCTTCCCATATGGACAGACTTGTAAAAGATAATCCGAAAAGTAGTCAAATACACAAGTATATTATCAAAATATGTAAAAAGTGTGTAAGGAAATTATGTAAAATGAAAATGTTGAAACATATTTTAAAAGGAACATGTGTGTGCCTGATTCATGAAAAGGAAAGAGAGTAGAAAGGATATTTTAGATGATGTTAATGCACATGCATTTTTCAGGTGATCTCATGCCAATGCAATGGAAGAAGTGTAGGGATAAATTGTCTGGTATCATCCTCCAACATTTAACCACTTCCTGAACTTATAGAGATCTTTGTATTGTCTGGTTTTTTGCGTGATCTGATGCCGTGGTAGAAGTAGTGTAGAGAAGAATGTTTGGGTTATCCTCTAACCTTTAACTACTCCCCAGAATAAAATACCATTGCAGATGATGTGTACTAACACAAGTGATAAGGACAATCTGCCCTGTAAAATCTATTATTTAGATTTCTATATACTGTGTTGAACCCAATCACTATGTAAATTCCCTAGTTATATGCACTCCAAGAAAGGAATCAATATAATAAGGACCCAAGTCTTATTCTAATCCATGAACGATGTTGTACGAGTTCAATTTTTTGTTGTGTACTCTATCTAAACCGTTGTATGGGGTGAATTATTCACCCAAATGATAACCCCCTCTTTGGGGGTGCATGAAACATTGTTGAAAGAGAAAATGACCCATAAGAGGACCAATCACTAAAACTATGCCTTGCAAAGGGAAAGGGATGTGCTTGGTAGAAACCAAGGAACATGCAAAAAAAAAAACTAGAAAACAAATGTTAGTACAAACAAGCATGCATGTAGAAGACAAGTGTAATCTACGAAGACAATGTGTAAGCTAGGATGATAGTAAACACACAATAAGTCAACATAAATAGCAAATAAACGGGTTATAAGCATGAGATGCCACTCACGGTGTCACAAGAAATTCAAGGCCGTAGTGGCTATGAATAGACAAGTTTGCACACAAGAGAAAGGGAAAAACCTACAAACAATGACATATAATGACAAGCAAGTACAAGAAATGTAACAGATAACCATGGTGGAAAATAGTCCTGCAAAACAAATGTTACACATGAAGCACCCATTAGCATGTTAGAAAGATAAGAAGTATGTCAAAGTGTGTATAATCTGATAAAGCAGTGTGCTATGATACAAAATAAAACAATAACACATGTAGTGTATAAAATTGGATGGCCTCAGGAGCCACTATGGGACTAGTACTAGGTAATGTGCCAAACATCCATGTTGTGTGTAATGGACCTATAGAATATGTGATTACAATTAATAAGCAAGTGAACATGCATGTGTGTATGATAAAGATAATGACATATAAGATATCTATCTTTCCGGTGTAATAAAGTCAACATGTACAAGTAAATTTAAGCAAGAGTAAATGCAACCAAGATATGAAGTAGGTTGTGGATGTATGGAACGGAATACAAAGTGAATGATAGGTGCAACATTACCCCCAAATGAATGGAATTATATGTAGTGAGGCTCATTTTTGTATGCCCCCTTAGTAGTCAAGAATGAAACAAAAACGAGAGTGCTTCATCAGGAAATGGTTCAAACAATGTGTTATTTGTGGTGTGATGTGATGAATGTGTAGTGATGATATGCAACATAGAGATGAGGCGTGAGAATATGTGATGATTTATCCTAAAGTGTATATTACAAGATCAATAGAAGGAGTGATGATTTATCCTAAAGCATATATCACTAATGGATGCTAGAAGAAATGATGATTTAACCTATAGCATATATCACTAATCTAGGAATGTCGCATGAGAAAAAATATTAAATGGTTGATTGTGTGAGTGTAATGTGGTCAATTTTTTATGTATACCCTCAACAATCTAGTATGGACCGTGAAACTAGAATGCATCATAGGGTAGTGAGTGCAACATGTATTAGTAGATGAGTAGAATACGTAATATTTGTAGCAAATGCGGTGATGAGAAATCGGCATGTGATATGTAATGTGTAGTGTGTAATTTAGGATGTGTATAAGGTAATTCTAGATGCATAGATGATATAAAATTTGTAGATGCATATAAGACATAAGATGTAAAATGTAAGATGTAGGATGTAAAATTTAAGATGATGTTTATGTATAAAAATATAGGATATGTGAAGATGTCTAATGTGTAGTGTCTATTGTTCAGTGTGTGAAGTTCATGTGTATAGGATTCCTTCAATAGTCAAGTGTGAACCAAAGCACAAGAGTGCGTCATCAAGTAATGATGATACTAGGGTGTGTGATAGGATGTATGTGTTGTATGTATAGGTATAAATGTGTGGTGATGAGAGAATTATATATTTTTTAATGTTAGGAGGGGGATAAGTGTGATGCCCCCCCAAGTGCATATGATGTAGGATGCAATCGTGTAATATCATCTAATAGGTCATCATTATCATTTTCAAAACCAAATGAACAAGCATCAGAGACCTAGTAATCAATAGTGTCAGGTTGATCACGTAATGAGCCATTGAGACATGTAACATGGTCAAAGAATACAAGTGTGTCCCACTTTGTGGCCATAAATATTTTAAAATCTGAATAGTAAATAAATAATTAAAAAATACTATAAAAATTTAAAAAATCAGGTGAATTCTGGATGCCCTGCACCTTGGTATTTATAGCCTCTTAAAAATGCATGTTTGGTCATACCATATGTGTTTGGTCATGTTTTGGTTGTTAGACATAGTTTGCTGAAAGTATATCTAGGAAAAAGTGGGACACTATTACATGATTTGACCGCACCCATGGTATAATCCGCATCAGTGAAGGGTGGTAATAGGAAACCCATATGCATACCAATGAGTCAGGTTTTGTGTATATCCAGTAAAGGAACTATTATAGATGAATATACGGCTAAAGGGAATAGGAAATGATATATCAGTGCCATTAGTATCTAACGTGCCCCTAATGTAAGTAGCAAAGAGCGAGGACATAGCGTAAGGAAAAATGTTAGATGAAAGACATGTAGAGCATAAGGAGCAGTAATGTGAATGAATTCATGATGAAGGTGAGAATAATGTGATGAAGGATAGAGATCTTAAAAATTGAAGCCTAGCCAAGTCAACCCATCATGTGTACATATTGCATCATCACAAGTAGGATCGAATGGAATCTGCTTCCAATAAGAATCATTCATAAAAATTTTTGATGTGGAACGAGGTCGTACTGATGGAGGCAGTACATGAGATGATGGAGCAGTTAGAGTGATGTCTGTTGCATGAGCAGGCCCCTAATAAACAATCATAGCAATGGTAGAAGTAAGGGGAGGCGTAGATGTAGCTGGAATAGAATATATCATGCAAATAACATCTTCAAGTGGTGGTAAATGTTGTTTCTCATCTATAGGTTACGGGTCATCAGTAGCACCAGCTCTTTGAATAGGAAGTGTAGCATTTGGTTCATGGTCGTAATATTTGTATGGATGACGGTCACGAAGAATAGTATACTCAACACCCTCGTGTATAAATTTGACACAATGATGCATTGTAAGGGTAACATCTTGCATGGCATGAAGTCATGGCCTACCTATTAAATAGTTATATGAATCTATAAATTCAATGAAAAACATGATTTTGTTGAGAGTTTTTAGCCCTATAGTGATAGGCAAAAGAATGTGACCTACGCATGGACGAATATATCCATCATATGCATGAAGATAGAGATGTGATGGAATAACATTAGCAGCCGATAGAACAATATTTTCAAGGAATGACATGGGACATAGATTGAGCTCATATCCGTTATTGATTAAAGTACGCTTAATACCCATATTGTGAATGTGAATCATGATATGAAAGGGTGGATCATTGTAAAAAATAGAATTACCAACATGAGGATTATATAGGAAAGAAATATGCTAAGAAAATGCATCAAAAAATAGTTCTATACAGAGGTTGGATGCATATAAGAAGGAATGTGAGTAGTAGCGACGAGATGTTGGAATATATGCCTTAAATCAGGACTGGCAAGCAAGAAGTCATCAATTGAGATACTCATGATGACAAGATAGTAAAATGAAAAATAAAATAAAATAAACTAATGGGGATCTTAATAGCATGAAGATCAAGTTCAAGTTCACAAAAATGTGAAATAATATCCTAATCTAATGCAATTTTACAGTAAAATAAATGAATACTGAAATACTGAAATAATACCCAAGTGAATAAGTAATGAAAATATGAAACCATAATTACAAATATGGTTAGAAGAGCCTTAGTTGATTCGAAGAGGTCGCTAGACTTTATCCTAGTGGATACTGGCTGAAAAAATATGGAATACCTTTGCAGAGAAGCCCTAAAACTTGCAAGTATGGCATATTTAACTGCACTGGAGTGCTTGGAGAGGGATGGTAGTGCCTGTGGGTGCCTTGGTATGGTTTCAGGGCACCATGGTCTATGTAAATGTTTGAAAACGTGAATTTATAGAATCACAAGATGTTTACACTTGTTCATTCTTGATCACCTCGAGGTCATTGTAACATATTCGATGTACCTGCAAATCTGTAATGAATGAATCACCTGGAAAACCCCAAACATATCATCAACCCCTAAAAGACAAAGATGTAAATGAATGGGTTGGACTTTCCTCATCATTCAAAATGATGGACTTATAACTAATTACTACACTACATCTCATTCCTAATGTAGTTCTCTATATGTGTGTGTGCAGAATTGTGCCCTGGGTTACTCTTGTGTCATTCACACATGGATAACGAGAAAGTAGCTAGATGTAGAATGTAATAAATGTGTGCATGAAAACAATAGACTCCACTCCTATAAGTGTGATGTAGATGAACCAGAATTTTATCCCTTGTGATGGAGCTAGATGGATGTAAATGTGGCTATAGATGCCTTTGATGGATGCAACCTTAGGTGGAGATAGTAGATGTTTAGTGCTTGGTCCCTTATTATGATCACATAACTTTATATTTATATGAATCCCTCACTTCAACTTTGAAATTAACCTCAAAAAGGCCAACTACCAAAAATATATGATGCTCAACTTGCTATAAGGGACCCAAAAAGTGTGACCAAAGTACAAAGAGGACAAGGGCACCCAGAGGGGATGGAGGCACCTGGTGCTGGCAGCCTAGCTAGGTGCAAGTGTCCAGAACGACAAATGTTGAAAGGTGAAAAGATAGACTACGTAAGAATGGAAGACTGAAAACAGAAGCATAAAGCAAAGAAAGGTGGCCACATACATGGGTTAATCAATACTTTTCTTACTCATTAACCATATGAATAGTAGTATGTGATCAAGACTAGATAATTACCCAAACTGTGTGATTTTGTGTCTACACCAACTTCACGCACATGTGAAATTGTCATTATTTTTTAACTGCAAAGTTGTCAAGAGTAAAATATGCACATCTAATCAGGCCCTTAATTTCCTTTATCTTCTCTTGGATTCTAGAATAATAAACTATTTACTAACAGTGTCAACTACATGAAGGTGTAAATTTTTTTGGCACCACTAACCTACATAAACAAGTTAGTAAGTAATTAAATAGAATTTTAAAACCTAAAAACTCTAAACAAAATCATTAAAGTTTATTCAAATGAAATTGATTTACATGTATATATCTAGTCCTAATTCAACATACCTAGGAAATTAAATCCAATGAACCATTAGGATCAACTCTACTCTTAACAATAACAAGAATTATTTCATAATTTGACTCACAAACCTTCCAAAAATTGTTGTTTGATGGGCTACCTCGATATTTGATATACCTAATATTTGTTGTAAGGATTCATTAAGCTAAATATTAAAATATATGCCTAATCTGATTGTCATCGTTGCAGTAAATGAATAATCAATTAAGTATAAAAAATTAACTCAAGCAAACTAAGCCAAAATATATAAAATCCTAAGTACAAAGAAGAGGTAAGATGACTTAGTTTTTTCATAATTAATCTTGGACTATGCCAATGTGCTAACCAGATTAACAGAGAGGGAGAAGTGTCGTATAAAGCATTAGAAAATTGTGTGAGTTGTTGATCTTCCTGGACTGGAGCGCTTGGAGAGGGATAGGGGTGCCTTCGGGTGCCCTAGACCTGTTTATGGGTGCCTATGTCTGCGGAAATGTTCAGGAAACGTCATCTGAGTGGTTGTGATTTCTTCGTTGTTGTTCTTATTTGGTCGCTATGAGATCACAGAAGTCGTTGGAAACTTGAAATAAAGTAACAACTTGTAAAACCCTCAAAGAGACATCAAATCCTAAAAAATAAAGACACAGAATGAGGGTTCAGATTGTCCTCAATTTTAATAATGGTGAACTTGCGAATGAGCATTGCACTACATCTCAAACCCAATGTAGTTCTATGTGTGTGTGTATGAAATCGTGCCCTAGGTCACTCTTGTGCATGTCGCACTTGATAGCGAGGAAATAGCTAGATGTAAATAAATGTAATAGATGTGTGGATGGAATAGAATGAACTTCCCTACTATGAAGTATATGCAGAATAACCAGACCTTGTGTCCCTTTAATGGTACTAGATGTACATACAATGGATCTTTTAAATGCTTGATGGATGGAACCATAGGTAATTGATAGCTAATGATTTGCGTTTTATCCTTTATTATGATCACATAACTTTATATTTATGATGTACCCTTGCTTTAATTTCATAATTAACCCTAAAAAGGCTGATTACCAAAAATATAACATGCTTAAATGGCTAGAAAGGACCCAAAAAGTGTGAACAAAGTATACAGAGGTTAAAGGCACCAAAAGGGGATGAGGGTGCCTAGCGTTAGCATCCTGGCTAGGCACTAATGTCAAGGATTATAAATTCTAAGGTATAAAAATCCAGATTGGGAAAGTAAGGGTGCAATACCAAATGTGGCAACAGGAAGAAAAGAAAGGTGGCCAAAGACATGGGTTAATTAATACTTTTCTTATTTAGGAATCATATAAATAGTAGCATGTAATCAGGACTAAATGGATACCCAAAGTGCGTTATTTTGTGTCTACATTTCACCCCACTTTATGTTTTTGAGTGAAGGCTCGGTAACATAAAGTAGATGAGATGCGTACCTGATAACCATGTAGATCGATTATGATAGTGTGCTGAGGAATAATACAAAAGTGTGGAGTGATAAAAACATGTGAAGCATGGATGCTAAGGGGGAGAAGGTGTAAAAAGTGATGATGAAAATGACCCTAGAGAAAAACTCCATGTGTATATACTACGATGTTCCTCTTTGCAATGTGATTTTGATGTGATTGTTGCTTTTGATGGTGTGAAGTGACTACCACTTCCCATAAGGACAGACCTGAAAAAGAGAAGAATGAACAAGTAGTCAAATATGCATGAATATGATTGAAATGTGTAAAAAGCATATAGATAAATTATGTAAAATACATAAATGAAAAAGGAACATGTGTACCTAATCCATGATGAGAAAAAGGATGTAGAAATGATCCTAAATATGTTGTAGAGGAACAATATTTTTAGGCAATCTCATGCTACTTGTGTCGGCCTTGAGTTTTTGGGGTGATCTCACACCAAGTCATGGAAGAGGTATAGGGGGAAAATTTTGGTGTTATCCTCCAACCTTTAACTTCTTCCCACATTGTTGAACACCACTCCAGATGGTGTGTAAAATTCAAAGAATTCAAATAATTTGATCCAATACGAAAGTGAAAAGTGTTTTGTAGTGCATGCTTTCCGAGTGCTAAGGACTGTGTACCCTATAAAATCTGATGTGTGGAGTTCTAAATACTGTGTTGAACTACCAAATGATGTGTAACTGCCCCTTGGTCACAAGCATTCAGGAAGGGTCAGGGGCATTGTTGACAATTTTTGCACTTGTACAAAAATGGGCAACTCAAAACTTCATTATGATGGATGGCATTGGTGAAGTATACCTAAGCTAAGGGATTTTTTGATATTATTGTTACTACTGAATTAGTTAAATGATTACATGAAATCTATAGCTATGTGTGTTGTTACAAAATGTAACAGATCACATAGTCTGCAATCTCATGACTATCTTCAGTAAAAGAACACAAGGCCTCGAAGGACAGTTGTGTTGTCTTGATGAAGACATTCAATTACAGAATATGTGAAATGTTAAGTTTTGGAACAGCATACATAAGTACAGATTGCAAAAATCAAAGTTCATTACTGAATGTTACAGGTTTTATTTAATGTTCTTTCCTTCATGTTTAATACATTGAGTTATATTACTGAGTTGTTTAGTTCATCATACCATTCATACAAAAAACTAAAATGCAGAAATAAATATACAACTCATTTTCAAAATTCAATGTTATATTCATAAGGAATTTTCAAAATCTTTCCCACACAAGTCATGGGATGTAACTGAAAAAGTAAAGTACAACTACTGAAATAAGAGGTACACATGCATGAAAAAAAAATTAAAGGAGTATGAGTGAACCCATCATTGCCTTGGGGGTTTTCTTCTTTCTTTAAATCATCTCCATTTTTATCTTTTGTTCCTTCTTCATCTTCGCTGTAAAAGTCATTGTACCTTAAAAGAAGAAAAGGAGAGAACTGTCAGTTATGAGCTCAGGGATCAATCTATATTCCTATACTGTCCTAATTCATGCATATGAATCTCTTAACAATAGGAGATATAGTTTACTTGAAGATCAAACTACATACATGCTTTGCTCACTTAGAAAGAAGAAGGAGAAAAGAAAAGAAAACCATGGACACAAGAGAGGCCAAAAAGCCTAGGTATTTTCTAACTATTTTCTTAAGTGTGCAGGTATAGGTTACAGCCAAGAAGAAATGGACAAGTCACAAGTACATGCTAGAATGAAGGAAGAATGTAATTCATGTTTCAGTAATTGTCCTACAAATGGGAGAAGTTACAGTATAGATCTGGAATTTAAATCAAAAGAGACTGGCAAATAGAAGTACATTTTTCAGTTTACAACTAAAGAAGAAAACTAGATTTCAAGAAGCTAAAGTTAATTGGAAAGTAAGGGTTATAGCTAAAATAGAATGAAGAGAAGATTCTGGAAAAAAATTGACAGGGCTCCGACATGAGAAATCAACATTTCAAATTTTCCAGCATGTTAGAAATACTACTATCAAGGAAATAAAGCATCTAAGTAAAAGAAACGGATTATAGTATTTCAACAAAGCATCTGAATAAAGGCTTATGCCTAAGAATGGTATTACATAGATGAAGAACTACTTGCAATTTCCAGAAAGCCACTTGCAAGGTACAAAGACATCTTAAGTACAAAATATCATAAAATACACTTCTATTACATTTGATAAATCTAGTTCAATTTTCAGTTGCAGAATCAACTTTAGAATCCAATAATGCATATGCAGCTATAGGTTACAAGAGATCAAAGCATAATCCATTTTTAAAAAGTAAATATCAAAGAAGAACAGCCATTTATGTAAGGAAAAGATCAAGTACAGATGAATCATACAATGCAATAAGCTCAAGGTACAGCAGTGTGCATGAAACACCAGGTATATATTGCAGCAACAGAAAGGATGTATGCAATAAAAATAAAAATTTCAAGAAAACATACTATGAAGCTTCAGGATGTACAGTTGAACAAATGATAAGCATACAGGTGTCTAAATTTATCATTTCAGGCTACAAGTTTATTTTTAAAGCAGGTGCTTCATGTTTTAATACACAAGTGAATGGAGTATCAAAACACCAACTAAGTGTGTCAAAATGTAATTAAGAAGCATCCAAGTAGCATAAGATTAAATTTTTGAGAATCCTAAGAACTCCAAGTTGTGAAATCAATAAGAAAACAGGAATCAGAGTTTTCATAAGCCACTTAAAAAATATTCAGGATCTGAGTTCAAGGCTTCTTGATAGAACATAGGTAAAAGCACTGAGTTCAAGGCTTCTCGATAGAACTTTCAATGAAGCCATGAAGCAAAAATGAGCTCACACAAGTTTATTAAGAGCTATATAGCAATAAGCACGATATCACAGAGTCAAAGAATTTCTCTTGATAAAACTCAGATCTACGAATACCCATGTATTGGAAAGCACAGACTTTGGCTTTAATCCTTAAACCCATTAATGGGTATTAGAATCAAACTAATAAGTAAGTACTTACTGGTTTTTCAAAACTAAGTAAACCCTCATGATATCATTAAGTTCAGAGAAAGTAATGGAGGCCTAGAATGAGTTTTCAGCTCAAGAATCCCCAAATGAACCATGTGGTCATCAAATCATGCAAGGAAGAAGTGAAATATCAATATCCCAAAGCTGAGGTAACAATGAAAATCAGTTACCATGTTCAGAGGTTGATAACTTACCATCCTCATCAAGTAATGATACCATTTGCACAGTTCAAAGCTTGAAAACAGTCAAATGAATAGCCAAACAGACCTCTAAGACAAAGGGCTCGAACTCACAAAGTGGCATCCGTTTTAAAGAAATTGCAAAGACCAAAGAATGATACACAATCAAGCTTCAAGTTCATGACAATGGTGGCCATCATAAGTTACAGTACAGAAGAGAGCTCGAATTAAAACAATGGTGGAATCCTTTAAAGAACTAGCAGAGACCAAACAGAATAAAAGTCGAGCTTCAACAGATCAAAAAATGACGGTCTACAAAAATTTTGCCAAGGCTTCGCCACTCTCTACGAGAAAAATGAAATGACCAAAATGATGGAGCTCGGGCATTTTAACTAACATGATAAACCATGGCTTAACCTAACTCATCTGAAGTTAGTGATCAATGATCAACATTCAATAGGTGTCAAGATGGATGGCTTAAAGATCGATCTCAAACTTCAAAGAAAATAATCATGGTTAGATGCCACCAACTACATTAAATTCTAGGTCAGAAACGCTAAGGGTAAAGAATCAATGGATCCAAATCAAAATGGATATCATTCAAAGGCTAAGAAATGTTTGTCAACCTCAATGCAAAATCTATGCCAATCAGAGTTAGAGATCAACAGTGGACATAAAACATGGTACAAAGATCAACAGTGGAAGACTAATCACCAACTTCAATGCAAACCCAATGGTTAGTAGGAGAAACTAGAGTTCAAAAAAGTAACAATGTGGTGAACCCATAGAAAACCCTAATTAGGGTTGGGTTAAAATACCACCTACCAACATGTTAAGGGTTGATTCAACGTTGGAGAGGGGACCAACCCCAAATCAAATAAAATAATCATTGCAATGACTTTCGAAAGTCTAACTATAGTCAAACTCCCGAATAATGCCAAGTTCCAACAAAATCCTGGTTGTAATGATCACCGAAAAGGTGGAATTTCAACTATGTATTATCCAATATGCAAAAGCCGATAAATATACCATGCATGTATTTATCAAAGGTGGTGGAGACTATAGTATGGCTTATGCAATGTCAAAGATGGTCGACCTTATAGAATGCTAAGTCCACAAAGGTGGCCAAACCAAGTAGAGTGCAAAGGTGGTCCCCACTACAAGGAAGTTAAAGATGATCTGCAGTATGTCACCCATGTGACCACTTAGACAAGGAATGTTAACATCAGAACTAAGCATGGAGGTGGTCCCCACCAAATGGATGTATGGATGATTATTTTTACAAATATTGCAAGTATTACAATTATTTTACTCACAAACAGGGAGTTGAATTTTTGCATGCTTTACAAGAGGACAGCAAAAACAAAAAGACAAATTCACATGCATAAGGAAAGAGACTTTTTCAGCAAGCAAGCTTATTATTAGAAAATTATTCACCTTTCTTTTCTTAAAAATAGAATAGTCAACTTCAGTTTGACTATAATGTAATTAAGGCTATTAATGCCTATTTGTAATTACATGTTCTATTTTTATTCCTTTATCTATTATTAAATAAAGGATAAAAATAGGATGCATGGGTGAGTACAAGCCTTAGACTATTTTTAGGAAGAGTGTGAAAATTATTTTGTTATATATTGTGTGCCTTAGTAAAGCATGAGGAGGACTTTTTGGATATAGGAGTACTGAAGTAATTTTTGCATATTTTTCCCTCTGAATGTGAAGTATTTTCTTCCTTTCCAATCATTTGTATTCTTGTGTTTGTTTCCATTAATCTTGTGAACACAAATTCCCTGGTTAATTATCTTACCCTGTTGCAAAATTCAATAATTTTTGCATGATATTAATGTGCATGTTTAGCTTGGCAGTATTGTTGTGATACTTTCCCTCAATACCTCGAAGTTTTTTTCCCTTAACATTCTACAGAAAACTATTGGTTCATGCATCAAGAATCCTTTCACATCTCAATTGTGCATATACTCAGTCAAATCCCTCATACAAATTTTTTGTATCATCTTAGTTTTAATTATTTTACAATCATCTTTTACCCTTAAATCCCAGAATTTAGTTTAGGATACATCAATAAGGAACCAACCTTGATACCGGAGACTCACCTCAAAATAGTTATACCCATAGACCTGGGGTGTTTCCATTGTATCTACGAAAGAGAGATATCAATTTTACAAGCTTAGAACACATGCAGCCATCTCTCTACAGGGTGTACTTTCAAGAGATAACAAGCACCCAGGCACTATTGTCCTAGTCTGGGTGCTAGTGTCTATGTTGTGCTAAGGACCCAAGTCTTATTATGATCCTTGTATGATACTGACAAATATGTTACACCGGTACTTTTTGTGATGAACTGTGACTATATGACATTTTATGGGTTGGCGGATTCACCTAAAAGATTCCCCCCTCATTTAGGGTGTACGTGACGTCATTGAAGGAGTATGTGGCTCAAAAGAGGACTGATAGCTATGTTGAAACTATGCCCTACAGGGGGGAGGGAATTTGCTTTGTAGAAACCTAGGCACACAAAAACAAAGTGACTCGGAGATAAGTGTTAGTAAAAAAATATACAAACATGCATGTAAAAGACAAAATGTAAGCTAAGCATATAATGTGTAAGCTAAAATGTAAGAAGACAATGTAAACACGCAAGAATACAATATAGAATGCAAAAATTAAGTTTTAAACGTGGGACATCACTCACAATGTCGTAAGACAATCAAGGCCGAAGAAAACAAAACTATACAATGTGCACACAAGACAAAGGGAAAAGCCTGCAAACAATGGAAAACAATGAAAAACAATGTAACAGACAACCATGGAAGCAAATAGACCTGCATAAAAAAATTGAACATGAAGCACCCATTAGTATGTTAGAAATATAAAGAGTATTTCAAATCATGTATAATCTGATAATAAATATTCTACGATAAATGAAAAAATAGAATGTATATTGTATGGAAGTGGATGCCCCCGAGAGCCGTTGTGGGACTGGTAATAGGTATTGTGCCAATCATCCATTCTTCATGTAATAGATATGTATAATCTACGATCAAGACTAAAAAGAGAGGGAACGTGCATGTGTGTATGATAAAGATAATGATATACAAGATATCTATCCAGCATGTGTAATAAAGTGACCATGTAAAAGCATAAATATGCAAAAGTAAATGCAACCAAGATATGAAGTATTTGTAAAATTATATGGAATGGAATGTAATGTGACTAATAAGATTTGTGTCCCCACTGAGTGAGTATGGATGTATGCAATGATTTTCATTTGTATATTCCCTCTCAACAGTCAAGAATGAACCATAAACGAGAGTTTATTATCGGGAAATGGTTTGAATTGTGTGTACTAAAAAGATGTGATTGTCAAAGTGCAAATCATAAAGTTTGTAAGTGAGTGAGTGATTGAACATGTGAATGTGATGCGGCCCATTTGGGATGTAAACCCTCGTAAGGTAGTTATGGAACATGGAACTAATTTTTTTCATAGGGTAATGAGTGGTATGTGTAGAAGTAGATGTAAGAAAATGTAGTGTGAATGTGTAGAGTGAATAAGACACAAAGTGTGTGGTAGAAGCTGCAAGAAGAGGATGTGGTGTGTGTATAACGTGTGATGCGTGAATATTTTTAATGTGTAGTGTGTAATGTGTGAGGTTCATGTGTAAAGTATGCCCTCAACATTCAAGTGTGATCCAAAGCACAAGAATGATTCATCGGTAAATAATGATACAACTGTATGATGTGTGAGAGATTAGATGTGAGAAAATAAGATGCGTATCTCAGTTAGAGGGGGGATAGTGTGATTCCCCCCAAGTGCATCATCACGAATTTTCTATCCAATGAAATTAAATGATGAGGGTCCTCTACCAGATGCTTGCAGTGATGAAGGCATGTGATCATCTTCTAATAGAGGTGGTATATGAGATAGACGACGTGCAGGTTAATGAAGCCTAAATGCATGAAACCAATAAGTATAATGTGGAGGATATGGACATCTATGTGTAAAAAAATTCATATGTGATGGAAATCTATGTGTAATAGAGAGAGGTAGTAGTGTATACCGATGTGAAGGAGGGGTATGAGTAGTGGACCTAGATATATACAATAGACTAGTAGACCGATGACACCGTGTAGGTCGAGTGTGAACACGTGAGCTAGGAGAAGATTATGCTTTAGTTTCAAGAGGTTGAGGGAACCTAGATTCTCTATATATTGTAATGGAAACCTCAATAGGAGGTTGCAACCATGTCATAGATGGTGGAACACCATTGATAGATATGACTTACATGTTGTGAATAAACTTCAGGCATAAATGATTCATTGAGATAATATCCTAAGTTTTACGAAGCTAGATGAGACCTAAGAGAATTTCACACCCTTTGAGTGATGTTGCCACAATAAAAGTAAAAATCATGGTGAGATGAATGACACTGACCAGAAGCTAGAAAAAACCATATGAGTTGGGAATTGGTTACAAAATTTATGATAGTGGATAGCCAATAGCAACAAGGAGTGTAATGGAACATGCGTTGATGGGCCATGATGGATCAACTCGAGTGTTATTGATATAAATCAATCAAATATAAGCACTAATGTGTAAGTGATCAGAAGAAAATGTATCATGATAATCATAGTCAGAAAAAGTAATGAATTATGGGGATGTGTGAGTATGCGCAACTAGAAAAGAGAGAGCCTAGGATGCAGGAGGAGGCATTGCATGATATGTATGATTTTCTCAAGATTCATCCACTTTTTTGTCATGATTTGGAAGAGGATTGTTGAATATTTTGATCTTATGATTTTCATTCAATAGTGCAAAAGTCGTAGGCTCTAAAAGCTCGATTTTGTTACTATTGATAAGATGTTAGATGATAGTGCAAAGTTTGAAACACCTATCTTTACAATATCCGACACATTGATGACAGTTTCATCGAAATTTCTCATTGTTATTTTTACCTTTAGTACGAGATGGATCCAATTTGATTGCAGGAATAATCATTATAAGATTGCTCTCAAGAATTTGTTGTAAAATAAGATGCAGAGAAATATTCAAATTTTTATATGTACGCTTATGCGGTTTCCATTGGATTTATTTGGTGGTGGAGATAGCATTGACAGTAACCTTATCTTCAGTAGTTTTTATAGTTGGTTTGAAATTTTATTTACTTTGAAATCATGTAGAGGATGAAGCTTGCTCCTGATACTTAATCTTTCCTATAGATAAGAGTTTAGTTTCTTGTATCTTGAGAGTGTGACATAGTTGATCAAATGATACAGATGTGTCTAATAGAACTCTCTCCTGAAGATGTTCCAATAAAATTTGAATGATTAAGTATTGAAGCTCAGATTCTACAAACACATTAGAAATATTAGCTAGTTTGTTTTTGTATCATAAGACATAATCTGTTATATGTTCATTAGACCCTTTTTTAAGTTGTGAAAGTTACGCGTATGAGATCTTAGAGCTGATATTGATATAAAAGTGAGTAAGAAAAACATCATCTAGATCATAAAATATGTTACCGAGTAGCCAGGTAGGTCATAGAACCAGCGCATTTCATAATCATGAAGACTACGAGGAAAGAGCTTAGCTAGGACAAAATGATCATCCAAAAAATCTAGACCAAATATCATAATAAAGGACCAAATATCTAATGTTTATTGTTTGGTCCTTTATTATGATCACATAACTTTATATTTATATGATTCCCTTGCTTGAATGTCATAATTAACCCCAAAAATTTTGACTACCAAAAAGATGAGATGCTAAAATAGCTATAAAGGACCCGAAAAGTGTGAACAAAGTATATTGAGGTCAGGGGAACCCAAAGGGGAGGAGGGTTCCTAACACTAGCATCCTGACTGGGTGATAGTGTCCACGATGATAAATTCTGAGGTATAAAAAGGAATACTAAGAAAGAAAGGGTGCAATACCAAGTGTGGCAATAGAAAGCAAAGAAAGTTGGCCAAAGACATGGGTTGATTAGTAATTTTCTTACTTAGGAATCATATGAATAGTAGTACATAATCAAGACTAAATAAATACCTAAAGTGCATGATTTTGTGTCTATAACAACCAAAAGTGAATAGTGGAGTATCTTTCTCTATATTTCATAGTCTTCAAACAACCAAGGATTTGATTTATTAATAGGATATCATTGAATCCGTGTTCCAGTGACTACCATTGACCTGGTGGGATACTCAAGGTTTTCTCCATTAAGGAATGGGGAACTAAATTTCTTTTTTCCCTCTATACAACAATACAAGAAGTAGTTTATTCCCTCTTCATTAAATTATGTCGCAATAACTGAAAAAACATGCTCGACATCACAACATAAAACTCAGTTCATATTTAAAATACATTAAGATATTATAATCTAATCATTTTTAAATTTATAAAATACATGTATGTGCCTTGTCACACTCCAGGATAAGAGACTTTGTTAAAGTGAAGTTATGTTGTCATATTATAATCTGAAGACAAAAGTTGTAATGCTCTTGGAACGTGATATGTTTCTAGTGGAATTAGAGGTTTACAATTCCATTCCTCCACCCTCTCTTGTGACACACATTCAATCTAAACAAAATCAATGCATTCAATACAAAAACATGTCATGCACCTAGTATGAATAGTGCAAGAACTTACGTTTAAGTTACAGATTGAGTGTATATCACTTGATCTTATTACTGTCAAATAATTTTCATAGCTTGGAAAATTGTGTTCCTCTATCAACTACAAATATCTACAAATTTTTTAGCTATCTTGAGATCCATGTCTCATGTTCTTGTTACACCAATGAACAATGCTTTCTACACTTGTAAAACTATCACCATCTTTGAACTTTAATTCTTCTCTTGCAAGTTCTCTTTTCACACATTCTCTTCCACCACCATGATCTCCTTTCCCATGTACTATCTTATAAAAACTCAAGATATGTTGTACACTTATTGTCACATGCATCGTACATAGCCAATGAAAAATTCGTGTATTCTTAAATTATGATGTGGAGTTTACTGACCAAATGTCATGTTGATTGAAAATAATTTTCCTCTTAACCAACTTTGTATAAAATAACTAGAAACACTCTTACACATATTATGTATAATGTGTTCGATCATCACTTATATAGAAATGAGACTCTCTTAATAATTTTCGATATTTATAAGTTCTCTCGAGAGAGTGCATGAATTCTATATGGATGAAAAAATTAAATTGCACGGAGTTTTACTCACTGTGACCAAACCTCCATTTGTGGCTACAATGAGTAATTCTCTACAAATTCAAATACTAAAACAATAGTACCAAGTGGGAATGTGTCCTTACTTCACTTGAATTTTTCAGTCAACCATCGAGCTCTATGTGTTTTCCTTGAATACTCCTAAACAATATCCTCTCTAAATTTGACCATATATTTTGATCCCTACAATTTTTTTTAACAATATCACACCTCTTAGATTTTTTCCATCTATTAATTGATATACCACATATTTATATTTGATGAGACCAATTAATTTTATTCATATTGCATGTGTACTCTCTTCATGGATACAACTTTTCAATTTCAGAAAGCCACCACATATGTTGTATATTCCATCCAAACATGATTTTTATATATAAATTATCCAATTGATCTTTCACAAAAACTGGTAGGAATAACTTCCCTTGTTTATTCTTGTGGGACATTTAATCCACACTCCTAAAATATGATGTCCTTATGTAAAACACAACGTACTTGACAAAAAATGTCATAATACATTGAAATTTCAACATGGTGCATATAACAAGAAGTGGTATCTAAGTGATTTATTATCACATAATAGGTTTTGTTTCATTTCAAAAAATATTTGGCTAATTTGTCAATTTCTGGATTTTCCTTTTTAAACGTAGAGAACAACTATGTTTAAGTCAAATTTAAGAAATTTTTTGCATGCACTTCATGATTAGAAGAACCTATTATTATTTTTAATGTATCTCTTATAATTAGATTCTCATTCCAAAAATTTACAAGTAATTAGTTTAGAATAACATATATATCCTTGTATTTCCATAGGAGTCTACTAGAGAATTCCAAATAGTCGGTGTTATTAGACAACACAAGACTTTTATGTCAACTATTGATTTCATTAGTGCTTTTCAGTTTACCATTAAATCTATACTTGTTTTAATAATAAATCATTTGTTCTCTATTTTATCACTTACTATACAATTACTACTTGCGCATCGTGTAGCATTACTATCTTTGGTGCATTTTTGTACACCTATAATATGGTATGCTTTATGTATATTTTCAACAATTATCGAATTTCAACCATAAATATTAAATGTTCGTAGTCCTAGGGTCTTCATTGTAGGTCTCATCTTAAATAATTTCATTAATGTAAAAAATAATTGACATCTTTATGTATAATTTATTTTATCAAATTAATTACCCCAAATTCCCATATCTTTTCTTCCCACAGTTCTATCACACATGTTATTTGGCATTAGTTTTATAATGTTTTCCTCAATTTCAATTAATTCAATGGGTTTTCTATGCAAAATGAAAGGAGGTGTTCCGAGAGGAAAAGATTCATTAGCAAGGTTTCTTTCCTCATTCAATGTTTCCATGTAATTTCCAGAATAAATATTTGGATTCTCAGCTAAAGGTTCAATATCATTATTTATATAAAATTCTTTATCCATTACAACACTCTCATTCGATTCATTATCAATACTCATAGCAAAATAATTATTTTTCTCATTTTCATTATGTATTTCATCATCATTACCTATAACATTAGATGTATTTGAAATATTACATGTACCTTTCCCTCAACACAATTTTTGCATCATCTTCATTTTGTTTATTTTAATCACTTATAATTTCTCTAGTGTCTCGTTCTTCAACTTCTTCATATCCTTACGTCACTTTTTGTTCCTGATTATTATTACAATATAGATAGTGGGGGTGGGGAACACTTCAACTACTAAAAATCATGTAGGAATGTATATAATATTGTAATGAAAAGACAGTGGGGATAGAATTCCCGTGAAAGGGTAGAAAAGGAGGTTGGAGGGGGTAGAGGTATAGTACACGTTATAGTGTGTACACGTTATATCACATACGTGTTGTTTTCTACTAGTTATCCATGGAAAGGTCCCATGGCTTGGAAATGTTTTGGAAACCTAAGCCTAAGGCCAAGACCTACGCAAACACAAAAAACAACGTGTTTTTGACAGAAAATGCAAAAATTTCTCTTATGTTATAATAAATCCAAGAAAAATGATCAACAAATTTCTAAAAAATATGACTACGGGTCCAATAAAACTTTCCTATTACTAAAGATATGATTTTTCAAATTTTATAACTAGAATAAGGTTTCCATCCTTATGTAGACACAAAATATATGCACTTGGGTACATTTTTAGGTCATAAAGCATACTAATTTATACATGATTGCTAAGAAAGAAAACTAGTGGTTGACAACTCCTTTTGGCCTCTTGGTTGATAAATATATCTTGTACTTTACTATTTATGAGCATCCATTTAGCTTTACACATCTTACATCTCTGTCAGAACTTTATTGGTTTATCTTTTGATGACCTCAGAAACTAGTGCCCAACAACGAAAGAAGCGCCCATGTGCTCCTATCCTTCCTGGGCGCTCCTACCCTTATTTATCTTCTTCTAAATATTTTGGGTCCTTTTCACCTTTTAACACTTTGGGTTGGCCTTTTAGTTGTCAATTACGAAATTCAAAAAAGGGAGTGAAATATCTAATTATTTACATCTTCTAAATAAGGCATGAAACACTATAAGAATTTTCTATTACCACCTAATCTTTCACAAAGGAAAAAGATAATACAAATCATACATGTATTGCATCCATGCAAGGGACAAAGGCTACATTGGTCTGCATACACTACATAAGAGGGGCATATATTCTATTCTATCTCACACATCTTGCATACTCAGGACAATCTAGATCTAGCCCGCTATCATCAAGAAACTTACACAAGGGAAACCTTGGGAAAGAGACAAGGATACACACATACACAAAGAACTACATGGATTCTAAGATGTAGTGCAGCATTTGATTGTAATTATACATGTAATAATTTGTAAGCTATGCAAAGATTATTAGAAATAACACCTAGTAGTCCTAAAACAAATCTAAATCAATATCTATGCATCATCATGCTTAGAACTTAAACAAGACTAATCTACCAACATCCTTGCATTAGAATATGAATAAACATTGAAACTAACATGTTAATCCATTAATCTCTATCTCTATTGAATGTTAATCAAATGAAATGAACCTATTTAGATCCTTAGCAATCAAAGGGTTGATTGTATGTTTGAATCCCAAGGTTTTCAAGAATGGAGTCTTGTCAATCCATGGCTACAAGACCATTTGACATATCTCCATATGAATTCAAAACTTGGATGGATGAATGTAAGAAATGAAGATAGCTAGTTCTTCCAATGAAGAATACTCTAAGATGATGAAAATGGCTATAGCTTAGGCTCTATGATCATTTAGGTGTAAGAAGAAAGGTAGGAGAAGGGCTCCTTATATAGCCCAATGGATAAAAGAATCTCTACATCCCTTTACATGTGGGATAATAGAGAGGTTGGGTTAGTTGTGGATAAGAGATGGTTTAGAAGTGGGTTGAGTCAACCTTAGGAGAGTTTATTTTGTCCTTTAGTGACTCATGGGGTTTGAGGGGATTTATTAATTAACCAAAGTGATTAATTAATAGGTGTGTAAGCTTATAGAAGCTTTTTAGAGGAATAGTTAGTATGATTTATGTTATGAGAGGATTTTAATCAAATAAATGACGATTTATTGATTAAATAGAAGAGAGAATTAATTAATTAATCTAATAGATTAATTAATCTAATAGAACAGGGTATTAATTAATGTAGAAATAAGGGGGTAGTAATTAATGTAGATAGATAATGGGAGCTTAATTAATTAGAATTAATTAATTAATCTAGATAGAAAGGGGAGTTGATTAACAGAAGGTCGTTAATTGGCGTCATTTGTTGGATAGAAGAGTTAATTAAATAACGTAATGTAATTAATTAACAATGATAGTAGAGAAAATGTGTGATATTGACGATATGTCATCAATTTGTGGGAAAGGGTATAATTAGCGCAATTTAAGTATTTAAATTGCTCAAGCTAAATTATAGGTGTCTACATTTTCCCCTCTTTGAGGTGGCGTAAGTGACGCCACTTCAAAGATAGTAGACGGATAAAATTTTGAAGGGGTAGAAGAAAAATTAGTAGAAGTGAGAGATGCCCCCTCGAGTGTCAATGAGGTGATGAAAGAAGGTGATCGACAATCAAAAAAGGTGAGAGAAATGGATAGAAGAATGGGTAGGGGTAAGATGTACCCAAGTGAATCAGAAGAATAGTGTTGATAGGAGAATGATGTAGAAGAGGAATGAAGATGGAAAGAAAAGAGAAAGCTTTCATCCAGTGTATTGAAACAATTTTAGTGTCATCATATTGCCAAAGATCTATGTCATCGGTCCTTATTAAAAATATAAGCATATGACAAAAGTAGAATGACATGAAAATCCATAATATGAACAATTGTCCATTGCTGAAAATACCAACTCCATGTAACATACAAAATTTAATGCAATACGAGAAAGTAAAAGATTCCTAACTCCTTGCAAAATACATAATGCAATGTAATACGAGAAAGTAAACAAGCTAACCTAACAGAGAAACATAATGCAATGTTTTTTTATCAAGCTTTGATTCCGACCTGTGTGAATTAACGACAAGGGTTAAAAGATGGTGCCCCAAACAAGGATACATGCAAGGGGAATAACAGAGGACACTTGGGTCCTATGAAAAGTAATCATTGCACTATGAAATAGTACCAAGCAACTCATTGTGCCCTAGAGTACAGACATAGTAAGCAAACCATCTTTTTTGATAGAGGTAGAACAAGATGATCCGTGAGTCATGCACAAGAATAGGCGAGAACCAAAGAGTGATGTTTTGTAGGATGATTTTTATTGATTTTTTTTTTTTAGAAACATATTTGAATGTTTTTTTATTTTGAAATTTTTCTTGAAACTATGTACAGGAAGACAAAGAAGCATGGATTCCCCCAACAATAGATGGGATGTACAAGGGAAAAATGCCACATGTATGCAGAAGAAAGTGAAGATGCAAAAATGCCCCAGTGATTAGGTGGGAGTATTCAAAGGAAAACTCTTCACACATTGAAGGGGGATCAAGGCCAATATAAAATAGGTTCAATCATGAGGGAGCAAGGATGCCCTCAGCGTAAGATGGCCAATAAACACATGAGAGAAAAGAATTAGAAAATTGTCTTATTAAAAGGGGACAAAAGTGTCTGCAAACATGGAAAAGAGGACATCTGATACACATGGATGTTCTAAACGATTTTTGAAGAATAGAGGATGCTATGAAAATATTTAGAAGGAGGTTGACTGAAAAAGTGATTAGCCCAAGGCACAAATCATGAGACAAGACATGCACTAAAGCAAGAGTTTGAACAAGGTCTAAAAAGAAACACTTGGTAACATACTAATCCTATTTACTCATCGAGATCCCATGTGTGCACATGGAAATGAATTACCTCTTGAAGGAAAGAGTTGATAGACAGCAAGTGAAGACACTAGCCAATGTGTAGGAATGATTTAGTTTGAAAGGTGATTTGTGAATGGATTGTGGAAGGAGAGCCATACATTGCTCCACTGCCAGCCAGGCATCCATAGCCCCGATGGAGATGCATTTGATTCTAATCACAACATTGCTCTACTGTCAGTCAGGTGTCCATATCCCCGATAGAGATTATTGGAAATACCCCAAGAGAGAGTTATATATCAATTTGATTTTTCTTTTTGATTGATTGATTTTGATTATTTTTATTTTTGAAAACTTATTGTCAGCTCTCTTGTTTAACAAGGGGTTAAGAACCACTAATGGCTTAATGGAAGGATATGGAAGTGATTGTGATGACGACATTGGCTAGTGTCAACAAATACACCCAAAAATTATTCCCAACAAGTTTATTAGATGTAGATAGTGATAGGATCTCTAAGAGGTCAGTCATTCTTTAATTTACCAAGGTGATGACAGACCAAGGTCAAATGGATACCATAGAGATAAATGTCACAAAATGTGTACAAAATAAGCTAACCAAAATATCATCAAAGGGATGAAAATGGTGGATGACTTGTAGAGGAATATGAAAGAAAGGTAAGAAATAACATCCATGTGTATGCAATACCTGATTGCAATGTTTGATCTTTGTACCTTGATTTTTTTTTAGTAATGTTTTAATGTTTTCTCATTTTCTGTATTTTTGAACTGTTTTATGATTTTTTTTAGATTTTTTGGAAGTAGGGACCAACAATGTCACTCTATGTGATAAGATCCAACAACAATGTGTGTGAATTACTTAATAAGGGAGACTAAGTGTGTTTTTTTTATCAAGATTTATATTATCCCCGATCTCGATGATCATGGTGAGTTCACACTCAAAAAATGACTGTGATTTGTTTTGAAACATGGGTTTCATATGTGGGATCTTGAGTTCCCTATCCATAGGTTTTAGTACTTTGTGCCATACTTGATGGGTGCATTGGTGTGCATTCTGGAATCGTGTTTGATTTTGAATTTTTGGAGTTGTTGGGAGCTTTGGAACTCTTCGGTGTTTTGGTCTTAGCTTGGTAAAAAACTTGTCTGGGTTTCTTATAAGCTAATGCATGACTTGTCTGATCCTGAGAAGTGGGAGAAAAACATGGAAATTTATAATTGATGGGAGGAATGTGAGGAATGATGGTGGGCTTTCCACAATCATTGATAGAATAATAATGTGATGGTCGAAAAGGACATGGTCCAAGAATTAAAGAAGAGGGGCTACCAGAAGGTGAGCCACAGAATAGAAGATAAAGGGCTACTAGGATGTGGCCCAAGAATATAAAAATAAGGGCTACTAGGACATGACCCATAGATAAAGATGATGGGCTACTAGGATGTGGCCCAAGAATAGAATATGATGGACTACCCAGGGGTGACCCATACATAGAAGACAAGGGGCTAGTTGGATGTGCCCCAAGAATAGAAGATAGTGGACTACTTGAAAATGTCCCAAAAATAGTAGAGGGAGGGCTACTAGAAGGTGACCCACACCTAGACGAAGATGAAGGGCTACTTGGCATTAACCCCCTAAGAGATTGTGATTGAGGAATTTTGATAAGAAAAATTGATTGGGTGATGAGAAGATAGGACATGGATCAATGCAATACCCAGGAGTTTCATCACATAATGAAGAATGTGAAGATGGAAGAATAAGAGGAGAATCAAGTTGCATGATCTGAGGCTCATCCTCTATTTCTTGATAAAAGGAATCAACCTTTTCCTCACAATATGTGAATGCATCGAAGTCTAAAGAGAATCCTTTCTCGTAATCTGTTAGAGGAATATCTTTGTGTGCCCCTATAAATGCCTTGATTGTTTCTTCATTCTGAAAGAGATCAATCGATATGATTTGTTGATCAGACCACAGGGGTTGATTGGAAGAAAGAGGTTCAATTGGTATGGAAGACTTTTAATATGTTTGATGATTATTGATATAAGAAGGTGATGTGGGGGACGAAGACGATGTGGAGCTATATTTTTTGGGAGTAGAAGAATTTGGTGTAGACCTACCTATATGATGGTATATCATCTATAAACTAGTAGGATTAAGTACAAAGTCTGCAGATTGTGACGCATGGGTCGATTAAGAAATTTTGACTAGAAGGAATTTGAGCCACACGAATCTTCAAAGAAGTAATACTTTGTGGGGGTGATTGATAAAGAAGGTCCTATGAAGAAGGGGAGGACCGTGATTCAAGAATCACATTGGATGAATAATAACAAGGGTCCTGTGAAGAAAGAGAGGACCACGATTCAAGAATTTTATTGATATGTTTGATTGGAGGGATTTAAGTCGCATGTATCTTCAAAGGAATAATACGTTGTTGAGGTGACTGATAAAAGGGGTCCTTGTGAAAGAAAGGGAGGACCGTGACATAGGAATCGTATTAAATGAATGATGAAGAGGGTCCTGCAAAGATAGGGATGACCACGACATAGGAGTCACATTAGATGAATGATGAAGATAATTTATGGTGACACAAATCTTTAGAAGAGGAGAACATTGTTTAGGTGATTGATAATAGAGGTCCTACGAAGAAGGGGAGGACCATGACTTAGGAGTCGAATTAGATGAATCTGAATAGTAGTTTGGATCTGAATCATCAGAAGAGAATCAGAGGAAATATTTGGATTGGAATCCTCAGAAGAAGAGGAAATGTTTGGATTAGAATCAGAAGAAGAGTGGGGGGAACCTGAATAATAATTTGGATCAGAAGTGTCAAAACCATACCACCGAGTATGAGATGAAGGTGGGGAATGGGTTACCCAAATGGGTTCTCTAGCTTGAAGAACCAAATGATGGTTTGGTCATAATGGGCATATTTTGATGTGAACACCAAAAATTTGATTCTTTATTATCGTATGTATAAGGTACCTTGCGATAATCAGTCATTGTTGGGATGTGTTGGGCTCAAAAGTCTAGACCTAGATTGTATGATCAAACTTCTTCAGAGTGAAGAAGGTTTCATGTTGATTTGGGCAGTATAGCGACAACCAACTAGACATTTCATAAATATGGGGATGCTTGTGTGATTTTCCAAAAGGGAAGCTAAGGAAAACATACATCGTGATGACTCAAGATTGATAATCCAACAAGGTTTAGAGGCGTAAATGTCAAAGGATTGATCAAAATTTTAGCAACATAAAGGATACAAAGGAAATATTTCCTATGTTTGATTGATGCAAAATTTTCTTAATAGAAAATGTTTTTTCCAAGGTTTGAAAGATGTGTTCAAAAATGATCATGAACCTAGGCAAAAAATAATAAGATCAAGAGGATCAAAGACCCAAAGGATTGTCTTAGAAATGAGTGTTATAAGGCAGATAAACACAAGGAACAATCATGCAGGTTCAAAACATAGCCAAATTAATGACTAAAGAATAATGAATGATAAAGAATCAATGGATCAAAGTGATTTTCCTAAATGGATAAGTCAATATGATGAATGAGACAAATCACACAAAGATGTTTGTTTTAAACCAATCAATCATCGAATTACTTCCTAATTTTGTTTCCAAATGATAGTTGGTGTTTCAAGATGATTAACAAAATGTCACCACTTATGTCAAGTTCAAAGAAATGAACAAGGCATAAGTAATAACAAGAATTTAATGTGATCCCCAAACAAAGTATACTAAAAGATATCTTGAATCTAATCAAGACCTATATCCCAAAAAGTGGCAGTTACAATTGTGAACGACAAAACAATACCTTCAAGATATGTTAAAACCAAACTTTATGAAAAAGTAAGGTATTAATATCAAGATGATATTGATATAACGTGCACAAATGGTAACACTCAACACTTTTCAAAATCTGAGGTAGTAATTGAAATCAAACTAAAGCTAGAGTATACCTAGGAATTGTTAAAGTGTACATAGCGTAACATCACAATATAGATATTAGGTCAAGTTTACAAGAAACAAGACGTAAATACCAAAATTGTAGCAACACGATATAAACAAGATAACAGTTCAAAGGAGATATCAAGGTGATGAATCCAGCCTAACTATGATGACGATATTGACTTGGGTATCAAGATCAAAAAGGATACCAATGATATGAAAACATCATCACACACTTTAGACATTTAACAACTCAGTTGCAAACATGGATGAGCGTAAACAGACACAAAAGTGGCAAATACAATCAATTAGCAACACAAGGGTAGTCACTCTTCTTCTAATCAACAAATTTTCAAAAGAAAGTGAAGGAAGTAGATCAATTGGGGTTGAAAAATGTTGGCCTCACTTCGGTAGAGTTTCACCTCACCTTAGGGTGAGTGAAAAACTAAGCAAAAATTAATGCTTCACACGTTTCGTGATGAATAATGGCTCTCAACTCAAATTGGTTTTGATATGGTCCAAGTTGGCTCCTAGTCAAAGATAGCTTCCTAGGTGGTTCACTCAAATAGGTGTCAAAATTTATCTAAGAGCAAGCTCGATTTGATAAGAAAAATCACACTAACTAATTCTTGGAGTATCTCGGCTTTACTTTACCCCCTTCAAGTATAGTGGGAAATAATGCATCCATCGTGTACTCTCACTGGGGTCGCGATACAGATAACTTTGACGCTAAATCTCACAAAGGTAAAAGTAGTCAAGTAGGTGTGCGGAGAACTTCCCATTTCATCCACAAGGTTCCCTCTTGCGTGGACTACTTTGGGGTTCCTAAGACCACCCCCATTTTTGTAGCTTAAGGCTTATGCCAAAGGGGTTATGTCCTAGTTTTAAGCAGATGGGGCATACCCTTATCCAAACCTGCAAATCAAGTGCTTTGAATGTGGTGTGTTTTTTATCTTTTATACTTAATGTGGTTTAGTTGTTCACCATTTGGAAACCTGCAACACACGTGTAGTTAGAAAAGTTTGTTTTGAACTCCTTTCTTTGACAAGCATTTTTAGGTCCTGCACTCAAGCGTTAATAGTTCTCCAAGAAAATCACATTATTTAAAGAGGATTAAGAGTTTTTTTTATTCTCAAGATCATCCAAGGATGCAAGAGAAGAGCATAAACAACAAATAATCCAACTAAAAAGTCAAGGAAAGATTTACAATTAATGAGTCATACAAAAAACTTGATAAATGTTCATTCCCTTAAACAAAAAATGAAAGATGAAGTTTCCAATTAACCAGATGTTAGAAAATGAAGACTAAAGTTGCTTTTGATTCTCAAGATCACCCTAAGGTGTAAGAGAAGAGAATACACAAACTTTAGCCTAAACTAGATAGAAATGGAAAACTTTAAATCAAAGGACCATAAAAAATGCTTTGTAAAAGGTTCATTCCCTTAAGCAAAATGAATAATCAAATTTCCAAGTTAATCCAAATGTTTAAAATATAGAGATCAAAGTTGTTTTTTATTCTCAATATCACAAAAATGTGCAAGAGAAGAGCATACACAAGATTTGGTCTAAATCAAGTAAAGCATGGAAATACAACATTCATCAAAACATTAGACATGTTAGAAAATGACTAGTTTTACAATAAAGGGAAAACCTACAATTTCTGTAAGTATAAATCTCTAATTTATGTTTTCATTTCATAATTCACTTCAATACCTTTCCAACACAAAAAAATGGAGTCATTTTGAGTTTGGGAGAAACTATTATGGCCTCCGGAAAGATGGGTTACACATATGCTCTTATGCTCATGGGTATGCATTTAACATGTTCCCAAAAAACAGTCATGTCAAAAAAACGTCCCTTAATCTGTACAATGTTGAAAAAATAAGCTCTAAAATGAAAACATGGAGAAATGTTGAAATTTTCCCATCAATTCTAATTTTGATAGCACTTCACCTCCTTTATACCTACAAGGAAGACTCAACACATGCAAACTCAACAAAACAAGTTAAGAAAAATAATTAATGTCAATATATGCAAAAATAGGGTTAGTAACCAAAATTGAAATTTAACTACAAAAACTTGAAATTAAGTGCAAAGGACAATGGAGTAAGTCCCACCAGGCATGCCAAATGTATGCAAGAATTTTTTAGCTATGCAAAGATAATTATAACTAACACCTAGTATTCCTAAAACAAAGCTAAATAAAAATGTATGCATCATCATGCTTAGAGATTAAACAAGACTAATCTACCAACATCCTTGCATTAGAATATGAATAAAAATTCAAACTAACATGTTAATCCATTAATATCTATCTCTATTGAATACTAATCAAATGAAATGAACCTATTTAGATCCTTAGAAATCAAAGGGTTGATTATATGTTTGAATCCCAAGGTTTTCAAGAATGAAGTCTTGTCAATCCATGGCTACGAGACCATTTGACATATCTCCATATGACTTCAAAAGCTTGGATGTATGAATGCAAGAGATGAATATATCTAGCTCCTCCAATGAATAATACTCTAAGATTATGAAAATTACTATAGCTTAGGCTCTATGCTCATTTAGGTGTAAGAAGAAAGGTATGAGGAGGGCTCCTCATATAGCCCAATGGATAAAAGAATCTCTACATCCATTTACATGTGGGATAATAGGGAGTTTGGGTTAGTCGTGGATAAGGGAGGTTTAGAAAGGGTTTAGTCAACCTTAGGAGAGTTTATTTTGTCCTTTAGTGACTCATGGGTTTTGAGGGGATTTATTTATTAACCAAAGTGATTAATTAATAGGTGTGCAAGCTTATAGAATCTTTTTAGAGGAATAGTTAGTATGATTTATGTTATGAGAGGATTTTAATCAAATAAATGACGATTTATTGATTAAATAGAAGAGAGAATTAATTAATTATCTAGATAGAAAGGTATTAATTAATTAGAAATAATTAATTAATATAGATAGAAAGGGGGGCTTAACTAGAAATAATTAATTACTCTAGATAGAAAGAGGAGCTGATTAACGGAAGGTCGTTAATTGGCGTTGTTGTTGGAAAGAAGAGTTAATTAACTAATGTAATGTAATTAATTAATGATGATAGCAGAGAAAATGTGTGATATTGATGATATGTCATCAATTTTTGGGAAAAGGTATAATTAGCGCAATTTAAGTATTTAAATTGCTCGAGCTAAATTATAAGTGTCTACAATAAGTTCACTCTTCGGGTGACCCTTGGGGTTAGTCTGAGTCCACGTTCTGCATATTTTTATTATATTTTATGTGGTTTTTGGACATGTGTAGATATTCATCTAGTTTGTAGGTTACAAGTGCAATCGTAAACCTAACAACAAAGTCAGAGGGATAAAGAAAATATTGGAGCGAAAAATTTCCAACCGAGAAAAAATCAAAACTTGAGCATCTAAGCAGACATAGGCACCCAGATTAATCACTAACACCTTGGACACTCTCCTCCTCCTACAGGTACTTCTATCTCACACAATCCTAAATTATCACACCATCGGCAAGCCTTTTTAAAAAAATTTCCATCCGGTTCTAGTAGTTACACAATCCTAATCACTCTTAGGTTACACAAAATTAGCTAAGTCAACATACCGCTCTCATTTCCTTATGGTTTTATATTGTTGAATTTTTAGTGTTTATGCATTACTGTAATTAATTACCTCAATATCATTTGTTACAATAATTACTTTGAAATAAGATTTAATTCCAATTAGATTTAAATCATTTAGTGAACCCACTTGTCTTAAACCACTCATATACTTATTTGAACACTAGATCTTACCTCTATATTTTTTATCACCATAGATACCCTTAGATCCTTCCCTTTTCCCCAACATGAGTTTCTATCTCCCCACTTTCTTGCAGGCCAATCCTGAATGTGAGCGCAAAATACAACCCTTTTATTCTAACACTTACATTAATCCCAACACTTCTCAATAATATTTTTATCATATATTTACTATAGCATTGTCTTTTAACGAAGAGCATATTACCTTTTCATCTGCTGAAATTTATTCTCTATCTATTTTAGATAATGATCCCCGTTTATATTCACGTTTGCATCCATAATATGGTTGTTAGACAAGCTTTAGCTGATAATGAATCTGATCTTAACATTTGTAATTTATCATTCCTTCATCACATTTTCCTTTCCAAAGCATCCTTAACTCCCTCATCTATTTGTATTTGTGGCTTTGATAATATTCCCAAAAGGGTCTTAGGTATAATTACACTTCCCATTACTATTCCTACTAAAATCACTTGTCCAGCAATGTAAAAATCAGGAATAAAACAACACAGTAAAGAATTAGCCAAAGAACACAGTCATAGATTGGTCAAAAATATGACTTGGACCAAAAATACAAAGCGTACATTAGCGCCCAGTACCAGAAATTAATGGTGGGTGCTTGAGTCCCACCTGGGCACTTGAGTCCTAGGGAAAATTCAGTCAGTTTCTCAGTTCAACATAGTTTCTAGAAAGTTATAGTATGGATCTACATTATCAAACATTTAGTTTTAGTTACATAACTAAGCCATTGAGTTAGAATATAGTTATAATAAGGTTATAAATAAGTTACAAATTAGACGTGTCAATCTACAGTGGCACTTTGAGAAGTGTCATGGAAGGAGAGAAAAACAAACCTCTCTCCACAATAATCTTCTCTTGGCATGAGATTTGCCAAAAAAATTGTCCTTGACATGAGATCACTCAAAAAACTCGTCCTTGGCGTGAGATCACCCAAAAAACTTTTCTTTAACATGAGATCGCCCAAAAAACTCGTCTTTAGCGTGAGATCGCCCAAAAAACTCACTTTTGACATGAGATCACCCAAAAACATTACCCTTAGTGGAAAAATGCTCAAATCTGCAACATCTCCAAGACAAACAAGATAATTTTCTACCCTATATTCTCTCATACATCTCATGCACTCTTTCCTTAGCTATTACTTTTACACACTTTTACTTACTTATACATACATTACTCTAATTTTTCACATATAAGACTTTGACTACTATTTTGTTCTTCTTTTACATGTCTGTCCTTACAAGCAGCAAGAATTAGTTCACATCAACAAACACAAGCTCCTACAACACACTACTACGCATATAATTCACCCCTAGGAACTACCTCACTTTCCTAGTTACCACGCTTCACATTGTAGTCACAAAATCATGCACTTTAGACATTATTTATCTCAGTTCTCTTACTAATATTTAGAAGGTTATTGATTGAAGAAAGTAATAATTAACCCCCTTCTTTTGGCCATCTTGTTTTATTTTATTTCTTCATTACCAACCATTTTCATCCATATGCCCAATCTGTCTCAATCATTTCCCATTATTTTAGCCTTGAATTAGGTGCCCTAGTCCCAATAGGGGCATCCCCAGTCCCTTTTTCACTTTCCCACCACTTTTTGGTCTCTTTCTAGTCATTTTACATCTTTATTTTTCTTGTGCTCGGCCTTTTCGAGGTTAATTAAAAAATTAGACCAAGAGAACCCTATAAATATAAATTTATGATATTATTGGAAGGGAGCGGATGGAGTGTCACACTAGTGAAAACTGTGAATTATGCGAAAATCGCAAAAATAGAAAAATCTGTGAAAAATGTAAAAAATACAAAAGGCTTGTTTTTTCAAAAATAACAAAAGTCGTGGCAGGAGATGGGTTTCTAGCACCGGGTTTCGGGGTCCTCACTGGTGTGAAAAAGATCCTAGTGGGAAATGGCTAGCAAGGTGGTGCCCATAGATCAACCCGTGAACTTGAAGCAGAAAAGGTTGTGCTTGAATTTATGGGACAATTTGGCGCTAGCTTGGTTGTCAAAACCCTAGTTTCTTTATTCAAGGAGTCATTTCTGGAAAACATGGCAGCACAAAAAATTATGGTGCAGGATGAGCCGACCGTTGAGGTGATATAGGAGGTCCCTTTCAATCCATCCCCAGTTGGGTCTGATAGACTGAAGAGCTCGAAAGAATTCAAGATTGACGGAATCGATTTCAAAATCGCTGCAGAAAGTGTACATCTCTCTGTGCCTCCTCCTCCCAAAGCTGATTTTTCTGATTCGCAAGTGAAAAGGGTGATTTTCTACAAGTTTTTAGGCACCCATTTCTCTCATAGGAGGATTTTAAGCTGGGTCACGCACTTCTGGGGCTCAAATGCTAAACCAAAAGTCAGTTTCCATGCCAACAGCTTTTTCCATTTATGTTTCCCCTCCCCTGATTTGCTAAATTTGGTGCTTAAAGAAGGACCCTAGTTCATGAACTCTTCCAGCCTATACTTTTGTCCTTGATCACCAAATTTTGACCCCTAGAAGGAAAAAATTTCCAAGGCCCCACTTTGGTTAAGCATTCACGATCTACCTTTGGATCTCTGCAAATGGTCTGTTCTAAAGCCAATTGCAAACTCCCTGGGGAGCCTCATGCCCATCCGTAATCCTACCCAAATTTCTAGCACAAAAATCTCGGTGTGTATCTGTGTCACGATGGACCTGACTACCCCTATGCCATTGTCTTTGACTCTCCAAACAAATTATGGCCCCAAGTACTTTACCATTAAGTATGATGGTCTAAATGCAAAGTTTTTTATTGTAGGCAGTTGGGTCATCTGAGTAAGGCCTGCTCTTTGAAACTGGCCAAGGCTTCCAAGGAGTTAGATTCTCATAAGCTTGTCTCTATGATGAAAGGTCTGGAGGAGAGAGAAATGGCATCACCCTTGGTGGGTGATATTTCACCTCTTTCTCTTCTAAAAGAAACTGAACAAGTGCATAAAAACTCCAGAGAATTAATTTCCCTTATTAAGGAAGGTTTTGATCAAGAGCAAGCGGCTTCCCTGAACTCACTACAATCTTGGATCCTAGATAAAGTTGAGACAAATAAGCTTCAGTCCCTTTTAGGTGATGGCGTCTTAGAGGAAGGAGAATTTGAGCTAGATCTGATGGTACCCACCGGCTTTAGCTTCCTCAAAATTGGCTTCGGTTCAAGCAGGGTTAAAGGAGGCCATATGCTACTCAACCGGCAAAAAAGGAAGAAATTCCAAACAAGAATTGGCATAGTTGGAAGTGGATGCTGGCAAACAAAGTGTCCTGAACTTTTCTAAACTATGTCCAGGAAGGCAAATATCCTTCCCTCTCCTAAATGATAATACTTTCTTGGAACATCAGGGATCTCAACACCCCTGATAAACAATGCTTGTTTATGTGTTATCTCTTCTCCTCGAAGGCGAGTGTGGTGTTTCTTCAAGAAACAAAGATGGCCACGGCGGAAGATTCTGCGCTCTAGAAAAATTTAGTTAAGAGCTAGAATTTATTCTTCTCCAATGCTACCAGAGCCTTGGGGGGCTTGGGATTCTGGTGGAAGGAATTTCAGGTTCAGGTTGATCTTATCCCCCAGAATCATAGTTGGAATTTGGACCAGGTTTTCCCAAAACATTTTCATTCGGTCTTCTACCTTCTTATCGTGTATAGTCCAAATAGCATAATTGGAAAAAGAGAGGTTTGGCAAGACATCTCCAGGTCTTTGCTCCCCCTCAAGGATCAACTATTTCTTCTTGGTGATGATTTCAATGTTATCACCTCTAAGAAAGATTTAAAAAGGTGGTATTTCTAGAAATTGGCAATCCCAGGCAAATTTTTGTTCCTTTATCTCTGACAAATTTCTTTTAGGTATCAAGCCCAAGCAAGGTTGGTTCACATGGAGCAATCGTAGGAAGGGCTTCAGTAATATTTCTGAAAGGCTCGACAAGTTCTTAGCCGACCCTAAGTGGTCTCTGACTAATGTTGTCTTAGAATGCTTGATTCTGATTCTACCCTGGTCTGGCTCTGATCACTTCCCAGGTTTCCCTATCAGTCAATATCGAATTTTCCCCTCACAAATACCCTTTTAAGTTTGAGCTTATGTGGCTGAGGGATGCCTCTCTGGAAAACAAAATTTCGCAATGGTGGCACTCCTATCAAGTTGAAGGTTCAAAAATGTTGGTGTTTGCACAAAAACTAAAACTTCTCAAAAAGGATCTAAGATCTTGGAACAAATCTTGTTTAAGAATATCTTCCAAGAAAAGGCTAGAGTGGAAGCCGAGTTGAAAGCTCTGAATGAGTTAATTTGTCTCTTGGCATGGGGGTGGTGGATTTTCTTCTGGAGAATTCTTTACTAGCCAAACTTGGTGAATTGCTTCTGTGTGAGGAGTTCTTCTAGAAACAAAAATCGTAGGAATTGTGGCTTAAGGATGGGGACAGGAACACAAAGTTTTTTCATTCATCCGTAAAAAGCAAAGCGGATCTCATCTTTCATCTCCGAGATAAAGAGTCATGATGGTATTGTCCTCTCTGATCAAAAATAGATTTCTGATGAAGGGGTTTGGTTCTTTACTTCCCTCCTTCAAGGTGACATTGCATCCTTTGATTCAGATCAATCCTCTTTCCTTGACAATATCCCGACGCTGGTCACTGATTCTCAAAATGTGGCCCTTCTTAAGCCCTTCACTATGAGTGAAGTGGAGAAAGTGGTTTTCTCTATGGCCAAGAACAAATCTCCTGGTCTGGATGGTTTTTAGTCTTGATTTCTTTCAAAAAAATTGGAACATCGTTGGCTATGATGTTTGGGCAGCTGTGGAAGAATCTCATAGATCCCATTCAGTGCTTAAATCACTAAACTGTACCTTTATAAGTCTCTTCTTGAAGATCGCTCAAACCCTCTTCATTCGTGGACTTCAAGTTAGTTTCTTTATGCAATACCTCCTACAAAATCATCTTGAAATCCATTGCTTCCAGACTCAAAGGGCTGTTAGAACCTATGATCTCTCCGGAGCAATCTGGTTTCTTGCCGGGGAGGTCAAATTTTTTGATGGTATTTTTCTCTCTCATGAACTCATTCATTCTCTCTCGTGCAATAAATCCCTAGGTATGTTACTAAAAATAGATATTAGCAAGGCCTTTGACAAGATCAACTAACGTTTTCTAATCATAATCCTTAGAAACTTTGGTTTTTTCAGTTTAATTTTGTAATTGGGTGTTCAGTTGCATAGCTGGGCCTTCTTTCTCTATGTTAATTAATGGTAATGTTGAAGGTTTCTTTGAAGGTAATCAGGGTATAAGATAGGGCAACCCTCTCTCCTCTTTTCTCTAATTTTAAGTGGTTAACTTGCTGAGTAGGGGCCAACAGCAATAAAGTTCAGGAAGGAAAATTGCAGGGATTAAGAATTACATAGGGGGTGGATCCTATTTCTCACCAGCATTTCATGGATGACACTTTATTTTTTGGAAAATCCAACATCTAGGAGGCCAGAGAACTGAAGGGGTTGCTCGATGCTTATGCATTCACTACTGGAACAGAGGTTAGCCATGTCAAATCCTTCATCTTATTTTTCAACATCCCGCCTTCTCTGAAAGATAGAATTATTGGCATCTTCAGTTTCAAAAATGGCTCCCTTTCGGTCAAATATCTTGGTGTGCCTTTGTTTTGTGGCTCAGGTTCAGATCTCGATGTGGAATGATCTCCTCTCTTCAGTTAATTCAAAAATCAACTCCTGGAAAGTAAAATTCCTACCACTATCTGGAAGACTGGTCCTCATCAAATCTATTTCTTAGTGCCTCCCCCTTATACATGCTTTCCATACTAAAAAATCCCTAAAAAGTGTTCTATCAAAGCTTATCGGGATTATGTGAAAGTTCCTATGGAAAGGTCCCTCTATGGAAAGGAAAATCCCATTAATCAACTAGGAAACTTTGTCCAAACCCAAAGATCTAGGCGGGGTTGGCATCCTCAACTTGGGTATTCAAAACTTGGCCCTGGGCGCCAAGCTTGTCTGGAATCTCCTCAAAAAACCTCTTTGTCTTTGCAGCCAAGTGGTGGAAAAAAAATATTTTGGGGCACATCTTCCAAAATCAATTCTCTACATTGTTGATCCCCCTCATTGTTGTCATATATGGAACTTCTTATTTGAATGTCAGGAGCTCATCTTATTCAATGCGGCCTGGGAAAATTGAAAAAGGTGATAGGGTGTTATTCTGGGATGATCCTTAGAATGGTTTTCCCGTACTTGGGGAAAATCCTAAGTTTGGGGAAATCAAAAGGTTCTTAGTTGAAGAATGGGGACCATATGTTTCCAACTATGGGCTGATTTCAGAAAATTTTCCTGCTCTATTAGAATGGAAAATTATTGATCACCTAAATATCTCTTTGGAAACTAGGGATAGTTTTCTCTAGGATCTGTAGGAACGTCAAATAGTGCTTTCTCGGGGGTAATGATGAAATTTTCTGGACTGCAGACTCTTCTAGGAAATACTCCCTGCGTTGTGGCTATAAACTATTACATACTGAGTAGGAAGTTAAGGCTCTAATATAGAAGGCATGGTGGTCCCCCTCGTGTCCCCCTAAAGCTGGCCTTTTAACTTGGATGGCTTTCAAAGGCAAAATTTCTCACTCAAGAAAGAAGGAAGGGATTTGGTTTTCATGGTCCCTTAATGTGCTTTTTGTGTGAGAAGCATGAGGAAGTTCAGTTATCATCTTCTGCTTCATTTCCCATTCATAGCTGAATGTTGGAGTCAGTTGTGTCTCAGGCTCAATCTCCCGTGGGTCCAGCCCTCTACACTCTCAGCAGCCATTTTGGCTTGGCCTTTAAACCTCCACTCTGGCACTCACTCCCTGATTTGGCTGTGTGGTATCGTCCTACTTCTCTGGCGACATCTGGTGGGAATGTAACAAAAGGAATCTTTAGGGAGGAGCATAACTCGGTGGACAAGGGTCATTCTCAGGTTGGAATGGGCTATCTATTAAGCAGGTTTCTACTAATTGGTCCCATGCTTTCAATTCACTTCTCCAACATTGACAAGGAAATCAAACAGCACTAGCATAGAATCATCAAGCATAGAGCAGGTGCTCTAATAGCCCTTTCGATCTCCTCAGCCTCACTCCGTCAATTAGCCTGTTGGCTCCCCCATCACCCCGAGGTTTTCCTCAAACCTAAATTTTGATGGAGAAGCCAGAGGAAACCCAGAGCATCTCCAGTGCTAGATGCATTATAAGAAACGAAAAGGGATTATTGGTCTATGCCACCTCCTATAAGCTCAACGATGGAACTTGTAATTTGGTTGAACTACAAGCTCTGAGAAAAAGGTCTAGATCCAGAAACCTCCTTAAAGATAGAAAATCTGGAAATCGAAGGGGATCTTGCTAGTAATTGTGAATGCCATATTTAAAAATAAAGCCATGTCTTGGAAAATATACTTAGGAGTTAAAAAGGTCCTTTGGAAAACTCGGAAATTTTAGTGCCTAGAACATTAAGCACGTGTTTCGGCAAAGTAAAAATTATGTGGACAAGTTGGTGAATGTAGTGATTGAGAAAACACAACATAAGATAGTGGCATTCAATTCCAAAGCGTGGGAAGGATTGGGGATATTAATCTCATGCGAGGCATATTTTAGAACACACGTCGTCTAAATGATACACTTGCAGGATGTGAAGGGTCTATTTAATGGCTTTGGACAAGGGCTTTTCCTTATATTTTCTTCTCCCTCCTTTTGATTTCTATCATTGTCCCTTGTCTGCTGCAAACTACCTTGAGTTGTGATCTACATGAAATGGCATTTCATTCCAGGATAATATACAACCAGCTGAAAAGAATTTTTCGTCTCTCCTGCGTCAAAGAATTGGGTGCCATTAAAGGAATTCATGGGCAGAAGACTATCTATCTACTTTTGGTTGGTCACACATCAAAAATGGTGTTGACTTCTATATTCATAACAACCTACTGATAATTCGTTCCTCTAAAGCGGATTTCATGTGTTGGTAAATGTACAATGGAAAAGTGACAAGCGAGCGTGGGAATCTACAAGTAACTCTTCCTCGCACCCGACCTCCCGAGGTCGTGCCGAGACAGCCGGTGGGGATGGAATATGTGTGGGATACAGACAAAACTAGTTAGGCAATCTAATGTCTTCTATACGCACTAGTGGAAATTGTGAATCTAAGGCAAAGAAGGCCCTCCTAACCTGAACTGGTGTGATAGATCAATCAGCAAGGATGACTACTCGAAGGCTCCAATCAATATCGAGCTCTAGCATGATTCGGTCTATAGGTTGTGGAATACATGGAAAATGACCTGGGATAGTTTCGTGTATGTCTCTAGAATAAGGTCATAGGGTGGATGGTAAATATAGTTGACTCTATGGGTGATTCTCTGGCCTAGTCCAGAACTCCTTAGCTTTGTTAGCTGTTGTATCTAGTAAGGATAATTGTTTGATGATGATAGGTGGAAGTGGAGTGGATCTGAATACTAGTGTACGTAGGCCAGTATCTATGTCTGATTCACCCATGGATTCGTTGGGCTGTGGGATTTGTGGGTCACAACCGTATATTCGTGGTTGTTGCAGTCCTGCTATGGTCATGTATGGAATCAGTCCCTAATCCCTAGTACCCAATAATCGTATGCTTTCTCAGCTTCTATATTTAAGAATTAATAACTGTGCGATCTTCTCAGAATATCTTACAGTTGTTCGTGCAACCTGAATTCTTAGGCTGGTATCTATATCTATGAGGGTGTCTCCTGCGTCTGGCTATGGGACCAAAGGATCACAACCAAACGTTTGCTCTCTTTCAAATCCCTCCACAGTCATGCGGGCATGTATCTAGGGTAATCTGTAGTTTGGTTGACTTGACCAAAATATGTGTGCTTGGTCGTCTTCTATGTTTAACCCGTGCAGTTGGAAACTGATTTGTTGCAAGTTTACCGTTGTTCGGAAGACTTGGATCCTGAGATTCTGATCTATGTCAGTTATGGCTGTGATGAGATTGGGTTGGGGCACGATTGGCTCGAATATGTATTCTCTGGGCTCCCTAGGTCCCGTGATTGTCATACAAAAGCAACAATATAGATTAACTACAGCAAAGTGAAATTTAACTACTTTGAATATATCTATAGCATATATGATTTCTCTATTTTTGTATTTTCTGATGAACTATTCGAATGAATCTAAAAGAGTAACTGTTTAACATATCTAGAATTGACAGCTAAAATAACAATTTAAAACAAACAAAATAACCGAGTATAGCTATTTGTTTGTGCAATTTGTAGATCTATTCTAAACAATGAAATAATTGATCTAATCTATTTGCAAGACTCTTGATCCTACCTCAGAAGTGAGGAATGAATCATAGTCTCTCAGAAACTATCAATCCCCACAACTTCCCTGGCAATATCGAAAGTGAAATTGACTGAAATAAAGTGATTAACTACTCTATTTGATATGTTTCTAATTTAGAACTTTGAAAGCTAGAACCTGGATTCTGCAGAACAGTGGCGAATCCGATGGTGTGTGTGATCTTGTCCCCTCAGTGTGATCTCCTCGTTCCTTCGTGTTCACTTGGATCCAGAAAAGCGTGTAATGCTAGCATCAACAGAAGTAGATATTGGGACAAAGGCAGCTTAGGATACAGACTGAATACAATGCGAGTAGGAGAGAGATAGCGCAAGAGTACAGAGCTTGGCTTATGCAATTCCTAGCGGGATTTATTGCGAGTCATGCAACATAAAATGTCCAGAACCTGAAACTATCCTATTTGAAGAACAAAACCTGCAACTTTAATGGCTTCCTATTGAAAACAAACTATTCTACTCCAATGGATTGGATAAAATATCAACAGCACTTGCACAAGATGGATATGTGGCTTCCTAACAGCAAAACAACACTAACTAGGCATGCAATGAAAGAAACTAAGACTTCTAAAAAAAATGAAAGACTAATCTATTGCAATGAGAAATTCAGAGGCAAATTTGAGGGGCCATTTGCTTGAGCACAAGCCAACTATTTATAGCATTTGCATTTACCCAAGGTAAAAACCAAATAGAACTCTTAAACTATAAACAATGGCAAAACACTATTCCAGGGAACCAGAATCATAAATGCAAGCTTATGGCGGTGAAAGAAAGCTGGTAAAACATTGAAATTTACGTGAGTCGTGTTAAAAGAGCTTTCTGGAAAACGCGTAAAGGACCGCTGCCCTGAGCAGGGTGGCGGTTACAGGACCGCCGCCCTATTCAGGGCGGCGGTCACGAGACCGCCGCCCAGGCAGGGCGGCGGTTTCATCACTGAAGAGCAAAAGGCCAAGAAAAGAGGGGAAAAGGGAAAAACAAAGTACGCGGGGGCTAAGCGGGGCATGCGGGATGTTAACGCACACTTGGAGAGATCTTTTCTGGATCCCGAACACCTTGCGAGGAGACCTGTATCATCATTGGGGCACATGTTACGTTGTTTCGGTAGTGCAATACCTTACAATTTTGGGTACGTACATATTGCCTCCCCTCGGAGAAGCATTTTAGCCATGAAGAGGCGTAAAACGGTGGGTCCAACTATGGCGGTCCCGAAATGGGAAGTTAGCAGTTATACCTGATACGTCTGTGTGTTGAAATGACGCCGTCCAAAATTCCTTCTACTTGCAAAATGAAAAGAGAACTCAAGTGCAGATAGACACAATAGTTTGGAAAATAAACGCTAAAATAATAGGAAATGAGAACGTACCATTTGTGCGGGGATAAGAACTTACCTCCGTCGGCGCTCCAAACCTGTGGAAAAGGCATTTAAAACGAATCAGGCTGCTATATATATGAAAGCGGGCCCATTTTCCTATTCATTTGCGTGAGTTGATTTGATTGATTCTGAGCTCTGGAACCCACGGTGACGGTTTCTTTGCGCGAGTAGAGTCAAAACGTTCGTGACATGGAGAGTGATCATGCCTCCACGAGCAGAAACATCGACCCGTGAGATCACATGTTAGTTTTCTTCAATTTATCCTTTTTACCCCCCTTAATTTTAAAATGCTAAAATCTTTGTCATGGGGGGGCTAATTTTTGAAAATGTTAGTGTTAAAAGGTCCATCTAGGGGGGGGCGCCTACTGGGTAGGCTTTGTTTTTCAGCTAAAATGGTCATTTTTTAGCGTTTTTAGGCCTTTCAAATTATAAAACCCTGTAAAATGGGTTTTCGGCACAACGACCGCCGCCTTGCCCAGGGTATTCGTTAAAAAGACCACCTCCCTGAACAGGGTTACACGACCACTACGCCCTTAAGGTAGGCGGTTACCAAAACCACCTCCCTGCTCAGGATAAATGTGGTAAGGTTTCGACACAGAATGCCAAAAGAACATCTGTTTGAGATTGTTTTTGTATTTTTAACATTTCTACATGTTTTCATGATTTTTCCAGTATTACTCGGATTCTAACTTGCTCTGTTTTGATGTTTTTTTGGGTGTATGCAGGCATTAGAGAGGAGTATATTCGGTGGAGCCGGGAGAGGGAGTGTGACTAGCTCCCAGCAGTGTTAGAATTGCCCTCTCACAAGACGAGGAGGATACTCTTCAGAGGGATGGTATACTGCGTATATCGCGTGTGCTCCCACGTTGCTCCATCCAGTCACATTCTTTGTGACTTGTTTTCATATTGGGATGCTGATGAGGAACACCTTCCGATTACCAGGGGTCCGCGGTGAGTGTACGATCACTTTGGAGGATGTTTATTGCATCTTGGGGGTCTCGATCATTGGGAGACGTCTATTACCCTTGAGATAGCAGGTTCGTGGGCCCAGATAGCACAGTGGGCCACATACATGGGAGATGCAGTCATCTCCACGGGTTCGAAGAAGGGGGTCAGAGTTCGATCCATTCCTAATTTTCCCATCCCCTTGCTTCGCCAGGCTATTATGGGGATCCTTGCCTCGAGATTGATCGGGGACAAGGGAGGAGACACAATGCTATACTGTTGGTCCCCCATCATTGCATAGATAGAGGGACATGGCCGGATATATGCCTGGGGAGCAGATATTCTTGGGACTACCTACCATGATTTATACAGGGTAGTCCATTTACAGGGGCAGTCCTTGAGCCACCCGACCCTGGTCATGAGTTGGGTCTATGAGCACTTCATCCCCTATGGCAGAGGTGTAGAGGTGATAGATCCCGGAGCTATGAGGGCAGCTAGATGGATAGATATGTCGGTGCTCCGAGCACCTCATTAGCCAGTTGCTTCTCTGACCACTGCTGATATGGAGGCCACACCGTATCAGACTATGGCAGGTATATGGGGTGAGGAGGCTCTTACTTTGATCTCCTGCTCCACCACAGGGAAGCTTATTGATAGAGTGGGGCGAGTGGAGATACACCCCTTTGGCCGAGTTCCTCAACAGTTTGGCCTACCTTACATGGGCATGCTTCCCCCAGTAGCGCCAGTATACAGGTCAGTTCAGAGAGGCCAGAGGGGGTCCTAGAGGCTGGGTTGGACAGTGGTTACTCCCAGCGTTCCTATTGCGGCCAGGAGGGTAGTACGTGCCAGAGGGAGAGCCGGTGCGCCTCAGGCACCCTTGCTTCAGATTGCCGCGGGTCCTGCCCATAGTAGCGATGACCCTATTGACATAGACTCTAAGAGTCCGAGGAGTTTACAGGGGGAGAGACAAAGGAGGACAGTGATCCTGAGTGGCATGACACTCAGGATATTATGCAGGCAGCGAGGGCCGAGCAGAGTGCAGAGAGAGTTACTCTGGTTTCAGAGGAGCCACTCTCCCAGGGCCATGGTGGGGAGGATGAGTCTGTTGCGGGGTGCTACGTTGCTCCAGTCACAGGAGCAGCCCCTCAGTCAGTGGCGGCATCCGTGGCAGGTGCTGACCCTAGCGATCCATCCTGGAGGCCTGGTGATCCAAGTAAGTTACCATCCTTCCTTTTAATGTTTGTTTTTAGTTAGGATCTCCTTAGTTGCTATCTCTCCTTTTGTTTTATCTTGTATTTCTAATCTCTTGTTTTGTTTTTAATTTGTTTTCTCCTTTGTTTGCAGAGACCGCCGATGAGTGGCGGGACTTGATTCGCAGGGTATGCACCGATACCCTGATGATCCCCATGGAGAGGACCCGCGCAGAGTTGTCTGTGGATGCTGGGGAGCCCTCAGCAGCTGGTAGACATACTGACGTCTTTGCCCCAGTCTGGCATGTGGCCAGGATGGTATCGACTCTTCGCACGGAGCTAACGGGGTATAGGACGGCCGAGCGCTTGATGAGGAGTCATTCTCGTGGCGAGACTGTGGCTGCCCCTCGGGATCCTAAGCCCTCCGTGCACTCAAAGCGTCGGCGTAGCCGGAGTCCTAGGCATGGGCGTGCGCCTTCAGAGGGGTCTCGTAGGGATTGAGAAGCCACTTGGCTCTCCTAGATTTTGTATGATACATTATTTTGTATATCCCGGGCTCTTTGAGCGTTTTGACCATGCTTAGTGCATGATGGCATTGTACAGAAACTTTGATCATTCATATATATATATATATATATATATATTCTTTTGGATCAAAACCCTTGGTATCTATGGCTTACTTTCCATTTTTGTTTCTTCATGTGAGTTATGATGTTATGCATGTATGCTCTTTAGAATGTATGCAATGGAGAACAAATGATGCAAGTGTTTATTTTCCTTTTGTATTTCATGATGCTGATATATGATAATGTAGATACAATGTGACTTTGAATCTTAGTTTCTGTAAGCAATTTTGGATACTTCATATTTGTTTTGGCAAAGTGGTGAAGATAAACTGATATGATGAGCAGATAAACCTGCCCCTACTCCTAACTCCACACAACTAGTAAGATGCGAGGGCTCATCACCGAGAGTTGGGAAGGGCGCAAGTTATGAAATGTGTTGAAATGATAGTGATGAAAGATAGACAAAGCTTTGGCGGAACCAAATTAGGATGCCACAAGCCTACTCCACTCGAGTGACTTCATAGTTTTGGATGCAACTTGCTTTGCGGTTTATCTAGACTTAGATCCGTAGATGGCCACATGGTAGACAAAATCTGGGCTTTTAGGATTTTGAACTCTCTTGGAATTTTGGACATCCGATTCATTTGTTTTTGACTCAAAGCACTTCAAGATTTGAATTGTTTGTGTATGACCTTTTACATTTGTTTGTCAAGAGGACCCCCTACACTTTGCCCCATGCTACTAGTAAGAAGCGTGGGTTTATCACCGTGGGCAAAGCATAGGCGAGTAAGGGCATTTCCATCCTTTCCCAACCCTACATCACTAGTAAGAGACGCAAGCTCATCACCAAAGGTTGGTGGGGCAAGGAAATGTGTAAAATTAAAATTTTCTGTTTGATCAATATTTGACTTGTTTACTTGAGTAAAATGTCAGTATGTGCTTATTTCCAAAGAGATATACATATGGGATAGATGTGACACCATGAAGCTTCTAGAACAGACCATAGGCAAGACACCTATCCTAAGAAGAAACCAAAAGTGAGAATAAACCTACAGATCTTGGCATGGTTACCGTTAAGACTTTGTCATATCTAGCTTTATTTGATGAAATGATTCCGAGATAATTTGATGCTATCATGGAAATGGAGAAGTATGATTAGAGTGTTTATGCCAACAACATCATGAGTTTGTAATGAATTGCTTTGAGAACAAAATTCCTTGATCACAATTTTTGTACGAAACAAGCGGACAAAATGATCTTAATCTATATGAAGATGCAATGTAGATATAGCTATAAATAGTGCTAGTTGCTTACGCGTAGAACCGCTTGAGGTGTAGGGAATTGACTGTTTCACCAAATTCCTCACCTTCCAGCGTACATAAGAGGTATGCACCATTTCCATAGTCCTTCATGACTCGGTATGGGCCCAACCATTTGGGCCGGAACTTCCTTCCTTCGCTGGTCTTTTTGTCGATCCAACTGTCTAGCCTTAGAACTAGATCACCTTCATATATGTCGTGTTCATAGACTTTCTTGTTATACTGCCGGCACATCCGGTCAGCATAGACTCTGTGCCGCTGTTCAGCATCTAACCTAGCTTCATCTAGGCTTTCTAGTTGGGAAAGACGTGCTTCTCTATAAGCATCTTCATCCAGGATCCCTTGTAACGAAATGTGGAGACTGGGTATTTCAACCTCAAGCGGGAGAACTGCTTCTGCCCCGAATACTAGCGAGAAAGGAGTCGCTCTTGTTGGTGTTCTTATTGAGGTTCGGTGGGCCCATAAGGCCGGATATAACTTCAAATGCCAATCTCGTTTGTTTTCTTTCATTGTTTTAAGGAGAATGGCTTTTAATGTTTTGTTTGTCGCCTCAGCCTATCCATTGGCTTGAGGGTAATATAACGAAGCCGTATGATGGCTTATTTTAAATTTATTACACAATTCGTGAACTTCGTCATTCTTAAAAGAAGTTCCATTATCTGAGATAATGATTTGCGGGACACCATACCTGCAAATGATTTGGTTCAAAATGAACTTGGCGATTACAGAACCTGGTACAGTAGTAAGAGGCATAGCCTCTACCCACTTGGTAAAATATTCGGTGGCCGTGATTATAAAATTATGGCCGTCGGTGGACGAGGGAGAGAATTTCCCTATCAAATCTAGGCCCCATGTGGAAAAGGGCCACGGAGTGGCGATCGGTTGTAGAGCTTGTGCTGGCATGTGAATCTCGTGGGAAAATTCTTGACACTTATGACATCTGCGTACAAACTCTACTGCGTCGTGTTCTAGAGTGGGCCAGAAATAGCCCATTCGATGTATTTTACGAGCGGTGGCATGGCCACCGAAGTGGCCTCCACACATTCCACTGTGAGATTCATGGAGAATCTTCTTGGATTCTTCTGTGTCAACACATCTTAGAAGCATTCCATCGAACACTTTTCGATAGAGCACTTGCTCTATAACGATGTATTTTGCTACGATAATGCGTAACCGCCTTCTTTGTTGCAGAGTAGCACTTTCTGGATACGTATGGTCCATGATATAATTAATGATATCAGTGTACCAAGGACACTCAGAGATAGGAGGTCTGGTTTCAATGTAGTATACGCACTCATCTGGAAAATCCAGATCTACTAGATTACCTCCATCTAATGGGTTATCAGCTAACCAATCCATGATGATTTGTCCCTTAATGACTTCTGATTTACAAATGTTAATTCGAATTCTCCCATTAAGGTTATAAAACATCCAGCCTTTTTAGACAAGGACCCTTGCGTGAGGAAAGTTCGTAAATGGTCTGTTTTTACCATGACCCTTGTTTCTTGATTTAGCATATAATGTCTTAAGCGTTTGGTTGCAAAGACTATGGCGAGGCATTCTCGTTCTGCTTGTGTATAACATGTTTCATAGTCAAGCAACGTTTGGCTAATGAAATAAATCACACGTTCTCTCTTGTCATCATCTTCTTGAGCCAGCATACAGGCTAGCGAGACATTGGTAGCTCGCGAGTATAAAATTAACGGGTGATCTAGCTTAGGTGGCATTAGCGTAGGTGGTGATAACAAGAAACACTTAACTGCGTCGAAAGCTTCATTGCAATCTTCAGTCCAATCAATGCTATAATCTTTCTTGAGTAGATTGTTGATTGGATGAATGGTGAAACTTAAGTCCGGGATGAATCTCCAGATTGCACCAAGCTTTCCGAGAAAAGACCTGATTCCAGATTCATCCGAAGGTGGGACCATTTCGAGGATAGCCCGAATTTTGGTTGGGTCAACATCTATCCCTCGTGACGATATGATGTAACCTAGGAGCTTCCCTCCTGTTACACCAAAGACGCATTTTTCTGGATTTAGCATGACTCCGTATTCTATCAGACGTGAAAGAATGATGCGAAGTACTTCCAGATGGTCACAACGCTTCTTGGCCTTAGCCAACAAGTCATCTACGTAGGATTCCATGATTTTATGAATTAGATCGTGAAATATATATGTCATAGCTCGCTGGTATGTGGCACCAGCGTTCTTGAGACCAAATGGCATAACAACATAGCAATAAGTTCCCCAAGGAGTTATAAACGTGGTTTTAGCTTGATCTTGTTCAGATATTCTGATTTGATTGTATCCCGAGAATCCATCCATGAGAGACAAAAGTTCAAATCCAGCTGTTGCATCAACAATGACATCAATGGATGGTAATGGGAAGTCGTCTTTAGGACACGCTTTGTTGATGTCTCAGAAATCTATGCAGATGCATATCTTCCCATTCTTTTTGAGAACGGGAACGATATTAGATACCCATTGAGAGTAATCGACTGGTTTGATGAATCCTACTTGGAGGAGCTTTATTACTTCCTCTTTCACCATGAGAGCTACCTTAGGTTTCATCGGTCTCGACTTTTGTTTAATTGGCTTTGCATCTAGATTTAGTGACGAGGTTGTGCACCGCAATGTGGGGTGCAACTCTTGTCATTTCCTTATAATTAAATGTAAAATCCTTCTGATGTTCCTTGAGGATTCAAGTGTGTATTTCTACTTCTTCTGGGGTTAACGAGGATCCTAGTTTTAAAATCTTTGGTTCATCCTCTGTTCTGATGTTAATATCAATTGTTTCTTCGATTAAAGAGGCGTTACCTTCTTCAAACTCAGGCAGGGCTGGAGGTAAATCCAAATCGTCTCCATTCTCGACTGAGTATATGCTAAGTTCCTTTTGTGGGAGAAGCTCCATCATGGGATTCCCGTAAGTAGGAAGATGAATGTGGGATTAAGGACAAATCTATCACGTGATGGGAGAGATGTAATGCTGCATAGGCGTTTAAGTAATCAAGAGTGGTTGTATCACTATCAATGTGGTCTAGGATAGTAGATTTGTTTTCATCTTTGTTTTTAAAAGAGGGCTTGTCATTGTTTTTATCAATGGTTCATCACGAAGGGATACCATGAAATGGGTATCCTCTAACTTACTGTTTGGAGTGAAGCGTGATGCTGAAGTTGCTATTGAATCAGCGAGAAGATTTTTCTCTCGCGGGATTGCTTCAATTGATATGAAGTCAAACTCCTTGCTTAAATCTAATACAGCTGTTTTGTAAAGCTGTAAATGCTCGGCTTTCGTTTCATATATCTCAGAGACTTGGTTCGCTACCAATTGTGAGTCTCCTAAGACTCTGACGTTATCAACACTGATTCTCTTAGCTAAGATGAGGCCAAGGAGGAGGGCTTCGTACTCAGCGCCATTGTTTGTGCATTCAAAATTTAGTTTAAAGGCAAATGGTAGGACTTTTCCCTTGGGAGAAGTAAGGATTATACCTGCCCCAGCTCCATAACGACATCTAGCCCCATCAAAATGGAGAGTCCAATATTTAGCTGGGAGTATGAGATGTTGGGATATTTGTTGTGTTAACATCTTCTACCTCTACCATGCAGAGATCTACCGCTGGGAGAGAACCGACACCCAGGGAATATCCCACGCCTACAGAATCAAATGGTAGGAACATTGGTAGATCCTGTTCTAATAATTCAACAATTTTTGCAGTAGTTCCTAATGATACTGTTTCTACAGTGTTAGCCTCATCTTTGGGGGCTGGGGTTGCCTTGGCTAGGCTCATAGTTTCAAAATCTGTCGTAGGTACCAACTTTTCTTCTGGTTTTGCGTCGGTAGGTTTGTTAAGTTGGTTTGTTGGGAGTTCAAACTCCGAGTGCATGCCTGGTATTTTCTTTAAGTCAGCTAGGTGTACATCGAATGGTTTTGGATCACCTTTGGCTACGAATATCTTCCCTAAGTGTAAAAACCTTACTTCTTGAAATAGTGTAGAAGGGATTGCCTTCATGCGGTGTATCCATGGTCGGCCGAGGATCATATTATAGTTAGTTTCCCGATCTATAATATAAAACTCAGTCAGGATGGTCTTGGGTCCTAAGGTGACCGGTAATATTATAGTTCCAACTGAGGTGGCTTTAAGGCTATCATAGCCTCTTAGTGTGTTTCGAGTTGTGGAACAATTGGTTTCTCCATACCCTAGCTTTTGAAGAAAAGAGAAGGGGACTATGTTGACCGCTGCCCCATCGTCTATCATTGCACGCTTTACATAGTTGTTATAAACCCATACTTGCAAATGTAAGGCTGGATCACCTCGGCGTGTGATCTCAGCATCTGTCGGCATTTTGTTTATTTCGAATATGAATTCGACATCCCTATCCGCCTGTCCCGGGGGATGAACATCAAAGTCTATATGATTTACCTGTGTTTCAGGAGGTGGAGTGATGTTAACTAAATGACCTAAACCTAATGCTTCTAAAAGAGCAGCCCTGTGGGCAGGAGAGTTCTTTAGTAAGTCTAAAAATGAAATGTGCGAGAAGGTTTTTGTTAGGTCGTTAATTAAATCATAGGCACCCACAGGTTTTGCTACTACTTGTTGGAAGTTATCTGTCTCTGGTAGGTGGCTTGGACTTGGCTGAGAGAAATACTCTCGTGTCCTTGTTACAGCTTCGATGGGTAGTTCGGCGTCTAATTCTACTAAACCGACTATCTTAGGTCGTGGCTGACTCCCTAGTTGTGGCGCAACTAATGGATTTAGCGAAGTTGAAGCTTCATGATCATTGTTTCCTGTCATTACGCTCTTGTTTGTCCCAGTTAGATTTAGCCTATTGTTATCGTGATTTGGGAGTGGATCATTAAAGATCTTGAGGGGTGCATTTTGAGGGGAAACTGCCCCTGAAAAAGTATTTAGATGCTGGTGACGTAGGATCTGCCAAGAACATATCCATGAAAAGTTGTCTTTGTTCATCTGGCAAGCGTTGCATGAATTTATTGTAGTCACGGCACGTTCTAGTGTCATGGCCCCGAATTTTGTGGAAACCACAATACGAATTAGGATTGTAATTCCTAGTTTGTTGGTTTGGTGCGTATTGTGGCCCAAAATTTTGATCAAACCGTTGCCTATTAGGATTAAAATTTTGTTTGTTGTCTTTGGTTTGAATTCTGGTTTTGGTACCTAGTTGAATTTTGGCTTGGACCCTGTGTGGGATTTTTCCGTTGTTGTTGTTGTTGTGGATGATTAAAATCCACTGTATTGATTGTCGGGTAAAGTTGTTGTTTCGTTGGTTGTTTATTTGTGATGGAGTATTGATAACATTTACCTTCTTAGGCTGGTCGGTTACTCCATCTGTTGTTACACCCTGATTTTTATTAAGGATTTTAGGTCCTTGATTGACGTTCGTGGTAGTAGGATAAGTTGTAGTGTTCTGGTTGGAGGTGATTAACCTCCCATTTGCTCCATATGTTTTGCGACCACTATCAATTGCCGCTTGATCTATTCAGAGAGCGCTCTCAAGTACTTCATCGTAAGTTCTTAATGGGAACTTCTGGACTTCTTCCTTCACCTCTCTGCTAAGAGAATGAAGGAATAAATCGCATAGTTCCATCTGATCCATGTTTGGAGCACTTGCCGAAGAATAAAGAACTGTACGCCACCTTTGGATGAAATGGGCGACAGATTCGTTGTGTTCTTGCTTGATGTGTAAGAATTCCCTGATTCCTGTCCTTAATAATTTGTTCATGTCAAAGGCCTTGATGAATTCTGACACGAGTTGCTTGAACGAATGGATGGAAGCCTCAGGTATTCTATAATACCAATCGAGAGCGATGCCTTCCAAGGTTTTTGGGAATATTTTAGCAACAACCCCATCCCATGGGAGTAGTTCTCGAATGGCTGTAGCGTAAGCCTTGATATGTGCGTTCGGATCTCCCTCACCTTTGTATTTGGGCAAGTCGGGAAGAGGTCTTGGAAGCATGACGCTTCGTATGGTGAAATCTAAGGGCTCTTTCAAATATTCTGAGTAGGTCCCTATCGCATAGGTTTCGACCATTGATGGTGCCTGTTGAGGGAGCGGCGGTGGAATGGGTTGTTGACATGGCATAGCGTACATGTTAGTGGGGGCGTAAGGAAACCCCTGTGTTTGAGGAACCATGCCAGGAGAGGAGAACAAATCCCCTTGTGGTGATTTGGAGTACATGTTTAAGTATGCGGGGTATTATCCAAGAATGGATTACTTTGTATTAGACCGGGAGGAGCGGTGTTAGAAATGGCAGCTCTTGTTGGGGTTTGTTGTGAATACTGAGGAGTCATGCCTAACGTGCCTACTCCTGTGAGGAGGTCTAATTGGCTAGGATGGTGTGGAGGATTGGAACTTCCTGCCTGCATAAATTGTGAATTTTGACTTGCTTGGGTAAGTTCTAACTCCCTAACCTTTTCTACTAGAGCTGAAATGACTTCATTTGGTGAAGTCACAATACTTTGCCTTGACGACGTTTGTTGTATATCATGGTGTTGTATAGGCATGTGATATCCTGCTATGAACTGATCGCTGCCCTGCCAAGTTTCCCCGAGGGCATTTCCTATATGACGTGGTATGGAGGTATTTTCTTGGAAAGAGATTTCAGGTTGTGTTTGTAAACCTCCTATAGGTGGGTACATTCTTTGAGAACGTTGTTCATTCCTGGCATAACGTACCGAATGTTCATCATCTAAACCCAGGTATGAGTCTGATTGTCTACTAATTTTTGGTCTAAGTAGTACCTGAGGAGACGAACTTGATTCTCCTGTGAGCGTCATATTGTTTGAGCCTGAAGGCTCTGTTTGCCGTGTTTGAGTGAACTGATCCAACTCCTCTGTTCGGAGGGATGAGGTATATCTAATCCTTGGAGTTTGTGTTGACAACTGGTTAGTTGAGTAGTTATCACCCCATACTGAGAGTGAGGGTGATGATTGTCTATTTTGTTGGGCGTAGTATGCCTCAAGGCCCAAGAGGGGTCTGCCATATGCATCGAATCCCGACATATTCGGGGGGTATATGAATACCCACAGAATAATGGGAAGGAGCGAAGGTGATGGTAAAAGCTAATGAGGTAATAAAGATGAAAGAGTCGTTTAATTTTGTTGGTGACGCTGATTTGAAAGAACTAGTAGAAATATGACTCCAGAACCAGAAAGTAGAAATTTCACGTCGGGTTCACCAATTTTGTACGATGGAAAAGTGACAAGCGAGCGTGGGAATCTACAAGTAACTCTTCCTCACACCCGACCTCCCGAGGTCGTGCCGAGACAGCCGGTGGGGATGGAATATGTGTGGGATACAGACAAACTAGTTAGGCAATCTAATGTCTTCTACACGCACTAGTGGAAATTACGAATCTAAGGCAAAGAAGGCCCTCCTAACCTGAACTGGTGTGATAGATCGATCAGCAAGGATGACTGCTCGAAGGCTCCAATCAATATCGAGCTCTGGCGTGATTCGGTCTATAGGTTGTGGAATACGTGGAAAATGACCTGGGATAGTTTCGTGTATGTCTCCAGATAAGGTCATAGGGTGGATGGTAAATATAGTTGACTCTATGGGTGATTCTCTGGCCTAGTCCAGAACTCCTTAGCTTTGTTAGCTGTTGTATCTAGTAAGGATAACTGTTCGATGATGATAGGTGGAAGTGGAGTGGATCTGAATACTAGTGTACGTAGGCCAGTATCTATGTCTGATTCACCCATGGATTCGTTGGGCTGTGGGATTTGTGGGTCACAACCGTATATTCGTGGTTGTTGCAGTCCTGCTATGGTCATGTATGGAATCAGTCCCTAATCCCTAGTATCCAATAATCGTATGCTTTCTCAGCTTCTATATTTAGAATTAATAACTGTGTGATCTTCTCAGAATATCTTACAGTTGTTCGTGCAACCTGAATTCTTAGGCTGGTATCTATATCTATGAGGGTGTCTCCTGCGTCCGGCTGTGGGACCAAAGGATCACAACCAAACGTTTTCTCTCTTTCAAATCCCTCCACAGTCATGCGGGCATGTATCTAGGGTAATCTGTAGTTTGGTTGACTTGACCAAAATATGTGTGCTTGGTCGTCTTCTATGTTTAACCCGTGCAGTTGGAAACTGATTTGTTGCAAGTTTACCGTTGTTCGGAAGACTTGGATCCTGAGATTCTGATCTATGTCAGTTATGGCTGTGACGAGATTGGGTTGGGGCACGATTGGCTCGAATATGTATTCTCTGGGCTCCCTAGGTCCCGTGATTGTCATACAGAAGCAACAATATAGATTAACTACAGCAAAGTGAAATTTAACTACTTTGAATATATCTATAGCATATATGATTTCTCTATTTTTGTATTTTCTGATGAACTATTCGAATGAATCTAAAAGAGTAACTGTTTAACATATCTAGAATTGACAGCTAAAATAACAATTTAAAACAAACAAAATAACCGAGTATAGCTATTTGTCTGTGCAATTTGTAGATCTATTCTAAACAATGAAATAACTGATCTAATCTATTTGCAAGACTCTTGATCCTACCTCAGAAGTGAGGAATGAATCATAGTCTCTCAGAAACTATCAATCCCCACAACTTCCCTGGCAATATCGAAAGTGAAATTGACTGAAATAAAGTGATTAACTACTCTATTTGATATGTTTCTAATTTAGAACTTTGAAAGCTAGAACCTGGATTCTGCAGAACAGTGGCGAATCCGATGGTGTGTGTGATCTTGTCCCCTCAGTGTGATCTCCTCGTTCCTTCGTGTTCACGTGGATCCAGAAAAGCGTGTAATGCTAGCATCAACAGAAGTAGATATTGGGACAAAGGCAGCTCAAGATACAGACTGAATACAATGCGAGTAGGAGAGGGATAGCGCAAGAGTACAGAGCTTGGCTTATGCAATTCCTAGCGGGATTTATTGCGAGTCATGCAACATGAAACGTCCAGAACCTGAAACTATCCTGTTTGAAGAACAAAACCTACAACTTTAATGGCTTCCTATTGAAAACAAACTATTCTACTCCAATGGATTGGATGAAATATCAACAGCACTTGCACAAGATGAATATGTGGCTTCCTAACAGCAAAACAATACTAACTAAGCATGCAATGAAAGAAACTAAGGACTCTAAACAAAATGAAAGACTAATCTATTGCAATGAGAAATTCAGAGGCAAATTTGAGGGGCCATTTGCTTGAGCACAAGCCAACTATTTATAGCATTTGCATTTACCCAAGGTAAAAACCAAATAGAACTCTTAAACTATAAACAATGGCAAAACACTATTCCAGGGAACCAGAATCATTAATGCAAGCTTATGGCGGTGAAAAAAAGCTGGTGAATCGTTGATTTTTACGTGAGTCGTGTTAAAAGAGCTTTCTGGAAAACGCGTAAAGGACCGCCGCCCTGAGCAGGGCGGCGGTTACAGGACCGCCGCCCTGTTCAGGGCGGCGGTTTCGGTCACTGAAGAGCAAAAGGCCAAGAAAAGAGGGGAAAAGGGAAAAACAAAGCACGCGGGGGCTAAGCGGGGCATGCGGGATGTTAACGCACACTTGGAGATCTTTTCCGGATCCCGAACACCTTGCGAGGAGACTTGTATCATCATTGGGGAGCGTGTTACGTTGTTTTGGTAGCGCAGTACCCTAAAATTTTGGGTACGTACAGTATGACAAATAGGGGGTAGTATGGGTATGATTAATTGATTTTTAAATGAATTTTGGTGGGAGGTGAAGCAGGATAAAGTTGATTATACCAAATCTTTGAGAACTTTTACAAAAATGGAAAGCTAGAACACCAGAATGCTTTCAGAGTAACCCCATGGATGTTCCTTTAACCAGAATATGTGCTTTAATGGAGGCCTAGATCAGAACTTTTAACACAAACTTCAAGGATCCAAAATAAAGGCTCGAATTGGAAAACTTAACTGAACATTATCAATCTCTATTTCATCATGCCTAAGATACCCTCAAAGGCTAACAAACAATCTTATAGTCATGCTAGGAGTCACAGTGATTTTAAATTTTTTATATCACTATTAAATGAAGGCTCTTCTGATAAATGAAATTGTAAATTCCACTAAATTATCACAAGGATAATATTTTGTGTGATTCACACAGATTTCAATGTAAGAATACAACAGGAACAAGAAAAACTACTTGCAAACATTCAGGAATGAAGAAAACACAAATTTTACCCAAGAATAACACAGATTAACTCAAGTTTGGTTAAATTTATCAGAAGGGGAAATTTATTTGAACAATCTCAGAGATTTTCAATGGATGTACAATCACAACCAGCTTGACATGATCAAATTTTAACACAAAGGAGATAACAGGCTTCTTCAAATAGTTTCTCAGGAAAACGGACTCTAGCAAATTTTTCTCTTAGGAAATCCGTTTCTTACTCCTAACACTTACATGCTCACAAACTCCCAACCCATTTTATAGAAAAATCATGCCTATTTATATCATTTTACAATAGATCCTTTTCCCCCATAACTAGATTCATTGAGTGTACCAGCGCTCGCCATGATCTCGATCACGATTCCCAGAATCAGATTTGTAAAAAAGTTGTCAGGTGCTTAGAGAAAGATATCTTCAAACACCTCCCGCATTCAATTCCTTCCTCTGGTATATCATTTTCCCTTTACTCGCCAACCACTTCCACCCCTATTCTATCCAATCTAGTTCTTTGCATGCTCGGGAGGAAGAAATGGAGGATCAGATCGAGCCTAAAGGTTAGGTCTCATCTTAATGGTAAAAGACGTCCCTGGATTTTCCTCACCCAAACAAGATATCAACAGGTCTTTTGTGTGCCAAGGAATGAAAATTCTATCTGAATCTGACAGATAGATGGCATATTAAAGGTGAGAGATGTTTACATATCTTTCCCACTAAACCAGGATACTAGATTAATGCTCCTTTTCGTTTGGCGTGTAGGAGACTCCAAGAAATGATAAAAAACAATCAAAATACGCATCCCCAGGAGCTCTGGAGTGAAAATGGAAGAAAAATAAGATACAGATGCATAGATGTCGTTGATTTCTATTTTGAATTTGGGACCATCCACATGGGAGATCCATTTTAGAGTGGGCCTGCAAGTTCCCTTTTCTTTTGCAACTTTTGGAAAAATGTAAAATTTTCACATTTTGCTCCACACCTCTGCCCATGGGAAATGAGCTTGACACGTGTCCTAAGTCGGGTCCCAAAGGAACCACGGCCAAATTTTTCCATTTCACCTCTTTCTTGGAAAAGGGAAAATTTTCCAAGTTTCCCCCGTAGCCCTACCTTTCTGCTTCTAGCCTCTAATGTGGGGTCCCAGAAAAACCCACGCTTCCCTTTTTACTTTTAACTCCTTTCTCCTCAAAAGGAAAATTTTCCAAATTTCCCCCGAAAGTCCACACCTCCACCATTGACCAGGGAAAAACTTTGACTATTCTCTCTCAGGTCTATGGGCCATTTTGATGTTTTAATCCTTTTGGTAACAAGAGGTGAAAAAATCCAAGTTTCCTCCAATGGTCCGCTTCCTCGGCCTTTGAATTTTCAAAGCCAACTTTGGGCTCCCTTTTTTCAGGCTTGCGGGCCATTTTGATACTTTAATCCCTAAGAGACAAAAAATCCAAGTTGTCCCCTGATGGTCTGCTTCCCCTCCCTTTGACTTTTCAAACTGCCATGCATCATAGTGGCGGATCTTGAGATGGTCCCCAAAAGTTGAGACCCTGAATGAGTGCAGGCTCGCCACATGTCTTGGCAAAGAAATTTTTTTTTAAAGTCTTAATGCTCAATGGAAGGCAACCATTTGTCAGGCACCGATGCCAATATCCTTTGGATGTTGAAAATTCCAAGCAAAATCTAAAGTGAGAGGAGGCCTCCAAGTGTCCTCTTGGCACTTCTTTAAAATGAAATTCAAGGGACAGTCCTCAAACATGCACGCATCCCTCCACATGTTCCAGGACTCTCAAAACCTTTTGAAAAATACTAACTATGGGAATCCCCAGTGGAATCCTCCACGTGTCTTCATGGCATAATTTCAACATAGATACCCAAAGTTGAGATCTTGAACGAGCATGGGGCTCACCACGTGTCCCTATTTCACCAAACTGTACCATTTGCATAAAAAGTTGTCTAAGTCTGGGAAAAGTAGCAGAAACCTCTACGTGTTTTCCCGGTGCAACTCCAAGGACAAACCAAAAATAAAATATTCAAATGAGCGTTGTTCCTCCATGTGGACAAGTTTTGGGTCAAGGAGATCCATAGAATTTGAAAGAAACGATAACCAAATCGTAGCAAGCCAAGAACACAGATGCTAATCAAACACCCACGATCAATAAGATGAAAGTAATTCACTAGAATAACTTACATAAAACCTTTGCAAACAAATGAGAAACAATATCATATATTAGTATGGAACTCAATGTAATACATTGAGAATGGGCCTTGCTTAAATAGTTAAGGAATAACAATCTAAAAACCAATCAAGGTCATAGATCAAGGAAATAACTAGTCATCAAAGAACTAGTCAAGACCATAGATTTAGGAGAGAACTAGACATCAAGGATCTAGTCAATACCATAGATCAAGGAAAGAACTAGTCAATACCATAGATCAAGGAAAGAACTATACCTAACAACTAGATAAAATCTCCTAATATCTAAATAAGATAAAAGAAATATCCACACACATAAGTGGGTGAGAATAAATACAATAAAGGTAAATAAAAGTACCTATGTGAACATAAGCTAAGGTAAATACCTACTCTAACACTCCCCCTCAAGTAAAGCTAGGGGCCAAAATAGATGTGGCATGTCCATAGTATGAGTCCCGGTAACTAGGCCTGATGAGGTACTTGTGTACAATAACTGGGAAAAAAAGGACACGACAAGGTACCAAATACCAATAACAACAAAGTAGAGAGAGTAAAGACCCGCTCCTAGGAATCCCAAGAAACTTAGCTCAAAAAACACGTACAATGCTGAAGAAATTTAGTGTGCACTATGGTCTGAATCCAGTACTCGATCACAAAACTCAAAAATAACTAACACTGGGTTTCACTAGCATAGCTCCATATAAGGAGACTGTCAACGGAGTGATGTCGAAAGTGCAAAAAAAAACACCAAAACATAATTCGATCAACTGCTGAAAATATGTGTGTCGTGATCCAAGGAACAATAACCAAATCAACAAGGCATGGACACAAACTCCAGTGTCATGATCCAAGAAAAGGCAAGGGTAACAAGGCAAGGACATGAAAAACCAGAAGAAGCAGGATCAACACCACACCCTCCCATACTAGTGAATGGGTGGAGTGATGCTACAAATCTATATGAGTTATCAAAACAACTACTTGAACATTGTCAAAATAAATCATTAGAATGCACCAGGATAGATCCCCCATAAGAGATATTGTCAACATGCCAAAAGTGTCAAAAATACAGATATAAAATCTCTCAACAAAAGAGAGATACACTACACCTGCTAAAGAAAAATGCTCAAAAACAAGAAGCATCACAATGCACAAGGTATAGAAAGTGGAGCAAGAGGCTGAATGGTGGAGGAGCCATGCTTATGAGACCTCTCAATGAATGCCTATGTTGCCTCCACAAGTGATCAGATATCCACCCCAAATCAACATGGATGGATGAAGAAGATGCCTGGATATGACTTGGTGAAAAATGCATAATGGGTGCATCTAAAAGAACATCAGAATGTCTGTCAGGTTGACTATGTCTGACAACTGAAATATCAGGTTTCTTAATCTTGAGTGAAGGTGCAGAACTCATGTGTTGCTCATGATCCTCAAAAAGAGTCGAGCGAACAAAAAAGGACCTATGTCAATGTTGTGATCCCAATGAAGTATCTGCTCGAAAACCAATTTCATCATGAGAATTCCACTTAACATGTGGAATAGAGGAAACAATACCCTGTGAATGTCTGCTAATGACTCCTCTAGTGAGACCCATAGAATGGAGCATGCGAGAACTAAATGTAGTGGTATGCTTCTTAAAAAATCCATGCAGCTGAGCAGAAGTAGGATACACAACATGTGGTACTATAATAGACACAGATGTGGAAGAGCATACAGTAAACAAGCCTCACAGGTTTAGAAGCATCAAAAGCAGGTTCAGGCTCAAAGAATGACATATCAATGTCAGTGGGTATAAGAGCAACAACTGCAAGTGGACTAGATCGAGCATGGATATGGATGTCCATAAATATGATGGTGAAGTTGTAGGCTAGCAAGTTTGTTCTGCTGGAAGTGTATTATTTTATCCTTATCGTAAATGAGTGATTATAGAAGAGAATTTCGCTTCTTGAATGATCTATTTTCTTCCAAAAAATTTACAATATCATCTTGAAGTCCACATACTTCAGAGAAAAGCATATCATTCTCGGAATCCATGATAGGTATAAATTGTAAATCCCAAAAATTTAGGACGTCGGGCTTAGTCGAAATTGCATCCACAATTGATTACGACACTCCTCCATATTTGGCACTTTAAAAATAAATAACTCCAATGGAAAGAGCATTGAAAAACAAGCACTTTTGCAAAAGAAAAATGGTACTCAAAACCGAGTTACCGATTAAAAGTTACAAGCTTTTTACTATTTTTCTCTATTAATTATTTTAGTTGCCACTGAAACAATAATAAATTGTTGTTGCCTTCACCACACCAATACAATTAAAGGGGTCTCAAGTTAAGCACCTACTAGTAGGAATCACAAGTTTTAAGCCCTCATATGACCATACCATATGACCAAGGGCTAAGGATTTTAAGGCTTACAGACCGATGGCAATAGCAACCTCGCTCTGATACCATGAAAGGAACAATAACTAGATCGTACAAAGCCAAGAACACAGATGCTAATCAAACACTATGATCAATAAGATGATAGTAATTCACCAAAATAACTTTACATAAAACCTTTTGCAAACAAATGAGAAACAATATCATATATTATTATGGAACTCAAGGTCAATACATTGAGAATGGGCCTTGCTTAAATAGGCAAGGAATAACAATCTAAGAACTAGTACAAGGTCATAGAGCAAGGAAATAACTAGTCATCAAAGAACTAGTCAAGACCATAGATTTAGGAGAGAGCTAGACATCAAGGATCTAGTCAATACCATAGATCAAGGAAAGAACATAGAACTATACCTAACAACTAGATAATATCTCCTAATATCTAAATAATATAAAAGAAATATCCCACACACATAAGTGGGTGAGGATAAATACAATAAAGGTAAATAAAGTACCTAGGTGAACATGAGCTAAGGTAAATACCTACTCTAACAGAATTTTTAGAGTGCCCCACTGAGCCACATCCAACCAAAAGAGGCCACATTTCCTGTTGATGAAAATATGTAAATTTGATAAGGAGAAAACACCTGTCAAACCGTAAAAATTTGGAAAAACAACCATTTGAGCCAAGAGATGGAATTTTCTCTAAGGACAGAGAACTTAGAAATGCTACAAGGCTCAAATACATTCCTTCAAGCTACATCCATTCATTTTCCTCATGTATTTAGAGTAAAACAACAAGGAAAACAAATCCCGACTATGGAAAACAGAAAGAACAGGAGAGCCCAAGTTTTTAGATGAAAAGAGAATAGGGGACCCATTTTTGGACCTAAACATGAACCGCTGGTCTAGGGAAGGACTGATTTTGGCAACAAAAGGAAGGCAGAGACTTCTCAGGGAATAACATGGGGGAATAAAATATGGTAGAGGCTGTAAAATGATAGATTTTAATGGCAAAATGGGGCGAGACCATTTTGAGCACCAACATCGGCTCCGAATCGGGGATGGGCACTCCCTGCGAGTGCCACAAGAACAAGGTAGACCAAGTGCCAAAATATCCATTGGGAAAAGGAGTCAGTTTGCATAGCACAAAGCCAGAACTATCCCCCAAAAATGAACCAAGAAACCAACAAAAACAGGCCACTAGGGGCCAAAAAGAAGGAAAAACACAAAAATAGAAAACAAACCAACAAACTATACATTGTAAAGGTGATGTTCACCTTGATTCTGGGGAATCAATCCAAGAAATTTTTTAAATGCCTACCATTAATAGGAAATTCGAGTAATTTCCCATCTAAATCCTTTAGGAAGAAGCTATGCTTCACCAATTATGATATCAATGGAGTAAGGGCCCATCCATAAAGTGTCAAATTTGCCATGTTTGCCCTTGTCTTCATGTCTTCTATCCCATAGCAGCACGAGATATCCAACATTGAAAGCTCTTAGGGTGATTTTCTTGTCAAACAATTTCTTTAATCTTCTCCCTAAACTTTACATGCCTTTGGTGGGATGCCCTCCTTTCTTCATCAAGTTCAACAATTTAATTAATGTGGGCATCATATGGACTTACCTCTTGATCTTCTAGTTGTTGCATGGAATTGATATAAGGACAACTACATATGCAGGGGTAGCAGGGCCTGAATTCCATACACCAGCTCAAATGGACTTTGTCCACGCTGGCTCTTTTAACTATAATTTGGTCTGCCCAGATAGTAAACATCAAATACTCACCCCATTTTCTCTTGTTCAGCTCCCAAGGTTCTTCTAATAATCCTTGAAACAATATTTTATTACGCTAGACTCAACTTGTCCATTTCCTTGGGGATTGTAATTAGAGGCATATGTCAAGTTGATCCCATATTCTTTGCACATTGCCACTAAAGGATTAGCTCTGAAGCTCAATGGTGTTATCAACAACAATTTTAACTGGCACTCCCTAACCTATAAATAATATGGTTCAACACAAAATTCATAACAATTAGGTGTGTTTCCCTTTTGGTGTGGATTTCCTCCACCCACTTGGTGAAGTAATCAATGGCTACAAGAATCCACTTATGGCCAACACTTGAAGGGTCTGAAATATCACCAATGAAATCCATTCCCTATTTCTTGAACTGGAGCTTCAATTGATATAGGATGCAAAGGAAGGGAGCCTGAAAGCTTTCAGTCTTCCCAGAGAAGTGCTAGTAACTCTTACATCTTCTAACAAAAATATTTGCATCCTTAAAGAGATTTGGCCACTAATAACTAGCCCTCAGGATTTTATGGTGTTGTGACCCTTTCAGCAAAATTTCCCCACAAAACTCCTCCATGGATTATCAAAAAATTATCTTGGGGGCTTCATCTTCAGTAGTGCACCTTAAGAGGGACTCCCTCAGGGTTTCTTCCAAGCCAACCCATAATCAGTAATGACATATTTCTGGGAAGCCAACTTTAAGGGTCCTTTTTTGGTTCTTACTCAAATACTTAGGGTAGTATAAATTTCTGAGATAAAAAAATCACATCCTTGTACCACTCAGAACTCATTAGTTTCTCAAAGCAATCTACCCTCCTCCTCTCCTACCTCATTCACCTCAATAGTATTACAAGTTTCTCTCAGCCATAAGCTTAGCCAATCCCAAACCTCTCACCAGCTTCGTGGTTTGGATATCCATGTCATATTCTTGCAACTTGTTCACCCATCTGCACCTTTTTTTTTTAGACTTCCATCTCCGATAAGATGTCTTTCACCATGGTGTGGGGGAACATAAAAAACAATCTTGGAACTCAAAATCTAAGGCCTGAAAACCTTTTTTGATTTTACTAAGGCAAATGCTTGTTTCTCCATTATAGTGTATTTTAGCTTAGCCCCCTGTATTGCCTTACTGAAAAAGGCAATTGGCCATCTCATCCCCTTCATCATCTTTTTGTAATAGGATAGATGCAATAGTGTTCTCTGAAGCATAAAAGAATAGTTGAAAGGGCTTCTTATAGTCAGGAGCTGTTAGAGCAGGTGCATGCTATAATGCCTCTTTAATCCCATTGAAATCTTGAATGGCGTCCTCTTCCCACTTAATGACCTATTCCTTCTTTAAGATGGACGTAATTGGAATGGTCAACTCAGCAAAGTTTGATATAAATATTTTGATGAAGTTATCCTTCCCAAAGAAGGACTGAATTCCTTTTTTGGTTCTTGGGATTGGAACCTTGCTGATGGACTCTACCCTTTCTGGATCAATCATCACCCCTTCTTGTGACACAATGTGACCAAGCAATTTTGCCTTCTACCCTCCGAAATGTCACTTCTTTGGATTGAGTGAAATGCCATACTCTCTACATCTTATTTTCATTTTATCCAAGTGTTGCAAATGATCACTTCTCTTCCTAGAGAACATAGTCACATCATCTTGGTAGATAGCAATAAAATCATTGATGTAACCAGCAAAAGAAATGTCCATTACTCTTTGAAAATTTTCTCCAGCATTCATTAGACAGAAGGGCATCCTGACATATACATAAGTCCCCCAGGGAGTGGTAAAGGGTCATTTTAATTCTTTCTGATTCCTTCACCATAACTTGGTTATAACCAGAGAAACCATCTAGGGTAGAAAGTAGCTCAGAACCAGTCACTAGCTGCAACATGTTCTCCATGTTTGGTAAAGGATAATTATCCTTCATTGATGCTCTAATCAGATTTCTAAAATCCACACACATCCTGATGTCACCATTCTTCTTTCTAACCAGTACTAGGTTTACAACCCAGGAGGAATACCTTGTGGGTTGAATAATCCCTCCATCCCTCAGTTTCTTTAGTTCCTATTGCATATTAAAGGATAGGAGTGAATTTATTGGCCTTTGTTTCTGCCTGAATGGTTTTGCATTAGACTCCAAGGGAATCTCATGTTGAAACAGATACTCTCTATATGCCTTCAGCTCATAATAAGTCCAAGCCATACAATCTTGATATCTTTTCAGCAATTAGATGTAGGACTGCTTCTCCTCCTTGCTGAGATTGATGCCTAACCAAATTTTCCTTGGTTTCTCCTTTGTGCCAAGGTCATGCTCCTCAACATCCCTTGAGGCTTCCATGCATCTGTTAATAATGCGATCAGCATTATCAAAATTGGATTCCAGAGCAACCAACCCTCTAGGAATGGTATTAGTCTTTAGTTAGATGATGTCTTTTCCAAACAAGGTTTCTTTACCCTTTGCTATGCATACCATTGGCTCCCAATCAATATTTTGATCAATAACTCCTCTTTTTTTTGCATAAATCTTCTAACCTAAGCATCATCATCAAAAACTTGCCAATGTTTGATGTTTTCAAGTACAGATGGCCTAGTTAGCACTTCAACATCATACTTGTTATATGGGGACATTGAACAATTATCAAACCAAGATCCCAACACAGAAATCTTGTCTGCCATATCATTGAACTTCCTGTCATGATGCACAGTGTTGAATGAATCAAACATCTCAATGAAATCCCACACTGCATGCTTGTATTGTTTCATTCGCTGATTTTTTATGACATACAGTTTTCTAACTTGCTTTACAAGTAATTTTGAATCTTCCTTGACAATGATGTCTTTAACACCATATTTCCAAGCAATCCTCAGACCTAATAATAGTGCCTCATACTCAGCAATTTTATTAGTGCACTCAAAGTTGAGTTTGAAGGAAAAGACAAACTCTTCATGGCCTGGAGAGATCAGAACAACACCAACACAATTTCCGAACTTGGAGCAAGCTCCATCAAAAAAAAAAGTCTAGGGAGAGCCTTCTTGTTCAAGACATTTACATTCTTCAATCTTATACAAAACTTAATAAGATGGATTGTTGGGATCCTCAATAAGGTGTAACATATTCTTTTCCCCATACAACTTGACAAGGCTTCCCTCAATCGGGGTCGTCAGATAGGACTTTTAAGAAGAGAAATAGTTAGGGGACAAGAAGTCCCTCCTCTTTAATGGGAGAGGTTCCCTTATTCAGAAACGAACCTATTTACAAATGTACAAAACATGATTTGTTGGTTAAACTTGGATATCACGAAAGTGTTTTCTATGAAGATCATCAATTACAAAAGGACTGAGGAAATGAGAGTACGAGAAAGAGCAGAAAGGAAACATGCAGAATTATAGATATCAGAGTAATTCTTTATGTATGCGAAAGTCACAGTGAATTGAAACAAGATCATTTGTATTGGATAAATAAGATGGAATTCAAAGACACAAAGTTCTGTAAATAACATCTGCTAGAACACAAAGTTTCTTAACATAACACAGATTCATTAATCAAGGACACAAAGTTCCTTCTTGGTTATACAAGATCACCAGGCTTGCAAAGTTGAAGAGTATGCAATCGGTAAGACTAACAAACTTGAGACAAATGATCTTCACAAAGAAAATAAATGAAAGCTTAGGAATAACAGAGATCAGATAGACAAAGAATGGAAAAGTCCTTCTGTATTGATTTCTTTATAATCTATTTACACTTTTAGAAAATATGCCAAGTTCTTCCTCCTTTTTTTTTGAATGGCGTGAAGAAGGCCATTATATAACTTACAAATCAGTTACTCTTCGTAACCGTTTCTTTAACCAAAAACAGTTAAAGACCACCTATCGCAATACCTCAACTTCTTACAAAGAAAACGGAAAAAGAAATGGAAGAAGAGAAAAGAATGAGGAGAAGAAGACAGGTGGCCAGTCACTTGAGAGGGACCCACTGACTTTAGAATCCGCTGCCTGAAATTCTTTTGACGCCTCAGCTATGTCTCTGCCACGAGGGACTGACGTGTTGGCCGTAGACTGTGTCCAAAATCCAAGACATTTCTCCAGCTCTTTATCAAACTCGACATGAGTATGATAATCTTTGTTTGGCTTCTTCAATGGCAGACTCGAGCGGCGAAATTTGTTCCTGTTCCTGAAACTTGATCTTCATATTGATAGTAACAGAGCTGCAACCTAAATTCGGGGAGGAATTACAGAGAAAAGGGATACATGCGCAGGGAATTAGGTTGCAAGGGTTCGAGCAAGGGTAGCATGGAAACAATGTAAGAATTGCAAAGGTGGCTTGCTCGTTATATAGCCGTTGAGGAGAGAGAAGGGTGATCAATGCGCATTACATTCATATCTATCAGTTTGAAAAACAGCATATTCGAGTAGAGCGGGAAAAACTAAGTATGAATGGCATTTGGTTCGCTTGGGACATGTGAGAAGCGAATGCGCGAAACACGCGGCTCGGCCGATTCGGGCGAAGCAAGGAGAAGACGCACAAATGTCATTTTGGGACACGCGGACATGAATGCGCGAAGTGCGCGATTCGGGTGTTTCGGCCGAAAAGGTTCCAATGGGTCCGAAAATTTTTGGGACATTTGGGACAAAAAGTTCCGAAGTACGCGGTTCGGGAGTTTCGGCCGAAAATGGAACAACTTGCACTTTTTGACTTGGGACATTTGGGACAAAAAGTTCCGAAGTACGCGGCTCGGGTGGTTCGGCCGAAAATGGAACACTCGCACGGAAAGTTTGAACATAAAAGAGTGAAGTACGCGGTTCGGGGATTTCAGCCGATCGGGGAATAGAGCGCACTTTTGAACTTGGGATAGGCGGGACAAAAATGTCCGACAGGCCCGAAAATGGAACAACTTCGGGGATTTCGGCCGATCGGGGAACAGAGCGCACTTTTGAAATTGGGACAGTTGGGACATGAAAGAGAGAAGTACGCGGATTGGGTGCTTCGGCCGAACATTGAACAACTCGCACGAAAAGTTTGGGACACTTGGGACGAAAAGTTCCGACGGGCCCGAAATCGGGACAATTTCGGGGATTTCGGCCGATCGGGGAACAGAGCGCACTTTTGGAACTTGGGACAGGCGGGACAAAAATGTCTGACAGGCCCAAAATACATACAAAATGACCCAAAACTGTAGATTTTTCTCAATTTCACGACTTTTCTACTACCAGCTTGAGAGAAAAGACACTTAAACTCAAAATTTTGAAAGTTTTTAACTTTCATCAGAGCAGGGAATTTTGAGTGGACAACAGCTGGCTCCTTCTGGGGATGACTTGGCATGAATTCAAGGAATGAGACAAGGCAAGAACTTAGACAAACTCAGGGGAAGCAGACCAGTACCTTATCCATTGGGCCACGGAGTCAAAAAGCAGATCAATACAGAGGACAACACACCAAAACAGAAAAGGAAAGAAAAGCAAAAACACTGTACAAAATATACAAGGGACTTCCTAATCACCTAGGACTTGAACAACTTGAGATACTGCCCACTGTAAGGAAGTGGTAGAGAAGAACCATCCATGTAATCAAGATAGAAAGAATTCTCACCAGCAAAGTGCCTGATCTTGAAAGGTCCGAGCCACAGGGAATCAAACTTTCCATGGCTGCCACGAGGTTCATGTCTTTTGTCCCATAACAACACAGTGTCTCCAACTTGGAAATCTCTGAACCTGGCTTTCTTGTCAAACAGGACCTTTACCTTCTGCTGGTGAACAGATATCCGATCAGCAACCTCCAATCTGTCCTCATTCAGTTTGTGCAGGTACATAATTCTCTTGTCCAAAGCATCTCTGAAACTAGTATCCTCAATGGCCTTCATTAGGTGCAAGGCTGGCAGTTCCACTGTCACTGGCAATTGAGCTTCAACTCCATACACCACTTGAAAAGGAGACATTCCAATAGCTCTCTTTGGTGTAATCCTGTCTGCCCAAAGAGCATCATAGAGCTTCTTGTGCCAGTTTCGTTGAGACTCATTGACTAACTTCCTTATAATAGTCACCAGATTTTTGTTAGTGGATTCAGCTTGCCCATTTCCCTGAGGGTAGTAATCTGAAGAGTGAGCCAAAGAAATGCCATACCCATAGCAGAAGTCCATTATCTCAGCTGAAGAGAAATTCGAGGCATTATCTGTTACAATCTTGTTAGGTACACCATACCTTACCAAGATGTTCTCTTTAATGAAGCTGCACACCACTTCAGAGGTAGTACTCTTGACTGGAATAGCCTCCACCCATTTGGTGAAATAGTCAGTGGCAGTTAGCACATGAGTGTGACCAGCACTAGAAGCAGGATTAAGTGTACCAATGAAGTCCAAACCCCACTGTTGAAATGGTTCCTCAATCACAACTGGCTTGAGAGGCAAGGAAGCCAATTTAGGTCTTCCCACAAAGGTCTGACAAGCCTCACATTTATCCACCCACTTGGATGCATCTCTGAACAAGGAAGGCCAGTAGTATCCTCCACGGAGTATCTTATGAGCTGTAACCGTTGATGAATAGTGCCCTCCACATGCCTGATCGTGAAAAGCTGAGAGCAACTTTCTCTGCTGTTCCTTGTCCACACACTTCAAAAATCTCCCATCTAAGCCACGCTTGAACAAAGCATTTTCCCATAATACATATTGCACTGACCTCAATTTAACAGTCCTCTTTTCTTTGGCAGTTAAATGAGAGGGGCATTCCCCATAGGTGAGAAAATGAGTGATGTCAGCATACCATTCGTCAACTGAACTAAGGAACAGAACGGTAGGAAGGTCAACTTTCTCCTCCAGCAATTCATGTTTAGCTCCTTCAGCAATGAGCTCACAAAGACCTTTTCCACGAACCAGCTTGGTCGGCTTGATGTCAATGTCATACTCTTGGACCTTAGCAACCCAGTTCCCTCTCTTAGATCCAAATTCTTGCTGTGTGAGAATTGACTTAACAGTTGTATCCGGGACCAATACCATGGAATGAGAGTTGAGGATGTAAAAGCGAAACTGCTTGACAGCTTTAACCACTGCAAAAGCATGTTTCTCCATCATGGTGTACTTCAACTCATGATCTTTCAGAATATAGCTCATGAACGCGATTGGTAGCTCATGCTCATTAGAGTCTTCTTGAGTTAAGACAGCAGCCAAGGTATTATCTGTAGCATAGCAATAGATGATGAAATCTTTGCTGAAATCAGGACAGGCTAAAACAGGAGTTCTAGCAATAGCTCTCTTGATACCTTCAAAGGATTCCTTTCCTTCAGAAGACCAACCAAATGTTTGCTTCCCTTTCATCATCTGAGAAATATTCAAAGTTAACTCTGCAAAATCAGGGATGAATCTTCTCAAAAAATTTATCTTACCGAAGAAGGAGTGCACGCCCTTTTTACTGGTTGGGAGAGGAATTTGCTGGATGGCTTGAACTCGTTCAGGATCAATCTTAATACCATCCTTGGAAACGATGTGCCCTAATAACTTTCCCTCAGTGACACAAAAGACAGATTTTTTAGGGTTCAGAGAGATCCCATGCTCTCTGCATCTCAGCAGAACTGTCTCTAGGTGATCAAAATGATCCGCTCTTGTCTTGGAAAACACTGTCAGGTCATCAAGATATATGACAATACACTTCCCTTTCAAGCTTCCAAAAGCCAGATCCATAGCTCTCTGGAAAGTGGCACCAGCGTTAATGAGCCCAAAAGGCATCCTCTTGTAAGCAAAGGTGCCCCAAGGAGTAGTGAAAGCTGTCTTGTGTTGATCTGCAGTATCAACCTCTACCTGATTGTATCCCGAGAATCCATCGAGCATAGGATAACATTTCAGACCCTGTAACTGCTTGCAAGACCTGATCCATCATAGGCAAAGGATAATTATCTTTCAAAGACGCCTGATTCAGGTTCCTGAAATCAACACAGATGCGGATCTCACCATTCTTCTTCCTAACAGGCACAATATTTGCAATCCATGTTGAATGGTGAATGGGAAAGATGATTTTAGCCTTCAACAACTTCTGAATTTCCTGAAAGATTGTGTCAGCTATTTTGGGATTGTATTGCCTCTGTTTCTGCTTGAAAGGCTTAATTCCGGGCTTAAGAGGAATAGAATGCTGCATATCTTTTGGCCTGAAGGCTTTTAGATCCTCATAAGAATAAGCAAGAACATCCTTATACCTCCTTAGAAGATCAATTGCTTTTCTCCTCTCATCTGCTGTGCAACATTTTCCAATGTTCACCAGCTTAGGGTCATTAGGACTCCCAATATTGATTTTATCATACTCAGCTGATTGCTGAGGTCCAGTAGAAGCTTTAGATTTCACATACCTGTCATGTTTATCAAATAATTCCTCCAAACTCACCAACCCTTTAGGAATCTTGTTTCCTTTGAGATTGATGCATCCATCTTGATCTGTTTCTTCCCCTTGGGTGACTGCTTGGTCAAAGGGCACACTTCTCACGAGGCAGGTTGTCACTTCCCTCAAAATACAGTTGTTCGAAATTACCCTTGAGTTCCAGGAAGGAAAGCAAATGTTGATCATCATTGAAAACTTGCCAGTTATTGGTATTGTCAGGTACACTAGGCCGATGGACCATTTCAATAGTGAACTTATCCTGAGAGAAATCAGGATGAGGAATCAGCAGTGACCCTGAGACAGCTAGTGAATCAGCCCTGCTGTTCTTTTCCCTAGGTACTGCTTCGATAGAGAAAGCATCAAGGAATTCAATGGAATCCCAAACCTGATTCCAGTAATGTTTCAGCCTTCCATTTTTCACTTGAAAAAGGTTTCTGACCTGCTTTACTATCAACTCTGCATCACCACGAGCCAGAAGATTCTTTACACCTTGTTCTTTGGCCACTTGCAATCTGAGAATGAGAGCCTCATACTCTGCTGTGTTATTAGTATTCTCGAACTGCAACTTAAATGAAAAGGGGTGTAGGCCTCCTTCAGGTGACACCAGCAGGACACCAGCTCCAGAACCAGCTGAGGAACAACTTCCATCAAACTCTAAAATCCAAACCCCATTAGGACCTTTAGGAGACACTTTGGGGGGTCGGATTTCATCAGGGGACATAATCATGTAGTTACCATGCCCCATATCCTCATAAAGTATTTGTGCTTTAGGGTCATCCATTTTCTGCACAATATACTCAGACTGCTTCTCAGGCAGCAACTTCTTCATGTGTCCATTGACAGGTATGAGTGCATGTGACCAGTCCATTTGGATTTCCCCACCCACGTCTTTGCAGAAGTTCCTACTTAGCAACATCCCGTATGAAGGGGGAATATCTGCCACTAAGATGGTAGCCAACACTTTCTTCTCAGGTAAAGCAGCAAAAGCCACTTGTGCATCTTTAATTCTCCCGACCAGGGGCACTTCTTTACTCTCCATGGAGTAACAAGATCCATAAGTGCGCGTGAGAGTTAGGCCTAAAGCATGAGCCACTTTAGCAGGCATCACATTATCTGAAGCTCCGGAATCTATGACACAATTACTCAGCCTATGACCAGCTATAAGAAGTGTTACATAAAAAGGCTTGATTTTGTCAATAGGCGAAGTGACAGCGGCTACCAGACTAGGCTGTGGTGCAGAAGGAGGAGTGGGAAAAAGGCCTTTAGAGGTGGTCTTAGAGTGGGAATTGACAAAGTGGATCATTTTGGCAAAAGCTTTGGGATGGGTTTGATAATACTCAGCTTCTGAGATTTGGACCTTGGTCTTTTTCAGGTGATCAACAATGTCAAAGGATCCAGAAGTGGACGGGCCATCATCATTCAGTCCTCTAGGCTTATCAACTTTAGGAGAGAAAGAAGAAGCAACTTTAGTAGCAGGATTGATAGGACTTACCTTTGGCGTAGATGAAGTAGGGATAGGAGATCCTCTTTTTGCAATCACGGGAATAGTTGTCGACTGCTCCTTAGATTTCTTGATAGGCTGTGTCACTTTCTCCCTCTGACTTGTCTGTTCTCGAGTCATGACAGCGAATGATTCGCTATTCATGTCTGCTACCACTTCATCATAATCATCTCCATCATCAATGCCCTCAGTGGTGAAGAAATTTACTCTAGATCCCTCAAATTCATCTGCTTCGTCATCAACTTCTCTCGCAAACTCTTCGCAAGCTTCGTTATCTTCATCATCATCTGGTTCTTCAACCTCGCAGGTTGCATTCACAGGAACCTTAACAGGAGGTCCTTCAAGTGCTAGTCTTGTTTGAGAAGCAGGCAAACGATTCCTGGGCTGGAAATTTCTCCTTGGAACATCTGCATAAGGAGCATGCTGAGCTAATTGTTTCTTTATAGCAATGAGATCATTCGCAAGCTTCTGAACTAACGGATCAGTATTAGGTCCAGGAGTGGAAGAGGAAGAAGCAGCAGACTTAGATTTGGGAGGGTCTCTTCTCAACTTCCCTGACATGATCAAGTCATCCTCGATACTAACAGCGAGAGTTTGATCCTCGACCAATGTTGCGAGATTAGCCCTTCTTAGTGCATAACTAACTTTGGGCGATTGAGCATTTAGGAAGAAACATTTTTGAATTTGATCAACAGGTCGGGTAGGCTGCGGAATTTTGTTGATCAGTCTGTTGAATCGGGCCACAAATTCTCTCATGGGTTCTTGTGAATCTTTCTTTATCTGAGAAATTTGGGCAAGCAAAGCATGCACATCTTCTGCTGGTTTGAAACGGTTTTCAAACTGAGTTCTCATTGTGCCCCAGTCGGTGATAGCGCCAGCCGGAAGGTGGTAGAACCAATCAGCAGCATTATCTTGTAACGTCTCAACGAACAGTCTCACAGAGACGTCTTCATGCTCAACTCCCAGGACTCCACATGCAACAATGAAGGCTGCGATGTGTTCATCAGGATGCACTTTGCCATCGCCTTTGAATTTGGGGAAGTTCTTCCGGTTACCTCTAGGTAACTCATGCAAAGGCTGAGGAAGAGCAAGGGGCCCGACACGATGACCCCAGGGCAATGGTGCCGCCATTCTTGGAAAAACGGCTTGGAGAGGAACTGCAACACCAGCAAGAATCAAAGCTCGCAGATTAGGGCTAGCTGGCTCTGAAGGAATACCACCCGTAGGACTTCTATCTTGAACAGGTGGAGTGCTTGTCGAACGAGTCCTTCTATTTCTTGTTGAAGGAAAAGGAAAACCCTGCTGCTCCAAAATCTGGAACTGAGAATCTTCAATACCAAGGGTCCTTCTCCCTCGAGTAAAACGCGGAGTCGCCAGATCAAAAGATGATCGAAAAATTACAGAACTGGAATGTGATTTTCCCCAGCGGAGTCGCCAAAAACTGTTGGTCGTCAGATAGGACTTTTAAGAAGAGCAACAGTCAGGGGACAAGAAGTCCCTCCTCTTTAATGGGAGAGGTTCCCTTATTCAGAAACGAACTTATTTACAAATGTACAAAACATGATTTGTTGGTTAAACTTGGATATCACGAAAGTGTTTTCTATGAAGATCATCAATTACAAAAGGACTGAGGAAAAAGAGTACGGGAAAGAGCAGAAAGGCAACATGCAGAATTATAGATATCAGAGTAATTCTTTATGTATGCGAAAGTCACAATGAATTGAAGCAAGATCATTTGTATTGGATAAATAAGATGGAATTCAAAGACACAAAGTTCTGTAAATAACATCTGCTTAGAACACAAAGTTTCTTAACATAACACAGATTCATTAATCAAGGACACAAAGTTCCTTCTTGGTTATACAAGATCACCGAGCTTGCAAAGTTGAAGAGTATGCAATCGGTAAGACTAACGAACTTGAGACAAATGATCTTCACAAAGAAAATAAACGAAAGCTTAGGAATAATAGAGATCAGATAGACAGAGAATGGAAAAGTCCTTCTGTATTGATTTCTTTATAATCTATTTACACTTTCAGAAAATATGCCAAGTTCTTCCTCCTTTTTGAATGGCATGAAGAAGGCCATTATATAACTTACAAATCAGTTACTCTTCGTAACCGTTTCTTTAACCAAGAACAGTTAAAGACCACCTATCGCAGTACCTCAACTTCTTACAAAGAAAACGGAAAAAGAAATGGAAGAAGAGAAAAGAATGAGGAGAAGAAGACAGGTGGCCAGTCGCTTGGAGGGACCCACTGACTTCAGAATCCGCTGCCTGAAATTCTTTTGACGCCTCAGCTATGTCTCTGCCACGAGGGACTGACGTGTTGGCCGTAGACTGCGTCCAAAATCCAAGACATTTCTCCAGCTCTTTATCAAACTCGACATGAGTATGATAATCTTTGTTTGGCTTCTTCAATGGCAGACTCGAGCGGCGAAATTTGTTCCTGTTCCTGAAACTTGATCTTCATATTGATAGCAATAGAGCTGTAACCTAAATTCGGGGAGGAATTACAGAGAAAAGGGATACATGCGCAGGGAATTAGGTTGCAAGGGTTCGAGCAAGGGTAGCATGGAAACAATGTAAGAATTGCAAAGGTGGCTTGCTCGTTATATAGCCGTTGAGGAGAGAGAAGGGTGATCAATGCGCATTACATTCATATCTATCAGTTTGAAAAACAGCATATTCGGGTAGAGCGGGAAAAACTAAGTATGAATGGCATTTGGTTCGCTTGGGACATGTGAGACGCGAATGCGCGAAACACGCGGCTCGGCCGATTCGGGTGAAACAAGGAGAAGACGCACAAATGCATTTTGGGACATTTGGGACGATGAATGCGTGAAGTACGTGGTTCGGGTGTTTCGGCCGAAAAGGTTCCAATGGGTCCGAAAAAGTTTGGGACATTTGGGACAAAAAGTTCCGAAGTACGCGGTTCGGGTGTTTCGGCCGAAAATGGAACAACTTGCACTTTCTGAAAGTTGGGACATTTGGGACAAAAAGTTCCGAAGTACGCGGTGTCGGGAGTTTCGGCCGAAAATGGAACAGCTCGCATGGAAAGTTTGGGACACTTGGAACATAAAAGAGTGAAGTACGCGGTTCGGGGATTTCGGCTGAATCGGGGAACAGAGCGCACTTTTGAACTTGGGACAGGCGGGACAAAAATGTCCGACAGGCCCGAAAATGGAACAACTTCGGGGATTTCGGCCGATCGGGGAACAGAGCGCACTTTTGAACTTGGGACAGGCGGGACAAAAATGTCCGACAGGCCCGAAAATACAACTTCGGGGATTTCAGCCGATCGGGGAACAGAGCGCACTTTTGAACTTGGGACAGGTGGGACAAAAATGTCTGACAGGCCCGAAATACATACAAAATGACCCAAAACATTTTTTCTCAATTTCACGACTTTTCTCCTACTACCAACTTGACAGAAAAGACACTTAATCCCAAAATTTTGAAAGTTCACCTTCTTCAGAGTAGGGTGAATTTTGAGTGTACACTTTGATGTTCAGCTCATTCATGACTTCCAGAGGCATAACATTGAATGATTCCCCTAAGTCAAACATACAGTTGTGTAACAATCTATCTTTAATGATCAGAGTGGTGAAGAATGGATCCACATTCAGTTGAGAATCTACCAAGGATTTTCCCAAATAAACCGTAGGTGGTTCATCTAGCTCTTATGATGCTGATGGTGCTTCAATTTCTTCAATGATTGGAGGAGTCTCCATAATTTTTATGTTTCTACCTAGGGAAATCTTCTCCTCTTTTAGCCCCAAATACTCAAGAGCTCGTGTTTTGTGCTCGGGAATCCTAAGTAACTCAACAATTGGAACTAAGATCTTGATCTAACTCAAGACTTGGGCAGTATCATAAGGGACATATTTTGGCAAGGCAGAATTGGAAGGAAGGTTGACACACTCATTAGATGGCACAAGATTTTTGACAGCTTGGGCACGAGGAGGGGTATGATTTTTTTTTGGGACAGCAAGGCCCTTGGTAGATGCATCTTTCTTAGGAGCCTCTTTAGAAATATTGGAGAGTAATGGAGCTCTTGGCTTTGCTTGAGGCCTTGTCCCTTTAACAACCCTACTTCTTGTGTTGTACTCCTTCTCTTGAACCACAACATAATTCATCAAAAACTACCTGTCCTCCTCAGATGGGATTCCTCCATCATACTTCTTTATCAATAAAGCTCTCAAATATTCAAAGTCATTATTGGGAAATTCAGAAGCTTGTACAGTATCAATTTCTAATATATGAGAGGGAGGAAGAATGGGTACCCCCGGTGGATAAAATCCCAAAAATCAGTAGTAGTTCTAGCACTTATTACTTCAGTGGAAGTTGCTCCTTGTTGTGAGCTTGTAGAGCATTCCATCATACATGCTTCATTATTATCATCATCAGCTTCTTCTTCTTCTTCTTCTTGTTAATCTTCCTCACATGGAGCATGGGGCATGAAACATTTGTCACACCAATCAATGACATATGTCTCCTCCACTACAGCAACTCTGGCATCCAAAGGATCAGGTACCACTCTATTTTACCTGGCCTGGGACTGTTTATTTCCAAATCCAACAGGTCCCTTGCCTCTGTTGTCATATCTCTGATCACAACTATGATGATTTTTAAACATGTCTTGGCCTTGTTGCTTGTATTGATCTTGTGAACTCTGCCCAATTCCCTTTTATGCCCGGGCTAATTTGTATGATATTTCTTTAACAGGCCCTGCTAAAGTTTTCACAACTTCCTCCAAATCAGCAGACTTACTTCTTTGAGGCTTTTCCGGGTTAATTAATTTTACAGCCTCCCTTTTTAGAGGCTTTCCAATTGCCTTGATGTTGTTCTCTATTTGTAGAGCCATGGTGAAGGCCTACCTCAAATTATTAGGGTTTTTGTCCATTAAGTAGTAAGTAGATTTTTTATCAAATGCATCTGAATATTTGATCAAACATGATTCATCACATGGCCTTAAGCTAACAGACAATATTCTTAAGGTCTTGTTAAACCTTGTGTTGAAATCATGTACTAAATCGTTAGGATTCTTCTTGATGTTTTCAAATTTTGATAGAAGAAACCTAGGGACATTTCTATCACCATACTGCAATCTAAATGCATTATTCATCTCATTCTAGGAGTTAATGGAGTTATCTGGAAAATTTTTGTACCAGTCCCTAGCATCTTCCTCCAAAGTATGGATAAACAATTTTATATATACATCTTCATGTTCAATCTCAAATTCTTCCATCATATTGATAAAAAGCTTTAGATGTTAATCACCAGTTATAATGTTGTTTCCTTGGAACTTTGGTAATCTATTTCTCACATCATCGGGAACTGCATTTTGGTAACCAGCCATCCCTGCAAAATTTATAGGACCAAAGGTGTTTACAACAAATGGAGGTCTAGGTGGGGGTAGGGCCATGTTGTTTTGAGGAGGTGACCTTGGAGGGGAGACAAATTGATAAGGGGCAGAGGATCTTTGAAACATAGGGGTATAAATTTTAAAATGGATATCCCCTAAAGGCCTTGTTTCTTGGAAATCCCTATCAACTTCTGAAAAAACAGGGGCAGAATGAGAAGCAAACTTTTCAAAATCAAATGAAGACCCCTCTCCAGTTGGAGAATTCAATTCCACAAAGAGGCTACCTGATTCAGAAGCACTTGAATGGAAGTCTTCAATGATAGACCAATCACTTTCATCAATGGAGATCCCTCTTCTTGTCTGCTAATCTCCAACAACTCTCTAGGATTTTCTTCCTTCTAACTTTGTTTTTCCTATCTCTGGAAATAATGTCCTATCAGAATCCCTAGCAAAGAAATATCTTCTTTCTTCCATCTTTGCAAATATTAGTAACAAATCTCACTTGAAAGAGGTTAAGACACAGGTACTCATTAAGAATTAGATCAACAAGGAGTCGCCAATAAGGATTTCCACCTTAGTTGTGCAAATGCACTAAAATATGATCTGTCAATACTAGAAACTAGAAATGGGGTGATCTGACTTTTCTTTACCTAGATTTATTAATGAAAGCTAGTGCACTAGGTGTAAGAACTGAAAGAATTAAACATAGCACATAGAGCATATAAGAAGTGTTTTACCAAGATCTGAATATGAACTGTAGCCACTATGTCCCCGGAAATAGTGCCAGTAAGGTGTTGGTACCCAAATAGATTCTCCCTCAAAACCTGAGCAGCATCACGAATTTGGTAGGAAGTTTAGAGGCAAGAAGAACATGTAGTGTGTCATTTTGTAGACAGGGATGGAATGTAGCTTGCTCTTTGTCACTCAGATGTGGAGAAATGGGTAGCACCCTCAAGAGGATTTGACCTATCCTCACTACTTTATGGTTGTGCCTTTCAACCAGGGTGAGAGGACCCTTTTATAGCTTATTGTTTATGGAGGAGATGGATATGTCCCTCCTTGTGAAGTATTAAGAGGACCTTGAAGAAAATATGATCAATGCAACAAAACCTAACTCTTACAAGTTGTCACTCTAGATAATGGAGATATCTTCTAGGCAAGATTCAGGCCACTAAAGACAATGAAAACCTGAATAATTCTGCATGTTTTGGTAGTAAAAATTGTGCATTTGTATACATACATGACAAACAAGGGTAGTATGGGTATGATTAATTTTTTTTGAATAAATTTTGGTGGGAGGTGAAGCAGGATAAAGTTGATTATACCAAATATTTGATAACTTTTTACAAAAATGGAAAGCATGAATAACATAAAAGAGTAGCTAGGGTGTTCCTTTAACCAAAATATGTCTCCAATGGAGGCCCAAATCATCACTTTTCACACAAACTTCAAGGATCCAAAATGAAGGCGCAAATTGGAAAACTTAACTAAACATTATCAATCTCTATTTCATCACGCTTAAGATACCCTCAAAGGCTAACAAACAATCGTATAGTCATGCTAGGAGTTACAGTGATTTTAAACTTGTTTATTTCATTATCAAATGAAAGTTGCTCTGATAAATGAAATTGTAAATGCCACCAAACTATCACAAGGACAAGATCTTGTGTGATTACACATATTTCACTATAAGAATGCAATGGGAACAAGAAAAACTACTTGTAGACATTCGAAAATGAAGCAAACTAGAATTTTGCTCAAAAATAACACAAATTAACTCAAGCTTGGCTAAATTTATCAGCAGGGGAAAGTTTCTCAAACAATCTCAGAGTTTGTCAATGGTTGTACACTCATAACCACTTTGACATGATCAGATTTAACACACAGGAGATAAACATGATTCTTCAGATAATTTATCAGAAAGACGGGCTCTATCAAACTTTTCTCTTAGGAAATCATTTTCTGATTCCTAATCACTTCTACCTTCACAAACTCCCAACCATTTTTATGTAAAAATCATGTCTATTTATAGCATTTTACAACAAAGCCTTTTCCCCCCAAAACCAGAGACATTGAGTGTAGAAGTGCTCACCATGATCTCGATTGCGATTCCCATAATTAGATCTGTAAAAGTTGTCAGGTGCTTAGGGGGCAGATCTCTTCAAACATCTCCCGCATTCAACTCCTTCCTTTGGTAGATTAATTTTCCCTTTACTTTCCAACCACTTGCGCCCTTATTCTGTCCAATCTGGTTCTTTGCATGCCCGGGAAGAATAAATGGAACATCAGATCGAGCCCAAACGTCAGATCTCATGTTAATGGTAAAAGACGTCCCCAGATTTTTCTCACAAAACCTAGATATCAATAGGTCTTTCACGTGCCAAGGAAAGAAAAATTGGGTCAAATCATTCAGATTGCATATTAATGGTGAGAGATGTTTACAGACCTTCCCCACCAAACCAAGATACGAGATTAATGTTCCGCTTCATTTGGTGTGCAGGAGACTCCAAGAAATGATAAAAACCAATAAGAATACGCATCCCCAAGAGCTCTGGAGTGAAAATGGCTGAAAAATCATATACAAATGCACAGCTGTCATTGATTTCTATTTTGAATTTGGACCGTCCACATGGGAGATCTATTTTAGAGTGGGCCTGCGGGTACCCTTTTTCCTTTTAAAACTTTTGGAAAAATGTAAAATTTTCACATTTTACTCTGCACCTTCCCCTTGAGAAATGAGCCTAACACATGTCCTAAGGTGGGTCCCATAGGAACCGCAGCCAAATTCTGCTATTTCACCTCTTTTTTGGAAAATGGAAAATTTTCAAAGTTTCCCCCGCAACTCCGCCTTTCCGTCGTTGACCGGGGAAAAATTTGACTATTATATGTCGGGTCTATGGGCCATTTTGATGTTTTAATCCTTTTGGTAACAAGAGGCAAAAAATCCATGTTGCCTCTCGATGGTATGCCTCCCCATCCCTTTGACTTTTCAAATCCAACGTTGACCTCCCTTTTATCAGGCTTGCGGGCAATTTTTATTCTTTAATCCTTAAGAAGAAAAAAATCCAAGTTTCCCCCCGATGGTCCACTTCCCCACCCTTTGAATTTTCAAACTGCCACACTGTCACAATGGCGCACCTTGAGATGGTCCCCCAAAAGTTAAGACCTTCAATGAGCGCGAGCTTGCCACATGTCTTAGCCTGGAAAAATTTATTTGAAGGCTTAAAGCTCAGCGGAAGGTGCCATGTGTCATGGGTCTGAGGCAATCTCCCTTATCCATTGAAAAGTCCAAGCAAAATGCAAAGTGGGAGGAGGCCTCCAAGTGTCATCCTGACACTTCCTTAAAATGAAATTCTAGGGCCAATTCCTCAAACATACGCAGCCCCTCCACGTGTCGCAGGCCTCTCAAAATCTTTTGAAAAAAGACTAAGTATGGGAAACACTGGACGGAAAGCTCCACGTGTCCTCCCAATGCAACTCCAAAGCTAAACCAAAAATCAAAATCTTCAAATGAGCGTCACTCTTCCACATAGATAGGTTTTGGGTCAAGCTGATCCATAGAGTTTTAGAATTCCCCACTAAGCCGCGTCCAACCAAAAGAGGCCATGTTTCCTGTTGATGCAAGGATGTAAATTTGACCGAGGAGAAACGCCCGTCAAACCGTAAAATGTAGAAAAATGACCATTTGAGCCTAGAGATGGAATTTTCTCCAAGGACAAAGAGCTTAGAAAATGTTGCAAGGCTCAAATACATTCCTCCGAGCTACATCCATTCATTTTTCTTCAAGTATTTAGGGAAAAAACAGCAGGGACAACAAAATGGGGCAAGACTATTTTGAGCACCAACACTATTATTCTGCCTCTGCACTGGCTTTGACTGGCATACTATGGTAGCTTGGCCTCTGAAGTGGTGAATTGTTGTCTAGCATTCTGGGTTGTGCATGAGTCTTTTCCGAGCGTGTCAGGGGTGGCTATGGGTGTCTTCAGCAAACTCGAAAAATGGTTTGAAATTCTCCTAGACTTCACTAAGCAGTTGGTGGTGTATGCCTGGGACCAGGCTGCCAAATGTGCCCACCTGGTGCTTCCTAGTCTGAAGACCCTCTACACTCCATTAGATCCTATCCCTCCTAGATGGACCGAGCTACGACTATCTGCAGAAGGGGCCTATGAATTTCTCTAGCTAAACTGGGTGAATTCTAAAGTGAAAGTTGAAATGGAAGATTATTCCAGCCTTGGTCGGGTGTCTCAGGTTGTTAGTGTTGTTGTCCTTGGGGTCTGGAGAGTAATACCTCTCTTTCCTAGTACTATAGTTATAGTATATCTCGGATAATGTTGGCCTATGTTCGTGTATATCCAACTACTTTATCTATTGCATTGGAGATCACTTGCATCCACATAGCTCCATCGTCATGACACAAGGCTAGGACATCTGCATCACACTTCATAGGGGACGATTCTATTCTATTCCATGCACACATTCTATTACATTTTTTACACATAGTTATTACTCGCTACTTCACAAAGTGTGACTTAAACAGAGCAACCTAGAACATGTTCACACACACTTGCACATAGAACTACATTGGGTCTGAGATGTAGTGTAGCACTTAGCTAGCAAGTCCACCATTATGGAAATTGAGGTCATTTCAACCCCTTCATATGTATTTTTTTTTAGGGTTTGATGTTTGTTTTGGTGTCTTATAGCTCTTTCTTTCATCTTTGATTATTGGCGACATCTAACACAAAAAAATGAATCTAATACGAGACACAATGAAGGTTCCAGATCATCTTCCAGCCTTGCAAATATCAATTTCAAATTTTTTACACAAAATAGGGCACCTAGATTATAAACCAGAGCACCCACAGGCACCTCAGTCCTCCTCCAAGCACTCTAATCCAAGTTAGATCCTCCAGATCCATCCTTTTCAGGAATTCTACACAGTCATTCCTGCTTCTGATTTTTCAAGTCACCTCTGCGAAACTCTTCGATTGGAATTTGTTATTCAGTTGATTTCTTTCCTCTTTCTTCTTGCACATTAGGGTAAGAATTTCATTTTGCATAGTTATTTAGCTTGTTTACATTCTTATTTACTGCATTTATTTACTTTATTTACAATTATTCATACCTTAGATTAACTATCCCCCTACTACATAGTCAATTTTAGTTAATCACACATTACGCTTCACCTAGCTACTTGTCCACTTGACACACTGTCGGCTACATTTCTTTTCAGTTTTATAGGTATGTATCTTCTATCTACTTTATGCTATCAAGTATTCACTCAAAAACATAAATTGGGGGTAAATGTAGACCCAAAATCTATGCACTTGGGTACATTTCTAGGTCCTAAAGCATACTAATATATACATGATTCCTAAGCAAGAAAACCAATGGTTGACAACTCCTTTTGGCCTCTTTATCTCTTACACTTTACTATTTCTAAGCATCCTTTTGGGTTTACACATATTACTGCTCTATCAGCACTTAACTTGTTTATATTTTGATGATGTCATAACACTAGCACACAACTAGGATAGAAGTTCCAATGTGCTCCTATCCCTCCTGGGCACTCATGCCCTTCTTTATCTTCCTCTTACTCTTTTGGGTAATTTCCACATTTGGTAACCTTTTAACACTTTGGGTCACCCTCTAAGTTATCAATTACGAAATTCAAACACGGGAATCATATATATACTTAGTTACTTCTTCTAAATAAGGGGTCAATCACTATAAGCGTTATCTATCACCACTTAATATTGTACAAAGGCACAAGAGCACTATAAAGCATAGATCTAGCACATCCATACAAGGGACAAGGGTTGCATTGATCTACATACACTTCATAGGAGGAGAGTCAATTCTATTCCATCTCACACATCTTGCATACCTTGGAAAATATCTACATATCCCGTTTTCATCTTATAACTTGCACAAGGGCAACCTAGGGCACATGACACAAATAACTACATGGAGTCAGATATGTAGTACAATGATCAGTTGTAATTTCACTCTTCAGATGACTTTCGGGGTCAGTATGACTACATATTCTACATCTTTTTATTAGATTTGATGTGGTTTTTGGACATGTGGAGGTAGTCATTTTTTTTGCAAGTGATAGCTACAATAAGAACCCTAACATTGAAGTCAGAGAGATAAAGCGAATATTGGAGTGAAGAGGCTTTGTCGCTCTAACCTTCCAACCTAGAAAAATTCATAACCTGGGCATCTAAGTATACAAAGGCACCCATATCATTCACTAGTGTATGGGGTGCTCCCATCCTCCTATGGGCGCTTCTGTATGTAATTGTCCTAAATTCTCAAACCCTCAACAAGCCTTTTTGACATTGTTTCTATCTAGTTCCAATAATTACACAATCTCGATCACTCCTAGGTTGCACAAAATCAGCTAAGTCATCATACCTCTCTCATTTACTTAGGGTTTTATATTGTTGAATGCTTAGTGCATGCGCATTACTATACTTAATTACCTGAATATCATTTGTTAAAGTAGTTACTCTAAAATAAAATTTAATTCCAATTAGATTTAAATCACCTTTTTATTTTATAACTATGTATGCTTATAGCTTTAATTTTTGTATTTATACACGTCTATATTTTTATGTCTTTTGTTTCGCTCATTCAAATTTAATAAAATTTATGCAGTCCCAAACTAGGACTAATTATATAAGAATTCAAAAAAAATGATATTTTTTGAGGTAGATGGAGGGCAAAGTAGGCTATCCAATATTGTTTAGTTTATGAAGTCTTTTTACAGTGAAAATCATAACTAAATACTCACTAAAACATTAAAATAAAATTTATATCCCAAACTAGGTGATCTTATATAAATATTCACCAAAGGATTTTTAAAAATACTAAACAATGCTTATAAGATGGGGAGGGCACAAGTGACTATCTACTATTTTCTTTGAAAAATAGGAGCACTTCTTGGAATTTTAACTCTTTGGCCCATTTAAAATTAACCATTTTCATTAAAAATTAGTTTTTTAAATGCTAGAATCTAAATTCTACAATTCATGTTTGTATAACATCTTCAAATTTTGAGTGTATCCATCTCAAATAACTCGTACAAGTGAAAGTTTCTCATTTAAAAAAAAACCACTTAATACCCCCCTTTTGGCCCCCCATATCCATGCACTTACCCATATGTGAAAGGGATCCATCTAATAAATAACATGTACATAGAGGTAGATCTTTGTACGTGAGTGACAAGTCCCAATATACTCAAATTTTCCCAAATTCAGGATTTATGTACGAATGATGCATTATTAAAATGATGTCATGAAAGCATTTAGAGTGACATGAAAATGAGTGTAGTAACCTTAATTTCTTAGTACCCAAAGCTAATGTATATTTATAGGGATGATTTCTTTACAATATGTTAATTATTATTTGTACTATGTCAAGCATTGGATGTAGTAGTTCAAGTGTGATAGCATGACCAAGTTTAGAGGTATTCAGTTTTATACCAAATGTTGCGACAATGATATCAAAGATATCTTGTTGTGTTTTGTGTTTTACTTTTTTTGTAGTTTTTTATTTTTGAATGCAATATGGTTTGTATATTTATGACAACTCACATATTAGAAAAAAAATATGATTGTAAAAATAATGTAAGTATAGTGCAACAAAATGCCCACCATTTGGGAAAACTTGAAATGCATGCAAAAAAATCTTCTTGGAAATATGTTACCCCAAGTGGTTATGGATTTTGGTGGTCGCAAATTCCTCAGTGAAAAAATCACCCTCATTTAAGTTCTAAAAAAGAATTTGTAATTTTTTGAACAATTTTGTAATGTTTTCTTTGTCCCACTGTTGAATGTATGGGATTTCAATGTTTAGATTAATTAATAGTTAATTCACTGTGAAGGGGGAACATTAGTGGGTTATGTGTTGTGAAGCTTTAGTGAGACGAACAACAAAATACATAACTTTTGAATGGTTAAGAATTCAGCAAGTAATGGGGGAAACAAACCAGACGATTATTTATGGGATTTTACTACCAAAATTAGTAGAATATGCACTTGTTAAGTGTAGGATTTTTATAGAAAAATGTTTGCATAGACCTTCTGCCCCCCAAATTTATAAGGAGATGTATAGTATATACATATTTAGCCACCCTTCAATTGCCCACCACTTCACAGTTCCAACAATAAAGTGAGTTGGAATGTTTGCATGTACACATTGCTATCACAATATCATGTAGTTTGATATTCCCACGATGCGGTCAGTTTGGTAAAGCTGGTGAGAATAGCCCATGACCAATTTATGTGCTAAGGCGATTTTCAAAACCGTACATGTGACCTAATGATGTGTGATCACTTATGAGTTGGCTAAGTCAATGGAAATGGGGGGCCAAAAGGGGGTCTTTAAGTGGTCACCTTTTTCTTAAAAATAAAAAACTTGTACGAAGTTAATTTGAGATAGTTACACTCAAAATTTAAAGATGTTATAAGAACATAAATTGTAGTATTTCGAGTCTAGTTTCTACACTACTAATCTTTTGTATAAAATGGTTAAGAGTAAATGGGGTAAATATATAAAATGTCAATAGGTGCTCTTGCTTTTATTAAAAATGATAATAGACATTCATGTGCCCACCCCCATTTTTTTAGCACTAGTTAGTATTTTTGAAAACCCTTTGGTAGAAAGATAGATATGAGCATCTAGTTTGGGATAGAATTTCATTTTAGATTTTTTTAGCGAGTATTTATGTTTTATGATTTTTCAATTAAAAATATTTTGAAAATTAAAAAATAATGGATAGCCGGCTGTGCCCCCCCCAAACTACCTCAAAAAATATTTAAAATTAGATTTTTTTTTAATATGTATAGAATTAGTCCTCATCCCAAAACTTAGGACTGTATATTTTTTTTTCAATTTGGAGAAGTGAAAACAAAAGATACATGACAAAAGACAAGCATTTACAATCACTAAAAATAGAGGTATAAAAGACATAGTTTGAAATAAATATAAATGAAAACCTTAAAATAGTCAAATACATATATATACATATATGTGTGTGTGTGTGTGTGTGTGTGTGTGTGTGTGTGTGTGTGTGTGTGTGTGTGTGTGTGTGTGTGTAAATATATATATACATACATATGTATATATATGTATATGTATATATGTATATATATATATATCTGTGTGTGTGTAGTGTGTGTGTGTGTGTGTAAGTGTGTGTGTGTGTGTGTGTGTGTGTGTGTGTGTGTGTATATATATATTTAGAAAGAGGATAGTTTTCTTGACGTTGTAGGAAAACTTTTAAGACAGATAAAAATCATTTTTGCAGGATTTATCATGATGAAAGGTGAGTTTTTGTATTTTGTTTTCAAAAACACATAGGTTGTTGTGTTCTAATAGGTCTAAGGCGAAGGTTTGGGAAACCAAAGCAATTCCAACCCTATAAAATCTTTGTTTAGGTACATAATTCAAGGAATCCGTACTCGTTATTATGCGCACATGTTGTAATGAGTAAGTGTTCCTTATATTATAGGTATTATGTGTGTTTGTGGTAGGATTCTATTTACAAAAATAAATTTTTAACTTTAAATTTATTTTAGTAAATATTAGAAATCAGGGTCACTCTGCACCTTATGAAACTAGTCTCACAGCTCCATGAGTCATGGTTTAGGATATAGTTTTTATAATCTAATATTGTTAGTAAATAGGTTTTTTACGGATTTCAACATTCATCCTAACACTTTTAGTGTTTAAATTCTACAATCAATGTCTATTTTGGGAAAGAATGTAGTCATTGTTTAGGTTTTGGGGCCTTTTGGATTGTTTACTGAAATTTTTAGGAGTGTTAGATGTGTCAAAATGTAGATTTTACAAACCTCACAACTCTCAAAGGAAACAAGTTCACAAATATATGCACTCATGAAATGCCTTATAATACATAACAAATCAAAACACATTTACATGTTTTAGTTAATTTGAAAATACTTGATGACATCTAAAAAATACTACTCCTATTATTAGGGCTATTACAGAAATACACAAAAATCCTAAAGCTATTACAATGGTGTTTCTTCATGACCCTTGAAAAGTTTGACTTGTTCTATGCGACTCAACTCATCTCTTTAATCCTTATCACTCTATTCTATCAAATGGTATAATTGATTGTTTTTCTTCATTCACGCATTGTGCTCTTTCACTTTTGTAATCAATGTGCATTATACAATTCAATTATTGCACAAAGCATTCGTGAAATCCATGTGTAATCGTCACCATCACCCAACTTTTGTGTTGCACTTTCATTTCCCCATTATCCTTCTCACCATCCTTTTGTGTTCCCATGTACTTAACTAATATTATAAAACTTATGTAAGAAAATAAATTCCACCGTGATACTTCCACATCACAAATTATATCTTCAATTTCAGTCGAAGTGGATGATTGATTCATGCCTCTATTTTTAATTAGTCCTCTAGATAGCCTACCTTATGTTCAACCTTCACCCCAACTTAGAGAAAATTCCTAACAAGGTTTTCAATTTTATTTTAGTGTCTAGGGATGATTACCCAAGGTGATTATTTAATTCAGTAAGATTCAATGAAAGACAACTTCCTCTAGAGGTATAAAAAGGCCACTTTTGGCCATTTTGTAACTACTGAACACCCTCTGAGGATGTTCAAGGAAATTCTAAAGCATATGAGGGTGATTTATGATAGAATTGAAGGTGTTTGAAATAATTTAGGAAAAAATTGGAAATAAAATCTCATTTAGGATCCATCTATTCAACGACGGGTTTTCAGGGTGTAGGGAATGAGAGCTTCAATGGTGAATGTTATATTCTTTTAGAAAATTTCGGGAGTTCTTGGATGAGTTAAGACGAAGCCAAATATGCATCGGAAATCTATTAGAATCCTTTACAGGGGTGAAATATAAACATGTATCTAAGGCTTAAGGATTTCCTGATATATTTCAAACTCCTTCAGCTGCCCCTTTTAGTTTAAGAATGAATAGGCCCTAAAGTTAGGAGTTTCATGAAGAAACAAATTTTGGGAGTGATTACATTGATCTATAAACGTGTTTTTGAGTCAAAATCATATAATAGTTGACGTCAAACCATTTTCCTAAGCTCTCATGGTGAAAAATTCAAAATCATTGTCTAAAAATAGACATCCATGGAAAAAATCAGCTTTCCAAATCAGGAACAGTCACATATCATACACTCTTGTGTCCCCTCTATCCCCCATGGGAAAAGCGGGGTATGAGGGATACCAAATTGTGACCTCATTATCCTCCTCAAGATACACTTTGGACATCCAGGTGTCTTAGGTGCTCCCACTCTCCCCATGGTGTAAGGGGGACAAAAGGGGTCTCATCCTGATTTTCGAAGAAGGGATTCATCTTGGTTGAAACAATTAATGAAAAGGGACATCATGGAGATCACACTATAATAATGAATAGATCAAGGTGTTAATATGTACAAAATACATTCGCTTGGACAATGTGTGCAATTAAGATAATCATGATGTCTGTGAAGTATCTGAAACATCAAATACCTCCTTGAAATTAAACTCATCAAGGGAATGATCATCATGAGCATGGTGTGAGATTATAACCATGAGTGGCGATGACAGTTATCTTGAGCTCAAAAATGGTGCATATCTCTTGAGATTTTTTCTAAACACTTAATCAATTAGTGGCAATGTGCTTTTGGAGCTAAAGAACATGTATCTCACCATAAAAATTCATTCAATTCTCATTCAAGGATCAATCCTTCTATTTGGAGGAGGAAACCTATTTCCACGAGGAGAAATTGAGCAAAGAGGTGTCTAAATACTATAAGCATATTTCCACTCAGGTGACATCTTTCTCATAAGAAGTGAATTGTGAAGTTAAAAACATTTGTGTCACTTAATTCATCACTTGAGGTATTCAAAACATGCTTTCAATGCATGGTAACTCATTTATTACCACTTTTTCATGATGAATGGACCCTCTGGCGGCCTTTTGGAGGTATGATGTCGCCTTGCCCCTTTTTTCCAACAAGGGGAGAAGGGGGACACAGAAATGTACTCCCCTATGGAGGAAAAATTTCATTACTCAACAAAATAGCTTGGGGTGTTAGGAAGGTGTTTTATATTGGAATAATTGTCAATAATGTCAAAGGAAGCTGAAGGAGATAACAGCTTGGTTAGAGTCATTGATGTCAAAATATGTTGCAGGATTCTTCATAAAACCTTCAAGACTTAGATAAAAATGGATGTTTCCAACATGTAGAGGATTCACATAGATTTCTAATTCCTATTTTTTTCCCTCCTAACTCTTTATAGAGTTCCCATAATCATCCAGAGAAGTTAGGTTTCACCATTAGAGTGTTTGTTTCTTACACCTAGAATACCCGTTGTTGAGCATATTGTTCTTGAGTGAGAAACCTTTCCTAACTTTCCTAAATTACCTCCAACACTTCCAAGACTCCCCAAAATCACCTCTATATGCTTAAGATCTTTCCTAAAATCTCCTGAAGAGTGTTTTATTAGCTCCAGTATTGCCAAAATAACTAGCATGAAAGTTGAAAATTTTGAAGTTGCCTAACAAATAAGCCCTCAACTGAAAAATAGGCTTCTCAGTCACTATGCATCCTTCATCTAGCCAAAATTCCATCAATTAACCATTTACTTTGGCTCAAAATAAATTCCTAATAATATTATTCATTTTGTTTTAGTGTGCAAGGAAGAGTGTTTAAGGTGATTGATCAAATCATTTACTTTTTATGAGAGACTTGATCATATCTAATATTAGATGAGAAACTTTTTCAAATCTAATATTAAATGACTTGGAAAAGTAAGTGACCGTATGAGAGACTTTGATCATATCTAATATTAAATGATCATTTACTTTTGATGAGAGGCTTGATCATATCTAATATTAAATGACTTGGAAAAGTAAATGACCATATGAGAGAGTTTGATCAAATCATTATGTAGCTAATTGAACACCCTCTGGAAGTGTTTACGAAAAATATAAATCATCTAAGGGTGACGAAAGAGGGAATTAAAGATGTCTAAGTAAATTTAGGAAAGTTTAGGAAATAAAATATCATTTAGGAGCAATTTATTTAAGACCGGGTTTTCAGGTGCAAGGAATGAAAGCTAAAACTGTGAAAGATGACTTCTCTGGATGATTCCAAGAGTTCTGGAAAGAGTTAGGATAAAATAAATAGGAATTGGAAAGAAAATAGAATACTCTACAAGGTGGAATAATCAACATTGATTTAAGGCTCAAATTCTTCTTGAGGCACTTAAAAACTCTGCAACTGCCCCTCCTAGTTTAAAATGAAATAGGACCTAAATTTTTAGTTGCAGGAAGAATTATATTTTTAGAATAGTTTCAATAATCGTAAAATGTGATTTGCAGTGTTTCAATGAATTATGGATTTCAAGAACATGTAACTCATCCTCAAATTTCATTCAAGGATTCATCCCCTATATGGAGGAGGAAACCCATTTCCATGAGGGGCAACTTGAGAAAAAGAGTATCCAGTGTACCATAAGCATGCTTCTACCCACGTGTCATCTCTGGTTAATAAATTTAATTATGAAGGATTCATCATGTTTAAAGGTGAAACATTTGGATCCCAAGGAGTGACTTTGATGATTATCATATCCTGACTTTGTCATTGTACCCAAATCTCTCCAAGGAACAAGTCCAAAATAAGCTACTACATGCCATTGAGGCATCCAAAACCATTGTGTGTGAAGTATTAAGGAATCATATATGTCCATGAGAGACATATGAGAAAATATGTGTGTGAGCGTAATGAAGTTGATTCCATGAAATGAGGGTTTTAGAGACAAGGAAAGGTGAGGGGATTATCTTCATATGGAGCACCATGTTTCCAAGAATGAGCAATCATCTCATTTCACTTGATGCAATTCACTTGGTATCATTCTTAACAACTTTTCACAACATGTAGTAGTGTGATCTCACCTTAAGGATGAGGCACATTACAATCACCTCATTTTGGCCATAGGACAAGAATCCCATTTAGGTAGTATCCTCTATATACAAAGTGATGATCTCTTTTCAGTATGAAACAGGAAAACATCATAGAGTTGATTCATTGTCATTAAAGTGAACTGTGGACCAAATTGAAAACTTGGTACCAATTCAAGAAATGGTAGGGACAAAATCCTATCTAGAAAGGTCAGAAAACCTACAAAACGACTATTTGTTTTCCCAAAACAAAGACCAACTACAATATATGTTCCTTGAAAGCTTTAGGTCCTTGCTGAAATTATGAAAATGAGTAAGTATTGATCATATTAGATTTGAAAAACTATCTTCTAGATTATAACTATTGGAGCTAGTAGACCACTTCCTTTAGGTGCAGAGTGACCCTAATTTCTTATATTTACTACGATAAATCTAAACTATAATATTTTTATAAGACCCCCTTCCCCTTTCTAAAATTCATAGCACTAGAGGCACATATGTGTTTCATAACGCTAGAAAAAAGTACTCATTATAATGTGTACACATTTTATAACACTAAAAAGATGTACGCGTTTTAGGTTTGAAAATTACCAAACCTGACAAACAATAACGTGTACGCATTAAATTTCAAAATGCATATGAGTTTTATCTAATTTCAAGTTTTTGTCTTCTTTTTAGCCCCCCATTTTGGTGCACTTACCCAATTATATCATGCACCAACATTGAACAATTATGTGCTTCGAGGTACGGGCCAATGACATGATTTTAGGTTACAAGGGACTTGAAGAAAGCTCAAATTGTGGGGGGCAACTATGATAATAGATGACCTAGAGACAAATGTCAACATTTTGGAAACTTGATTTTTGTATTACGAGGAATGATATCATGAAAAGTGACAATGGCTACATGCTTGCGGAGGTTGCATGATTTAGTGGTGAAGTACTTTGGTTGAACACACATGTGAAGAAATAAGATGTAGCCATGTGTAATAATCCTTAGGACCTGGGTTGAGTCAGTTTCATTGTTCATGAGATGCAAGGCATTTAGAAATTATGACAAGTGGACCAATCATGGTTAATTGTATATTTTATTCGAATGAAATACAAAATACAATAATATAAAAAAGGTGCTTCACAAACTTTGACACATGGAACAATTAGCAAGAACTTTATTTTCGTGTTTAAGTAATCAAAAATGGTGGAAGGATAGTGGTTAGAAAAACACATAATTTTAACAATTTTTTCAACTGACTTAAAGTGTTATTCACAATTTTTTGGTCATAGTAAATTGTTTCGAGTTTATTGATAATCCTAGAGTATGGTTTAAACAAATATTTGAGGACAAATATGAGCATGGCATGAAGTTATAAGTATTTGTGAGAATTATTCTATTATAGGGATCAAATTGTTGGTTTCCTTGAAATTGTAATTAGCATAACATATGAACCAAGTAGAGAATATACATGAACATAATGTTTCCATTAATAGTTTATATATGTACATATATCCAAATCACGAATCAGAGTGTAAAACAAAAATAAAAAATTGATAATCTTTCAAACACAATATTACACTAATGCAGAGAAAATACCAGTTTAGAGAGATTAAAATACAAAGATTTATAACACGAATAGAAGAGATATAATTTGTTAAACATGTATCATATTACAAAAGAGTAGAATACATATATTTTTCTTTGGATTAGTCATACTTCACACACACACACACACACACACACACACACACACACACACACACACACACACACACACACACACACACACACACACACACACACACACACAACTACGGTTCGAGGCTATGAAGGAACTCTACATAGGATAGAAGATTGTAGAGCGTCAAGGTTAGCATGTTAAAAAACAATAGGCATTGATCACATGCCTTGGTTAGATTATTTCCTGCAATGATTGTTAAGCAAATGAAAACAATTGTGTGTGCCTAGCTCGGGTTAATGAAAAAAAAAATTGATCTAGGAGAAGTATTGTGTATGATTAACTAGTCACTTTGGGATAGAGAATGCCTTGACACATATACTTACATGAGAGTAATTATTGTTCATAGATGGATACATATGTGCATAGATACATACATAGATGCATAAGCTTTAAGTTGGAAAAAGGGAATATTCAAAATGTTGGTTTATATTAACCATTGTTGTTACTTGAGAAATCGTGGGAGCAACTAAGTATGGATTTTGTTTTAAGGTTTTCCAAAATATAGAAGGTTCATGATTCAATATTTGTTGTTATGGGAAAATTCTTGAAAATGGATGCTTTTATTGCTTGTAAGAAGACTATCGATGTTATGCATATGTACCTAACTTGTTTTTCAGGGAAGAAGTAATACTGCATGGATTTTCCTACAGTATTTTGCCAGATAAATACAATGTTTCTAGGTCATATTTATCACACATTGAAGAAGTTGAACATGAAGTTGTAGCTTAGTTCTACATATCATGCACATATGTTTATGTATGGCTAGACACGAGTTGTCATTAGGAGTCTTAGAATTTGTTTCAATATTTGGTTGGAGAGCTTGCATTCTATCCAATATACTTGTTAGGCTTAAAATGAAAGTATTTTTCTTAACATAGTAACAAAGCCAAAAATTTCATTCTCAAAGGATAAGTTTCCAAATTTGAGTGTATACACATGCATATTTATTGGTGCACATTCTTTATATATTAAATAAATTCTTCATATTCTATGTTTCCTCCCTTTTCTTGTGGCATGTCATGCAATTCGACAATTCCCTTTGGACTTAGTGGACAAACTATCTTGAAAGGTCACTCTAAGTAGTGCTCTTGTTCATAGTGCTTTTATACTGATACTCCAATCGCACAAGGTCTAAGTCCCACGTGCCTGCATTCCCTTCAACCAAATATTGAAACAAATTCTACGAATCCTAATGACAACTTTTGTATGGCCATAGATAAGCATATGTGGGTGATATGTAAAATTATATTGCAACTTCATTTTCATCTTCTTCCATAATGTGCTGAATATTACCCCCAAACATTGTGTCTTTATCTAACACAATATTGCAGGAAAAATCATCGTCACTAATTTTCTTACAAACAATAAAAGAGATTCATTTTCAAAATTTTGTCCATAACAAAAAACATTGAATCATGAACCTTCTACTTCCCAAAAACAAAATCGAAAGTTGCTCCCACAATTTCTTAGATAGTGGCAACTGAAAATTATGCAACTCTATACGTATCTATGCACATATGTATCCATCTACGACTAATAATAACTCTCGCTTATATGTGCCCTCGTCTTATTTATCCCGAAGTGACTACCTAATCCTTCACAATACTCCTAGATCAATTTTTCTCGCATCAGCCCTCTAAGCACACACAATTGTGTTCCTTTGAATAAAAAACCTTGCATGAAATACTCTAACCTAGGCATGCGATCAATGCCTGCTGGTTTTTCGCATGCTCTCCATGTTTCCCTGAAATCTTCGTCTCCTATATAGAACTTTCTTTTGTGGCCTTGAACCTACTTTGCACTCCCACTTGCATTTCACCAGGTAAAGATTTATGCAAGAAGACACATATCTGGATTCCAACTTATTCAACAACAGTTTTAGATATCACGAATCCCAAGTACACCAACTCCTCCATGAAACTGCACTTTTTCAAATTCGCAAGCAGCGTCTCTGCACAGACAATCAAATTCCAGAGGCCAATCTAACCATTGTTACCTAGAAGCCAAGGAACTAGATTCCAGCCTTATTTGAGAAGACAAAATGCACCCAGATGCTGAAGAAAATGGGTTCTAAAAATTTGGGGTTAATGAGTTAAAAACCTGAACCACATCAGCTGGTGAACTAAGAAAACCCTCAAAAGAGACTTGAACGGGCCTGCCAAAGCTTGTATAAAATTCAAATAAAGATCCCTCTGAGAGCATAGGTCCATCTAGGCATGTTAGAACTCTATCTCTACCATTCTGAGATTCAGCCACTCAAACCATCACGAAGCAACCTAAAACCCTTATGGTGGTTTAGCAAAATGGCCAAGGTTGGAAGGGAGATAAAGCGAAGCTTCGTGCTCTGCTTGCTTAGGAAGGTTAATAGAAATTACATACTTGGATTAAACTGGATACCTCCCATTGGAATGCCACTGAACTCTTTGAGCTCACAGGATAAGCCTGTGAAGAAAAGACTAAGGGATTTCGGGTGCCCTAGGAACTCAAGCTCCATGTAGTTGGAACTTCAATATTTCCAATACCCATAGGAAAACACAACCAAAACTCATGGTCTGATACTAATAATGGCTTTGCAATTGAAAATTTCCAATATCAATGGGAAAACACAGCCAAAACCAAGGCTCTGCTACCAATGGCTTTACAATGTTAGGGGCAATAAATGGAAATGAAATGTCTTTTCATCATATTCCAAATATCCACGAGTTTCCACTTATGGGGCTACTAGCATGTATTGTCACAGAAATTAATGTATGACTTTCATACTAACTATAGACAATCATCATCATGTATAAGAAAAACATCAGGCTTAGAAACAACAGTTCTAAAAAACAAATCAATACCTGGTGAAACACTTCGGGGATGAAATTTTAAGCTTGTTTCGCATCCTTGCTCTCCACACCAGCTGCAGCTCATCAGCTGCCAACTATTGGGATTCAGCCATTTAAAAGGCAGATCTGGCCAATAAACAGCAGCCTAAAAGAGTCATTAGTGTGTACTGCCCAATAAATCCCAAGGAAGACACTGTCTTGCGAGTACATTGGCTCTGTCAGTGGTTAAACACCTTGCATATTTAGCACTTTTTGGTGCTAATTTATGTTAACCTGTGGACAGTCAACAAGAATACGCTGTTTTATTCTTCAGGCTCCATGAAATTGCAAACACAGGACATATAAAATCGCTGTAATGGTGACTTTTCAAGCTATTCAGAGACATGAAAGGATGTGCAAGATCTAGTGTTTCAACTTTCCTCTCTTTAGCCATGATTTTGGATGATGCCATTTACAAGAAAATACAATGTTTTAGGTCTAAGCCCATTAAAAAACTACAAAAGCAAATATCCAAGCAGAAAACCACTAGTTTTGTTCCAAAATGCAATATTAATTATATTTCAAAATTATTGTTAGCTTTTTAATAAAATAGTAGCTTCCTCCATTGAGGTATCACTATGTCAAAGTTTCTCCTCCTGGCGTCTGCATAGTCTGCAAACATCTATAGCTTAGAACTACCTTACATTTCTTCCATGGTATAGTTCAAGGAATGATAGCTGTTAATATACATCACAGCAAATCTAGCAGTGAAAATGAATATCACAGGCACTGTATATTATTTACAGCCTGCATTTCCGTTTCTGTCAGATACCTACCTAAGACTAAAAAAAATTGGTATTTTGAAGTCTATCTCACTTGGATATACGGTATTTGAAATATTTAGATTAAAATTGTTTAGAGGAATTACTTTCATTTCCACATTTGTCAATTCTGTGCCTGAATGTGAGGTTATGACTTGTGTCTGGTTGATCTCAGGAATCAATTTGGGAGGCCCAAGTCCCCAGTTTGAGTGATTTGTTATGACTTGTGTCTGATTGTCTCAGGAATCAATTTTGGATGCCCAACTCCCAAGTTTGAGTGGTTTACTGTATTTTTAGTGCTTCCTCTATTTGAATCCCTCATTTTAACATAAGACCATGATGAAGGAGCTCCTGCCCTCCAAATTTTTGACAGGTGATTGAGGAACAATATGAATGATAGTAAGAGCTAGAAGTTTGAGAAGTCTTTTGTACTTGTTGAATGCGGTAAAACTCCAGCAAGAGAATTTTCAATACTTAATATGTAGACATACTTAGTAGACACTTCCCCCAGCAACATTGAAAGCACAAGGTTAATTGATGGTCGGGCTGAAGTCATTCCTTGGGTGCACAGAAGGGCCACTTGAATAACTTTCAAAACCTCTTCTACACAGTAGTTATCTCCTAGTTTTGTATCCACAAGATCCAAAAGTTTTCCTTGATTAAACAATTGGAATGCCTGCATTGCATAAATTCAACATGAGTACTTTATCTTTTACACTTGTACACACAGATGTTCAGAGTATAAATTCAAGATCCAGCTTGAATATGGTAGAATCATGGGAAACTATCTTGCATTTGCAAAATCAATTATTACCTAATTTGTTCATCTCGAAAATCCCATTTTAAATGCTTACAACAATATGTGCGTGCATGTGCATGTGCATACTAAAACATTAGTTTCTCATAGAAGTATTTGTGCATTCATTGAACTTCCATTTGGGGTAAAATAAGAATTGATGACTTTTTTTGAAGAGTTGTTTATCAGTCACAAACCATGGGTTTGTAGAGAATTACCAATAAAAACATACAAAAATTCCAAACACTTTAGAAGTAGGAAAAATGTCATACCCAATCCAAGATATATAATGGACTGATGGGTAGTGTGGGATCCATGTTGGACTTGCCACTCAGAAGTTCCAATGCAACAATCCCAAAGCTGAAGATGTCCGCCTTTTCTGTAAGATGGCCTCACATAGCATATTCTGGAGCTACATAGTTACTTTAGAAACATGCTAATCAGAATACAATTTCCTAATCTTCCTGAAATCAAGTCTCAAACAAAACAAATACATGCTAAATAAATACTAATACTAAAACTTTTATACATCATAATACTGAAATAGTGTTATCAACTTATCACACAACATCCTTACATGTAATGCAATGTGGCCTAATGTATGAAGAATTTTTGAATATGAGTAGATGTTCTTAGGTAAAATAAGATAAAAGAATATTTATCTACTCATGCATGTGAAACAACCACCCTACACAATCGAGAACAACCTGAATGAGGATTATTCAATTCTCTTTTTGTTGTGCATATTAATTTCTGAGGTTGTATCTAAACAATGAAATCCAAGAATATCAAGTGACCTTGAACCTAACAAGTTTGAAGGTAAGGGAATAAATGTCATCAATCATGTCAACAACAAAAATTCTTTGAAGAGTCAATCTAGGCAAATAGGATCTTAAGTTTCGAACAGTGTCTTTATTTGACATCATTGTACTTTGATTGGAGTTATCTATATAAGGAACATGAGTCTGTTGTTTTAACAAAAGATTCTTCCTGAGGATGGGATCATGGGATGTGATCCAAAACATTGATTAAAAAAAAATCTGTTCGCAGTTTTTTCAAAAAACATATTCTTGCATAATATGGATTGTGAAAGCCTTAGACCTCTAAAGGATCTACAGTTGTTGAAGATGATGGTATGGCTATATGACATGACAACCCTGCAACCAATCAGTGATTGTGTAATAATTACTCTTGGGAACCTAACATTCTAGATATTTCATAGAATGATAGCAAGTCTCCATGAATTGGAAAGGAGGATATAAAGTGCTGATATGTATATGATATTGCCTAGAAGAATTTTTTTAGATGCAAAAACAAAACCAATAGACGGTTCAAGAAGAGAAAAACACGTTTTCAAAGTAAGTGCTTCTATTTTGGAAATTTGGTACATGTTGCCTAGAATTGCTAGAATAAGAACTACAAACCCATTTAAGGAAGAATGATAGATCTCACGGTGAAGAAAACGTTGTAAAAAGGGGGCAACAATTGAGGGTTTAAGGAAAATATGAATGGATGGAAGGAAGGGCGCATCAATAGAAAAAGGTAGGATGAAGATGATTTACAATCCTTTAAATGTAAGCAAATTTATGTCAGGTGAATCAACAATGCTGAACAATCAATATAATAAATATTTCTAGCAAACTTCCTCCAATATTGACAAACTAGTAATCTGGTAGAGCACAAGGCATAGAAGAAACAACGAGAACAACAATTCTTCAAAGACAACCTTTGCAACTTCAATAATGTAGAAGAAAACGAACTTACATTGTTCTAGCAATTCGCGGTAGTGACGTGTGTCTGGGTTCTCAGGGAAACTTTTTGCCAAGCCAAAGTCTGCAATTTTTGGATTCATATTTTTGTCCAGCAAAATATTGCTTGCTTTGATATCTCGGTGTATAATTCGTGGCTGAGAACCCTCATGTAGATATGTCAAACCACGAGCTGCCCCAGTGATAATTTTCATTCTTGTGGCCCAATCTAAAGGAATAGCAGTCCTCTTATCTGTAAAACGTAGAAACAGGGGATTAGTGACCATGAACATTAAAAAATGTTGCCATAACAGCTAACATCCAATGGTGAAGAATGCAGTTTCTTACCCAATAAAGCTTGAAATAGGCTTCGGTTCTCAAGGAATTCATATACTAATAGTCTCTCTTTTTTCTTCACACACCATCCTTTCAATACAACAAGGTTCTGATGTTGCACATTACTAATGAAAGCAATCTCACTGAAAAATTCATGTTCTCCTTGAACTGATTTGGCAGATAGTTTCTTTACCGCCACTTCGGTGCCATCAGGAAGGACTCCCTACATTGAATAGATACAAGGAGAAACATGAATAGGGCATCAAACAATACTTCCAATAGCTGGTAAAGAAATTGGTATTGGGGGGTGGAAACAGAACATACAAGTTCTGAAGAGAAATTCAAGAGAATTATTATGAAATTATCTACCCAAAGATTTTTTTTCAGAACTAAAAGTATTTTCTTGTGTCAGTTTTCAGCTAGGCTGCAGGAGCTTGTCCATATAAAAAGATCACAACTCCATGATGATCAAAATCAGGACAGATGAACAACAAAGATTACTAACAGTAATTTCAAGTTTGTACTTGATTTCAGGGACAACGTAATTAAGATATGTACCTTAAACACTTCCCCAAATCCACCTTGTCCTAGTTTACAGCTCGGATGAAAGTTCTTAGTGGCATGTTTTAGCACATGATATGGATATATTCTGATTTGCTTCTTAATGCAATCGAACCCTGCTAGAAAGCAAATTTGTGGTAGTCAGATTACTGATGGGAAAACCAAAACTAATGTTGACAAGATTGAGATCGGTTACACAAGCAATATAAAGAAATAACAAACATGTTCTTGAATCTCCCCTGTAATCCCTAGGCCTAAAAATTTAAAGTATATATGTGAGAGATGTTGCTAACCTTCTCTACCTTTACAGGATATAGAAACGATTCTCCTGGTTATTGTTCTCCTGCTTTTCATCCACATGAACATTCCCATGACGTAAATTTCAAGATAGCGACGGAAGCTAAAATATTTATCAGGCCTGCAAGAGACAGAAGCTTTCAGAACCTGCCCATTAAATACGAATAATATACTACAAGTATAAGGCATCATTTTATGTCTTTCATCATATACTGGTAGGCAATAATAAACTAAAGGCAATGAGCAGTGGGAGAAGGAACAATATATATAATAAGTCCAATCAATGCACTGAACGCGCTACTATGAGTTGTCACATGGTAAAATCACATGTTTGGCTGAAGAAGACATTCTCACTTCAATGTGGAGGGATTTGCAATTACATTAATATAGGAAATTAAATGTACTAATTTACTCACTTGAAAAATAACCAATTTCTCTGTACACATGGACATTCTTCCAGCTCCAAAGACCTGAGGGTGCATAACCAGTATCTAATGTCTGAAAGATGACTCAACTTTCAATTCTATGGACATGCTTTACCACTTCCATGAAACATGCAGAGGAATTCAGTGTGACTGGTGAAGACTTTCCAATGAGAAGATTGAAATATGTTTTAGTTCTATTTGCTCTTAAAACCTTGTATCCTGGATTTTACTCTGCTTATGATGAGAACAGTGCATAATTAGTTGGGTACTACTGTACTCTTCCACAGACCATCCAGTACTGCAGGAGTAGGATTATAAAGTAGCCAGGGGATGCAATGGATTATCATAATCTCATTCTGCAAATAAAATATTTGCACTCTGCAACCTTGTGAAATCTAGTCTGAGATTTCAAACTGTATTTATCAGAACTGCTAGAAGAATATAAGCCAACTTTACCAACTCCCTAAGACCCACACAAATAATATGTGCTTCGAATCTATTCGTTGCTCCCACTGAAGGCTAGATATACCTCTTTCCACCAGTAACAACTCCAAAATCTTAGAACTCTGTTTTAAAAATTATAACCCAAAACCATGGTTGTAACTTTGAAGCTGCTGTTTTTCCATGAAATTTCCTATATATCATCTTCTTGATGCTGAAACCAAAAGTGGCCTGTCATCAGTACAAGTCTTTCTTACACTAACGTGTCAAAAATGGCTTAGAATAAACCATTTTTTCATAGCTAACCTTGATCATAATGCACCTAATATGTCAGGGTAATGATATCATTTAAAGATTATTACCAAGATGATGGTAATGTGCTTTTTCGTGTCATTTATGAAAGATACAAATTATAAGAAATATTAGAAACAAACGAAATTAAATTTAAAATTAAAAGAGAAAATAAATTTAATAGAATGAATATTCTTTTTAGTAGTACACCAATACCAATAAATGTTAAAAAAATTAAAAAATCTAAAAATTTATCCATTAACTAAAAACAATGGTAATATCCATAGCACAAGGTTTTAACACCAGTTGATTTGATTTAAATTTATTTAAAACATAATGGTGAAGGAGAAAGAAGCAACCTCGCACTTAGATTGGGCGATTTGAAGATTGACCACATGCACATTATCCTTTTTTATTACACCCAGTGAGACTCAGTCATTTTCAACAACAGACTTGTTTAATAATTTATCTCCATGATTTCACCAAACTTTTGAGGCATCTCAAACTCTTAAGAAAAACCCAACAAGATTCAGACAAATATGGATTGTAAACACTATACGTTAAACATTTATGGTCAATAATGGAAGAAACAAAAATCAAAACTAATTCAGCAGCCAACACATGGGTTTTGAATAGGGTCTGCAAGGTGGTCAATTAAACAAAATGTTTTAAAATGGTATGTGAAGTATTAACATCTGTAGAGAGTTTTTTATAAAATTGTTTTTAATAAGATATTTATTTATAAAATTGTTTTTAATAAGATATTTACAATATAGAATTTGTGAATTAGTTTGAAGGGTGCACTAAAAAATAAGATGTACAGTTATTTCTTTGGCCACAATGACCTTTCAAAAATAAAAAAACAAATTATTGAATAATTGAGCTCTGGTAAGCCTAATTACGTCATACTCTTATTAAAAAATATTAGAGAAGGTGAGATTATTATAGTGGAAGACTAGTCATGCATGGTAGACTGGGAGGCTGCTTCCCAACGATTTTGGGAGCTAAGCATTTGAATCTTGTTGGTCACCTTCCCACAGATATGACAAAGCCATGACAATGCCGATCCAATGATCATGACGTGTTTATCTATATTGAGACAAAGTTCTTTGATTCATCCTTCACTCGTAACTTTGACTAATTAATTTGGATTTTTTTTAAAAATTGGAACATATCAATATATTAGTTAGTAATACGGAGAGATACATGACATAAAACAATGAGAATCAGAGTAGAAGACGCCACATAATAGGTATAGTGCCCACTTCTGCAGAAATATGTGCTCGTGTATAGGACTAACCTGAACAGATCGGGGCTCAATCCACTCTTTTTTTTAGCATTTTACTTTTTGACTTCTGTCCAACCCTCAATGGGAGGGCCAACAATATCACGCTGAGCTTCATCGATCATAAGACAACATTGCTTCTTATCAGATTAAGAGATATCCGTTTCATGATATCCCTTGATTCCCCTAATGAATAATGCATTGTATCTTAATCCTTTCTCTTAGGGCTTCCTTGAATCAAGCTATTGTCATTTGTCTTCATGGATACTTGTAAGTATGAATTTGGCATTCCTCTGTCATCAATGTCAAGTATCAAGTCTTTTTCTCTCAGATTATCTTCATCGTCTGATTCCAAATGAGGAACATGTTGCCACATTTTGGGTTTGGAAGCGCACTCTTTTTTCTTTTTGACTTTCATTTAAATTGTGGGTAGGATTCTTGTAAATGTCATGTTTACTTACATATTCAACAACAAAAAAACCATGTTTTCGTAGTCCAAAATATGAGTCCACTGCATTTCACCCTGTTTTAATATTATCTTAGCAGAAAATCCTTGGATGAGATCTATTTCCATGCATATTCCAGTGTAAGTGAACAACCCCAAATCTACACGCTCAATATCTGATTTAATAAGTTTGCCCAACAAATATCCAATACTTTCTAGCACTTAAGGATACCAAAAATGTAGGGGTAGATTCAGAATATGAACCCATACAGACATTTTGGATACTATCATTGTATTTGGGTTAAAACTCGAAAACCATAAAGTCAAGCAAACCCCCACTCTGCCCCAGAACCGAGGCCCCTCATTCAAAACCATTTAGAAGTCTTCATTTGAAGACAAATGTACAATGAAAAATCCTTTAGAGAAAAGTGGACTTTACAAAGCTTCGTCCACTTTGAGGAGAGCCATTGATATAGATCGGTAGAGTGGGCCCAGAAACCATTAAACCTGCAAATAATCGCATATTGCTGACATTGTTGACACATCACAGGAGAGCCATTGATATAGATAGGTAGAGTGGGGCGAGAAACCATTAAACCTTCAAATAATCGCATATTGTTGACATTGTTGACACATCACCTCACTTATCATGTTGATAGGAATTCTACAATCTCAACAAGGAGTGGTACTTTTGTAAACATTTATTTTCAACATTAAATTTGAAGTAAAACTTTTGAGAAGTCGATAAAAATTAGGATTGTCTTGACCATATAGTAGAGTTCGGGCTCTATTTTCCAAAAAAAAAAATTTGTCACCAACATTAATAAAATTATTAATGAATGTGATACGTGTAAAATCCAACATAAAAGTCTTGAGATTACGAGTAAGGGGCATTCACGTCGTCAAAGTCACTCAGGTCACGATCCTCTCTTCAACCGTTTGACTCTCCATGTCAGGTGTATTGAGGGCTTACACTCAACAAGACTCAATCCCTAGTGGTCTTATTAAACCCATCAACTTCTCCAATAGACCAGATTACTTTTTGGATACTAACAAGTTATTTTTTTTAAAATGGTTACTTTTTTACAATTATATTGTTTCTATCCATGAGATTAATCTACCAATAAAAATGGAAATGTAAGGCAGATATTATAATGAAAATAATTAGTGTAATAATAGTATTATATAATATTTTGAACGGAACGGAAGGAGAAATCCTCGTCGATGGCGGTTTCCGTTGTTTTTCTTCTATCCTCTCGAAGATTCTTCTCTATTTGAATTAAAAATAAAATAAAATCGTAAACTATATGTAAAAAAAGCTTATCATAATTACGGAAATGTATTCTGAAGTTTGCGGCAAATAAGCGAAAATTCCGTTTGCCGTCACGACGTGAATAATCCGTTGCGTATTTTTGGAGGTGAGTAGAAAATCACAGCAATACAAAGCATTCTTTTGGTTTTGGATCCCTCTTTCTGTCAACGCCGTTCCATCTTCTAAAATTCCTCATTAAAACATTAATTATTTGTAGTTTACACTAAGTGGAGGTTTAAGACTTGCTTGACATAGAATATATCATTAGTGTGATTTTATCTCAAATTTATTTATTCAATCGGGGTGTTTTGTAAATGCCTTAAATTTGTGTTAGTTATTTGTAGTCTCCCTCAAACATACGTTTAAAAATTTGTTTGGTATAGAACATGTCATTAGTGTGATTGTTTTTTGAATCCATTTAGTTTATATATGCAATTCCTCACCAAAACTCCAAATTGAGATGATTTGTAAGGGACTACCATATTTTTAAAATTATTTGTAGCCTCTCTCAAACATAGGTTTAAGATTCGTTTGGCATAGGCCATGTCATTTGTATGATTTAACTTTGATTATTAATTCAAATTAAATGTTATTGACACGTTTGTCAACTTTTGATATTCCCCATCTATCTTCTTGTTATCCCCTTCTTTGATCACTCTCTTCTCACTGTCTTGAGTATTATACTAAGAGCATGATTCAAACTCCTGAGTTTCTTAGGAGTGTGGTCTATGCTCTTTGTTTCATTTTGTGACCTCTTTTGGCTATGGTGTGTATGACTCTCTTGTCTCAACTTTTATATTTGTTTTTCATCGAATTTCACTTTGGGAGAGAAAAAGATCACAATTTGAATTTGTTGTCCCCAAATTTACACATGGAAAAATTTTTGGGTGTACCTATAAAATTTGGTCGCAATTGACTAAATTAAATCAAATTGGCCAAGTGTGGAATAAATACAAGGGTTTGTTGAAGTGTCTAATGATTTAAGCATTTTTGCAAGCTAGTTGCAAAGTGCTCCCTAAACCCCTAATCCCAAAAAGAACTTTGTAGTGTTAATTAGACTTTCATATTTTTGGTGCATGATTGCTAATTATATTTGGACGACTAAATTCTAAAATGCTCTTGCCCCATGTTAATTTGACTTTCAAACTTTTGGTCCACATTTACAATTTGCATGCAAATTACAAACATGTCCATGGATTGTGATTTCTTACCATAGTCTTCACCAGAGCTTTCACATGCATAAACTGTTGATGGCGAATCACAGCACCCTTGAATGTCTGCAACTCGATGGGTTGAGACTCTCAGTGCAATTGCATAACATGGAGATTTTCCCAAGTGTGGGACCTTGTGAATCGGGAAAGCTCTTCGGATGAAGGCCGGTTCCTATTCCTCTGTTTAGATGCACACATAAAAAATGCAGAGGGTTTACTCAAAAATCTAATCTAACTTGCCAAGGAGACAGGGGAAGAAGATGCATAAAAATAAACCTAAACTAACAAAGGTGATGCACCGAGGAATGATGAACACCTGTCTTGCCAATAAACACAAACCATTAAAATGCAATGCAAGATCATGCACAAATAACCAAATTTGCAGTGAAAGATCAGGAGGATGCAAATGAACACAGAGAGGGTTGAGAATCATCCAAAGACATGCATTATTTGCTCCAAAGATTGATACAATACACTACAAAATGCCAAGAGGAAAATTTGCACCATAGTTTTAGATGGGAGGTTTGAACTCCACAAATTCACTTGCCAAAGATAAGAAGGGAGGGGCAACACAAGAATGTCCAACCTTTAGAAAGAAGCCCCTCCTTACAATTTATAGGACGAATGAGAGAGAAAAGAGAGAGGAATTTCAAATCTACCCCAACCACCTCCAAGTTGCATTTAATTCATCTCATTATGGCGGTAGGTGAGAACCTTAGCAAACCCAAAAAATGGTGAATTGTACTTTAAATTTTTAAGAACTTTTTCTCACCCAATTAAATATATCCCATCGTAGTTGGATAGAGGACCTCGTAAGCTTTCCAAAAAGTCCAACCTTGCATGAATCTGAGCTCCCTATGAAAAATTATGGCCATCTGAATATCTGCGCCAGTGTTTGCTTCCTGTCGGAGTGTCAATGCTCAAAATGTTGCACCTCCTGAAGATACACCTTGGTGCATCCATCCTGATGTCGACATACTCTTACGTGCGCCATAGACGCTGAAAATTTCATGTTGACACTTTGTGCTTTGCGCCTCCAACTTGCGCCATGGGCGCAAATTTTCGCATGTCAACATCTTCTTACCTACGCCATAGGCACATCCATTTTCGTGTCGACATTTTCCACTTTGCACCTCCAACCTACGCCATGGGCACGACTTTTTGCATGTCGACATCTTATTACCTACGCCATTAACCTGCTGGCGACGCAATAAATGTCGGGGTCTAAGTTTCTTTGATTTTCATATTCTTCTGTTTGTCTATATCTACCCGGGGGGAGATATATACAACATAAACATGTCAAAAGTATGATCAAGACTTGGGAGGAATTTGGAGGTACAAAAGCACATCAAAATTTTGATCAAGACTTGGAAAATTGTTCACATGCAAATGCAAGTCAAAATTTCAGTTAAGACTTGGGTCGAATTTTGAGGTGCAAAAGCACGTCAAAAGTATGATCAAAACTTGGGCAGATTATTCATCTGCAAATGCAATTCAAATGTTCGATCAAGACTTGCATGGACTTTTCACATGCAAATACAAATCAAAAGACAGATCAACACTTGGGAGGAATTTTGAGGTGCAAAAAAAATGTCAAATTTCCGACCAAGACTTGGGTGGATGTTTGAGGTGCAAAAGCATGTCAAGAGTTTTTTCGAGTCTTGGGTGGACTTCTCATGTGCAAATGCAAGTCAAAAGTATGATCAAGATGGGCATAAATTTCACATACAAATGCAAGTTAAAACCCTACCAAGGTGTTTGAGAAAGTAATTTCTCTTGTAAAAGAGATTTTTGGCATGTATTTTCTACCCCATTCCTGAATCCCAAAATGCAAATATTTGGCACGTAGAACAAGAAATCAAGGTAATCCAAAGGATGAAAGAAGCTCAAATTGTGTGCTACCCCTGAACCCTACATGGGTGTTATTACCCCTAGACCCCCACTTTCGAAACCAAAAGGGAAAAATGTAATTTCTTAGGGGAACTGTGTTGATTTAAAAGGTCATAAATTTGAAGGAAACAATTGATCAAGAAGAAGATGTGTAAAGAGAAAATCCCTTATTGGTAGTTGTATATTTTCAAAGTCAATTTTGTAATTCTTCGGATGTGTATTTTCATGTATGTTAAATGCCACTTTAATATTAAAAAAGGTGCTCATGAAATTCAAAGCTCCCATCTTGTGCAATTTTACTCAGTCAAATTCATAGGTTGCACACATTGAATTTATTAGTTTGCAAGTTTCTATGTTGCATAATGTGAAAATTGACTTTTTCAATTTGCAGGTTTCTATTTTAGGAAAATTGACTCATTCAAACTTGCATGACATTACTTATAAATATTTTTTTGTAAATCATTATCTTGAGAATTTTTCCAACTAGGATTTTGAGTTGCTGGATGAGCTATTTTGTCAGACGTTCAAAGGATATTTTTTCATACATATGATTAGAGACATTTGGGTTGTCCATGATATTGTAAAAGTAAATATCATCATTTCTTGAGGGGATTCGAATTGCTAGAGACTTTGAGATTTTTTTTGGGTGAGAACATGTGTTGCTCATGATATTACACAAGATCGTGTATAGCAGGAAAGTGTGTAAGACTTTGTGTTCATCTTTGTGAAGAAATCAATAGATATTCATTTAACTTTGTGTCATGATATGTTTGGAAACAACATGTGTTTATATGTCATGTGCTTGTCCTTATTGATTCCTTTCATGCATGTAGAACCCTTTTTAGAATTTTTTGTTATATTGAATAATCTTCTTGCAAACTAAAATAAGCTGTGTTTACTTATTTGAAATTCAACCTTTACTTAATTTCTTTTTTTCCCTCTAACTTATCCATTTCTTTATTTTATATTTTTCAACATATATTGATTTCTTTGTGAGTAAAATCTCACTCACACAAGTTAATTAGTAAAGATATTGTACATATTATTTATTGTTCATTTTGGATTTTAATAAAGAACACCTCCCCTCACAATAGAGAAAAGACTTGGTCAAACACGATGTTGTCAAAAAACTATATTTTTCACAGGACAAAATATTTTGCCAACATCCAAGTTGTAGTTCATTTAATAATAAGCACATTGAGCCTTATCTAGAGATCTGAAAGATCCCCAAATGGGTCTCTTTTCCCTCAAATCAATTACAAACACAACTGATTTATGAGGGTTATGGCAATCAAAACCAAGGCAGATTTGAATTTATTAAGAGAAGTACGACTAGGGTTGGAATGAAAACCCAATACAAAAAACCCTCTAATGATTTCAAAAATATCACAAACTGATCACAATAATTTTACAAGCCAAAATATGTATCAAATCTGATTTTTAAGAGGTAAAAAGTGATTGTAAATAGATCAAAAATCTGCATAAAAATCAGACTGAAATACCTCTTCAAACTCTTCCAAAAATTCTGATTTTAATTGCTTTTGATTCCAAAAAAATGCAGTGCAATAAACAATATACAAAATCAGACTTGGAATGGCATAAAGTGACCAAAAAGTGAGTCGCCCAACTCTAGAAAAATATGGAAGTCACTGTTGCAATTTATTCTTCAAACAACAATGTTGGAAATGGAGGAATATGTGAAAAATCTGTAGAATTTGCTGAGTGGAAATTCCTCTCAATGCTCTTGGGGTTTTCATCCATAAGAGTATAAAAATCCTAAGGGTTTTCTTCCTTGGATTTAATTGTAGAAAAACTCAAAGCTCTCAATGCAAAGAGAAGATATCAAATAAAAATATGGAATGCCTTGCAAGTTGACTTCTTCCCCTTTTAAAGAGAAGTGACCCAATGGAAACCTAAAAAGCCACCAATCAGTTTGTGGTGCTTGTTTTTTTCTATTTTTTTATCCTCCTTGAGCAAGTCGCATTTCTCCCCTAGAAAAAAAAAATTAATAAGTTATTTATGTTTAAAGTGCTTTTCTAGGTTCTAATTTCATGTTAAGCCTATTAATTTATTATATGTCCTTTTATAATGTTATTTTTTTTGCACAAAATAATAGAATTAATAAAACTTAAGTCACCCTTGAGGTCATCCTTTAGATTTTGGGTAGAAAAAATGGGCCAAAGGTCTTCGTTAAAATTATCCGAGAAAGAGGAACATTACAGTCTTCCCTTCCTGGTATTTCTTTCCCCCAAGCAATATCAAATCTGCATTCCAATCAATCCCCAGATCCCAAATCAACCTAAGTTTTTTGAATGATCTCATACGCACTATACCAATCTTCTCAAAGTTTGCAAAAGGAAGTTTATGCAACTTACTCATGAAAAGTACCACGATCCTCCTCAAGTATGCCCCCAATTTTCCATTCTTTTCATCATGTCCTTATTGTCCCATACTAGCATGTCAAGAAAAATCCTCATAGATGTCTTCATGAGATGATTTTTTGTCCATAACTATCATATACTTGGCTATCATTTGATGGGGCAGTGTGTATTTGAGTGCTCTCATGGTGACTTGTTTCCTTTCATGTTATAAACTCAACTGCAAGCTTGCTCTTGGGCGACTCTTCCTAGTGAGTGTAGTCATCACAAAGTGTATACTCACCAAATAGAATGATAGATTTGTTTACTTTCTTCTTGCAAGGATTGGTGAGACCACCTACTGTAGTTACATCGAAGCCTTCAAAATTATCATGACCAAACCTTCATCCAAGAATTTATGTGTGGATCCACTATCAAGAAGTGCCATGACCTTACACCTGAACATTGTACCTTCAAACATGAATGGATTGTACCTTGGTGCTTTTGAAAGATAAGCGAGGCTACCATCATTTAAAATGTTTAGTGTCATTTTTCCATGTTGATTTTATGAATTAGCATCATCATCCACATCTGAAACAATCTCAATGAGATGTATCTTATCCTTTCCAAGAAACCTATGATGCGGTCCACAAGGGTCTTTGCAATGAAAACATAAGTTTTTTCTACGAAGCTCATTCTTCGTCTCAAGGTCCATCTTTGGTGTAGATTCAACCTTTGAAGAAGTGGGCTGCTCACTTTCATGTTGTTATGATTTTTCATTCTTGACATTTTTCTTTTGGGGCTGAAATGGAGGAGTAATGTCTAAGTCTAATGTTGTTTGAATGGCCTCATGCAAAGTTCTAGGCTTAAGATCCTTGACAAAACCCCTTAATATATCGTGTAGTCCCTCTATAAAAAGCATCATCACACGTTTTTCCGACATCTCTGGAACCATCATTGTTATGCATTGAAACTCATTGATGTATGAAACAACATGTCCCATCTGGCGAAGTTGAGCCAAGTCCCTGTAGTACAACTCCACATCCTTCCGGTCAAACCTAGCAATCAACCGCTTGTTGAATTCTGTGTAAGACCGTAAAAAGTCATGGTTATGTGTGATTAGCCAATGATGCCACCAATCATATGCTACTCCATCAAGGTGTAGAGTGGCAAACTAAATAGCCTTCTTCTCTTGCATAGGATCAAGAGTAAGATTATGCATCCAAGCTGTAGAATTGATCTTCCCACTCCCATCAAAGGTGGAAAGAGTCACCTTGTTGGTAGCCTACTTTAGCTCCCTATTTTGTTGTGCTATAGGCCTCCTATCATGTCGAGCCCTAAAGCTATGTCTCTTATGTGCATAATACTACGGAAGGGGAAAAATATCCCTCATATACTATGGTAAATTACTCCACTCATCACTAGCTGCCATAACATTTTTCGGGAATGACACGTCCTCAAGTGGTTCTTCAACCTCTGGTGGTTCATTTCTCTGCAAGAAACTGGGCTGCATAGGCCTATCTATTTTCCAAGTAAGCCTCCTCCCATCTATATGAGTGTGCCTCCTCTCACGGAAAGGAGATCCCCTCACACTGCCAATCTCTGAGGGTGATCTACTGTGCCTTGACTATTGAAAATTGATATTGATCTGTCTCTCTTGTCATTTATGTCTCTCTTGTCATATATGTCTCTTAGCCTATCCAAGGCCAACCTGTCCAGAGTAGATCCCATACGCTCCATGGATTGAATCAACCGTTGTTGATTGGCTACCATAGTCCTAAAAATCTCTTTGTCTAGATCCACCTGCTCATCCCGGGGGCTGCTTTCCTATCTATCACCCATTGTTTCCGTTCAAGCACCTGTTTCAAGTCTTGTATGTCTCTCTGTGTGATATATGTGTGGACTAACCTCCCATAGCTACATAGACTCAGATAAGAACCCTACAGGTAGGAGGAACATTGCTCTAATACCACTAAAAGATCCCCAAATGGGTCTCTTTGCCCTCAAATGAATTACAAACACAACTGATTTATGAGGGTTATGGCAATAAAAAATAAGGTAGATATGAATTTATTAGGAGAAGTGTGAATATGGTTGGATTGAAAACCCAATACAAACAACCCTCTAATAATTCCAAAAATATCACAAACTGACCACAATAATTTTACAAGCAAAAATATGTATCAAATCTGATTTTTAAGAGGTAAAAAGTTATTGTAAACAGATCATAAATCTGCATAAAAATCACACTGAAATACCTCTTTAAACCCTTCCAAAAAAAAATTATTTTAATTGCTTTTTATTCCAAAAAAATGCAGTACAATAAACAACATACAAAATCGGACTTGGAATGGCTATAAAATGGAATAAACTGACCAAAAAGTGAGTCTCCCAACTCTAGAAAAATCTAGAAGTCACTACTGCAATTTATTCTTCAAATAACGCCATTGGAAATGGAGAAATCTATGAAAAATTTGTAGAATTTCCTGAGTGGAAATCCCTGTCAATGCTCTTGGGGTTTTCATCCACAAGAGTATAAAAATACTAAGGTTTTTTGTCCTTAGAATTTATTTTTGCAGAAAAGCTACAGAGCTCTCAATGACACAAATCAAAAGATGATCAAAATGACCATAACATCCGGAATGACTTACCCTCAAGTCGACTTCTTCCCCTTATAAAGGAAAAAGAGACACAATGGACAACATAAAAAAGCCTCCAATCAGCATTCATGATTCTTTCTATGCATTTTCTATTCTCCATTTTCCCTTCCTATGAAAAATCGCCATTTCTCATAGGGAGCAAGTACAAAAAGGCATTTAATAATTATTTTCTTCTCTCCCAAGGCTGGTCACTTTTTCCCTAGAAAACATAAATTAAATAAGTGCTTTTCTTTTTAAAGCACTTTTCTAGGTTCTATTTTTAATGTTAAGTTTATTAATTTATTATATGTGCTATTATATTTTAATTTTTTTGCACAATATAATAAAATTAATAAAACTTAAGTCACCCTTATATTTCATCCCTTAGTCGTCGGGTTTACAATATGGGCCAAAGGTCTTTGTTAAAATTATCCAAGAAAGAGGGATATTACAAGTATCATCATGTGGTTTTGTTTAAAAAAAAAATCCATTTTATTGAGAACTCACAAGAATTTCAGAAAGATCAAAAAATCAATAAATAGTTTATCATTTTTGAAGAGACTTATTTCACATTGAGCACTTCTGGTGCATAATGTAGAGTTTTCACGTAATCAACATTATTTTCAATCAAAACAATTATTGTTTAGAGGCTTGATAGGTAGATGATGTTTATAAACCTAGATAACCTACAACACAATCTCCTAACAATTTGTTTTTTTTTTTACAGTTTAGAGATTGTTGTCATTCGAGGAAAAAGGAAAGAAACATTTATGAAGGTCAAAGTTAAGAGATTTGAGATTAGGAAAAGGTTAGTACAGTCATAAATTTATTCTCATCTTGTTCATAACCTACCAATAGCATTCTCCATGCTTCATACCTTACCAAAGCATCCCAAACACTCTATACATCCATATTTATTCACTATCAAAATTTGGGTGAGTTTTACGTCACATATGGGTATGCAGTTCCATTATTCCTAACTAATGAGCCTGACTAGATCTCCAACACTATGAGATATGAATCCATTGGTAATACACGTGGTCATTCTTTGAAATCTAACTCTGCTACAGTATTTTTTTCCTGAATTTTTGTGGACATCGACCTCTGTAAGGCCCTTCTTGTGGATATTGCTCTCAAGGTGGCAGATTAGGAATGCCTTATCTTGCCGATACGTTCTTGTTTTTCATGACATGGCATGTGGGCCCCTCTTGATGGTCAAAACAGTCTACCAAACTATTTGTTAGTTAGATTCTTCCGCCATCAGTCACCTCTCCATCTGACATCCCCCGTTCTGGCCAACCTTTTTTTTGGTGTATTATGTCACTTAATGTGACCGACAAATTAATAATTTTGTAAAGATAGGTAAGAAGACTGTAAACTCAGTGTGTCTTGCATGTCCACCTCAGAATTTATAATGACAAAGTCCCTCTGAACCACGCCTGTCGCCATTAATAAGTCAATATTTTATACTGCAGTGTCCGCAGGTAGGGAAAATAAATTGATTTAAAAGCAATACAATAAAATTAGTTTGATATTTTCAGGCTAAAATCATGTTTTTTCTCAATGAATTGTATTGGAACATAGCTATTATATTTAATTAGATTTACAAAAAAAAATCGCAAGTCTTTAGTTGGCCACTTGGAGTGCAAGAAATAAAATAGATTTATCATTCTTTTGTGCAATCGTTAAATGGGACTGATTAATTTTGTATCGCTTGTTTTCATGTAATACTCATGGTTTCAAACTTGGAACTTATTGGATTTTCTATTTTTAACTTCGGCCTCTTTAAGTATTGTTAGGAATTAATAATATCTAATGCAGAATAATTCCTCATAATCACAATAATAAGAAGTATGAATAGAAATTACATAAATGAAATATGAAAAAAATGAAAACAATATTTAACGTGGTTCACCCAATGTGGGCTAGATCCACCAAGAACACTTGCTCAGATTTTATTACAAGCCAACAGTCTTCACAATTACAATAACCAGATCTTGTTTGGAGTTGCACTCAACAAACCCTCCCGAATTCGCACTTGAATTCAAACACACTATTCACCTTCACAAAAACACTCATATAAATCCTATTGTATGTCCATATATTTATAAGTACATCAATAGGTGGCCGAAGAGGTGGTTTTACAAAACAGTGGGTACCGAAAAACCATGGGCCCAAAAACAGCCCATAACGGTTACCCATTACCCATGGGTTAATAAACCACCCATGAAAATTTGCTTCGGGGGCTTCACCCCCCTTAACCCGCTCACCGGTGAGCGGGACCACCGTAAAAATATCCGAGTGTAACACATGGAAGGTGTACCAAACTCTAACATGAAAACAGGCTCCATAAACATAACAATCTCCCACTTGGAGACTGATTTCCACTGAGAAAGCTTCTCAACCCTTCACTGTCATCTGTGAAGGCCAACCAAAGCTGAACATAGGTTTATTTTATCCCTTGTGACCACCTTGGTGATCATGTCTATAGGATTTTGACTGGTATGAATCTTCTCCAACTTCAACTTATCTTCCTCCAAAGTTGTCCTGATGAAGTGATATCTCAACTGTATATGCTTTGTCCTAGAATGGAAAGCAGAGTTCTTAGCTAAGTGAATAGCACTCTGACCATCACTATATAGCTTTCCAACTTCCTGCTTATGCCCCAAATCATCAAGCAATTATTATAGCCAAATCATCTCCTTGCTAGCTTCTGTAGCAGAAACATACTCAGCCTCAGTGGTTGACAAAGCCACAACCTTCTATAACCATGAAATCTAGCTCATTGTTGTATCACCTATAGTAAATACATAACCTGTTGTGCTCCTCCTGCTGTCCAAATCTCCAGCCATATATGAGTCAACATATCCACACAAAGTAGTGTTTGATCCACTGTAACACAAAACAGTACCCATGGTCCCTCTCAAATATCGAAGTATCCACTTTACTGCCTGCCAATACTCTTTACCTGGATCAGTCATAAATCTACTCACAGCTCCCACTGCATGGGCAATATCCGGCCTAGTTCACACCATAGCGTACATCAAACTGCCAACTGCTGATGAGTAAGGTACCTTGGAAATCTGGTTTCTTTCCTGCTCTGTCTTGGGACACTGCTCCTTTGATAACTTAAAATGGCCTACCAAAGGAGTCCCAACTAGTTTAGCATCCTGCATGTTAAACCTATCCAATACCTTCTTAATGTACTCTTCCTGAGATAAAGACAAATTCCGTTCCTTCCTATCCTGAGTTATCCTCATACCAAGGATTTGTCTGGCTGCCCCCAAATCCTTCATATCAAAGGATTCACTTAGCTATTTCTTGAGTACTTTTATTTCCTGCATGTTTTTACCTGCAACCAACATGTCATCCACATACAAACATAGGATAATATAACTTCCATCCTCAATTTTCTTTGTATACACGCAATGGTCAGAATGACATCTAATATAACCTTGCTCCATCATGAAGCTATCAAACTTCTTATACCATTGACGTGGAGCTTGTTTCAAGCCATACAAGCTCTTCTTCAGTTTTCACACCATCTCCTCTTTACCTTTGACTTCATATCCTTCTGGCTGCTGCATATATAGCTCCTCCTCCAAATCACCATGGAGAAATGTAGTCTTTACATCTAACTGTTCTAAGTGCAAGTCTTCTACTACCACTATTCCAAGAACAATTCTAATAGAAGTCATTTTTACTATAGGAGAAAAAAATCTCATCAAAATCTATACCTTGTTTCTGTGCAAACCCCTTGACCACCAATTGGGCCTTATATCTTTTCTTTCCTTCTTCTTCATCTTTAACTCTGTACACCCACTTGTTTTGCAATGCTCTTTTGCCTTTCGGTAGCTTCACCAAATCCCAAGTCTGGTTCTCCATGAGAGACTTATGCTCCTCATCCATGGCTTACTCCCACTTCTTAATGGCATCTACCTGCATTGCTTCATCAAAGCTCTCTGGTTCTCCACTATCAGTGAGTAATAAATAATAAAGAGAAGGAGAAAAATGTTCAGGTTCTTTTCTTACCCTAGAAGACCTCCTCATTGATAGGAGTTTAGGGTTCCTGTTGAGTAGGTTCCTGAACTGATTCATGGGTCACTTTTCCATTCGGAAGATCCTCTATCACTGCATATTCTTTCTTGGATTCTTCCCTGTTTTCCTGTAACTGTTGCTTATACATGACATTTCTCATTAAAGACCACATCCCTAGACCTAATGATTTTCTTGTCCTTAATACTCCAACATTTAAATCCAAAGTCATCACTACCATAACCAATAAAAGTGCATTTTTCTGATTTAGCCTCTAGCTTAGTCCTATCATCCTTGTCAATATGAACAAACACCTCACATCCAAAGACTCTAAGAAATGAGTAATCGAATTTCTTACCGTACCAAGCCTCCTCAGGTATGCCTCCATCCAAGGCACTTTAGGGTCCTCTGTTTATCAAGTACACAGCTGTGCTCACTACTTCTGCCCAAAAATAAAGAGGCGGTCTTGCATGTATCCTTATGCTCCTAGCACATTCCATTATTGTTTTGTTCATCCTTTTTGACACCCCATTCTACTGCGGGGTTCCTGGAACCATCTTTTGCCTACGGATTCCATTCTTAGAACAATAATCATCAAATTCATTGCTGCAATACTCCCCTCCATTATCTGACCTGAGACATTTTAACTTAAGACTTGTTTCATTCTCTACCAAGGCTTTCCATTTAACAAAAGTATCAAATACATCAGATTTGTTTCTAATGCAATAAAGCCAAACTTTCCTTATTGCAATAAACCCAAACTTTAAGTATAAATTGCAATCATGTGAACAATATGAATGAGATCATGATGATAAAGTGTCACATCTATAGCATATATTATTTGGGTAAGAAAAATCTGAACTGTGGAACAGGTGTGGGACATGGAGGTATTTAATTCTCACCTTTTTCTTTTCAACTTTTCATTCACATCTTCATCTTATCAAACAAATAAAACATCATCCAGTTGAAAACCTTGATTTCATAAAGACTAATTTTAAAAAAAAAAAATGGATCATTTTTTTTTCATATTTTCTAAAAAAAAAAGTGTTTCTTTTAGTTATATAATGGACAGAGCCATTTTTTTGCACCTTACAACAAACAAACAACTTTTTGGTATTGATTGAGTGAAAGTCCCATATTAATTTAAAAAGTTGCAGTATAACACTATTTTCATGGTCGATACTATTTTTGATTAAGGGAACTCATGTTGCTCGATACTTGTTTCATTGTATCATATTCACCCCTAAAATATTCTCCCCTTGTTTTCTGTTTAATACAAAAAAATATTTTAATCAAACCTTCTAGATATATATCAAAATATCTTCCTAATTTGTTACCAATCAAAAATAGAAAATTTATAAAATTAAACTAGCTCATCTATGTTAGAATGTTAAATGTGTTACAGTCCTACCTACATTAGAAATAACTAACCATTTGTGAACAATGGAGAGGCCATCCTATCCATCCACATATAAATAATTTTGTCATTTGAAAAAAAAAATCTAGCTTTAGGTATTCATTTTCAATTAAGAAAATGACAATTGATGTTGTCCTAAGCTTACTCAACAAAGGATTTCATGCCAAGAGACATGTTTAACTCAGAATGTAAAAAAATGGTGAACACAAATGAATACATGGTATAAATAATAATATTTTTTGACACATATTCTAAGAGTTGTGTATCACAATCGTCTCTATGTTTTGTATATTAGGAAAAGTTACCAAAAAGAAAATTGCGTTAAGCCACTTCCTTGTTGACAAAAGATTGTAAACAAGGTGCTCAAAATGAAAAACCTTCTCCACAAGGTTGAACCTTACAGTTTCCAACACACATTGGGATATCCTTATCATGATTTCATGTGAAAAACATTGAGTGGTAAGTGGTTTTTCACAATGTGGAAAATGGTAGAGATGGCTTTTTACTTCAACACATGAAGAATAGGTGGCACACTGTTGTTACAAGAGCATTTGCAGATTTATGGAGTTATCACGAATGAAAAATGTAGAGAAGAATAAGATGAAGACATGAAAACTATAACATAGACACATAGAAAACATCGACAAGTCTATACATAACTTGACAAGTTGTGCCTAGTCGATTTTGTCATACTAATTGATTTCTTCCAAGTGGTTGATTTTGTCCTACTAATCAATTATCTTACACCTAGTGTGATAATTACACATGTGTTGGGGATCAACTAGCCCATTTACACAAGTGGAACCATAATTAGAATTTTAAATATTTCTCACCAATTCATACACAAATACAACTAGAACAAAGTCGATTTAATTATAGTCAACACAACACTACAATATTGGAAAACAAACACAAAAATATATGGAGTACATTACAAATACAAACATAAGGGTGGCTCACATATGTTTGAATCTCTCATGCTTCAAATATTTCCCACCATACCCTCTTGTCTATCATGTACCTTTCTTTACACTTTAGGGTTCAACATCATTTCGACAATATCCTTATTTGTTTATTCATAAGAAAGATACCTACAATAATATGCTCATATGGATACAACCACCAAATAGATTGTTATAACATGTTTTCAAAAGGATGTAACCAATATATGGATAATACTTCGTTATTTTGTTTGTCTCTCCAAGGGGTTCACTTAAGGAACATAAGATACTTTTACACGGTAGCTTCATAACACCATTTTTCATACAACCCACTGCACCCCCGAAAGGATTGGTTCAACATTTCTCATATTCTTAACTTTTTTTACAACAAGATTATGTATATAACAACTCAATGAAGAGATGTACTTGAAAGACACCATTCCCAAGAGTGTATGAAAGTAGTCCAAGGGGATTCAAAGAGTTTTGAAACATCATAGAACATTAAAGATATAGGACATAAGCTTGAGACTTTGTAGAGTACATGAAAGAGGTGCACTATCAAGTACACATGCAATTGGTCGAGTAATACACAATACACGCAACATATAAATTTAAAAAGAAAGTAAGTAGAGTATTAGGTGGGAGATTTGGTTCTACATTAGTTGAGAAAGGAGAGATTTCCTAGAGGCATTTATGATAAGTTGTAGTGGAAGAAGATTTTTACAAAAAGTGCATATGAGATTGAATTTTCTTAAAGCAATAGACATCTCAAAAGGTATTCACTGGGGGGAATTTGTAATTAATGAGGTTATGGAGTAAGCATTAAAGCATTTCAGTATACAAGGTCTAATGGGGGTTGTTAAAGAATAGGTATCATGGATGTAGTGGAATTATGAATAAAGGTGGATTGAAGGTATGTTAAGGATGATTACAGATTCGATGAGGATTTATGAGAGTACTTTGGTTCAAGTTTAGAGTTGGAAGGGGGGTAGATATATGTGATTTGGTTTTGATGATTTGAGGTTACTTAGATGACAATTCTTGAAGGGGGGCTCAGACTTAGTAGGAGGGTCATGGATTGCTTGGATTTGGTTTTGGTTGATGATGGGTGTCTTGGATGATATGCGCTCAACCCTGAAGATGGATGGAGTATTCTCCTAAGATAGTGATAATAGTAACATTATTGTTTGCATGTAGGCTTGTTGAGGAGGGGCCTTCAATTTTTTGTGAGGATGTGTGAAGTATTTTTAGATGGGGATGCCAAGTGCACTTAGAATTATGAGTGTTAATTGTACTAAGTACATTAGTGTTCATAGTAATGTTTGGGGGCAGAAATTAATTTGTCTAATGGCATGATTGGCATAAGAATGGATCTTTAGAGAAATGCAAGAGGTGTGACTAGATGATGTGTTAGGAATGTATACTTAGATCATCCCCCTAGATTAATAAAGTTTTTGGACACGATATTGGTTTTAAGGATACGACACTTCTCAATGTCATGATAACCTTGGACTTTGATGTACCTGATTTACAATAATTCCCCTCACAATACATTATGGGTTTGAAGTCACGAGTCATGCAAGTAGGTCAGATGGGGGGAGGTTCCTTTGATTATTGAAGGAATGAACTTTTTGTAGATCAACTTGCACAACATTTGGGCTAAACTAGTATGATTCCCCAAGGGGTATAGTTGAGGAGACGGTCATAGGAGCGCGAGTAACAGAGGCTCCATGTAAGAGGTGAAGAATTGTGTGCAAAGATTTATCCAAATGTCACTGAGTGTTTTGTGATTACCATGCATAAAAAATGTAAAACAGTGGAATTTATATAATTTATTAATAAAAATACTTGGCGAGGAAGGCGAACAATTTTTTTTATCATCATGATTATTTCAGCAAGAATGTGAGAAAATAATAAGGGTGCCATATCACAAATGTTTAATCCCTGACAGTAATAATGGTATTAGATCAAAGGTTGGACTTCATGACATCTTTACTTTGGAGTCCTCAATATACGGTTGCAGGCAACTCAAATTTGTGATAAATACTAGATAACATCGACCAGATACATCGTAACAAGGCTACTCCAATATTGGTTGATGAATATCCCAAAATAACTTAAATCACATCCTTAGTAAGTAATGTTTAGATATGTAAGTTGGTTCATGTGTGTTTGGTTGTGGGTGTGATTGTCAAGGACGAGTATATTAACCATGACATAACATTAAATATTAGATTCACATACATTAATAAGTGGATATACAAATGTGCACACCATAAATGAAAGTAACTTAACAACATAATAACATAATTGAACACATTGACACATGATATGTAATGTGGAAAACCTATAAATGGGTAAAAAAACCACTGAAAAATATTCCACTAATATGAGAAACATTTTACTTTACCCAGCCCAGTCTAGTAACTCCTCCCTCACTTCTACTCCTTGTATTGACCCGTGATCAATAAATATTCAAGTGATAATTTCTACATACATTTCATGAATATGACCCATAGTCATAATATAAATAACCCGAAGGGTTATGTCTATATTAAGTGACAGGGCACACATGATTTTAATTAATAATTAGTTAATCTAATAACTAACAAAACCTAATCTATAGTTTACATTTAAATGATGAGAATATAAACTATTCTATATTATTGAACTATAAACTAAATATTATAATGCACTTAATATTATAGTTCTAACACTCCCCCTTAATATTAAGTGGGGATCCATATGCCAACAGATTGCCTGCCTGTGGTACACTACATGATTTACAAATCCATAAACCCTAAAGGTTTTAGGACTAAAACATGTAATTGGTTAAAGGATTTATAACACCTACCATCATGCTCAACTTACCTTTTAGTAAAAAAATATTTGGAATCCATAAATCAGACATATGATTTAGGCTAAACATGATTTCTGAGACTACATCTCATTGTTTCTCATGGAAATATTCTTATACCACATCTCTAGGAGCAATTTTATAACACAAGGACTTCCTTTACAAATAGATTCACACACTGGACTTTAATTTTCCCGTAAACTCTATTAGTTTACATATAAATTCTATCAGTTTACTTTAGATCATATAATATCTTTTACAATGCTTTTAAACCAGAGTAGAAGTATAGAGGAGAAGGAGTCAACAACCGGCCAACCATTAGGAGGTGACATTGCATGCACACTCCCCCTCAATGGAAACTCTGAAAGGCCAAGCATTGTTTACACTTGTAGTATTTTACAACACACAATGGTTCGTAAACATAACTGCAATATTAATCTTCAGTCCAGTAGAACTGGAGATCTCTATCACCACAGAGAACCTTCTCTCAGATAACACATATATGAACTTCAATATGCTTCATTCTCTGATGTTGAACTGGACTCTTTATCAAGAGTAATACTACTTTGACTACCACATAGAAAAGGAATACTTCCTTCAACTTCCATGTGTATCTCTTCCAACAGCCACTTTAGCAACATGGCTTCTTCACTGCTTCCATTGTATTTCTCTGCCTTAGTAGAAGAAATGGATACTGATGGTTGCTTTTAGTTGTTCCAAGTAATGGTTCCTACACCAAAAAACTTGAACACATATCCAGTATATTTTATATCTAACACAACATCAACATGGTTAGAGTCACAATATCCATATAAGCATATAAATCATTATTAATTTCACTTTTAATCAACTGTAAAAGTTAAACACAAGTTGTAAAACAAATAATATAACAATATGCTTAACAACTAACCATGCTCGAATATGTTGAAAAAATTCAACATATTACTCTTGAAAAAATATATATTAGATACAATCCCAATACAAACGCAAGGGCTTCCCCAAGTGTTATTTGATATGCATATAATAATATTTTAATTTTGTATACTAAGAAATATCTTCATTATCTTATTGTAAGTCTTTACACATGAGATAAGAATTGATAACATATCGGATAATCAAGTTATACAAGAATGATAACAAAAAACATAACCCACCTACTGTGGATACTTCCCATGGATTTTTCTTCAAACAATGATCATGGAAGCACTTTTTAATACATGAATAGTAGTTCTATTTTTGAAGAAAAAGCACATATAAGCTATTTTTTTGTATGTTTTCACTTATAGTTACTTATTAAAAAATAACTTCTTTTTCAACAGTATACGAAATAGAAAATATACTTTTCATTTAGAAGTAATTTATAAAGCTATTATATTAGCACTATGATTATTATCATCATCATTATCTTAATTTTGATATGATTTATGCCATTTCTGATTTTTGAAATTTGACTTATTTTTAAATTTACAATCCTCTTTTTTATGTCCCAAATTTCCCACAATTATGACATTTACCATCAAAACTGACTTTTAAGTTTCTTGGTTTCTTGTTTTTATTACGATTTTTAAAAGTTGATTTTTGATTCTTATTAAACCTAGAAGGTTTACCTTTTCTTTTTTAGCAAGAAGTGCTTGTGTGGCATTTTCTTTTGAATCAAAATTAGTCATAACCTGCTCTTCCTGAACAAGGAGATTACTAAGGGTTTGAAAATTTGGAATGTCTTGTTCGGATTGATACTTTGAATTCAAAATTGAAATGAAATTTCTAAATTTTTCATGAATATTTAATTGGATAATAAAATAGAGAAATTTATCATGGATCAATTTACTACCAGATCCATCTAATTGTGACTTAATATCTTTTATTTTTGCTAAATAATTAATCACTTTTTCATCTCCCTTCATGAGAGTTGTTATAAGATCTAAAGCCAATTTAATATTTTTTTATAAATGCGTACCTTCGTGCATCGACTCCAATTGTGTCCAAGCTTCACTAGGACTCTCTAGATTTCTGATATGAAGCAGAAAATCATCTTGTACGATTCACAAGATAATGGACATTGACTCTTGTACTTTCTACTGATATGTGGCGACATTATTAACAATTACATATCTTCCAGTAGGAGCTCTCTCTGTTCCATTTACAAATTCACATAGTTTGCGAGCCATGAATTATGCTTTCAATCGAATCTTTCAAATGTTGTAGTTGTTTCCATTCAACATTTGAGATTTATCAATTGAAAATTGATTAGACCCCCATTTATACGTAAAATATAGATAAAAACAATTAATAAACAAGGATTAAAAGAAAAGTTCTATATAAATTCCCCTTATCGTATTTTAATCCTCGTAATCGATCCCGATTACTTTTACGTCACAAAAGAAGATCATGTATATAAAATAATCTATACACGAAAAAATTAGAACTATATCAAAAATTTGAATTGAAACGTGAGTGAATTTTTTTTAGTTTTTCAAATAAAATGACGATGAAAAATCGTATCATACCATTTTTTTAAAAAAATGATATTATTTTTACGAAAAAATGTTTTATAATTAATCTATATTTTTCGAAAAAATAAATAAACAAATGATTTAAACACAATTTCTAAAAAAAAACATTTATAAAAATAAATTTTGGAGCTCTTGCCCTTTTAACCATGTTATTATACCATGAATAACCATATAATCAACTTCGCAATATTTAAAATTTAGAATTACATGTTTTTTTTCAAACTATCACTCCATTTAATCATGAAAAGTATGTTTAAACAAATTTTTACATCACTTAGTAATCCTAGACCAATATTATTTTTAAATTATTAATCATGTCACATAAACGTAACATATGTATTATAGCTTAATCACAGTGGATCTATATTGCTCTTCACCGCCAGCCCTTACCACTCGGACTTTACCATTAGCTCAATGTGGCCATGAAAGTCACCATCACCACATGTCCATGTGGCCCTCAATGCATATACCACCACCCACATTCACATGGGATTACAACTAGTGAATTCCATTTGGTCACCCACGTGGCTCTAAACCTATGCTATTTATTCCTTGAAAGGAGACAATGTCACAAACATTCTCATCTTGCCTTGTAAAATGTTCAGAGGCTTCACGAATTATTTTATTCAAGTATAATGTACTTATAATAATAATAATAAAAACTTGTTGGATTGAAGTAACCTCCATTTTGTAGCCACACTAAAAAAATATGCTCCCACTATTCTTCACAACAAGGTCAGTTACACATTCTGCAACATGGGTCCCCTCCCACATTGATCGCATTCCAATAAACCAAATAAGTTAATACGTTAAATGTTTTATATGGGTAAAAATATATGTTAAGTGGCATGAATGTTAGGTAAAAGGTATATAAAAGGTTAAATCTAAGTTAATTATGAGAGGATATAATTTTTTTAAAGACTAAACAACTATAATATATATTCCTTAATCAAATTTAAAAAGGGCCGCATTATATAGTTTTAGGTTAGTCAAAAGTTTTAATGTTTAGGTTTTTTTTTAACTTTATGTCTCACATAGGAAAAAAAAGAGAGGAGGAGGGGCCACTTTATAGTTTAAAATAGTTAACTTTTAGGTTTAAATAAACAGGTTTATGTAACCCACATATATAAGTATTTATATATTATTTTTTGTATATATAGTTGTATGTATATAACAACTATATTATATATACATTTTCATAAATTATGAAAATTATAAAATTACTTGTATAGATTATAGATACAAAAAAATTTCAAAAAAAATTTCAAAAGTAAAATAGAGTTTTCCATTTCAAATTGTAAAAATAATATTACCAGGAGACAAAAGTTTTTACTCGATCAATGGAAAAATTCAAATGACCTATTTTCCCTAATCTTGTCTCCTGTGCCCTTGTTTTTCACTTGTAATTTTTTACTTGTTTTCTTGAATTCCTGCATACCATATAAACTATATACAAATTTTCCAAATATTTAAAAAACTTACCTTATTTTCAGGGTCTGGTAATTCGCGAAGTAGAATTCTTTCCACGCAATTGAAAATCCACAATACCTTTTCAACTATGCAATAATCATCTAACCAAATATGCGGATCAGAAAGAGGGGATTAAATAATATTTCAAATATTTCAACTACCTTCCCAACCGTTATATCCTTAGGTTATATTAGGATTATATTTAATTTATTAAACCCGCTCTGGTACCATGTCAAAAATGAGGGGTGAAAAGGTATATTTACCAACTAAATTAAATGTTATGTTAACATACATTAATAAGTGGAAATATAAATGTGCACACCATAATAAAAGTAAATACTAACATAAAACAAATTACATAGTGACACAGTATGTAACGTGGAAAACCCGTAAATGAGTAAAAACCACTGAAGAATAATCCACTATAGAGAAACATTTTATAACCTAGTCCAATAACTCCTCCCTCACTTCTACTCCATGTATTTGTAAGAGGGTTTGAAACCCAAAAGCAAGGATCATGAGGGGACGACATGCACATCAACGAACGTGCAAATGATAGCATGAAGAGATCTCGGGAGGAGCGAGTATCAACCGAATGTTGCATGCAAAGATTTGAAATACGGGCATAACCTCGTTACAATCCACAAACTCACCTTAGTCTCATAGATCCAAAGGGGGTGTACATATATGAGGTGCTGAGTAACCCCCAATGCTACAATCATGACAACTCGAGTGGAGAGGAGGAGTTACATTCCCAGAATGGGAAGTGTAACTCCCTCTTCTCGCATATGATGCACTGATGCATATGAGAATCTCATAATGACCCGTACATGGGACGTGGACCTACGATTTACTCACCTATTTGGGATGACTCTTCTTTTTGGTCCATGGCAAATAACACAGAGCATTCTATTCCACTCCATTTATCGCAATCTTGAGCTTTCTATGCATGCACAGTTACTTCTTAAAAATTTGTCCCAGCACTTAGCTTGATGAGGTACCCATGTACAAGAAACTGTCAAATAGTGGAGTTGTTTGGAGAAAACCCAGTGGGAAAAAATCCCCCCAAAAGAGAGACAAGTCCACTCTCTACATCTAAGAAAGATGCCAAGGATGGGTCCTGTGTGTGTAAAGGTACCCATGTACAAATAGGCAATCTCTGGGAAATGGAGAAGAATAAGAGAAAAGATTAGAGGAATGCAGAAGATGCCATCTTTAAATTACGAACTCAGTAGATCTAAGAATTCTCCTAGAAGAATGTCGATGACGATATCCTCTGCCTCTAGACTGAAGAAGAGCCATCCACACCAAACTGTGTGCCTACCCTTAGGAAGGACAAAAATGACGTGCTAGAATTCTAGAACCACTCCTTGAAGGAAACCGAAGGTAGCAACATGAAGAACTCTGAGTCTGGTCCAGGAAAGTGTGACATAGGTCTAGCAAGTGAGTGCAAAGGAACCGAAGGTAATGTCATGAGTATAGAACTATCAGAGTATGAATGGTGAAAACCTATAGAAAGGATTATCCAACTAATGTGAAGGAAAAAAAAACATCCCCTACAATAGAAAATGGATCCAAAAGCAAGGTCTGAATCAATGAAGGTCTCCGGAAAAGTGGAAGTAGTATGAGTCCCAGAAGGGGAAATCCTAACAATGCAAATGATGAACTCCTATGAAATACCTGTAGATGGATGAGGAACTTGTAGTACATCACAAGTGTACTCTACGAAAAAATGACTAAGGTCAGGCAAATACTCATCCCAATGAGGGGGCTCAACAAAAAGAAGAGCAATGTCTGATAGGTATGAGTCATCTAATGAAGGTAAAGGAGTGTAAGGGACCTCACACACTAAAGGTGGAAAATAGGTGGGTGTGATGACTGTATGAGACTGAATAAGAGACTACTCGATATCTGATGAGATGTGGGATGTGTCAACACTCTCTGAAATAGTGAGAGAAGGAGGAGAAGAGTCCTCTATAGTACTCTTGACATCAAAACTGGGTGCACAATCCTCGTCATCAGAAGTGGAACCAACCAATTCTGTGTCAGAGGAACTGTCATCACATGAAGAAGAGGAGGAGACCACTGAATAAATAGCAGCAAAAACAGTGGCAGTATGTGAAGGGTCTCCATAGAGGGACTGAAGAATGCTCCAGACATGGTGGGGTGGATCTAAGTCTGCCATGTGAAACCAAAGAGATCTAGAGATGTGCATCATCAAGTGACCAAAAACATGGTTGCAAGTGTTGAGAAAATCCTCCAAATGACGATGATCAGTGGGTGCAGGGACTGGCCCAAGTAAGAAGGGTGGAAGACCCTCATGAGCGAAGTAGCATTCTATAGAAGTATGCCAAGCTAAATAGTTCCCTCTCCCGGTGAGAAGTGGTGGAGGCTGTAAAGTGATCCTACAATGCTCGAATATGGAAAGAGGACCCTCTATTATACGGAACCAAGAAGTGTTAGATGCACGAATTCAAGATGTTGGACTCGGCTGATAATGCGTCTGCATGTAAAAACCCAAGAGTACTAGTGAACCCCCCAGAATGCTGCACTTTATAAAATAGTGTATTTACAAAACTGACAATGTCATCAAGTAATGTGTGAAAAATCATGCAACTTTTACTAAAGAAGCACTCAAAACTAGAGCAGCGAGTCAAAATGTTATAACAAGAAAATGATTCCCACAACTGATAGAAAATGCCAATAAGCCCTACAAACATATTAAAAAAGTACCCAAAATGGGTGCAAAGGGTTTCGTGTGGGTACTCATTGGAAACGGAATCAAATTTTAGGTAGGGTTTGTTTTTATTGTGAGGGGGGATTAGCCTCCTGCCAACCTCGAACCTCACCCTCCATCTTCGACACTTGAATGAAGGACATTAAATATAAGCAAATAAAGGCCCTAAATTATTAGAATGTCATCAAATGAATGTTTTTGCCTTAAAACATTTTAAAAAGGATTGTTTTAACCACTGAAAATTTCTAAAAGGGATGGGCTCGGGTGGCTCGATGCACCGAGTGGTTTGGAGGGAGCACCTCATTTAAAAACGCTGAAATGGTCACCGGAGAAAGCTTGAGTGTAGATCCCACATCACAGATAAGCAAGCAAAGAAGTTGTCGAGTTCTACAAAGCAGGTGCCACGTGCATGAGTCGGATGGCGTGAACAGTGGGAGGCCTGAGTTGGCCGTTGGACAGAGATAGAAGGTCGAGCCATGGGGCGTTACGTGGGCATGCACAGGATAATAAAAACCTCAGAGTTGAAACACGGTACAAGGCTAGACACAAATGTAGTGGCACGAACAGGGAACCCAAGCAAAAACTAAATCATGAAAGACAACGAGAAACTCAAACCAGGGGAGCACAATACCACGGAAAATTCAAAACCACGAGTTGGGAAACACCAACTTAGACGGAAACATGAACCAGAGGAGGTTAGTCTGTAGGTAGAGCACTAGTTGGGACACCACGAACCAGACAGAGAAGGGTTCTAACTAGGAATGGAACACTCAATGGAGCACAACAGCATTTAGGTGAGGAGGCAGCCAAACACGAATCGAAGGAGGAGGGCACACCGACGAGAAAAAGTAGAACATACACACAGGTCAAAGACAACATAAAAAACCCGATGCAAGTTCAAAATTCAAAACCCACCACGAGTTTAGACTGAGTCAAAAGAAATTTTGGGTGAGTTATTCAATGAGCTAGGGAGGATTTTGGTTCCCAGCTCGACGAACTGGGGCCGAGTTGGCCCTTAAAAGTAACCTCAACCAAAAAACTATCAAAACCAACACGTTCAAAAACCATGATCTTAACCTGAAACATAAATAACACTCAGGAAAACACCTCCAAACGCATATGCAACCCCATTTGAGAATCGAGTGTTCGAAGACACTAAACCTTGAAAAAAAAAACCAGGAAACTTCGAACAAAAACTGAACAAGAACCCGAACAGAGGTATAAATGCCCAAAATCAATGCAAGAAGAGCACGATCGAAATACCCATTACGACACACGTAATGAGATATGGATATCACACCGGAAGCCAGAAAACAAGCACAGAAACCCTGAGAGTGAACAGATCCACAAGATCCACTCTGATACCATGTAAGAGGGTTTGAAACCTAAAAGCGAGGATCACGAGGGATGACATGCACATCAACGGATGTGCGAACGGCTACGTGAAGAGATCTCGGGAGGAACGAGTATCAACTGAATGTGCATGCAAAGATTTGAAATACGGGCTTAACCTCATTACAATCCACAAACTCACCTTAGTCTCATAGATCCAAAGGGGTGTACATATAGGAGGTGTTGAGTAACCCCCAATGCTATAATCATGACAACTCGAGTGGAGAGGGGGAATTACATTCCCAGAATAGAAGTTATAACTCCCTAATGACGCATATGATGCACTGACACACTGATGCGTAAGAGAATATCATAATGACCCCTAAATGACACATGGACCTACGATCTCACCTAAGTGAGATACTCGCCTAATGATGTGGAAAATAACACACACCAACAGTATTTACCCGAAATCTAGTTATTTACATCATCTAATGAATATCCTATAGTCATATTTAAATAACCCGAAGGGTTATGTCCATATTAAGTGACGAGGTACACCCTGATTTAATAAATAGTTAGTTAACTAATAGCTAACAAACTTAATCTAAAGTTTATATTTAAATAATAAGAATATAAACTATTCTATATTATTTATTTATAAACTAAACATTATGATGCGCTTAATATTATAGTTCTAACACATATTACCTTCCAATGTCAAAATTTAGTGAACCCTGATAGATTCCACAGCATGAGAAGAAGTGACTGCACATTGTTGTAATTGTAATATTTGAGTTTGTAAAGTGTGAACAAGTGTTTTGAGATCCTATGTGCTAAAAGAAAAACTATGATTGGAAAAAATATATGTTTAGTCAAATATACCTTAAATGTGGGAATGCCTTATCTTACTGGTATGTTCTGGTTTTTCACAAATGTGGTAGGGTGGACCCCACTTTTACCCAATTTCTCAAATGTTAATAGTTGTTACTTGCATTATCTTATTGGTTAGACTAGTCTGTTACGTAGAAACGGACTTCCGTTTATCCATTTCCATTCTGACAATTTTCAATTATGGAATATTTATTATGCTGGAAGTGATTATTTCCTAATTTATATTTTATATTATATTTTGATTACCTTTCCCACTGTCGGTAAAAATTTCTCTATGCAATGTGAACAGATAGACAACCATCATGATATTGATTCGTTATAGGGTAAGTGCACCAAGATGGTGGACAATTAAGTAGACATAAAAACCCAAAATTTAGGTACCACGAATGTGGTTTATAAACTGCACTCGTGCAACTATTTTTATAGTCTTGGAGATTTCTGAACCTAAAACCACGCTCGCGGTTTCAAACCGCGATTGCGGTCCTCTGAGACCAAAAAAAACAAACCCGTGACTCCTCATTTTCCCTCATTTTTCCTTTCCAACCGCAATTTCTCCTAAACCTTTGGCACTCACGCTTTGAATACCCCCTAAAAATTACTCTTCACACTTGTGGATTGCGATAGTTTCAACCATGCCACCAAGACAAAGAGGTAAGCCCTCGATTTTAATCAATTTGTTTGCATTTTAGGTTATTTTTTGTGATTTTCATGGGTTTTTCAATTTTTTGTTTATGTATACAATTTTTTTGTTTTTTCAGTTGCTCGACAAGCTCATAATCCTGCAAACCATCAAAATATTCCTCAAAACCCTCCAAACAATCCTCAAAACCCTCCAAAAATTCTGTAAAACCCTCCTCCAAACATAGATCCACCTCCTGTGGCTCCTTTTTGTCCCCACAGAACCAACAGGAACACAAGCTGATATTGTTGGAAAAATCCAACAAAATAAAATTGTCATTGAGAACCTTATTCAGAATATAAGACAAAATCATGCCACAAATCCATCCCACATGACTTTAGCCAACACATTGCAAACATTGATTAGTGAAGTTGACTCTGCAACCAACCAAATAGATAGATGGAATACCTTTAGAGGTGATTGTAGGCAATGGTATGCAAATAAATTATCCCATGTAGTCGTAAAAGATAAAACAATTGGAAAAGACCGCATTTGTGCATTATTTACTGACCCAAGAACCAATACCCCCCGTAGTTACTTGCAAACAGTTCTCAATCCATTGGTGCCATGATGACCGAATCAAGAACAATTTTTGGGACCGATGGTGGATGGTTTTTGATTATCCACCATGCAACAACAATGAGGTTCCCTCTATTTTTTGAAGAAATTATATTGTGAGTTCATGCTTAATGAGGTCCCAAATTATTTTGACTTTTCTGATTTTTATGGGCGAGGTGGTGGCTCTGCACAAAGTAGACCTAGTGCACGCATAGGTCAACCAAGGATCCCCCATGCCCCAAAACCCCCACTGCCTTCAGTTATCCCTCCTACAGTGAAGGAGGTTGTGGAGATTGACACACTACATGAATTGAGGGAGCTCACTGACACTCTGACCCAGCATAGTGAGCAAATTACATCTAGTGATGTTGGTGGAGGCGCCAGTTCTAGCACACCACACCACTATGGATCATGTGGTGCCGTATGCACTGCGGGCGAGACATCATTTTCTGGATCACATGATTTCTTTTCTCTAGATGAGATGATGGTGGATGTTTTTGGAACTGGCGCAAAGGATCTTGGTCTTTCACATGTAAATGTCAAATAAATATTTAATATATATACAATATTTTAATTCATGTTTGAGATTTTAATATATATGTATTTCATTATACGTTATGTACATACATGTAAAAACTAATTTTTTATTTTATTTTAAATAGCAAGAACCGGATGAAGGAAACATCCGGCATCAACATGCTAGCTACTACAACTGGGCATGTTACAAACGTAAGTTTCAAGTTGTACTTAAATTTCAAATTTCATTTGATTGTGCACTTTTATTATTATAATATTTCACCTGTACATGTACATATTAATATATGTTTGTCTTTTATACGTGCAGGAGCCCAGTGGGTCATCATCTACTCTAGGAACTGAGGCTATTGGCAAGCCTCATGTGACTTTTACGCAGGTTAGTTTCTCTTTACACTTTGTTTCTAATTGTGGAAGTTCACGTGGATTATGCTTTGGCTCTGTTATGTGGCAGTCATGTAGATTAATATTGATTTGTACATGTTTTTTGTATAGCTTATGGCTGCCAGAGAGACTCCTCCATATATGCAGACTATGGAGGCTATTGTAGATACTGCCATAGCATCTACAGATCCACTAACTGAGGTACAATTTTTTAAATTTGTTAAATTTATTTAGGAATTATTTCTTATTACTTAAATCTACAATATCAAATTTTGTACATGAAATATTTAATTTGAAATTTAATTATTTGTATGTAGCTTACCTCTCATGAGTCTATTGTTGTCCCTGTCATGCGTCAATGACAAATTGATAGGGATCATGACATTGTGGTAAGATTTCACATGCATTTTAACTAAATTCTAAGTTTCTAAATTTTGAATGTATTTTAAAAATTTGGGCATTAAAAACTTGTTGTTTATGAATGTGCAGGTTAGGTTGCAAGCCTATTTAGAGACGCCTAGGACCACACTGATGAAATCCGTAGTGGCATCTCCCTCCACTACATCCATAGGTCGTGGACATGCTACTTCTAGCAGGGTGAAAAGAGGGAAGATGTTTCATGATTAGATTCATAGGACGTGGATGTACATAGATATATATATATGGGCCAACTGGTCCTAGTTCATGATTCTTCATAGGACATTGTATATATAGCCTTATGCGACTGCATGTGGTCCTATATGTAAGACACACTTGGTTCGAGATGTACACATGTTATGAACTTATATTTTCAGATATGAGCATTCATCACACTTAGTTTGATACATTATATATCCATGTGTTGGTTTTCATAACAATATTACTTATATGTTTGATTCGAATTCATTACACATGATATCCTTCTATGTATGTATATTAATTCTATATGTATGTTTGATTTAAAATTAAAAAACTATGGTGCAACGTATATGAATATAATGTTACTATGGTGCAACATTGCATGGTACAATTGTTAAGAAATTAAGGGAAGCATATGTATTCCTCCATCAACATGGGCAACTTATCATTTTCCTCTTACGTCATGAAAAAATATTTCATATACCTTGAATCTTGAAATAAGATGTCTTTCCTTGGATCATTTGGTTTTTGAACTGTGAATTTAATTTTATTTATCAAAAGGATATTATTCATTTTACCATTGATGAGTATGGTGGTGTATGACCGATCCATCTTTATATCCCCACCAATATCGTGATAGAAACTTTGGCTCGACAATATACCATACATAGCTAGCATGTCTTCCACAAGCATTTCCATCTTGATTTTCTTGTCGGGGAAGTCTGCAAATTCTGGCTTGAGAATCTTTCACCTGGCTGAAAAGAAGGTTCTAGGAATGAGTGTTTCTTAGAGTGGGAAGTGATTCTTTAGTGTTGGTAGGATTCTTGGAACATATATTTTTACTACTTCCTTTGATAAACTAGACGAGGATTAAAGTGTTTTGCTTGGGAAGTAGAAGAAGAGGCTTATTTATTTTTTTATGAGTGGGTGAACACTAAACAAGAGTAACTATTCATATCATTTATCCAGATTATTCAGGATCTTTGTTGGGTGAGTATTCACAATAATCAATAATTACATAACCATCTTCTTCTTCTCTTTCAATTTCTAATTCAAAAATTTCTTGAAAAAGTTGTAATTGTTGAAAAAGTTGAAAAATTTGTAATTGTTGCAAAAGTTGTAATTGTCGAAAAAGTTGTAATTGTTGAAAAATTTGAAAACAGTGGGTTGTGGCACCAAACTGACTGCGTGGAAACATCTAGGTGGTCAAGTGAACACTAAAGGAGGCATCATTTTGGTGTGTGAAAACGTCGTTGTTTCCGAGCTACCTTGTTCGGGTAGAGTCCCTTAAGAGCCATGAGACCAAAAAATTGTTCAACTTCGATGGATGACTACGCGCACTCCGTGGCACCTAGAGATGTCTTGTCTGATCCTACACCTTAGCATAGGGTCCCTCTACAATATCTTATCTCAGTTTTTCCTTCTCCAATCGGTGCTCTCGCTGCCCTATTGTTTGCAAACGCACCAAATAGTGTAGTTTGAGACAATGTAAGGCTATCAAACAGTAAATTTTACAAAGGGTGGGTCATGGAACCAAACCGGATATGTAGACACATTTGGGGTGGCCAGGTGAACACTAGATGAGGTTTTGTTTTGGTGTGGGACAACGTCGTTGCTTCCGGGATACCTTGTTCAGGCGTAGTCCCTTAAGAGCCCTGAGACCAAAAAATTGTTCAACTTCGACGGGTGACTACACGCACTCTGTGTCACCTAAAGACATCTCATCTAATCCTACACCTCAGCGTAGGGACCCTCTATAATAGCCAATCTCATTTTTTTCATTCTCCAATTGGTGCTCTCGCTACCTTATTGTTTGCAAGCGCACCAAATAGTGTAATTTGAGACAGTATAAGGTTGTCAAACGGTATATTTTGCAAACAATGGGTCGTGGCACCAAACTGACTACGTGGAATCATCTAGGTGTCTAAGTGAATGCTAGAGGAGGTATCTTTTTGATGTGCGACAACGTCGTTTCTTCCAGGCTACCTCATTCGGGCATAGTCCCTTAAGGGCCTGTCGACACTAAAATTTTCCTCCATAATTTCTATTTCATTAATGTATGTATTAGGAATAGGATGTTGTTAAATATAATTAGTAGTAGCGTCTGATAGAAGATAACGACACCGTCAGTATGGTGTCACTAATAATGTGGAGTACGGTAACAGTCAAAGTACAATAGGAATGTTGTAAAAAGTAAATATTTGTCGTAAGTGGTCCGATAATGTTAAAATATCAAAGTTTGGGTAATTAGAGAAGTAGGGTCTACATGATTAGGAATTAGAAATATTATATTGGTAATAAGGACGAGGAGTGAGGTCATAAATATTTTGTGTATTTTATTTGTAAAAAGTCTAAAAATGTGGAACCCATGTAAAATGATAAGGTTTATCTTATCTTAAGAGATAAGCTTACATGTACAGATAAGAGTTAAGGTATGGAATATGATTCGTCAGAGTGGATTTCTTATCCTATCTTAGAGATAGGATGGATAAGCCTGGAAGTTCTATAAATAGAGAGGCCACCCCCCTCATTTAGCATATAAAGAAGTAATGAGAAATTTGTAGGAAGTGTGCGAAGGAAGCCATCAGTTAAAGGTGTGTTGAAGAAGCTATCAAGAGGTGTAATTGTAAAGTTTCTCCCATAGTCTTGTTGAAGTATCTCATGGGTGAGATTGTAACAGTTTCATGTTAATATTATAATTTATTTTGATATTTCAGATTTGTCGTCATTCTGTCTTATCATAGTCAATGGTATTCTTGTGTTCGGTTGTTGTTTTGTTTCCAGATTACATCCACCAAACTAAAGGCTGTGCATTAGTAAATAATCATAGCACGAGGAGTTCCCGGTGAAGAATTATCATAGTGCCAAATTGGTGATGACATTTTGGTTCCGTTGCCGGGACCATTCCTCGTTGGTGGATTTTCTGGAGAGATATTCCCACTTAGTCAAAAATCAATTGGAGGGTAACCTTGTTTTTACTGTGCATAGTAGTTACCATGGTAGAGTCATTTTTACCGTGAATAGTAGTTACCATGATAAAGTCATTTTTGCTGTGAATAGTATTTATCACAGTAAAGTCACTTTTTACCGTGAATAGTATTTACCGCAGTAACTTCACTTTTTATCGTAAATAGTGTTTACCGCAATAAAATCAATTTTTACCGCAATAAGTCAAGTTTTACCATAGTTTACCATGGTCATTTCTATAGTAATTTCAATTATTTGTACACATAAGTCTTGTTGATTGTACTTGTGTGTTGGTATTTCACGGTGGTTACTTTTGAAAATGGGAAAGATTCCTGTTTTTTCAGCTCAATCTAATGAAGATGCTTCTTCTTTCATTCAAGAGTTTAAGCGATCTTGTATTTGTAATGGCCTTATAAGAAGGGAACAATGGACTGAATTTTTTCCTACCTTTTTGGATGGTTCAGCACTTAGGTGGTTTGAAACACTAGGTGATAATGTGAAAAATTCATGGGATTTATTAACTGAAAGTTTTCTTGAAGAATTTGGTGAACAACAGAAATATGCAGATCTCATGATCGAGATCACAAAGCTATCCCAAGGAGAGAAGGAGAAGATAAGGGATTATCATGCTCGTGTTCTAGAGCTAAGGAGGAAGCTCGATGCCCAGATCCGGAAGGAAGGATTAGCGGATGGGTTGATGAATGGTGTGGATAATCTCCTCTGTAAGCACTTCATTCTTGGGATGAAGCCAGAGATCAGACAACGAGTGAAGTATGACCGCCCAGCTACCATTGAACAAACAAAGGAGATTGCAAGAAGGCAAGAAGAAAGCATGGAAGAGGAGCCCAAAGAAATTGTTGTTAAAGTAGAGCCTACACCAGCACCTTTGGTCCAGAATCCACAACCACTCCCGGTGAGCACAAATATTTCTCCTAGTACATCTACTGAGTATGAAGATCTACTTAGGAAGATGGGCCAGTTAACTATTAATCTTCTTCAAGGAAAGGAATTTAGTTCTCAGGGAGGAGATAGAGGTCCAAAAAGAAATATTTCTGAAGTTGTTTGTTATGGTTGTTATAAAAAGAGTCATTATAAGTATAATTGTCCAGATAGAGCTTCTACATCTGGTACAAAAGATAATGATAAAGGAAAAGCACCTGTGAATTCTCTTGATGTAGTAGATAAGAGTAGAAATAATGAAGTAGATGTGTTTGTAACAAAAAGAAAGAAAGAAAAAGATAATCAAGATGGAACTGATCCTAAGAAGATGAAAGGAGAAACTAGTAAGAAACATAGGAGAAGAAAGTTGGGTGTGCAGGATTTTCTGATTTCACAGGGGCAAGGACCATACTCCATCTTGGAAGATCTATCCAAAAGGCCTATAAATATTACATATGGTCAACTCTTGGCTATATCTTCTGAGAAGAGGCGGGAGTTGCGAGGTGGACTCAATGCTTGAAGAAGGAAGGAGGTTGAGGTCCCTATTTTGGAGGCAGAGGCAGATCCCTATGCTCCACAAGCTGAGGTATTATGTAATGGTATTTCAATTCATAATGTCTTAGTTGCTGGAGGTGCTGCAGTTAATGTAATGACCGAGTCTGTAATGAATATGTTGGGTTTAAAAATTGATCGCCCTTCAACTCTTATGTTAAGGTCGTTAAATAAGGGGAAAACTAAACCAGAAGGTGTAGTTTCAAATGTGGCAATATCTGTTATGGATGTTGTATGTGTGGTAGACTTTCAGGTGATGAAAAATGGTACTGTTGCATACTCAATGCTGCTGGGAAGACCATGGCTAAGGAGAGTTCATGCAAGAAACTACTGGAATGAAGGTTTCATGACACTTGGACGTGGTAGAGAGAGGTTGAAGATAAACGTGATCCCTCGACATCATAAAGCAGAACCTGTGGATTCAAGTGATGAAACTGATGATTGGACATCCTCTGATTACTCTAGCACCAGTGAAGTGGACACTGAAGATGAAGAAAGTGAGGTTGATGTTTCAGTCATGGATATTCTTCCAGTCACACCAACCCAGGACCCCATAAAATTATCTGAAGAAGAAGTTGATGATCGTCTCCAACAAATAAAGATTGGTGATGCTGTGATGGAGAGTGAGAAGGAATCCTACCTCCAGCTCTTTCGAAGGTACATACACCTATTCACTTTTGATTACAAGGAACTCCGTCAAGTAAGTTGGGTAGAACATTGTATTGAGCTGGTAGATGGTGCTAAGCCCATAAAGCAAATGCCATATAGAATGAATCCTAATTTTTCCAAGACTGTAAAAGAAGAAATAGATAAGTTGCTTGATGTAGGATTCATATTTGCTGTGGAGAATTCGGAATGGGTTTCTCCCATTGTGATCTCAATAAAAAAGAATGGGAAGCTACGCATTTGTGTTGATTATAGGAAGCTCAATAAGGCAACAAAGAATGATCATTACCCTCTTCCATTTTCAGATCAGATCTTGGACGAAGTAGCTGGCCAAGAGTGCTATAGTTTTGCTGATGGATATAGCGGCTATAACCAAGTTCGTATAGCAGAGAAAGATCAGCTAAAGACCATGTTTACCACTCCTTGGGGAACGTTCACTTATAGAGTTATGCCTTTTGGGTTGTATAATGCTCCAGCAACATTCCAGCGTTCGATGACTAGGGTGTTCGAACCCTACATTGGGACCTTCCATCAGAGTATTTCTGGATGATTTTTGCATCTATGGGAGCAAGTTAGACCACCTGCTACACAAATGGAGACAACATTTCAAAGGTTAGATGAAGCACAAGCCTCACTAAACCCTACAAAGTGTGTCTTTGGGATGTTCTAAAGGCGTTTTGTTAGGGCATGTTGTATCCAGAGATGGTATTGGTACTGATCCTAATAAAGTTTCAAAAATCAAAGATTTACCATTTCCTCTTAATAGAAGTAAGTTGAGATCATTTTTAGGCCATGTGGGTTACTATAGAAGGTTCATCAAGAATTTCTCAAAGATTGCACAGCCGCTAACCTAGTTCTTGAAGAAGGATGTTACTTATGAACCAGGAAATAAGGCGCATGAAGCTTTTGGACAATTGAAGGAAACCCTGGTGGTCTTCACCTGTTTTGAAAAATCCAGAATTAGAGCAAGCCATTCATTGTGTACAATGATGCCTCAGATGCAGCACTAGGAAGTACTTTGAGCCAAAAGGATGAAAATGGGAATGAACATCCAATTTACTTTGGGAGCAGACAAATGAACAGTGCTGAGGTAAACAATACTGTAACTGAAAAAGAGGCTCTGGCTATCAATTTTGTTATAAAGAAGTTTAAGAAATTACTTGCTAGGGCAAAAATTTATAGTTGTAAGAAATCATCAGGCTCTGAAATATATTATCAATAAGCCTAACCCATCAGGGAGGATAGCAAGATGGATAATTTTGCTACAAGAATTTGAATTTGATATTATAGATAGGCTATAGGAAAGAAACATGTCAATGCAGATGCACTCTCTCGAGCCTATGATGGTTTAGGATCATCTTGTGATGATGATGATTTTTCCGATGCAGGCATTGTTCACACCCTTGACACAATCCCTAGTGAATACATAGATATTTGGAATTATCTGAATGAATTCAAGTTTCCTGATGGTGCCAATGCAAAGACTAAGAGAAAAATTACTCAAGCTAGTTGTCCATATTCTATTCTGCATGGAGCATTATTTCGAGTAGGACCTGATGGACAGTATAAGAGGGAAGTTGGACGTGATCAAGGAAAGGAGCTGCTAGAAGAATTCCACAATGGTACATGTGGAGGGCACTTCTCTTGACAACTTACAGCAAGAAGGATCTTGGATGCAGGTTATCACTGGCCCACTCTTTTTAAAGATTGTTATAATTATTGTAAGACATGTAATATTTGTCAAACACATGGTAATCGTAAGACTTCATCATCTCCATTATGTCCTATTCTTCCACTTGGTCCCTTTGAAAAGTGGGGAATAGACATTGTAGGTCCACTTCCAACTACAATCACATCAAAATAAGTATATTGTAGTTGCCACAGATTATTTAACCAAGTGGGTTGAAGCTAGGCCATTGAAGACAGCTTCTATGGATGAAGTGGAAAGATTCATATATGAACGTATTGTCACCAGATTTAGTTGCCCATTAGAAATTGTAACAGATCAAGGAAGCCACTTCATTAATGAGGTGGTAGAATCCCTAGTCAATAAGTTTTCTATTAAGCACAGGAAGGCAACAACATACAAGCCAAGTACAAATGGACAGGTGGAACGAACAAATTTTGTGCTGTGTCAAATTCTAGCAAAAGATGCAGCCTTGCAGGTACATAAATGGGATAAAAGGATTCATGCAGTATTGTGGGCGTATAGGGAAACATCAAAGTCAGCAACAGGATACTCCCCATTTCAGTTGGCCTATGGCATTGATCCAGTTCTTCCTATTGAGTTTGATATTCCCACTGTGAGAGTTATGAAAAATGAAAGGATGGATGAAAATGATTCAGTAAAAGAAAGGTTGGTACATCTTCATTTGCTAGAGGAAATGAGAGAAATAGCAAAGGATACAAGCCATGAGAAGAAAATGAAGCAGAAGGAATACTTTGATCAAAAGATCCGGTGGTCTCCATTTCATGTGAATGACTTGGTCCTAGTATATGATTCCAGATACAAAAAAAGAAGACAAAGAAAATTTCTTCCAAAATGGATGGGGCCCTACAAAATAGCAGCTGTGCATGAAAATGGTACGTACCGACTGGAGGAATTGAATGGCACTCCCATTACGAAATGGGTCAACCACGACAAGTTGAAGATTTTCCAAGCACCATAATAGTCTACTCTTAGGACGGAGTAGAAGCTAGGAAGGGGGAAGATGTCGACACTAAAATTTTCCTCCATAATTTCTATTTCATTAATGTATGTATTAGGAATAGGATGTTGTTAAGTATAATTAGTAGTAGCGTCTGATAGAAGATAACGGTGTCGTCAGTACGGTGTCGCCAATAATGTGGAGTACGGTAACAGTCAAAGTACAATAGGAATGTTGTAAAAAGTAAATATTTGTCGTAAGTGGTCAGGTAATGTTAAAATGTCAAAATTTGGGTAATTAGAAAAGTAGGGTCTACATGATTAGGAATTAGAAATATTATATTGGTAATAAGGACGAGGAGTGAGGTCATGAATATTTTGTGTATTTTATTTGTAAAAAGTCTAAAAATGTGGAACCCATGTAAAATGATAAGGTTTATCTTATCTTAAGAGATAAGCTTACATGTACAGATAAGAGTTAAGGTATGGAATATGATTCGTTAGAGTGGATTTCTTATCCTATCTTAGAGATATGATGGATAAGCCTGGAAGTTCTATAAATAGAGAGGCCACCCCCCTCATTTAGCATAGAAAGAAGTAGTGAGAAATATTGTAGGGAGTGTGTGAAGGAAGCCATCAGTTAAAGGTGTGTTGAAGAAGCCATCAAGAGGTGTAATTGTAAAGTTTCTCCCATAGTCTTGTTGAAGTATCTCATGGGTGAGATTGTAACAGTTTCATGTTAATATTATAATTTATTTTGATATTTCAGATTTGTCGTCATTCTGTCTTATCATAGTCAATGGTATTCTTGTGTTTGGTTGTTGTTTTGTTTCCAGATTACATCCACCAAACTAAAGGTTGTGCATTAGTAAATAATCATAGCACGAGGAGTTCCCGGTGAAGAATTATCATAGTGCCGGATTCGTGATGACAAGCCCTGAGACCAAAAAATTATTCAACTTCGACGAGTGAATACGTGCACTCCGTGGCACCTGGAGATGTCTTGTCTAATCTTACACCTCAGTATAGGGACCCTCTACAATATCCTGTCTCAGTTTTTTCCTTCTCCAATCGGTGCTATCGCTGCCATATTGTTTGCAAACGCATCGAATAGTGTAGTTTGAGCCAGTGTAAGGTTGTCAAACAATATATTTTGCAAACGGAGGATCTTGGCACCAAAATAACTACGCAGACACATCTAGGTGGCCAGGTGAATGCTAGAGGAGGCATCATTTTGGTGTGCAATAACATCGTTGCTTTCAGGATACCTCATTCGGGCGTAGTCCCTTAAGATCCCTGAGACCAAAAAATTGTTTCATCTTCGACGAGTGACTACGCGCACTCCGTAGCACCTAGAGATGTCTCGTCTGATCCTACAGCTAAATGTAGGGTCCCTCTACAATATTATGTCTCATTTTTTTCTTATCCAATCGGTGATCTCGCTTCCCTATTGTTTGCAAATGCGTCAAAAAGTGTAGTTTGAGCCAGGGTAAGGCTGTCAAATAGTATATTTTACAAACGGTGGGTCATGGCACCCAACCGACCACACGAACACATCTGGGTGGCCAGGTTAATGCTAAAGGAGGTTTTGTTTTGGTGCGCGATAACGTCGTTGCTTCTGGGCTACCTCGTTCGGGTGTAGTCCCTTAAGAGCCCTGAGACCAAAAACTTGTTCAACTTCGATGGGTGGCTATGTGCACTCCATGGCACCTAGAGACTTCTCATCTGATCCTACACCTCAGTGTAGGGACCCTCTACAATAGCCTATCTTAGTTTTTTCCTTCTCCAATCGGTGCTCTTTTTGCCTTATTGTTTGCAAACGCACCTTATAGTGTAGTTTGAGACAATGTAAGGCTGTTAAATGGTATATTTTACAAACGGTGGGTCGTGGCACCGAACTGACTACGCACACACATAGGGATGGTCTTGTAAACACCTTGGGAGGCATCATTTCAGTTCTCTGAGCTCCAGGTCCTTCTAGGCTACCTCCTCTGGAGCCAAGAACCCCCTCCACAGGTACATAAATCATTGTTAATTGCTTCTATTTTCTTGTAAAACAATGAAAGCTTATTTTAGCTTCGAGAATTTATAATTCTCTACTAACAATGCCAACCATGTGAAGGTGGAAGCTTTTCTGGCAACCACTAACCTACATATAAAAGTGTTAGTCAAAGAAATTTAAGTTTCAAATCAAAAACCATACTAGATATATATAAAATACACAAATTTAATAAATATATGAACTTAAATTTATCTAACTAACAAATTTATATATACCAAAGAAATTATATATACTAGACATGATCATTGTAAATTCATTTCCAATGAACTAGATCAGAATCATATCTACTCTGAATAGAGGACAAGATTGCTTCACGATATAACTCTTGAAACTTCCAAAGAATCTTGTTATTAGGCCTTCCTCGATATCTATACAGCTGAATATTTGTCACTAGGACTAGATGCGAATATAAGAGTATTTTCTGGTGTGTCTCAAAATCTTCAAACACCTAAACAGAGGAGTTTTTTAATGGATACCGTCGAATCCAAGTTTCAGTAACTACCACTGACCCTGTTGGGTACTCAATATCTTCACCATATATAACAAGAGAAGTCAAGTTCTTTCTTTCCTCGATGCAGTGACATAAGAAATAGTCTGTTCCTTTTTCATTGTCTTCTTTCGCAATAACTGCAAACACATGTCCTACAAAAAAAAGGTTTCAACTCAAATTTAAATTGTACATATTAAAATTTCAATGGACATAACTCAATACAAAAATTGTAAATAACCATAAATACCTTGTCACACCAAAATCAAAATTTTGTCAAAGTCCTTTGATGTTGCAACTTATCTATAGAAACAAGTCGTAATGCTTGTGGAGGTTGATAACTAGGAAGCGGAGTTAGAGGCCTACAAATCAACCCATCCACAAATTCTTGTGAATCACACTCAGCAGTGAAAAATTTGATACAAGATGCACAAAAACATGTCAACTTTCTTGTCCATGTGGCCCACGAAGTAGCGTCTGAGCTACAAAATGAGTGCATATCACTGGACCCAGTGAGTGTCATACAATCCTCATAGTAAGCAATTTGTTGTTCCTCTATCAACCAAAAATATCTGTGAACCGTGGAAATTTCTTGAGAACCTTGGGCCATGTTTTCAATACACCATTCCACTATGCTCTTTGCATCTTTCAATTTAGCATCATCTTGTACTTCAACTCTTCTCTTGCAAGAGCTCTTTTCAAACATACCCCTGCACCGTCATGCTCTCATTTTCCATGTCCAGCCTTAGTGAAACTCCAAATATGTTACACACCCATCTTGACGTGCATCTTTCTCATTTAATAAAACATTCATGCATTCTTAAACTGAGACGTGCAATTATTTGACCATATATAATGTTGTTTGAAGTGGATGTCCCTATCATACAAGTTTCTATAAAATAACTGGAAACACCCTTGCACAAATTTAGTAGAATGAGTACGATCATCATTGATATAAAGTGACACTCTCTTAAAAAAATTTGATCATTCTATGTACTGTCAGGAGAATGTATAAATGTTATATGCAACAAAAATGGAAACTTGTACTAAGTGTAATATTGTGATTGAACCTCCATTTGTGGTTGCCAATGTATCATTTATTTTGATTTTTCAGATTTTTTTGGGTCGTCATTCCTGTCTTATCATAGTCCAATGGTATTCTGTGGTTTGGTTGTTGTTTTGTTTCCAGATTACTCCACCAACTAAAGTTTGTTCCTTAGTACGAATATAGCACGAGATTTCCCCCAATATGTACATGTAATGTATATTGTCAAATAATTCACATCCTTGCATTTTAAAGATCATACACTGACACTTTTTTTCGGCATTTCAAATGCTGGTAGGTATCCTTGTCATATTTATTTGAAACCCTAACATTAATAAAAATCTATTTGTTTAACATTTAATTTTGAAACTAAGATATAGTTCAATCGACGCATATCATATATGATTATATATGTTATATAATGGTAAATTGAAGGTTCTTGACTTAGTTGGAAAACAGATATGTAATAAATATTACTAAACGGAGGGTTTCTATGGTGTATTAAACATGCTTAAATATGCAGATCATTTTAACAATCATTAGAGTGTCTATTTGACATTGCTAGATGTGTTAACATTTTGGTGTGCAATCTCATTGATGCTAGTTGAGGATACCTCATTCGAGAAGCGTAGTACACTTAGGATCGTCGTGAGTCCAACAAAATTGTCACTGCTAATGCGTTTGATTGGGGAGAGGGTATGTGCACTCCGTGGGTGCTATAGAGGGCTCGTAGGGAAGCCTACACCTCAACGTAGGAGTCAAACCACCTAATCAAGAGCCTGTCCTAGCATTCTTTTATCCTTTGTGGCAATAAATGATTTACAAAATACCTATTGTCTAGCAAATGTCATAAGAATAGTGAAGTTTGAGGCAGTGTAAGGCTGTCAGATAGTATCATGCCTTACAAACGGATGGGTCATGACACCAAAATGAACCATGTCGAACACATCTGGGTGGCAAGGTTAACGCTAGAAGGTGGTGTAATCATTTTGGTGTGTGACAACATCATTGCTTCTGGGCTACTTCATTTGAGACGTAGTCCCTTAAGAGTCCTGAGACTGAAAAACTTGTTCAACTTCGATGGGTGACTACGTGGATTCCGTGTACCACCTAGATATGTCTTGTCTAATCCTACACCTTCAGTGTAAGTACCCTCAATAATAGCCTACCTTATGTTTTTTTCTTTTTCAATCGAGTGCTCTTGCTGCCCTATTGTTTGCAAACGCACGTGAAATAATGCAGTTTGAGCTAGTCTAAGGCTTGTCAAACACTATATTTTGTGAATGGTGGGTTGTGGCATCGTACCGACTATGCACATGCATAAGGATGGTCTTATAAACACCTAGGGGAGGTGTTTTTTTTGTTCTCTAATATCTAAGTGCTTTTGGGCCACCTCCTCTCAGAGCTAAGAACCCCCTCCACAGGTACATAAATTGTTGTTAATTGCTTCTCTTTTCTTGTAAAAAAATAAAAGCTTCTCTTAGCTTCAAGAGTTTATAGTTCTCTACTAACAGTGCCAACTAGGTGAAGGTGGAAGCTTTTCTGGCACCACTAACCTACATATAAAAGTGTTAGTCAAATAAATTTAAGTTTGAAATCAAAACCATACTAGATATATACAAAATACACAAATTTAATAAAATATATGAACTTGAATTCTATCTAGCTAACAAATTTATATATACCAAAGAAATTATATATACCAGACATGAGCATTGTAAATTCATTCCAATGAACCATTCAGGATCGGATCTACTCTAAATAGTGGACAGGATTGCTTCATGATCTGACTCTCGAACCTTCCAAAGAATCTTGTTATTAGGCCTTCCTCGATATCTATACAACTAAATATTTGTCACTAGAACTAGATGTGAATATAAGAGTATTTTCTGTGTGTCTCAAACTCTTCAAACACCCAAACAGAAGAATTTTTTAATGGATACCGTTGAATCCAAGTTCCAGTAACTACCACTGACCCTGTAGGGTACTCAATATCTTCACCATCTATAATAGGAGAAGTCAATTTCTTTCTTTCCTCGATGCATCGACATAAGAAATAGTTTGTTCCTTCTTCATTGTCTTCTGTCGCAATAACTGTAAACACATGTCCTACAAAAAAATAAAGGTTTCAACTCAAATTTAAATTGTACATATTAAAATTTCAATGGACATAACTCAATACAAAAATTGTAAATAACCATAAATACCTTGTCACACCAAAATACAAATTTCGTCAAAGTCCTTTGGATGTTGCAACTTCATCTGCATAGAAATAAGTCGTAATGCTTGTGGAGGTTGATAACTAGGAAGAGGAGTTAGAGGCCTAAAAATCCATCCATCCACCCCATTCTTGTGAATCACACTCAACAGTGAAAAATTTGATACAAGATGCACAAAAACATGTCAATTTTCTTGTCCATGTGGCCCACAAAGTAGCGTCTGAGCTACAAAATGAGTGCATATCACTGGACCCAATGAGTTTCATACAATCCTCGTAGTTAGAAATTTTTTGTTCCTCTATTCAACCAAAAATATCTGTGAACTGTGGAAATTTTCTTGAGAACCTTGGGCCATGTTGTTCAATACAACCATTCCACTATGCTCTTTACATCTTTCAATTTAGCACCATCTTTGTACTTCAACTCTTCTCTTGCAAGATATATTTTCACACATGCCACTGCACTGTCATGCTCTCCTTTTCCATGTCCAGCCTTAGTGAAACTCCAAATATGTTGCACACCCATCTTGATGTGCATCATGTCTCATCCAATAAAATATTCATGCATTCTTAAACTGAGACGTGAAATTATCTGACCATATATAATGTTGTTTGAAGTGGATGTCCCTATCAGACAAGTTTCCATAAAATAACTGGAAACACCCTTGCACAAATTCAATAGAATGAGTACGATCATCACTGATATAAAAGTGGCACTCTCTTAAAAAAATTTGATCATTCTCTGTACTGTCAGGAGAATGTATAAATTCTATATGCACAAAAATGGAAACTTGTACTCAGTTGTAATATTGTGATTGAACCTCCATTTGTGGTTGCAATGTGTAATTCTCTACAAAATCAACCACTGAAACAATAGTACCAATAGGAAATGTGTCCTTGCATATCTTGAACTGTTCATCCAACCATCGAGCTCTATGTGTGTATCTTAAACTGTTCCTAACCATTGAGCATACTCATAAACAATTTCATCCTTAAATTTTCTCATAAATTGAAAAACAAGACATATGTTCTGTAACTAGCTCACACCGTTTAGACTCTTTTCCATATTTCAACTTGTATGCAACTGATTTATATTTATCAAACTCAACTAAATTATGTCCTATTGCACCTTCAACTTTCTCATGGATGTAAATTTTCAATTTAGGTAATCCACCACATGTACCATAACTTCCATCTAAACAATCCTGACTATAAAAAATTGTCCAACTTCTTTTTCGCAAAATATCGTAGGAATGAAATCCCTGAAAGATATTGGTGGAAATTGAACACCACATTCCGATAACATAGTTTCAGAATGAAAATTAGAACGAATACATAAAAATTTAGCATAATGCATCACAAATTCAACATGTTACCTACAACAACAAGTGGTGCGAGCATGGTTGATTTTCACATAGAATGGTTTCAACATTTCAAAAAAACGTTGACTAATTTTAATTTCCATATGCTCTTGTTCAAACTTACAAAAAAATTGAGTTTGAGTCATATCTAAGAAATGCTTTGGATGTGGTTCGCGATTAGTAGAACCAACTCTCCATTTTACAACATCTCTTGTATTAGGTGAAACTCTAGTGTTATCATGCCAAAATTGAATAACAACTTCTTTTATAGCATCAGAATTATCTTTGTCCTTACGCGGTGCTCTAGTAGAAAATGCCCAAAAATCAGTGTTATTGAGTGATTGAAGGATATTATGTCTTTCAATTGCTTTCATTAGAGTTTTTCGATTAACTTGCAACATTTGACTTGTTTGTGTAATCAAACGTTGTTTTTTTATTGATTCACTTACAACACTAGTAATAAGTACACGACATGCACAATATTATTATCCCTAGTGCGTCTCTTGACACCAACAGTGTGATATGCATCATGAAGGTTTTTAACAATTGTAGAGGTTTGACCACATATATTAGATTTTGTCAATCCTAAGGTGTTTAATGTAGGTCTCATTTTAATCAATTTCATCATATTAACCAACAACTGACATCTTTGGGAATCATTTAAAAGTTTCAAAATGATTATCCCAAATTTCAGTGGCTTTTCTTCTGATTTGTCATTCAGAAAATTTTTCAGACATTGGTTTCAAAATGTTTTCATCAATTTCAATAAAATAATTAGGTTTCTTACGGAAAATCCTAGGAGGTGTTTTTGTCAAATTTTGTTTGTCTACAGTTTCAACCTGAACTTCCTTATTCACATTTTCATTGTCTCCTTCAATTTCAACATTTTTTACATCATGAGTATTTAATTCTTCTTCAACATTGACAGTAAAAACATCTTCATCATGAGTATTTAATTCAACTTCAACATTGATAGTAGAAACATTACCTGGTTCCTCATTGCTTACAATAGTAGGGGTTGAAGATGAACCTCTTCTTGATTCACAAAGATTACACATTTGCTCAACATTTTGAAATCTGTTTTCCTCTAATTCATTTGGTGTTGTTTTACTTAATGACTTCCTTTTTTGACTTCGTTTCTTATCTCCCATGATGTTTTTCTTCTAGTGATAAGAAAAACGTGCAGAAAATGACAAAATTTCACAGTAATTTGTACGGTAAAGTCAAACAGTAAAAATCACATGGTAATTAGAACATTGGGATGCGTATAAATATGATTTACAAACTGTGATCACACTTTATAAACCATGATCATGGTTTATAAAGCATGATCGTGGTTTATAAACTGTGATCACAGTTCTATCTGTATCATCAAATCTGACCCTAAGGCTCGGGAAATATCTTTCTTTTTCCCCAACCAAAGCTATGGAAGGTCATTATGAAGTGTAAAAGGTCAAAAAACTTCAAATTTTCTCTTCCACAGACTTGAACCATGTTGAAAAACTGAAAACATTTCACAAAAATGGTGTCCATCACGTAGGAGATACTGTTAGCTTTGTAGAAATATTGATTTTAAAGTGAATAGAACAAGATAAATATCATTTTATAATTTTTTACTAACAATATGTCTTTAAGACATTTTTTCCCACGAATGTTAATGTCTACGTTTAAGACTGCAACTTTTGTTTCGCTTATCAAAATGTGATAAAACTTATACCATCCCAAACATGGAGAAATTCTACACACACACACACACACACACACACACACACACACACACACACACAGATATATATGTATGTATGTATGTGTGTGTGTGTGTGTGTATATATGTATGTGTATATATATGTATGTATGTATATATGTATGTATGTATATATGTATATATGTATATATATATATATATATACATACACATACATATATATACATACATGTGTGTGTGTGTGTATGTATGTACATATATATATACATACATATATATGTGTATATATATATATGCATGTATATATATGTGTGTGTGTGTGTATATACGTGTGTGTGTGTGTGTTCATATATATATATATATATATATATATATATATATATGATTTTCATATTTTTTGATACAGTTATGGTAGGAAGATGAAAAGCACTCCATTTTCTAAATCTTTCAGACCACTTTCATGGAAAAAATCATAAAAAAAAATATTGCTCGAAAAAATACAAAATAAAATCCATCCCAAGATAAACAACTACATCTAACTTTTCACGAAAGGAAAAAAATAACAAGATTTGGTCATCTAAATCGTGGGCAAACGAACTACAATCTTATAGGTTTTTTCAAAAACAAAAATCAAGTCATTTAATTTTAAGTGTTTAATATAGCTAAACTTGTCTATTTTTTAAAAAAAGTATTTTAGAAACTAGATTCTGGATGCTAAGATTCATATTTATATAAATTTTTCTGATTTTGAGTGGGCGTATTGCTAATAATCCCTACAAGTTGAGATTTTTCTATTTTTTTGCAATATGATGTCTACTTATGACCCAGTTTTTGTCCACCAACTTGGTGCACTTACCCTATATGGTAGCCAAAATTATGTTGGTGTAGGTGGTATTTTTATTCACTTATTTAGTGTTATTCCACCTCATCGGGTGAGTCATCTCACTTAGGTAGACATGGATCTAGGTGTCATCTTAGTTATGACATATTCCCTTACAAAATCTGTCACATGTGTACTTGTGTGTCATAGGAGTTACATTCCCATTTGGGAAAGTAATCCTCTTCTCCATTATGGAGGAATATTCTCTTACATGGGAGTTACACATTCACTCCCCTATTTGACTCACCTCCTTTGATCTATGACAAGCCTAAGACAAGCCAAGCAATTCCATTCTACTCCATTTTTTGAATCTTGAGCTCTCATATGCATGCACATTACTTTACAAAGCTTGCTTTATTTAATCTCGCGACTCCTACACTTTGGTGAACTGTAACTATTCAATGAATGTGAATTCCTTCCAGGACTTCGTCCTTCACTCCTTCACATTTGCCCCATTGATTGTTTAAATTTATGTGCACAATTTATGGCAATCAATAGTCTCATGGAATGTCCATAACCCATAGGTACGAGGATCGAAACCTCACTATGATACCAAGTGTGATGCCTACCAGAGGTCATGAAACTCATCTATCCACTGTTGTATGAACCTCCGTGACAAATATTTGCTCATGAATCGCTCCTCAAAGAGTTCCCAGGTAACTATCTCAGAATCAACATGGAGCTTCTGCTCCTCTGTCCTCCACCATACACCTACTCCATCCCTTAGAAGATGGATCGTGACATGAGATTTCATGTTGCTAGACCAATGGTAGATCTTAAAACACCCACTTAAGCTCACCAACCAAGCCTCTACCTAAAATCCACCTATGTAACCAAAATAATGAGCTAGGCGTAGCTTCAAGATCTCCCTGATATGGTTTGCAGCGGTGGTTGGGTGATCCCTAGGCCTCTCCGCATGCTCATCCCTAAGCCTAGGGCTCCGAGACCTTTCTCTATGTCTTGAAACCCGATCTCCCTGTCCCCTCTACGATGACTCTACTCTAGATAACTCCACATGGGAGTTCTCTACTCTTTGATCATTACTATGTTGAGAAGGTTCTCGAGCCTCATCTGATGGCTCTCTATCATGTCTAGTGGCAGGTGCTCCCACGGACCCTCCGCGTAAGGTGACATTAACATCCTGAAGTGTCTGTAAAATCTGTGGTAGGATGGCTACTACAACATGATCCGGTGGTGGAAAGCCTAAGTCTATGTGAAAAGACCCATCGTCATGTCTGCACCTCCTGTACAGACCAAGGTGAAAGTTAGTTCTTCTTTCTAAGTTTTATTCAATTTTCCATGTTTACTAAGTATGCAATTCCAACAAGGTTGTTCTCTAGATTCGAAGTGTGCTAGGTTTAAATTTCATGTCTCAATTTTTTTAGTGTGCCCAATGGCCCAAGCTTTAAACCCACGGCTCTGATACCAGGTGTGATGCCCGCTAAAACAACCCACTTGAGACCCAAGAACAACCTAGGATTAGTTAGGTAAATTATGGAATAATTTTTTAAAAAAAGAGTCTACAACCAAGTTACAAGACAACAGTTGTCGCAAGCAAGTTTTAAAGCCAAAAACTATTAATAGCTTATATTTTTATTAATAAGACAACTATAAAATATCACAAGGTCTAAACATAGGGTTAGATTAATCTATTAGGTTAAGAGGGTAATTTCTCACTAAACCACCGTCTAACAGGCTTAAAAGATTCAACTTTATTTTTCTCAAAATTAATGCACTCAAAACTTCTAGAAAACATTCTCATTAGATAGGAAATTTCCTCACCTTTTCGATGATATAAAGAAGTCCTCCTAACTCCTCATATTTCTCAAGTTATGGGCTGGCGGGACCTTAGGAGGAATTTTTTCCCAAGAGCGGGTCTACGGGCCAGCAAGAGAATTTAGGAAATTTTTCCCAAAAATTTTACGAAGCGCTAAGCTAAAAAAGGGATCCGCTTCTCCGCCAATGCCTTGTGACACCAAGTGGCAGCACTTGATTGGTTGCGGGCCAGCGGGGGTGGCAGAGGAAACTTAGAAAAATTTCCTAAATTCTTTTAAAGGTTAAGTTAATTGTTGCGGGCCCGCATGGCTGCGAAAACATCCAAAAAGGTGAAAGTGGGGCGCCGGGTCCATCAGGAAATTTTTCCAAAATTTCTTTTTTGAACTTAGGTGATTTTTGACAAGAAGAAGGGCTTGTGGGTCAGCAGAGCGGCAGGGGAATTCGTGCCTTTGGCGTTTTTGACCAGAAAGTGCTAAGGGAAAATTTGGGCCCATGAGTCCGCCAAGGAAATTTTTCCCAATTTTGTTTTACTGTTAGAATTATTTTTGGTGTCAAATGAAGAAAAGCTTCAGAAGGCCATAACTTTTGATTGGGAGATCGTTTTTGGGAAAATGAGGAATTTTTGGAAAGCTCTCGACATCCTCTTACACAAGAATCATTAATTTTTTATTTTTCAATTTTTAAGGGGTCAATATCATGAAAACAATTTACAGGATTTTAAAAGGAAAACTGGTAAATTTTAACTTATGAAATTTTAATCAATTGATCTTCTTCCTCACTCAACATGTCAATTAGACATAGAGAATTACTCTTAGATGGATTTAGGATGGATTTGGGAGGTAATTTTGTTTGATTGACTCCTTAAAAAATACAACCTTGACGGCAAAAAAGACAGCAAAACGGTTTGAGCCCAATTTCACTAAGTTTTCTAAGAAATTCCTTATGTGTTTTTGTCCAATTGAATTCATTTAGGGCATGATACTTCAGTTTAATTATTTAATTTTTTATTTCATTATTGCAGGTTCGAACTGTGTATTTTGGTTAAAGTATTTGCCAATTTGAAAATACAAAACAGAGATCAAATTTTAAAGGATCTATTTGTCATTTTCATCTTCCAAATATTAGAATTCATTCCAACTCTAATCTAATACATTTTGTTGATTCAAATCAAACTATTCAAAACCAACATGCAATCCTGATTTCCAATTTTACACATTTCAAAAAACAGAGTTTTATCAAATGACGTTTGGCTCAATGGTGAAGATGTTGGCTCTTAATGAGCCCACCAGGGTTCAATTCTCGTTGTAAGTGAAGTCAGGAGATACTATTAATAAGGGATGAGCCCAGGATCGTGCCCCAGGTGAATTTGGTGGAATGGAAACCCCTGAGTCCTTGGCAACTAAGCCTAAGAATTTGTTCACCTAACCCGTGCAGTTGTTGCAGATTCAATAAAAAAAAAAGACAGAGTTTTGTATTTTCCTCACACGCATTTATTCCTTTCAAAAAGATATTTAAAATACATTTCAAACTCATATTTTAAACAACAGTAGTTCCAACCATGGAAAAGATTGCAACTTTTATTCAAAAAGACAAGATTTCCTTCTTTTACAATTCTCTTTTCGGTTGATTTTCACAATACAATATACAAAATACATCTCTTTTTTTTAAAACAGAAACAGAGTATATCTGTCCTTTACATTTCAAAATTACAACTTTCATATTCAATACAACATATTTCCTTTACAAAACATATACGAGTTCATCCACTTCAAGTGGGAAGGGTTACAATGAGATTTCATTTCAACAAGGGACTGTCAAACTATTTTTTTTTTCCTTTGCTCCAGAACAACAACATGTAGATTTATCATTATTCCAATTCTGATCACAACAAGAGTAGGGGAAAGGAAACACTCTCCACCCAACCAAGACATCCAATGGAAAGGAGAAGTCATCCTTCTTCATTATCCCCTAAGCCCCAACCATAATGTAATAGAAGATGTGCTTTGACTCATGGCAACAAAGGCTTCCACAACACACAAGCAACATTTTCACATTTAAAACGCAATCCAAAATGGAATGTAGTTTACAACTACAATAAAGCATGAAAAATAACACTGAGACTTCATCAAGCAAGCCAAAGGAGGAAGAAACTATGGGGGATTCTACTTATGCCTCCCAAAGGGGAAATGGGTATCACCACCTGATTTAAAACTGCCAAAATATAGTATATCAAAGCCCTGGCATACCCTTATGCCTCCCCCAAGTATCCCTTATTCCTCACATTTCCTTATGCCTCCCCAACCTCTTATGACACCCCATAACGAGTAAAGAAATGAAATTTATTTCTTTGTAAGGTGGAACCCAAACCCCAACTCCCTCCAAACTTATACCTCCCCAAAACACTTGTGCCTCCCACAAAATTAACCCCATAGTCTTCTCCTAGCCATCTACCCAACATCCCACAAACATGCCAAAACATTCACAACATTAACAATTTTATAAACAGAAAAGAAGTATTCCAAGAGCCAAGCTCTTACCTCTCTATGATGGAGTTGTTCCAAAACAGCAGCTTTATCCCAATGCAAGCAATCCAAATCATTCAAGTACAAGTATGCAACAATCTTCCAAAAACTTCTCGAAAGCAAGAGCTCCAGAACAACAACAGCATTCACCCCCAAAAGGAGTTTCCAAAAGTGAAGCCACCAAAAGGCTATAACCTCAAAACAAAAAAAAAGAATTTGAATATATAGAAGGGGGAAGAGAGGAGGATGAGTTGGATATTTTTAGGATGCCACATCACACATCCTCAACTCCAACTCACAAGTCAAATTTAATCTCCAAGACACAATAAATAAGTAGGTGAATAATATGACAATCTTACTTACACACTCAAATCAAGCCCATATCCCAAAGGACTGAAATTAATTTCAAGCAAGAAGTGCAATTAAAACATTCGGCTAGACTTACAAAAATGCATAATGAAAGCTAGATTTAAACTCTCCAACCATATGTGAGGTTGGTATGAAAATTTAAGAGGTATGGGATAAGTTTAACTTGTCTCATAAGCCTCCAAAATTAGTCTCCAAGGACAATTTCGAATTCCAAAGCAGATGAAGTGTTTCATACTCCAAATTTACTTACATATCTCTTACACATCACTTACACATTGCATACACATATCTTACAATATTTAATATAAGAGGCACCCACTCCAATAATTACTTTCTTGTGACCCAATTTGATTGATTTATTTTAACAATATGATTACTTACATTATATACCACAATTTGTTTAAATAAAAGAGACAAACACATCACTTAATAAACACATACAAACATCAATAAAAAAGGAACCAAATAAGCAAATACACATAACCCTTGGTCACGTTTAAAGGTTATCCCCCCCATGGGAATCCCTAACACAAACAAACACACAATCAATTACAAGTTGTCATGGTGACCTTGTTGAATTCATCTAGAATTCCAATGTGGTTGGTATTCAATCCCCCGATGTCTGTTGTAATATTTTAACTTACAAAACACAAATACCTCCTTCGGCCTCGTGGCCATATCAGAACATCTAAAATAATATAAATAAAATTCCAAAATCATCTAGATATATGAATCAGAACAACATCCAAGCAACCAACAAGATCATTTGCAATTTTACTCAACAACTATATCCTCATCAAATAATTTCCATTTCTAGGTCTACTCACCATATTTAAATATCACATGTCTGAAAAAATCCCATAATATAACCATTTCAAACAAAATATCATCATCAATATATAAAAAAAATGTCTCTAATAATCATCATGCACCATAACTGAATCAAAGTCAACAATAATCCATGATCTAACATCTAACATCATACTATAATAAGGTCCATAATCATGTCCATAATATAATCAGCAGTATCATGATCAGTATCAAAAGGTGTCAAAGGGAATTGGACACTACAGTGGACCCCACTTTTACCCAATTTCCCAAATGTTAATGGTTGTTACTTCCATTATCTTATTGGTTAGATTGGTCTATTACGTAGAAACGGACTTCCGTTTATCCATTTCCATTCCGACAATTTTCAATTATGGAATATTTATTATGTTGGAAGTGATTATTTCCTAATTTTATATTTTATATTATATTTCGATTACCTTTCCCACTGTCGGTAAAAAATTCTCTATGAAATGTGAACAGACAGACAACCATCATGATACTGATTTGTTATATGGTAGCCAACATTTACCCCATTGAATGTTTAAATTTCTGTGCACAATTTATGGTGATCACTGGTCTCATGGAATGTGATGATGACATGTATATGAAGTGTCAAACTATACATAGACACTTGAATTTTTTGACAAGTTACAATAACATATAGAAAAAAAATTAACATATCGAAACAATTTTAGCAAATTCAACATTGACATCCCTTTTGGCATACTTTGCAACTCATGTGAAATTATGTTCATGTTCATGCTAACACATCAAAATTCAAATGAATGTATTTCAAATTTTGTTATTTGTTTGATGCGAGTGTGATTTTGAAATGTTAAACTTTATATTTTTGAAAATAAATCCAATGTTCCATGACATGATAATTTTATTTGAAATTTAATAGAAACTTTTAAAAGAAAATTTGTGAAAAAGAAATTAGAAAATTTATGGAATAGAACTTGAACTAGTCTATCAAAGTAATATTCTTAACAGATTGGAAATATTATCCTTCACCAAATCATTTGAAGAATTTAAAATACAATATTCCATGCAAGAAATGGTTCAAGTCTATTTAATGATGTTTTACATGCATACATCTTTCTACTCTACTAACTTGAAAGACTAAAATTTCAATACTTAGACCTTCATCATCAATGTCATGCAAGTTGGAGGAGGTAATAATAAATTGCAAATACTTTTTATGTTAATTATATGTTTAAATCAATTGATGTTACCATAAAATTATATAACCCATTTGAAAGTGTAAGTTGGTTTTAAAACAATATAAGTTTACAAGCTTGATCTTGTAATTTTGTAGATCAAGTTTGGAATGGCATTTTTAGAATTGAAAGAAATAATATCAATTAAATTTTCATACTAAATAACTTTTTAATATTATTTAGATGAATCAACACATCCATAGACTATTGACACAATCACTTTTTATCTTAGACTAAAGAATATGATGTTTTAAACTTGACTACAAAAAAATAAATGTGCATTGTTTGTCCTTAGCTATAAACCCAGATTTGAAAGGCCCTCCGTAGGATCAAGGACTCTAAATAAGACATTATCTCTAAGGAAGAGTGTGGCAGAAAGTATTAAATACTACAAAATGATAATCAACTACCATTGTTGTTTGAATCCCATTTCATGGATTGGTAGACCAAAATTGTTATGAAATGTTTGTTTTTGTTACATCTCAATACAATACCCTTGAAGCATAAATAATATGCAAAGCTTAGAAAAAAAAAATCTAGATCGTGCCCTGGTAGCATGATCTATAGTGATCAGCACTTCCATTAATATGGTGATCCCCATGAAAATTTTAGATTCTCAAAATTCCAACGGAAGGGAAGGGAGACGGATCCAAATAGGAAGGGAATTAAACACAAGGTTATGTTGAACACCCGGTTCCCACCGACAAAATCTCAGAGAAGCCTTGCCAAAGAACCACAAAGCCCCTTGGAAAACTTGCAAATCATGTTCCTTTTGAAAGCTGAAAAGAAAAGCATCTCCAGTCAGGGCTCTTACGTCCACAATACACCCTCAATTAATGTGTGCAAAACAATGGATTCAAAATGGATATAATAGATGAAGTTAGGGTAGATGGTAAGCCTAATTGAAAGCTACCAATAACTCAAATCCCTCCACCATCTACTGAAGACCACATACATAACCCTTAATAGAATACTTTGATAAGTAAACATATTAGCAAGAGATAAATTCAAAAACACATAAAACAAAAGAATTATATTTATAATAAATAAATAAATACGTCCACAATACCACGGAGCTCATATTTTCATTGTCTCCTGTAAAATTCCTTGAAATGTTTCCACTTCTTTCTACACCAAATTTATTAAATTTATATGACGTCAAAGATATGTTTCAATTCTTGCTAATGAACTTTGAAGATTGCTTTTAATTTTGTAATTGTACAACACGTCTTGATAACCTTTTGCCAACGAATGTGTTATCGCTTGATGTCAAATTCTATAATAAGCTTTTGCTACATTTGGAAAAATTATGTGACACTGAAGATGTGTCAAAATGCATGTTGTGTTCTCATGTTACAATCAAAGAAACTAGCTAAAAACTTGTGTTTTTGAAATTTTAGGTAATGGGTCTTAGATTGTAGAGTCTTATCGATTATTCTTATTAGTGACTTGGCCCAATTGGCCCCTATCATAGATATCCAATGTATGTTGAAAAACCTTATAGTGCAACCTGGTGTTTCTCATTTCGAGCACCTTGTTTACAATATTTTTCAACAAGGAAGTGACCCAATATAGGTCTCTTTTATGTAACTCTTGCTTTTTTTTCTATGAAATGTAGAGGCTCATTTAAATTACATGAAGACCCTCATGTCCCAAATATATTCTTTTCTTTTGAAATAAATAATGCATTTTTTTCTTCTCCTCACAAGTGTTTGTAACAAAAGGATTTACGGTCCACCTCAAGATGTAAATGTTAAATTCATTGAATGTTCATGTGGCAAGGTGCAATGTAGAAAATACAACTCGTAGATCTTCAACATAGCTTGATGTCGATCAAATTCAACCAATAATTATTTTTTTCCCAATGGCAATAAGTTATGCTTATTGTCAACAAGTAGGTCAACTTCTGTTAAGTCAAAAGTGGGTTAAGGGAAATCATCTCTATCATCTACAAAATATGGTGTAAAACCTCTCGAACTACCTAAATTTTTTGTTATCAAGTTTTAAAGCTATGTGAAACATGCTTAGACTATCCAATCACCCCTCGATGTGTAAGGCTTCCCAATTAGTAGAGGGTGGCAATATTAGATGACCCTGAAATGGCTTGGGCTCTCTCAATCCACAAAATTCCAAAAGTAAACATTTACCAAAGAGATTATAGATATTAGGTTTACTAAACATCAAGGAATTATTCTATAATTGTAATATTTATTTTTGGATATTACACTATATATAATGTGAAATTTTATAGATTCAGTGGGGAATTACATATAATATAAATTTCCATAAAATTCATGTTCAAGATGGGCTAGATTGCTTAAAAACAATAGACATTATACTCCATTCTCAAGAATTGTATTGGACAATAGAAACAACACAATGGTGACAAGGATTGAATGGGGTGATACTCTTATATAAGTTTTGAACATTAGAATTTGATTGGCCCTCCACTTTAATGGATTGACCTCTCCAACCAATTTATTTTCATTTTATGTTTCTAGTTACAAAAATCTTCCAAAAGTTGAATCAAAATCACATGTGCATAAACAAGAGACTAGGTTCATTTCATCAAGAATAATCAAGCTCAATTGAGAATCCGCCATTTAAATAGAAATTATTACTTTTATTTAATGTATGTTCAAATTTTGATAACAAGCATTTTTATTCTAGTTTGTGGGGTTTAATAAATTAGTAAAGCTCTATAGTATAAACCCACCAAAAAAAACTCATAACATTACACATTTAGAAATCTCCATTATAGTAAAAATATAGTAATCAAGATGTGTATCTAAAAAACAAAACAAAATATTGAACAAAAGTCAAGATTGAACAAATGGTTAACATCAATCCCATTATCCCAAGCAGTTAACATTCTAAAAAAGCACAAGCCATGATGATCAGATAGGAGGAGCCCACATTGATGTTTGCGCCCAGTGTAGGGGGAGAACTTCCTCTCAAAACACCGCACCCTGTTGTATGAGGAATCTTTCGCCCCTCGCAAAGGCCAACATGGAGATCACGGTAAGAATATACCCTAGAGATCATGGAAAGCATATATGGACGGTCTGCGAACTATTTGAGCATCAAATTTAGCTCTTAGTTTTGTTGCATAAAATTTTAATATATGGGTTCTTGTGAGTCTGTGACATTTCTGTATTGGTCGAGGCTCAAATCAAATTTAGCGAGCCACGAGTTTCAGTAATTCTTGATTTCATCGTCCGTTCTCCCCACAAAATGAGTCGCTATGCGTGCCCACCTGCAGCCAATACAATATAGTAAATCAATGTGTGTTGCATAAATGCTCATATATATACCCATGTATTATAATGATAAAATTATGTATTTAACAAAGTGAGAAATGTAAACCCATGTAAAATCTCAAACCTGTTTCCAACCATGTCGTGCAAATTTATAATAACCATTTCTTCCTCCGGAGTGACCACGCCTGATTTCAGGTCTAAGGTAGTTAATCCATCCGAACCTGCAAGTCTTACCACAACGTTGCAATCCTGCACACATTCAGATGATTTAATGAAACCATTTCTAAGTATGATCTCACACAAATGTCTAATGCTCATATAATACTTACGAGCTTTTGTTGGGACTTCACTCCAGCAGCCGTGGATGTTGTGGCTCGTATAATTTACAATATTTTTGTTTTCCTCTGGCGACCACAACCCTCTTTTCACTTTCTGCTGGTTGCAGTAGCTGTGGTTGTCCCATGGGTGTGAGCACACATGCGAAGATACATAGTTCTCTGTAACTATCCGTTCAAGATGCAAGGTTCTGTTAATGAAGCTGAAGGAATGAATAATGGGAAAGTCTGACAGGATTAAAAATATTGGTTTGGTGGGGAATTTTCAAAATATATAATAGGCGGGATGTTTGAATTTTCTAGTGGACCTGGCAAATCTGACACGCAGGACAAATGACATGAGATAAAAAGTCACTACCCGTTTGCCGGAATACACAAATAGAACTGCCTCCCCTAAAACCCAAACGGACTTTTAGAGATTACTGCTGCATTAACATAAGTGGAAAGACTAACGGAAGGTCAAAATGATGACTCGGCAGGAGTTTGGAACACACCGGAAAGATACGCTCAGCGGGAAGATTACATTTTTGTCCAACCTTAGGATTACAGGGGATTAGGTTTTCGATGTCTATGATTCTTTCGAAATGGACATTTGACTTCAGACCGTGGTATCTATAAATGTAAGAACGTTAGTAAAGCTTTGCAGTGAAGGAATTCTGTCCCTCGCCACTTATCTTTCAATAGCCCTCCTGAATACCCTCTTCCTTCAATACCTTGTGAGATTGTTGACTAGTGTGATTTAGATGGAAACTCAATCCTTCATCTGTTGGCTTTAGGATTGACTATTTGGAATATTCTATCATGACGAAGACCGAGGATTCACCTCCCTTGACTTTAAATCACCTCGTTACAATGTCACCTCTTTACATTTTCACCTCATTAAAGACAAAAAATGTCCATTGGATGGTACTGCAAAAAAAGATCCCCCAAGCGTTATTGTAAAGCCCCCACACTAAGACAAGAGTGGGAGGAGAACTAGATTAGGTCTTCAAACTATGTAGAACCACCTTTCTTTGGATGGTGGAGTGGTACAAATAATTTAAATGAGCAGTTCTATGTTAATTAGGTAAGTATGTTTGCAATAAAAATTTTGTTGGGTGTTATAAATCCATTTGTAGGGGTCTAAGACCTCCTTTTTAAATGTTTTTTTATGCATTTTATTTGGGAGGAGAGGAGAAGATAATATTTCATTAGTGATACATATAGTATCAAATATCAATTTAAAATCATCAAGGTTTTCTTCCCATGATTCACTAGGTTCACTAGAAAACTTGGGGATTTCAATACCTTCCAAAGAATTTAATTTACGTGGGTTGGACTACCATGTCGGTAGGATTATTTCTAATATAAGGATTGTCATTCTTATCTTGAAGTTTAGGTCCTTCTTCATAATTCAATTCAAGGTTCTATAACTATTGTTTCAAAACTCAGAGATAAAGTTTTCATTCATTGGAGCTCTATTATCATTGTTTTCAACATTGCATTTTCCTACATCTTCTATTGAAGATTGAAATGAGATGCAAAGAAAGTGAAATGAATAAATGATATGATTTATTAAAAATTCTTCAAGAGTTTCTTCTCATTTGTGGGATCAAACAAGCATGGTTTGATATGGGGTACCTGTAATGTAATTATTTTTTCCAAGGTCTTCTTCTTCAATCTAGCAATGTCTTGTTGAGTTTGATTTTGAGAAAGAATTTCAAGACGAGGATCAAAATAATTTTCGTCTTCTTGTTAAAGCACTTCAATGACTTTTAACAAATTGGTCAAGGATTATTTTTTCAAACCAAGTAAAGGTTATAAGGTCATAGGAAAGATTAAATTGTTCAAGATCAAATAAAACATTTGGTTGTTAAATAGCTGCAAGAATATGTTTAATGATGATCATTAGTAAATATCGATAACTATGTACATATAGTGAGTGACATTTGTACAAAAAAAGAAGCAATTCAAAATTTTAAGAAAAAGAAATTCCCCATCATAGTTTCTAATTTTTAAAAAAATTATAGCATAAAAAAATCAACTCTTCAAATTATTGTTGAGGGTAAGATCAACTCATACTAGTTTAATCATAGGTACTTAAAAGACAAACTTAAGCATGTGATGGTATTATAAATGTCATTTTACTAACAATGAACAAATTAAAGTAAGCTAATACGATTTTAGGGATCACAATCAAATGAATCACTTATCAAAAAGTAAAATGAAAGATAAAGAACAATGATACCAAGAAAGGGAAGGAAAAAACACTAACTGAACACATATAGTTAATATAAAATATTATTGAACCTGTCTAGACTCCAATAGAGTTAATCCTATTAAAAAGGAAACCTCTTTGAAGGAAAAAAGGGATTAAATATCTAAAGTACACTTTGATTAATCGAGGGTACTAACAATAAGAAAATAAATATTGTCATTTGATCTTGAATTAAATAAGGAGATTTATATTGCATAATAAAACCAATCTTAACGAATGCTCCTTCTAGAAAAAATAAGTGATCAATATTTGATTAATGCATACTATCTCCATTGCATTATATAAAACCTAGATTTTATTAGAATATCATGAAATACAAAAATAATTTATTAATCAATACTAAAAAGTATGGAAACTATAGAAATGGTCATTTTGGCAAAACACCACAAATTTGCAATCCAAGAAAAGAGATTGCATTAATGAGAACAAGATATTTAAAAATGAAGATTGCATTCAAAGAGATAGAAATCTATATACAATTACAATGCATAAGTGAGAGACATATGATTAGGTAAGTGTAAATAAATCCACTTAGAAATCCAAAATAAATGAGAATCCCAAGACTTGAAAATGAATTGTAGCCAGATCATGTTAGAAGATAGAATTAATTCTAGATTCCAAAATATTAAATTACATAAAATGGATCTAAATTTTTCATATCAGAAAATCATGCTTTCAGTCACCTGAAGCATCGCTAAAGAGGTCTTTGTACAAAACCAATCTCAGAAGAATGTAACAATGAGTTAAAATAAGATAAAATTGAAATAAATTTCTGAGTAGGGTGAGTGCACCAAATTGGGGGGCCAAAGGGGGGTCTTAAGTGGACGCATTTTTCTGAAAAAAAAAACTTCAACTTGTACGAGTTTTTTGAAATAGTTACACTCAAAATTGGAAGATGTTGTAGAAATATGAATCGTAGAATTTTGAGTCTAGTTTCTAAGCTACTAAATTTTATTGAAAACGGATAAGTTTAAGTGGGTCAAACAACTAAAATACCAACAGATGCTCCTGTTTTTGTTAAAAAACATAATAGAGTGACTTTCGTGCCCCCCACCATTTTTTGAGCACCATTTAGTATTTTTGAAAACCCTTTGGTAGAAAGATAGCTAGGAGCATCTAGTTTGGGCTCCATTTTTTTTAGATTTTTTTAGCGAATATTTTTTTATTTATGATTTTTCTAGTACAAAAATTTTATGTTTTGAAAAATAATGGAGCTCCGACCGTGCCCCCCCCCCCCCCCCCCCCCCCCCCCCCCCCCCGCCCTACTACCTCAAAAAATATCAAAAATTAGATTTTTTTTTTTTTAATATGTATAGAATTATGCCTAGTTTGGGCTAGTATAATTTTTTTTAAAATTTTGATCACCCAAAAAAAAGATACACCATGAAAGATAGACATATTTACACTTCAAAAAATAGCTATAAAAAGGCATAGTTAGAAAATAAATAATATGGAAACCTTATATTAGTCAGAAAATTTTGAAAATTATATTTTTAGAAAGAAGAGACTCTGCTCTACGTCATGGTATAATTTTTTTAAAATGGATCGATTGTTTTATTTTGATTTATCATAGAGGAAGTGTCATTTTTACATTTTCTTGTAAAAACTCGTTGTTTGTTGTGTTTGTGCAGGTCCATGCCTCAGGCTTGGGGATCCAAACCGGATCCCAAGCCTTGAGGCATGGCTTGGGAAAAGAGAAAATGCAAAACACGTACGCATTATGTACACGCCCTACGTGTTACATAACGCGTACGCATTTTTCTTTGTTTTATATATTGTGGCCCCCCAACGTCCCTTTCATCTCTTTCACGGGAATTCTACAAACATTCTGTTTTGTCTGCAATATTCTCTACATTCTTGCACAATTTTTTAGTATTTCATTTTGTCCCCTACCCCACTAGTTGATTTTTTCTAATCATGGGTGATAAACGTCGAGCTAAGGACAAGAGGAAAGTCAAGAATAAGACACTGAAGCAATTGGAAGAGAAGAGAATAAAGAAATTGAAGAGAATGCAAAAACTTTGAGCAGGGCAAGGTACATCCGCTATATCAAATGTAGCTAATGTATTAGAAAATTGGGATGAAATACATAATGAAAATGTAGAGAATAATGATTTTGCAATGAATAATGATATTGAATTGAATGATAATGTTGGTATGGATGAAGAAATTGATATGAATCCAATTGTTGAACCCTTACTTGAGAATCCAAATGTTAACCCCAAAATTTGTATGAAAACACTGAATGAAGAAAGTAACCTTGTAAACGAATCTTCACCTCTAAGAACACCTCCTTCCATTTCACGAAGAAAACCAATTCACTTAATTGAAATTGATGAAAACATTATAAAACCAATGCCTAACAAAATGTCTGAAAGAAATGCGAGAAGAAAAGCTAGTGGAATTTGGGATAATTACTTTGAGAATTTAAATGACACACAAAGATGTCAATTATTTGTTTCATTGATGAAATTAATTAAGATGAGACCTATAATGAAGACCCTGGGGTTAAGAACATCTAATGTTGTTGATCAAAATGCGTCAATTGTTGAAAACATACATAAAGCATACCAAACTGTAGGTGGCAAAAGACGCACCAAAGATAGTAATGCTACACGACGTGCACTAACTAATTGTATAGTAAGTGATAAAATAGTTAATAAATGCTTGATTAGAAAAACAAGCAGTGCTTTGAAGCTAAACAGAAAAACACTAATGAAAGCAATAGAGAGACGTAAACGTCTTGAGTTAGTCAATAACACTGACTATTGGGATTTCTCTAGCAGACTTCCATGAAAAGACAAGAATACATCTGATATTCTAAAAGAATTAATTGTAAAATTTTGGAATGAGAACACAAGGGTGTCACCGAATAGAAGAGATACAGTAAAAAGAAGAATAGGTTCTCGTAATCGTGAATTGTGTGCAAAACATTTCTTAGATATGACTCAAACAGAATTGTTCTCTAAGTTTAAAAATGAAAATCCACAAATTAACATTAGCCAAAGATTCTTTGAAATGAGAAAACCCTTTTATGTGAAAATCAATCACTCACGTACCACTTGTTGTTGCAGGCATCATGTTGAATTTTCAATGCATTATGATGTTTTTTGTCAAATACGTAGTGTTTTGCATACTGACATCATGTTGCAGGAGTGTGGAATAAATGTCCCACAAAAATCTTCAAGGGAATTTATTCTGACAATATTTTGTGAAAAATCAACAAGACAATTTTTTTATAACAAAGCATGTTTGGATGGAACGTGCAATGTATGTGGTGGCTTGCCAAATCTGAAAAGTTGTATCCACGAGGAGAGTACATATTCAATAGGAAAAGAATTGGTTGATTTCACCAAATATAAATCGGTGGCATATCAATTAAAAGATGGAAAAGAATCTAAGAGGTGTGAGCTTGTTACAAAATAATTACCTGTATCAGAATATATGGTCAAATTCAGAGAGGAAATTTTTTTATGAGTATGCAAGGCACACACATAGAGCTCGATGGTTGGATGAACAATTCAAGTTAAGCAAGGACACATTCCCACTTGGTACTATTGTTTCAGTAGTTGACTTCGCAGAGAATTACACATTGCAGCCACAAATGGAGGTTCAGTCTCAATATTATAACTCAGTGCAAGTTTCTATTTTCGTGCATATAACATTCATGCACTCTCCTGAAAGCACTGAGCAAGATCAAAAAATATTAAGAGAGTATCATTTCTACATCAGTGATGATCGGACACATTCTACAGAATATGTACAAGGGTGTTTCCAGGTGTTTTATGTGAACTTGAATGAGAGGAACATTAGTTTCGATCAACATTACATTTGGTCAGACAACTGCACATCACAATTCAAGAATGCACGGATGTTTTATTGGCTAAGAAGGATGCACAAAGAAACAAATGTACAACATATCTGGAGTTTTACTGAGGCAGGGCATGGAAAAGGAGAGCATGATGGTGCAGGAGCATGTGTGAAAAGAGCACTTGCAAGAGAAGAGTTAAAGTTCAAGGATGGTGCTAAATTTACAGATGCAAAAAACATTGTTGATTGGTGTGTCAAGAATATGGGCCATGAATCTCAAGAGAGATCAACGGTTCGTAGATATTTTTGGTTGATAGAGCAACAACATCTGACAAACTTTGAAGATTGTATGACAGTTGCAGGATCAAGTGATATGCACTCATTCCTGTAGTTCAGATGCAAATGCTTGGACTATTTATACTAGGTGCATGACATGTTTTTGTATATCATGCATTGATTTTGCGTGGAATGAATGTGAGTCACAACAGTGGGTGGATGAATGGACTTGTAGACCTCTAATTCCACTCGACACACATCAAGTTCCATGAGCATTACAACTTGCAGGGTCTTCAGATCAAATGACAACATCACCTGACTTTGACCAAGTCTCTGATTTAGTGCAACAAGGTACATACATATATGTACATGCCATGTTTTAGATTTATAAATTATTAAATGGTCAACTCTTAATGTATTTATAAATTGACTGAACAATTTTACTTTGTGATACATAGGGCACATTTTTGCAGTTATTGCGATGGAATTTAACGAAGAGGGAACAAACTACTTCTTATCTCGTTGTGTAGAGGGGAAAAAAATTGACTTCCACAGTCATTGATGGTGAAGACCTTGAGTATCCCACTGGATCAGTGGTAGTCACTGGAACTTGGCTTCGACGATATCCTATCAAAAAATCAAACATTTGGTTGTTTGAAGACTATGAAGTACATCGGAAGATACTTCACTATTCACATTTGGTCCTTGCAACAAATATTAAATTGATCAAATATCGAGGTCGGCCATCAAACAAAAATCTGTGGAAGGTTCGTGAATCAGATCATGAAGCAATTCTTGCTACTGTCAAGAATAGAGTTGATCCTTGCGGTTCATTGGATTGAATTTGCAAAGGTATGTTCTTCATGAATTTAATTTGAATATTTACTTAAATGATTTTGTTTAAATTTTGTATGATTTAAAATTCTATTTAATTGCTTACTAACATGTTTATGTAGGTTAGTGGTGCCAAAAAAGCTTCCACCTTCACGTGGTTGGCACTGTCAGTAGAGAATTTATTATTCTCGAAGCCAAGTGAAGCTAAGAAAAATTAAATATTAGAAAGGAACAACAAACATAAAATTCTCATTTCACCACCTATATTGTAAAAATATCTTATTAAAATTCTCATTTCACCACCTATATTGTATGAACCACCTATATTATTCAGGTGATTGGCAATGGACAACCTTACACTGACTCAGTCTGAATGGAGATGGAGAAAACCATGAGAGGATTTTGTAGAGGGCCCCAACATGGAGGTCTCAGGATCTGACGAGACATCTCTAGGTGCCACGGAGTCCGAGAAATCACCCGTCGAAGATATGGCGTGTGTTTGGGCCTCAGGGCTCTTAAGCGACTACGCCCGGACGGGGTAGCCTGAAAGCACGGGGAGCATAGGGAACCAAAATGAATCCTCCACTAGCATTCACCTAGCCACCCCAATGTGTTGGCATAGTTGGTTCGGTCCCATGAGCTTCCGTTTGCAAACTACAGCCTCTGACAGCCCTACACTGACTCAGACTGCACTATTTCACGTGTTTGCAAACAATAGCACAGCGAGAGAACCAGATGGAGACGGTGAAAACCATGAGAGGATTTCATAGAGGGCCCGACATGGAGGTCTCAGATCTGATGAGACATCTCTAGGTGCCACGGAGTCTGAGAAATCACCTGTCAAAGATATGGCGTGTTTGGGCCTCAGGGCTCTTAAGGGACTACGCCCGGACGAGGTAGCCCGAAAGCACACGGGGAGCATAGGGAACCAAAATGAAGCCTCCACTAGTGTTCACCAGGCCACCCTGATGTGTTGGCATAGTTGGTTCAGTCCCATGAGCTTCCGTTTGCAAACTACAGCCTCTGGCAGCCCTACACTGACTCAAACTGCACTATTTCTCGCGTTTGCAAACAATAGCACAACGAGAGAACCAGATGGAGATGGAGAAAACCATGAGAGGATTTCATAGAGGGCCCAACATGGAGGTCTCTTGGATCTAATGAGACATCTCTAGGTGCCACGGAGTCTGAGAAATCACCCGTCAAAGATATGGCGTGTTTGGGCCTCAGGGCTCTTAAGGGACTATGCCCGACGAGGTAGCCTGAAAGCATGGGGAGCATAGGGAACCAAAAAAAAGCCTCCACTAGCATTCACCAGGCCATACGGATGTGTTGGCATAGTTGGTTTGGTCCCACAAGCTACCGTTTGCAAAATACAACATCTAGCAGCCCTACACTGACTTAGACTACACTATTTCACGTGTTTACAAACAATAGGACAACGAGAGAACCAGATGGAGATGGAGAAACCCATGAGAGGATTTCATAGAGGGCCAACATGGAGGTTTTGGATCTGACGAGACATCTCTAGGTGCCACAGAGTCCAAGAAATCACCCGTCGAAGATATAAGGTGTTTTGGTCTCAGGGCTCTTAAGAGACTACGCCCGAACGAGGTAGCCCGAAAGCACGGGGAGCATAGGGAACCAAAAAAAACCTCCAATAGCATTCACCAGGCCATTTGGATGTGTTGGCGTAGTTGGTTTGGTCCCACACGCTACCATTTGCAAAATACAACATCTAACAGCCTTACACTGACTTAGACTACACTATTTCGCACGTTTGCAAACAATAGGACAGCAAGAGAACCAATGGAGATGGAAAAAACCATGAGAGGATTTCATAGAGGGCCCCGACATGGAGCTCTTGGATCTACGAGACATCTCTAGGTGCCACGGAGTCTGAGAAATCACCCGTCGAAGATATGGCGTGTTTGGGTCTCAGGGCTCTTAAGAGACTACGCCCGGACGAGGTAGCCCGAAAGCACGGGGAGCATAGGGAACTAAAAAAAAATCCTCCACTAGCATTCACTAGGCCATTTGACATGTTGGCATAGTTGGTTTGGTCCCACAGCTACCGTTTGCAAAATACAACATCTAGCAGCCTTACACTGACTTAGACTACACTATTTCGTGCGTGTTTGCAAACAATAGGACAACGAGAGAACCGGATGGAGATGGAAAAAAACCACGAGAGAATTTCATAGAGGGCCTCAACATGGAGGTCTCAGATCTGATGAGACATCTCTAGGTGCCACGGAGTCTGAGAAATCACCCATCGAAGATATGGCGTGTTTGGGTCTCAGGGCTCTTAAGAGACTATGCCCGGACGAGGTAGCCCGAAAGCATGGGGAGCGTAGGGAACCAAAAAAAAAATCCTCCAGTAGCATTCACCAGGCCATTTGAAAGCAGATGTGTTGGCCTAGTTGGTTTTTTCCCACACGCTACCGTTTGCAAAATACAACATCTAGCAGCCTTACACTGACTTAGACTACACTATTTCACGTTTGCAAACAATAGGACAACGAGAGAACCGAATGGAGATGGAAAAAACCATGAGAGGATTTCATAGAGTGCCCTTGACATGGAGCTCTTAGATCTGACGAGACATCTCTAGGTGCCACGGAGTCTGAGAAATCACCCGTCAAAGATATGGCGTGATTGGGCCTCAGGGCTCTTAAGCGACTACGCCCAGACGAGGTAGCCCGAAAGCACGGGGAGCATAGGGAACCAAAAATAAATGCTCCACTAGCATTCACCTGGCCACCCTGATGTGTTGGCATAGTTGGTTTGGTCCCACGAGCTTCCGTTTGCAAACTACAGCCTCTGGCAGCCCTACACTGACTCAAACTGCACTATTTCACGTGTTTGCAAACAATAGCACAACGAGAGAACCGGATGGAGATGGAGAAAACCATGAGAGGATTTTTAGAGGGCCATGATTTGCCTCAATGGAGAGGTCTTGAATCTGACAAGACATCTCTAGGTGCCATGGAGTCTGAGAAATCACCCGTCGAAGATATGGCATGTTTGGGCCTCAGGGCTCTTAAGCGACTACGCCCAAACGAGGTAGCCCGAAAGCACGGGGAGCATAGGGAACCAAAAAAAATCCTCCACTAGCATTCACCTGGCCACCCCAACATGTTGGCATAGTTGGTTTGGTCCCATGAGCTTCCTGTTTGCAAACTACAGCCTCTGGCAGCCCTACACTGACTCAAACTGCACTATTTCACATGTTTGCAAACAATAGCACAACGAGAGAACCAAATGGAGATGGAAAAAACCACGAGAGGATTTCGTAGAGGGATTCCCCAACATGGAGCTCTCAGATCTGATGAGACATCTCTAGGTGCCATGGAGTCTGAGAAATCACCCGTCGAAGATATGGCGTGATTGGGCCTCAAGGCTCTTAAGCGACTACGCCCGGAACGAGGTAGCCTGAAAGCACGGGGAGCATAGGGAACCAAAAAAAAGCCTCCACTAGCATTCACCAGGCCACCCTGATGTGTTGGCATAGTTGGTTTGGTCCCATGAGCTTCCATTTGCAAACTACAGCCTCTGGCAGCCCTACACTGACTCAAACTGCACTATTTCGCATGCGTTTGCAAACAATAGCACATCGAGAGAACCGGATGGAGATGGAGAAAACCATGAGAGGATTTTGTAGAGGGCCCCAACATGGAGCTCTCAGATCTGATGAGACATCTCTAGGTGCCACGGAGTCTGAGAAATCACCCGTCGAAGATATGGCGTGTTTGGGCCTCAGGGCTCTTAAGCGACTACGCCCAAACGAGGTAGCCCGAAAGCACGGGGAGCGTAGGGAACCAAAACGAAGCCTCCACTAGCATTCACCTAGCCACCCCAATGTGTTGGCATAGTTGGTTCAGTCCCATGAGCTTCCGTTTGCAAACTACAGCCTCTGGCAGCCCTACACTGACTCAAACTGCACTATTTCACGCGTTTGCAAACAATAGCACAACGAGAGAACCAGATGGAGACAGAGAAAACCACAAGAGGATTTCATAGAGGGCTTCAACATGGAGGTCTCTAGATCTAACGAGACATCTCTAGGTGCCACAGAGTCTGAGAAATCACCCGTCGAAGATATGGCGTGATTGGGCCTCAGGGCTCTTAAGCGACTACGCCCGAACGAGGTAGCCCGAAAGCATGGGGAGCGTAGGGAACCAAAACGAAGCCTCCACTAGCATTCACCAAGCCACCCCGACATGTTGGCATAGTTGGTTTGGTCCCACATGAACTTCCATTTGCAAACTACAGCCTCTGGCAGCCCTACACTGACTCAAACTGCACTATTTCGCGCGTTTTGCAAACAATAGCACATCGAGAGAACCAGATGGAGATGGAGAAAACCGTGAGAGGCTTTCGTAGACTACAAAAATCTAACCTAAATAGTCAGAGTAATAGACTAAATCAGCATTCTATTTCTCACATATAAAATGAATTTCTACCTTCAAAAAAGAAACTATGGGTGAATGCTCAATCAAAAAATAAATTACAATTCTAAACGAGTTTCAGGCTCAATTATCAATACTTCATTGCAGTTTTTCTTGCCAGTATGCTGCTTTTGGAACTACCTGGTTTGATTTGTGAAGTTGAAGCAGCTGGATTAATAAAAATAATCAACTTGGCATGTTGTCCTTAAGATTATCCATGATTCTATCGACAACATCACATAGATCTTCCATTCCAGTTAAGTTGTGATCCTTCCACGCTTCCCATTTTTCCTTTTCTTCCACTCGTATCTTCTCTTTAAGTTCTTCCAGATGTTTTTGGGTAATCAAATTGACTCTTTATGACTTTCAGGAGGCATTTCTTCTTGAATCATAGTGACATCTTCACCTAATTGTTTTTCTTCACGATGTTCATTGTCATCTAAAGTTGAAGACTGAATATTTATATGGCCTTCGGCTTCTTTTTGGGCACAAACAACCTTTTGTAATGTCCAAAAAAATTCAGGCTCTTCATTCTCTGTTTGATTGAAGATATTCATTCTTTCAAAATGAACAGTTAGAACATTGGTGGTCTCCCCAACAAAACTAAGTTCATAGTCTACATAGTTGCATCCTATGGCAAAATCATTGAACATTGGTGGTTTCCTCCACCCGTGCTTTCGGGCTACCCCGTCCGGGCGTAGTCGCTTAAGAGCCCTGAGGCCCAATCACACCATATCTTCAACTGGGTGATTTCTTGAACTCCATGGCACCTAGAGATGTCTCGTCAGATCTGAGAGCTCCATGTTAGGGCCCTCTATGAAATCCTCTCGTGGTTTTCTCCATCTCCATTCGGTTCTCTCGTTGTCCTATTGTTTGCAAACGCGTGAAATAGTGTAGTCTGAGTCAGTGTAGGGTTGCCAGACACTGTAGTTTACAAACGGAAGCTCGTGGGACCGAACCAACTACGCCAACATGTCCAAATGGCTTGGTGAACGCTAGTTGGAGGCTGGTAGTTTTGGGCCACAGGGCTGTTTTGGTTCCCTACGCTCCCCGTGCTTTCGGGCTACCTCGTCTGGGCGTAGTCGCTTAAGAGCCCTTAGGCCCAAACACGTCATATCTTCGACGGGTGATTTCTCAGACTCCATGGCACCTAGAGATGTCTCATCAGATCTAGACCTCCATGTCAGGGCCCTCTACGAAATCCTCTCGTGGTTTTCTCCGTCTCCATTTGTTCTCTCGTTGTCCTATTGTTTGTAAACATGTGAAATAGTGTAGTCTAAGTCAGTGTAAGGCTGTTAGATGCTGTATTTTGCAAACGGTAGCTTGTGGGACCGAACCAACTATGCCAACACATCTGTATGGCCTGGTGAACACTAGTGGAGGCTTTTTTTGGTTCCCTACGCTCCCGTGCTTTCGGGCTACCTCATCTAGGCGTAGTCGCTTAAGAGCCCTAAGGCCCAAACACGCCATATCTTTGACGGGTGATTTCTCAGACTCCGTGGCACCTAGAGATGTCTCATCAGATCTGAGACCTCCATGTTGAAGCCCTCTATGAAATCCTCTCATGGTTTTCTCCATCTCCATTTGGTTCTCTCGTTGTCCTATTGTTTGCAAACACACAAAATAGTGCAGTCTGAGTCAGTGTAGGGCTGTCAGACACTGTAGTTTGCAAATGGAAGCTCATGGGACCAAACCAACTATGCCAACACATGTCCAAATGGCCTAGTGAACACTAGTGGAGGCTTCATTTTGGTTCCCTACGCTCCCCTGTGCTTTCAGCTACCTCGTCTGGGCGTAGTCGCTTAAGAGCCCTGAGGCCCAATCACGCCATATCTTCGACGGGTGATTTCTCAGACTCCGTGGCACCTAGAGATGTCTCATTAGATCCAAGACCTCCATGTCAAGGCCCTCTATGAAATTCTCTCACGGTTTTCTCCATCTCCATCCGGTTCTCTCGTTGTGCTATTGTTTGCAAACACGAGAAATAGTGCAGTCTGAGTCAGTGTAGGGCTGCCAGAGGCTGTAGTTTGCAAATGGAAGCTCATGGGACCAAACCAACTATGCCAACACATCTGGGTGGCCTAGTGAATGCTAGTGGAGGCTTTTTTTGGTTCCCTACACTCCCCATGCTTTCGGGCTACCTCGTCCGGGCGTAGTCCCTTAAGAGCCCTGAGGCCCAAACACGCCATATCTTCGACGGGTGATTTCTCAGAATCCGTGGCACCTAGAGATGTCTCATTAGATCCAAGACCTCCATGTTGGGGCCCTCTATGAAATCCTCTCATGGTTTTCTCCATCTCCATCTGGTTCTCTCGTTGTCCTATTGTTTGCAAACGCATGAAATAGTGCAGTCTGAGTCAGTGTAGGGCTGCCAGACTTTGTAGTTTGCAAACGGAAGCTCGTGGGACCAAACCAACTACGCCAACACATCCAAATGGCCTAGTGAATGCTAGTGGAGGCTTCGTTTTGGTTCCCTATGCTCCCCGTGCTTTCGGGCTACCTCGTCTGGGCGTAGTCGCTTAAGAGCCCTGAGGCCCAATCATGCCATATCTTTGACGGCTGATTTCTCAGACTCCGTGGCACCTAGAGATGTCTCGTCAGATCTGAGAGCTCCATGTTGAAGGCCCTCTACAAAATCCTCTCATGGTTTTCTCTGTCTCCATCTGGTTCTCTCTTTGTCCTATTGTTTGCAAACGTGATAGTGCAGTCTGAGTCAGTGTAGGGCTGCCAGACATTGTAGTTTGCAAACGAAAGCTCGTGGGACCGAACCAACTACACCAACACATCAGAATGCTACTAGAGGCTTTTTTTTGGTTCCCTACATCCCCGTGCTTTCGGGCTACCTCGTCCGGGCGTAGTCGCTTAAGAGCCCTGAGGCCCAATCACGCCATATCTTCGACGGGTGATTTCTCAGACTCCGTGGCACCTAGAGACATCTCGTTAGATCTGAGACCTCCATGTCAGGGCCCTCTATGAAATCCTCTCCATCTCCATTCGGTTCTCTCTTGTCCTATTGTTTGCAAACATGAAAATAGTGCAGTCTGAGTCAGTGTAGGGCTGCCAGAGGCTGTAGTTTGCAAACGGAAGCTCCTGGGACCAAACCAACTACACCAACACATCCAAATGAGTGGTGAACACTATTGGAGGATTCATTTTGGTTCCCTATGCTCCCCATGCTTTTGGGCTACCTTGTTCAGGCGTAGTCACTTAAGAGCCCTGAGGCCCAAACATGCCATATCTTTGACGGGTGATTTCTCAAACTCTGTGGCACCTAGAGACGTCTCGTCAGATCCGAGACCTCTTCATTGGAGGCCCTCTACGAAATTCTCACGGTTTTTCCATCTACATCTGGTTCTCTCGATGTGCTATTGTTTGCAAACACAGCGAAATAGTGCATTCTGAGTCAGTGTAGGGCTACCCCGTCCAGGCGTAGTCACTTAAGAGCCCTGAATGACTAGATTGGCTTAAGAATGAATTTGATAGGGGTATGTCTAAGAACACACATGGGAGTTATCAATCACCTAGTAAATCTTTCTTGTTTAGTTCTGGATGGGAGTCAGCTAGCCTACGGCTTAGTGACCTTCCATTCATTGATAATTTATGTTATGATAAACCCATGGATGCTTTCAAAAGTGCCTTAAAAAGGATAGGGGTAGTCATCAAGCCTAGTGAAGGGTGTGATGTGATTTCCAAATAACTTGAAATGCCTACAGATTTAAAGGTAGTAACATGAATTGGACAGGATTAGACAATCAAGAATCATTGAGTGTCTGAATCAGAATGTCATTGCATCTAGAGACATTCTCAAGCATTGGAGTAATGTATATGGAGAGACATTCTCAAAATATCAATAGATGAAAGGCATCAAATTGTGATGACTGTCGGGTGTTTTAACAGGGGAGAAGACTACGAAGCATAGAAGAATGTAGTAAGTGCATGATAAGATAGGAACTAGTACAAAGAGACCATGAGCAAGAAGAAGCGCAAGTAAGGTAAATACACATATACACATTGATAAATTGAATGAATAATTACTCAAATTAGGTAACTCTTTATATACATACATTATATAAATATTGATTTCCAAAGTTTGATGCATATTATACATTGAAAATGCTAGTACATGTACATCACCAATAAATGAAAAAATAATCCATAATGTCTTAAATATTGTCAAGTGCACATCATATTAGATTCATGCAAAAATAATCTCAGAAATGTAAGGTCTCATACAAAATTATCAAGTTCCAAATAGTATTTTAATGTGCATAATAAATACAAAAATGCCCAAATAGGTCATATACCATCAAGTTCAAATGCCATATAGGCTTACATACAATGCCATGCACATAGGCATACAAAAACAATGTCATGTAAGACATATATATTTCCTACTCATCAAAATCTATCCCTCTCTTGGCCTTGCTCAAAGAAGGCCCTCCCTTAGACGAAGATGGAGATCCATGAGATGACTTTGGATCATCCGAGCCCATGCTTCGAGTCCTCTTCCATTGAATACTCGCCTGTAGATGAGCCTGTAAATGCAAACAATGTTTTTTTGTCAAAACTTAATTTATATATGTTTTCAACATGTATTTAAGACCATGCTAGAATGAAAGTATTTACATAAATACACAAACTTACCACAAGTTGTCGATCACACCGAATTTGCATCTCACGCTCAGATGAGTCATCGGGAGCTCCTGTAGTACGAACGGGGGTACGAAGACGATGAGATGGAGGAGTCCATGCCCTTGAAGTCAAAATGGAGGGGGTTGAAGTTCCCTACATACACATAAGATCAGAAAATCTAACATCAGAATTAGCGAAAATAGAGCTAAGTACATGTATCTACATAATGACAATATTTTAACTAATTTTATCAATATAGAACTATTGTTTTTACCCCGCCACGCCTGTGAATCAAATGAACAGGGTTGCGTACCTGTCACAGGTAACTCCTGCATACACACAATGAAGGACATTATTAACATAATTTAATAATTCTACAATGAAAGACATTACTAACATGTAATTTAACATAATATGAATTACACGAGAAATTTAACAAAATTTACGTGTTGTTTGAATACCTCAGTGAGTTGCTACGTAGATGAAATCGCAGCGGCAACACCTTTATCTACTTGTCACAGAGATGGTGGGGTGTCTAGTGAAGTCAACATCTTTATCAAACATGTATATCATGTGAGTTAGATGGACATACAAGAACATACATATATTTGACTTCAAAACTATATATACACACACACACACACACACACACACACACACACACACACACACACACACACACACACACACACACACACACACACACACACACACACACACACACAAACAAACACACACATGTATGTGAAAATTTTACATAATTAACATTCTAAATTACCTCTATGAATGTATGTGTATGCATGGTGCTCGCCGCCTATGGTCGGGATGAAGATGCACCTCCTGCATGCACTATAATATCAATGCATGTACATGTACAAATACAATTATTTCAAAAATTTAACATATATAAGTAAATCAAGTACTCCAAACTTTTTGTAACACACATAACAAAACATAACAAATTTACCTGCGAAGGTGATGCTGATGAATGTAATCCAAATGTCTCACTCAAAAGGACATCTGACATAGTGACATTATCATGTTCACCCCTAGCACCAGGTGCACCAAAATCAGTACACATGAAAGTATCATCCTCCTCGGGCCCCAAACATATGCTACCACATGACGAGTAAAAATGTGGCCTCATGCTAGTACTCCCTGAGGGAATACTCTGTGTACCTCCGTGAGCATCTGGCTCAGAAATCTCCCTCGTATGTCGAACAAGGGTCGCAGATAGCCCCTAAAGCGCGTGGAGTGTATCAATCTCTACTGTCTCCTTCACTGCTTGAGGGACAATCTCAGGGTGAGGGGGCTTCTGTGTGGGGAATCTACCCTGCTGAATAGGTGCACATTGTGCACCTAGTTGATCCTATGCAGATCCTTTTCCTCAGCCCTGGAAATCTCGGAAATCAAAATAATTTGGGATCTCGTTGAGGATAAACTCGCAATAGAGTTTCCTCAGAAAGTATAGTGGCACCTCGTTGTTATTACAAGGTGGAAAATCAAACACCATCCACCATCGGTCCCAAAAATTATTTTTAATCAAATTATTATTGCACTAATGGATGGGAAATCATTTACATGTCAACGGAATAGGAAAATTAGTGTGGGGGTCTGTGAATAAGGCACATATGAGTTCTTTTGAAATTTCTTTTTTCTTTACATCCACATATGACAATTTGTTGGAATAATAAACCCTACAACCCTCTCTGTAAGTTGTCCAATGATCAATTTTCCCGTTGCCACGTCAATTTGAACAAGTAATGCCTCCAATGTGTTTGCAAGAGAGGCACGGTGGGGGTTTGTAGATTGTGCATCCCTCATTGTTTTGATTAAATCCTCAATTTCAATTTTGTTTTCAACTATTTGGGCTGCTAAATCTTCTTGACTACCCGAGGGATGTTGAGCAATTGTGGGAGTGTCAGGAGGGATGTTAGGAATAACAAGGTTTGGTTGTGGTTGATTCCCTCGACCTCTAACTGTAACAATAAAAAATATGTACTCAATTCAAATTTTAATCTATAATTATCATATTTCAATGCAATTTTGAGAAAATAATTGTGCTTACCTCTTCTCTGTGGCACCATCGTCGATTCAGATCTTCCCGGTGATCCAGAAACAATCGTTTGAGCTTGAGATCCAGCTGAATGAAAAAATGTGAGGGCACGGTTAAGCTCTGAAACTCCTGTTTGAGGGAGGTAAAATGATAGAGGCTCGGGCCTCTTTTTTTTGTTTATAGTAGGCATAACGCGTACGTGTTATGTAACGCATATGAGTTATGCTTTGGTAAATCCCAAACCTGACAAATTGAAAATGTGATCACATTATAATAGAACGCTTACGCGTTTTTCCTTTTTCCAGATTCTTGTCCACTTTTTGTCTTTACCTCCAAAATTTAGTTTGTAACCGATTTATTTTTGAAAATAAATCTTTTTATAAAATGAAATCATAAGACTTTGGTTTACAACTAATGAAGGAAAATAGTAATAATAAATAATAAGACATTTTCTTGAAAAGAACTTAGGAAATAATAATAATATCTTATGACACTTTGTTGATTCAAAGGAATTTCCTGAAACTCCCCTTAGAGAGATCCCAGTGGATGGAAACAATGTAGAGACTGATGATAACAAAAATAAAAATGTGACTCCATCCACTTGCATAACAGCTAAGGAAAATTTTCCCCCTTTTGCTTTAGAAAATAATATATATCATACCGATTGACATCGTTGGAAGTTATTCTTCCACTTGAGGTGGATTCTTATGGGTGGAAAATGGTTCAAAGCAAGAAAAAACCCAAAAAAACTATTGTTACTACCTAGTTGTTTCAAGGATGTGTAACTGTTTTGTGGTTATACAATTATAGTGTTCTTGTTTCTTGGCTATGTGTTAATTGTTTTATCTAGTTGTCTTAGGATTTTCTTTCTAGGGTGTGGTCCCCATTTGTCTTAAAATCAAATTATGTGCTCTTTTTAAATCAGGTTGTTGAGCCCTTTTGTACCATGGGGTATGGTCCCCTTTAAAACCATTTATCATTAATAAAAATATATATTATGACACTTTTGATTAAATAACTTAAAAGGGTGCGACCCATTCAAAACATGAATCGAGAAGACATAAGTAAATCATAAAAAATATAATGTACATATAGAACATTTGTATACTTCAAAAAAATAAAAAATCATGTCACCAAAGCCATCTCAATTTTTTAATTAATCAAATTTATATGAGAAACTATAGATCATTTCTTTTACAAGATAAATTAAATGAAAAAATACCACATGCCACCCAAAACTTGAGTTAAAATAAAAAATATCTTGAGAAATCCACATTAACATGTTTATCTCATCATATACAAATATCATATACTCAAACAACCATGATGAAATGTATATTAATTATTAACTAAAAATGTGGATATATGCACTAGTTAATCTAAGTTATGAAAAATTGTAAATATAGATAATAGATGCAGTAAAGAAGTATGTAAATGACCCAAGAAACTATGCGAAAGGAAATTCTAAACCCTAGAGAACTAAGAGAGAAGAGGAAAAACCTTAGCTGAATAGAAGTTTCTCATGGGACTGTGTCACAGAGGTGACTGTGGAAAATAAAAGTAAGAATGACTGTGCAGAAGCCCAGAAAAGGATGGATCTAGGATGATTCTTTGCACTGGAGTGCTTGTAGAGGGACTGGGGCACCTACAGGGGATCTGGTTTGTAAAATTGGTTCCCTAGTCTATGTACAAGATCCGTAAATGAGTTTTATAGGTCTGATAGGTGGTCTCAATCCCTTGTTGTGTGTTGCATCAGATTCGATGTATTGCACAAGGTGTCGCTGATAATTCAAGTTGTATAGAAGACCTACAAGAGACCATAAGAACTATCAAAACTCTAAAAAAAAGAATGCAAATGAAAGGGTCAAATTGACCTCAACTGCCTCAACAATGGGCTTACTAACTAAGTGCTACACTACATTTCAGACCCAAATGTAGTTCTAGTGAGTGTATGCATGATGTTCCCAAGGTGTTCTTGTGCTAGTCACACTTTGTGAAGTAGTAAGTAATAACTAGCGTGTAGAAAATGTAATAGAATGTGTGCAGGAATAGAATAGAATCCTCCCCCTATACTTATTTGATGCACATGTCTTAGTGTTGTGCCTTGTGATGGAGCTATGTGGATGCAAGTGATCTCCAATGTAATAGATGGATGCAACTCTAAGTGGATGATAATATTGACTAGTTCATGGTTCCTCATTATGGTCTCATAACTTTATATTTATAGGGTTCTCTTGATCTAATTTCATAATTAACCCCGAAATGGTTGATCACCAAAAAGATAAAGATCTAAAATTGTTAGAAAGAGCCCAAAAAACGGCGGGATAGTTAAAAACAGAACAGGGCACCCGTGGTGGGACCAACGTACCCATGGGTGCCCTAATACTAATTTAGGCGCCCCAGTCGGGGCTAAAATAATGTAAAGTGATGAAAGCTAACTAGGCATGTAGGTGTAATAGGTTGGGAATGATAAAACAAAATAAGAGAAGATGACCAAAAGATGGGGGTTAATTATTACTTTCTTTACTCAAAAATCTTCTAAATAGTATGATGAGACCGACACAAAATCATGTTTAATGTGCTTGATTTTGTGTCTATGTTTTCCCCCACATTATGTTGGTGAACGAAAATCTTGGTAACATAAAGTATATAGAGATATGCACCTAATGTCCATAAATATTGTAGTAGAAAATGCGCCGAAGGACTAAAAAAACCTTTGAATGACAAAAATATGATGGAGCGTGGAAACTATAGATGAAAATGTGCAAAAAAAGTGGTGAGAGTGAACCTAGGGCAGAAATGTGTGTGTAGTTGTAGATGTGTGTGATGTACCTGCATGGTTAGTATAGTGTGTGTTAGCGCGAAGTGTTTTTGTTGGCATTGTTGTTGTTGTTTCCCCCATTTGACTACTTGTTTCTCATATGGTGAGACCTACAAGGAGAAAATGATTAAGTAGTCAAATATGTATGTATGTGTGTATGTGTAAAAATACTACGTAAAAGTACGTAAATGTAGAATACACAAAGGAAAAATGTAAATGGAACATGTGCACCTGATCCATGTAGAGAAAGAGAGTGTAGAAGGATATCCTATATTGCAAGTTTTTCGGGTGATCTCACATCACCCTGGTCAGAGAAGTGTAGGGATAAATATACATTATTCTCCTTCCTGTAGCTACTTCCTTGAATGTGTGTGAAGATATCTCTGTATGTCCTAGTTTTTTGGGTGATCTTATGCCACTAGCCGAAGTAGTGTAGGGAGGCACACCCATAATAACCTCCAATCCTGTAACTTCTTCCTAGAATTCTAAGGACAACCATGTATTATAAAATTTGTTGTGTATGGGGTTCGTAGAATTGTATGAACCCACTCATTGTATAGAACTTAACCAAACCAATTTAGAATATCTGTGTAGTGTGTAAAAACCCCCAAATGATGCCCCCCTCTTTAGGGGCGCATGTGATGTCGCTAATAGGAAAATGCAGCCCCAAAAGAGGGCCAACCACACGAACTCTAAAACTGTACCCTGTAAGAGGAAGGGAATGAGCTTGGTAGAAATCAAGGCACATATATGGTGGATCACCAAAGACAAGTGTTAGTAAAAACAATCATTTATATAAAAAACAATGTATAAGCTATGCAAACAATGTGCAAGCTACTAAGAAAAGTAATTTAAACATGCTAGAAGAAAAGTAAGCCACACAAAGTAGGTCACAAACATGGGACACCACTCACGATGTAGAAAGACACCTAAGGTCATCATGGCCACATAAAAAAAATAAGTGTGCACACCAAAACTAGGGCAAGGTGAGCATATAAGAACAAACAATAGAAAACAATGTAACAAACAAGTATGGAAGAAAATATCCTTGCATAACAAATGTTACACATGAAGCACCCGTTAGCATGTTAGAAAGATAAATAGTATGTCAAAAGCATGTATAACTAAGGAATGTAAAGTTATAAGTACAAAATGAAATAATAGCACTTATGAGTGACGAATTTGGATGCCCCCAGTGACCAATGTAGGAAGGGTCGAAGGCGAGCATCCATGTTGCTTGTAAAAAAACCTATATCTACGATCACAACTGAACAAAGGCGTGAACACACATGTGTGGATGATATAGATAAATGACATACAAGTAATCTAACTAGCATATGTATTACAGTGACCATGAACAAGAAAAATTAATCAAGAGTAAAAGCAACCATAATATGCAGTATGTTGTGGATGGATGGAATGAAATGCAAAATGGAGTGATAGGAACCGCGTGCCCCTCAAGTGAATGGAAATGTATGTAGTGAGGTTCATTTTGTTTTCCTCCTCAAAAATCAAGAATGAACCATAAATGAGAGTACATCATTGGGAAATGGTTGAATATTATGTGTCGTGTCTAGTGTGTTATGATGATTATGCATACTTAGTGATGAGTATATGCGACATATAGAAGAGATGTGCGTGAACCTTATAACCTAATAATATATCGCATGAAAAATTGAATTTATGAGTGACGATTTAGCCCTAAAGCATGTATCACTAAAAGATGAAAAGTAAGGAGTAGTGATGTAACCTAAAAGTGTATACCTCTATAAGATGAATAACAATTAGTGGTGATGTAGCCTAAAGCGTATACCACTACAAGATGAATACTAAAGATTGGTGATGTATGTTTTCATGTAGGCCTAATAGGTATTTTCATTGATGCAAAACCAAATTAATGATAAAGTTAATGTTGTATGATTATGTCATGATGTTGTTTATGGTGCTAAACATACTAGTTCAGATGTGTTTGAGTTGCTACTGTGGGATTCATTGAGGTGTGCTTGTTATTACAAGCCTATACATTTACCTAAGAGGTGTAGCTTGACAATGTGAGATTTTTGGATTCGTGGGAATCATTATGACATGTTGTATAGCATGTTTTAAGGTTGATTGGTCATTTACAGCAATGGTATAGTGCAGGTACATGTGGTTCACTTGAGTTATATGTGTTCATTGGGAGCAGGTATGACAGTTTGGAGGTGCGATAGTATGGTTTGGAGCTATTTGAGCACATGGAAGCATGTAATTAGGTATATAATGGCATATGAGGTATGTTTGAGTCATTTTGAGGAGGTTACATGATAATTTATTACATTATTTTAATTGACTCTAGCTTCTACAATGAGGATCTAGCGTGCAAGCATAGGTAAGTCTTAGTGGCTAGAGAAATTGAGCTATGGTGTTATAATTTTAATGATTTGAGATGTTATAGGGATGTTTGATAGTTCTCTTAGTAAAATTTTAGGTTCTCTTGATGAGAATGTTTCCAAATATGACTCATTTTGTGAGATAGGGTCAAGAACAAATGAAAATCAAGCTCAAAGTTCAACTTCTGATGTTTGTTATGAAAAATGTGCTTTGCATGGGACTTTGTTCCTTTCAAGTATTATTATAAGGTGATTTTAAAAGGTTCCAAAAAAAATTGGGTCATTTTATTGTCATGTTTTTATGAATGAATGTTAAGAAGGAAAAGTGATGTAAAACCCTAATTAAACTCGAGCTAAGAGCAGTTGGTAGAAAGTGAAGTGCTGTGACCAATTTTTGATTGATCTGTAAAAATTGATGATTGGATTTTGTAGAGAAATCCTTAGGGCTTCCAGAAATTTATTTTTGAGGTCATGGTAATATGTGGACCCCACCTAAAAATAGCAGTTTTTAAAGAAGAAGGTTTTATGACAAGATGGTACCAAGGAGTAGCATGTCAACATTGATGGAACATGATGATTGGGAGTTTTTATTGATTTACATGGAGGTTTTAGAGTATGTTAATGAAGGTTCATGGTGTTTTGAAGTCCAAATAGGTTGACTGATCAAAGGGCAGTTTTGGGATCTCAAATAGCAAGGTTTAGTAAAATGAGCATAACTTGAGCTACAAGATGGAGTTTTGAGATGATTCAAGTTATGTTGTAAATTAGATTTAGATAATTTTTAGTTATATATGGCTTACCTCATGATGAGGTCATTTGAAAAGGTTCCAAGATCATTCTTTGAGAAAGAATATTTTTGGCAGTCTAAAATGTTTCCTTGATGTATGGGTCAAACCAAAAGGAGGGAAAATATTGGGCCTAAGTTTGAAATATGGAGAAGCATATAAAAGCATGTTTTTGGGTGATTTTTGGATCTAGTTGTGTGTGTATGTGGAGCAACCTAGGCGAAGTGTGATTCCAGGTTTTTTAGCATGATTTGAAGCTAAAACAAGTGTGTTGTAGGTTGATAAAAATCAAAGGATGTGAGAGAAAGAGTTTGATGATTTTTAGAGGGTTTGAAGAGCTTGTTTTGTGAAGTGTGATCACCTAGGGTTTGAGTGAAGAAGTGTGAGATGAATATTGGATCATCCATCAGTTGTGATAGAAATAAATTAGAGATATACACATCATAAGATGGTTGAGTTGGAGTTTGATCATCTTGGGGGGTTATAGCCTCCTTGTGGAGTTGGTGCTTCACAAAATTAGGGGCTGGTAATCCTTGTAAAGTTGGTGTTCTACTAAACTAGGGGTTGGTGCCTCACTAAATTCGTAAACATATCAATATAAGATATATATTTTTAGTGGGTATTCTTCCCCTTAAGGTTTTCCCACTTATATCTTGTGTTCTTATGGTTTTTCCTTGCTTTCATGGTTACATGTTTTATTGATGTTTTATGGTGTGCACGCATTAAAAAATTGTATAAGTGGTTATTGTGATTATATGGTTATGGTATTTTGAGCTTTCAGATCTGAAATATAATTTGAATTTTTTATAAGGATTGATTCACCCCCCCCCCCTCTCAGTCCATTTCTCTTCTAACAATTAGTATCAGAGTTGGTCCTTTTGCAGAAGTTTGAAAACTTGAAAGGAGATCATTAAATCACAATATCGAGAGAAACATTGTAATTGGAAAGGCACCAATATTTAATGGTGTGAATTATAGATTTTGGAGAATGAGAATGAGGTCCTACTATCATGGCTCGAGAGTTTGATATATGGAACACTATTAGAAGTGATTATACTGATCCTAACTCTTCCACGCTCACTGATGAAGAGAAGAAGGAATATACCAACAACTCAAAGGACTTAAATGAAATATTAAGTGGTCTTAAAGGATATGAAATGGGAAAAGTGATGCATTGCAAGTCTATAAAGGAATCATGAAAAAAATTCAAGATGCTCTATAAAGGAAACTCAAAGGTAAGAATTGTTAAGCTTCAAACTCTTAGAAATCAATTTGAATCTCTTAAGAGGAATGATGATGAGTGTTGGTGCTTAAAATAGTATCACCCCATTTGCCTTTGAAAATCCATTTGATGTACGACCTCTATCACATTTTATCCCCTTTTGTTGTGCCGAAAGGTCTCTGCTTTCCTTTGTTTCCATAATTAATCTGTCCCTAGGGCCGATGATCACATATGGGTCCATTTATGTTCCTTGTTTCTCTGTCTCTCTGAAAAGGTCTGTAATTTAGGTCTCCCCCGTTCTCTGTTCATCTAAAAAACTTGGGCTTTCCCATTCTTTCCATTTTCCACAGTTGAGATTTGTTTGTCCTTGTCATTTTTTCCCTAAATACTTGAAGGAAAATAAATGGATGTAGCTCTGAGGAACATATTTGAGCCTTGTAACATTTCTAAATCCTTCTATCCTTGGAAAAAATTCATCTCCAGGCTCAAATGGTCATTTTTCTACATTTTACGGTTTGACAGGCATTTCTCTCTGATTCAAATTTGCATCCTTGCATCGATAGAGAATGTGGCCTCTTTTGGTTGGACGTGGCTCGGCGGGGTACTTCATAATTTTATAAATCACCTCAACTTGAAAACCAGTCTACGTGGAGGAACGACGCTCATTTGAAAGTTCACTTTTTGGTTTGGCCTTAAAGTTATGTCGGGAGGACACGTGGAGGTCTCCGCTACTTTTCCTAGACTTAGACAAATTTTTATGCAGCTAGTACAGTTTGGTGGAACAGAGACATGGCAAGCCCGCGCTCATTCAGGGTCTCTGCTTTGGGTGCCATTTTGAAATTGCGCCATGAAGACATGTGGAGGCTTCCGCCGGGTCTTCCCATACTTCGTTTTTTTTCAAAAAAAATGTTTTTAAGGGGCCTAGGACACGTGGAGAAACCGACGCATGTTTGAGGACCGGCCCTTGAGTTTCATTTTAAAGAAGCGCCAAGAGGACACTTGGAGGCCTCCGACTCACTTTACATTTTTCTTGGAATTTTCAATGGCCAAAGGAGATTGCCTCGGAATCTGAAACATGGTGCCTTCCGCTGAGCTTCAAGCCTTCAAACAAAAATTTTCCAGGCCAGGACATGTGGTGAGCCCCGCGCTCTTTCAGGGTCTCAAATTTTGGGGACCATCTCAAGGTGTGCCATTGTGACGCGTGGTAGTTTGAAAATTCAAAAGGGGTGGGGAAGCAGACCATCGAGGGCAACTTATATTTTTTTCCTCTTATTCTCAAAAGGGTTAAAATATCAAAAATGGCCTGCAGGCCCGATAAAGGATCAGTCAAGGTTTGTTTCAAAGTCAACAACGGAGGTGCGGACCCTTGGGGGAAATTTGGAAAATTTTCCTTTTAGGAGAAAAGAGTTAAAAGTTAAAAAGGAAGCGCGGTTCTGATGGGATGGGACCCACATTTCTCAAGGGACATGGAGAAGAATGTGAAAATTTTACATTTTTCCAATAGTGTCAATAACACTTTGAAGCCCATTTTTCAAGGGCGGAGCTTTATAAATTATTATTAAGTGGGAAAATAGGACTTGGAAAATTTTTTATTTCCCTTTTCTTGCATTAGGAAAAGAGGTGAAATGGACTTGGGTAGGAATGTTTTTAGGTGCATTGGCCATTGGTTCCTTTGGGACCCACTTGCTTAGGACAAGTTGTGTCATTCTATCATTTTGGCTTTGATTTCTCAAGGGCGGAAAAGGGGAGAATGAAAACTCTCTCTAATTTATTGTGTGAGTTCAAAATGTGAAAAAGTAATTACATTTTTCCAAAAATATTTGTTGTAAAAGGAAAAAGGGTTTCTAACCCACTGTAATTACAGGTTAGCCCGCTCTAAAAAAATTATGATGAATCTTCCACATGGACTTTGCCCAAATTCAAAGTAAAATTGCATCAATATTTTTTGGGTTTTTATTACTATCCTTTGATAGCTTCAATCAAATTATAGTGTGTGTCTGAATTACAGTGATTTTCCCCCCATTTTCTACTGAAAACTTGAATGCTCCTCATATAGTTTATCATAGAAGTGTGAGTCTTCAAACTCAAAGATTTCTTGGTATTTCCTACACGCAAGTCTTTAAACAATTCCAAGGGGAGTTAATTTTGATATCTAAGTTTGGTGGGGGAGATCTGGAGACGTCTATCGCCATTAAAATGATCTAGCTATTGGGCTCGATCTGATCTTCCATTTTTCTTCTTCCTGAGCATGCAAAGAGCTAGATTTGACTAATTAAGGGCAGAAGTGGTTGGCGAGTTGAAGAAAAGGTGATCTACCAGAAGGAGGAGTTGAATGCGGGAGATATTCGAAGAGATCTGCCCCCTTGAACACCTGACAGCTTTTTACAGATCTGATTTCGGGAATCACGATCGAGATCATGGCAAACACTGGTGCACTCAACGTTTGGGTTTGGGGGGGGGGGGAAACTCTTTTGAAAATGTTATAAATTTCATGAGCTTATCGTGCAAATGGTTGGAGTGTTAAGGGTAGGAGACTGATTTTTCTAATAATAATAAAAAAGACTAGATAGAGCCCATCTTTTTTGAGAAGCTATTTGAGAAGCTTGTATATTTCTTTTGTATTGAATTTGATCATGTCAAGGTGGTTATGAGTGTATAACTATTAACAAACTATGATATTGTTCTAGAAAGTTTCCCCTACTAATAAATTTGATCAAACTCGAGATATTTTGTGTTGATCTTATACAAAATGTGTTTGTTTTATCTGTGAATGTCTACAAATAGTTTTTCTTGTTCCTGTTGCAATCTTGTATCAATATTTATCTCAATCACACAAGTCTCAATCCTTGCGATAGTTTAGTGGCATTTGCAATTTCATTTCTCAGAAGAGCTTTCATTTGGGACGTGAAATAAATGATTTAAAATCATTTTTCTTTCATCTATTGACAGAGATTGTCTGTAAGCCTCTCGGTGTACCTCAGGCGTGATTGAGCTTAGATCTTGATGCTCTGTTGGATTTTCCAACTCAATCTTTTATGTCAGAGTCTCGTATATTGTATGAAAAAGTGATAATATGGGCCGCCATTTGAAGCACATATTTTGGTGAAAGAAACATTTTATCTGCTCTATGGAATTCTGTTAATTTTGTTTTCCATTCTGTAAAAGCTCTCAAGGATCTGGTGAATCAAGTTCATCCTTCCTCACCTCGCACCAAATTCTATTTTAAAAAATATCCAACCTTACATGTACTTCCCATGTTATTTCCTGTGTGTATACAAATGCATAGTTTTTTATTAGCAAAGCATGCAGAAACAATTAGGTTTCCAAATGTTTTTAGTAACCTTTTCCTTGTTTTGAAAATATCTCCATAATCTAGGAAGTGACAACTTGTAAGAGTCAGATCTGGTGTGTTGATCATATTTTCCCAAGGTCTTCTCTATAAAATTTGTGTAAAAGAAGGATTTACCAGCATTCTTCAGTAATAGAGGTTACAAAATATGTTCTCTTACCTTGGTTGAAAGGCACAACCTAAAATAGTTATGATCTGATCACATCCTTTTAAGGTGCTACCTACTCCTTTCAAAGCTTGAAGTGTTAAAAAATCAGATAGACTTCTTTCCCCCGGCAAAAAAATGACATACATAATCATCTATCTTCCTTTGAGTGTCCTGTTAAATCCATGATGTTGTTTGGCCTTTGAAGGAGATTAAATTTGGGTACCAACAATGAGAATATTGCAACCTATATTCTTAGAGCGATAATATTGTTAACATTATGAAAGGGTTAGGAGAAGATCTAAAAGAGGAAGTTATTGTCCAAAAGGTGTTAAGATCATTGACTCCAAAGTTTGATTCAAAAGTATCAGCTATAGAGGAAAACAAAGGATGTCACTAGATAAATATGGATGGGCTACATGGTACCCTTACAACCTATGAGATGAGGGTAATGGATTCCAATGCTACTAGAAAGAGATAACATTCAAGATGTAGAAAGTGGATAAAGAAAATAAGGAGAAATCTTAAGAATCTATTCTAGAGCTTGATGAGGAGGAGCTATTTGTTATGGTTGCTAGAAGAATGACACTTGGGACTGGTAAGTACAAACGTAAGTTGCCTATTAAATGTTTTTCATGGGGTAAAATTGTTCAATTTTCTATCAAGTGTCCTCATAGACATGATAAGAAAAGGAATGATGATCATGATTGTGATAATGAGAAGAAGAAAAAGAAATTTGATAAAAAATAATAAAGGGTTCGAGAAGAATGAATCCATGAAAAAGAATAAGAAGAGTCTCTACACTAAAAATGAATAATATGAGAGTGAAGAAGAGAGATTTGATTCAGAGGTTGAATATGTTCAAAATGATGTTGGTGATGGATTTCTCTTCATGACAAAAGAGGCTATGAGATCATCTAGTGGTGGATTTATTCCTTGGGGTGATATTTCACCTAATTCTTGCAAAGAAGAGGAAGGAGAAGATGATGTTCTAAGTATTGAATTAACATGTGTGCAATATGAACTTAAACATGCTGAGATGAAAAAAAAGGTTTTCTACTCAAGTCAAGGAATATGAGACAAAAATACAAGAATTTGAAGGGAAACATTGGGTTATATATGAGAAACTAGAAGAATCAATAAGAAGACTAGAATTGCATATGAGTAACATAACTCTAAGCCTTCAATATAAATAAGAGGAAGTAAAGGTTCTTAAGAAGGAACTTACAGATGGTAAAAGTAGGGCTAAGACCTATCATAAGTTTGAAGAAAGTAGAAAAGCTCTTAATGATCTCTTTAGACACAAAAAGGATGCTAGTGATATAACTGTTCTAGGATTCAAATGTGAAGTCAAGAGTAAAAAAGAGGTAAAATCAGATCTGATTCCATGTAAAGAAGTGGGAGAATCAAGTGCCAAGGAAGGAAATAAGGATCCTCAATCCAAGGACATGGAGAAAAGAAAGAAAATTAGAAAACCTAATGCCTCAAGGTATGAAAGTTATTTCAATGGTTTTTGTTATACATGTGATGCTTTTGGTCATAGGGCGAAGGATTGTAGAAGAGATCCTAGAGACAATCAGTCTTGGAGAAACATTAGAGATAGTTATGAGTAGAAGGTGTAGACCAAAAATATTGCACATTAGACAATATTTATCCCGGTCTTATACTACTATTTAGAAGGTTCTCAAGTGTACAAAGTACCAATTAATCCAACCTTGTTGTCCATCTTTGATCTTATATTTTACTTTTATCTTTCCTGTGTATTTAATCGATATCTTATTGTCCTGTTTTCATAACCTTCTCTGGCATTTCGAGCCCTGAAATGCCGAGCGCCCTGTCGACACTAAAATTTTCCTCCATAATTTCTATTTCATTAATGTATGTATTAGGAATAGGATGTTGTTAAGTATAATTAGTAGTAGCGTCTTATAGAAGATAACGCGCCGTCAGTACGGTGCCGCCAATAATGTGGAGTATGTTAACAGTCAAAGTACAATAGGAATGTTGTAAAAAGTAAATATTTGTCGTAAGTGGTCCGGTAATGTTAAAATGTCAAAGTTTGGGGTAATTAGAGAAGTAGGGTCTACATGATTAGGAATTAGAAATATTATATTGGTAATAAGGACAAGGAGTGAGGTCATAAATATTTTGTGTATTTTATTTGTAAAAAGTCTAAAAATGTGGAACCCATGTAAAATGATAAGGTTTATCTTATCTTAAAAGATAAGGTTACATGTACAGATAAGAGTTAAGGTATGGAATATGATTCGTCAGAGTGGATTCTTTATCCTATCTTAGAGATAAGATAGATAAGCCTGGAAGTTCTATAAATAGAGAGGCCACCCCCCTCATTTAGCATAGAAGGAATTAGTGAGAAATATTGTAGGAAGTGTGCGAAGGAAGCCATCAGTTTAAAGGTGTGTTGAAGAAGCCATTAAGAGGTGTAATTGTAAAGTTTCTCCCATAGTCCTTGGTGAAAGGCAAGTGAAGTCAATAACACTCTGAAGTACCTCATGGGTGAGATTGTAACAATTTCATTTAATATTATAATTTACTTTGATATTTCAGATTTGTCATCATTCCGTCTTATCATAGTCGATGGTATTCTTGTGTTATGTTGTTGCTGTGTTTCCAGATACATCCATCAAACTAAAGGCTGTGCATTAGTAAATAATCATAGCACAAGGAGTTCCAGTGAAGAATTATCATAGGGCCGGATTGGTGATGACAGCCCCAACCTGTACTGCCCCCGAGCCCCCCCTGAGGTGTCCTAGTCTATGCACAACCTCTTCCACTTATTTTTGGCTCACTTCTAGTTGTTGGTCATCCTTATCTTCTTCTCAGTTGGAATTTTCGGTATTAATTATGAAATTAACCTTGAGAGCCCTATAAATATAAAGTTATAAAACCATAACGAGGGTCCTAGGTCATTGCATCTTACCACTACAATAACCTTATCTAGTGTTGCATAAACATAGTTGCAGGCATTCAAGCTAGGATATTTACATCACACACACTGCATAGGTGGAGGGATTCTATTAAATTTCATGCACACATGCTACTATACATCTTTTATAGCTACCATTAGCTTGATACTTCACAAATTAGTGCAAATGGACAAAAGAGTACCTATGGTATGGCATACATGCACACTCGCACACACACACACACACACACACACACACACACACACACACACACACAACACACACACACACACACACACACACACCAGTTTTATATCTAGGTTCCAAAATGTAATGCAACTGATCAACGATAAGTCCACCAAGTTTGGCAGACTGAGGTTACTTTGACCCCACTAGCTTATTCTGTCTTATACAAGGTCATCATTCAGTTCATCCAACAGAATCCATCATGACGAATAGACAGAGAGTATTAAGAGACACTTATCGACACATGCTAAACTTAGGGTTTTGAGCATTTATATTTTTTTGATCTCCTAGACTTCAAACTAGGGCACCAAGATGCACCCCAGTTTACTCCTATGTGCACTTAGTCACTTACTCAGAGTAGCCCAAATCTGCCCTCTTGGAGGGCCCCTGTGAGTGTTCGTCTGCGTTTTCGAGTTCTAGATTCCATATCTAGGCTAGCAACAACCTGTAATAGTATCCTGATTATCATCTAAGTCATTTTCCATACTCCCTCTCTTACATATTTATGGTTTTATTTCACATTACATCAAATCATGCAATTACTTTACATTTACTTTAGCATATTATTGTGTTGTCATTTATTACTATTTATCCTCTTTACTACAGCGTTTTAGTCCTCCCTCATTAAATTAACTAGGGTTAATACCCTAGATATCCCTTTGGCCACCTTAGTAATCTCCATTTTTCATTAATCATTTTGGTGAACCCGACACCTTTCACGCTTAGGATCCTTATTATTATGATATCATGGATCAAGATTCTTTATTTGATTTACTTAAAAGACATACCACTTGTCATGTTGTTTTTAAAAAAATCCCTCGACAGCATATATTTTAATGATAATATGCCACCACATGAATCGAGTTTATGTACTTCATAGCTTCTTTATGCTACCCTAGTATTGATGAGCTCGTATGTCACCAACCACTATTAGACTTGATTCAATCCTTACAATGCATCATTTCAATAAAAGTTTCAAGTCTTGCACACATTATTTCACGATACATTCATTGCCAAATCTGAATCCACCATTGCATCCCTTAGATTTTAAATTCAGCACCTTAAATATACCTTCTCAATCACAAACATCCTCTCTTCAATCTATGGAATCCACCATCACATCCCTTTGATCTGAAATCCAACAACTTAAGGATGTTTCACACTCATATGTTTTTTCTCCTTCGTCCATCTCTTATTCAATCTATGTCCACTACATGTCATTTAGTTAAACCTCAAGATGTCCAGTTGCATAATCCTCTCATATTTGAGCATAGTACTAAGCCACATGACATATTTATAGATTTTTTTCGACGTCAATTGATCACTCTACCACATTCTCATTACTGATTCACCTTTTCAATCAGCAAGATATCCAAGTCACCCATATTTCCATTATCATCAAATCAATGGACATAATGTAAATGATTGCCACACTTTGTGTCACCTAATCCAAAGTCTTACTGCATCAAGGTCTTATTTCATTTTTGTGCACAACATCCCCTTCCAAGGGTCACACCCACATGGACTCCTAAGTCTCTTTCTCCTTATGATTAGTATAGATTCATCTATCTAAGCTCTCATGGTTACTAGTGACCTTCTTCTTAATCTTTCTATAGGAAGATCTCAATTTTATTATTCGTTACATAAGTGATATTGACAACCCCTCCCCTGTGCATAGTGATCCTCCTCCTAGTTCACCAAGTCCTTCTCCTATTTATGATATTGTTTCTCCTCCCCTTACTATGCATCATGATATTTCTTCTCGTACACATTCTTTGGTTAGTCAAGTACTACCTCCGCCATCACCCATGGTTTCCCCAAGTCAACAATGTCCATCACCTATCAAAATTAGTTCACAAACCACTCCTTGCTAGCTTCGCCTACTACATTATCAAATAAACCTAAGAAATCTCCCTTGAGACTTAGTGCAACATGGCCTCTTCCAAAATCTGCACTCCAACCAATTAAGTTTATTAAAGACAAATAATCCTGCCTCCTAGTGTTTACGATACTTTTTCATTTCTTACCGCCACCACCTAGCTCTACAACAATATTTGTCCACCAAGGTTCCACCACATGTAAACTTGGCCTTTGGTAGGTGACTTCTTGTTGTTCTACCCTCTTGATGACACACTCATATTTTTGGGGTTCTTATATGACTACTGAGGGGTCTTTTACCATAAAGAAACCTCATTTCATCTTGCATATCTCCATTACATCACCACCTATACATATCCACATACATCGCTTATTACGTAATACCCATGTTATCATCCACTTAGGGGCACATAGCCATTATACAATCCCCCCTTCATCATATTAGCATACATACACCTTTAATCTTTGCATTCTCATCCATTCATTTCTTCGCATATAAGCATACTTATCACATGTCATAGCACCCTAGTGCTTCAGTTCACACTGGACTGGTGAGGGATTACTTTTACACTGAACCCCACACACTACACTATCGTACCTATACATATACATCCTACATCATCCTATACATACCTCATTTACTACCTCATCTACTAATCATTTCTACCTCATCTATCTCATGCATGTTACACTATTCATCATCATATATGATTCTAGTTTTCTATGGCATCCATACATTCTATATCTACGCTAGGTCATATTATCCTTGGTTCTAGCTTTACCTATCACCTATTCTATTACATCATCATTTATACACTACATTTTTCTACGCGCCGCACTCATCACCCTATGATGCACTCTAGTTCCTTTGTCCATACTTGACTACTAAGGGTTTACCAATCATATGGACCTAACCTACATGTGACATGTCATAATAAATTTCATCGGACTTGTGACCAATGCTCGGCTATATTGTCACCCATACTTGTCATCATATCATGTAGTGGTATACACCTTAGGTTAAATCACCACTCCCTTCATCCATGATACATTATCCTCTTACACTTGATCATCATCTATTATATCATCCTCTTCTACATCATTCTATTACCTAATCATTTATCATGCTCCTCACTTAGTTATACGCTTTAGGATAAATCATCACCCTCATCTAATTCATCATCTAGTGGTATACATTTTAGGATACAATAACCACCCTCGTATTATTCATCATCTAGTGGTCTACGCTTAGTGCTAACATCACCACCTTATGTTATTCACTGCTTACTTATCTACCCTTCATACACCCTCATCCCCAATCTCATAGTGATATATTCTTAGGGATAAATTATCACTCACTTTATATCAACCAAGTCATGGTATACGCTTAGGCTATAGAGTCCATGCACATTTTTTTTCCATATGCTGCTTATCCTCATCCACTCATCTCTATAGTGATATATGCTTAGGGCTAAATCATCACTTACCTCTATCCAACCAAGTCGTGGTATACGCTTAGGCTATAGGTTCCACACACACCTTCATATATAACGCATTCTCATCCATTCATCTTATAGTGATATACGCTTAGGGATAAAGCATCACTCATCTGATTTGACAAAATTTTGTGATATACACATTAAGCTATAGGGTTCACGTGCATCTTCTCCTCATGTGATATTTTCATCACTCACTACACACACACACTCATCGCAACGCATGCTAGGACACAACTAACACTACTTGACTATTTCTCGATGACCCACTCTCATTTACGGTTCATTCTTGATTATTAAGCGGGAAAACAAAATGAACTTCACTACATACACATTCCATTCACTTGGGGGGCATGTTGCTCCTAATCATTCCATCTTACATTCTATTCCATCCATCCACAACATACTACATTTTCTTGGTAGCATTTACTTTTTCTTACTAGCTGTTTTGTATGTTTACTTTACTACACATGTTATCTTGTCTTTCCTATATGTTATTATCATACACACATGTGTGTTCACGCCTTTGTTTAGTTTGATCACAGATACATGACATTTACACAGCGGCCTGGATGCTGAACTTCTACTCATTACTATATTGGTTGTTGGGGGCATCCACATTCCTCTCATATAGGTGTTATTGTTTCATTTTGTACTTAGCATCTCTTACTACTTGCTTCATACACGCTTTGACATATTGGTTTTTGCTCTAACATGCTAACGGGTGTTCCATGTGCAGCACTTGTTTTACAGGACTATATGTTCCCATGACTCCTTATATTTCTACTTGTTTGTGTTGTTTCCCTATTGTATGACGGGATTTTCCCTTTTCGTGTGTGCACACTTGAATATTGTTTGCATGACCATGATGGCTTTGCGTGTCTTATGACATCGTGAGCGATGTCCCATGTTTGAAACCCACTTTTTGCGGTCTATTTATTTTCATGTGTGTTTACACTATTGTGCTTGGTAGTTTTTCTACATTGTCTGTGTCTTTTACACTTATTTGCATGCATGTGTTCAGACTAACACTTGTATTGGCTAGACAACTCATTTTGTGCGCGCCTTGGTATCTACAAAGTACTTTCCATTTCCCCCACCCCCATAGGGTTGAGTTGGTCTACAAGGTTAGAGTGTGGTTGTTCCTCTTTTAGGGCTACATTCTCCTTCCAGGGTCATCACATGCACTCCTAAAGAGGGGGGGCATAATTAAGGGTTTTCTGCTAACACAACCTATCTACACCGGTTCACACACATAGCGATTGAGTTTCAGACTAGTCTTTGAACTCCATACACAACGACCATTAACAGGACATGATGTCCTTCGACAATTCTATGGATTGGTCACAAACTCAGTGAGTTACTAGTGGGTGGCCTCACTACACTTTATCTAGATCTAGTGGCATGTGGGATCACCCAAAAAACTCAGCACAGCATAGAGATCTCTTCAACAAAAATTAGCAGAAGAAGTGGTTAGAGTTAAAAGACATCGAGCATTTCCTCCTTACACTTCTTCATCCAGGGTGGCATGAGATCACCCAAAAAAATTGTGACACTACAAGCATATCCTTCTACACCCTTTTTATCGACATGGATCAGGTGCACATGTTCCATTTTTCCATTTATACTTTCTATTATATCGTATTTTAAATTTGCATACTTTACAAAATATTGTTACATACATCCATATTTGACTACTTGATCATTTTCTCCTTATAGGTCCATATGTATGTGAAACAACCAGTCAAATTGTGGGAAACAATAACAAACAACGACAATGATAGCAACAACGACAACACACCACAACGGTACTTTCCCTACTAACCATACAAGTTACACCATACACGTGTAGCAGCTACACATGCATGTCCCACCCTAGGTTCACTATCATCAATTTTATACACATGTTTCATCTGTAGGATCCACGCTCCTCCAAACTTTTATTTTAGTCATTCCACACTTGAGTCTAGTCCATCAGCATGTTTTCTTCTACACTCTGCACGGACATTAGGTATGTTTTTCTATCTACTTTATGTTACCTTGATGTTTTCCGCTCGCCAACATAAAGTGGGAGAAAATGTAGACACAAATATTGCACATTAGACAATATGTAGCCCGGTCTTCTACTACTTTTTAGAAGGTTCTCAATCATACAAAGTACCAATCAACCCCACTCTTTTGGCCACCTTTGTTCTCATCTTTGTACTTCGTATTTCCAACGCGTAATTCCCGATATCTTATCATCCCTATTTTCTAACCTTCCCCAATATTCTAGCCCTAAAATCTAAGGCACCCCAGCCTGTACTGGGGTGCACTCCGAGGTGCCTTGGTGCCACTACTGGGTGCAGCCCTGATCTATGCTTAGCCCCTTTCACTCCTAATTTTTGGTCACTTATAGCCATTGTTCATCTTTATCTTCTTCCTCAATCAACCTTTTTGGGATTAATTGTTGTTAGTTAGTCAAAATAAGGCACTTATTGAAAAACATACTATAAATTTTCGTGTGGAAGAGAAAAGCACATTCAAAAGTGTGGGAGCATCGAAAAGGAATCATTGTATGCTGAGGACTACTATCACTTCATAGATGGTTGCATCCATTGCGCCATTTGCATCCACGATAGATGCCATGCTATTTAAGCTAGGAGATATACGTGTCAAAAAAATTGCAAAACGGTTGGAAACTTGCGTGACATGCATTGGCTATTCCATGGAGGATCATGCTACAAAGCATTTCTATAACTACTGAGTACTCTCTAGGCTTCAGAATAGATTTGACTAACTATGACAGTTAACTAGAAGAAGTACTATTACGTGCGCGTACACACTTATATGTTTGGAATATTATCCGGGTAACTAACATGTAGTGCTAATAATAACGATGCAGTCTATTTTATACCACATAGATAAGTAGATGAAGGCCAATCCAAACCCACTAAAATTTTGTGTTACAGGTCATTATTCACCTCACCCATGTGAGAATCCAGCATGAAAAATAAGATAGGGTTTAAGATCAAGTCGTGATGTTGTCTAACTTAGGTTTTGAGCATCTATAATGTTCAGAGCACCTAGATTGCAGACTAGGGTGCCCTGGGGTGCCTCAGTACACTCCCAGAGCACCTCATACATCTCATAGTACCTAGATCTTCCCTTGGTAGGGCCCATGAGTATTCATCTCCACTTCTGTGATTCTGTGTTCAGACCTTGCAACAACCTGTGACTGTCTCTGCGAATCAAGCTAAGCCATTTCTCTCCCTTCTCTTGCATATTAAGGGTTTTATTTCACTTAGAATAGTTACTTGCATTTATTCCATATTGTTTTAGTATTTTATTACAATGTTTTAGTCCTCCTAACAAGATTAGCATTAATAACCTTAGATATCCCCTTTAGCCACCCAGGAATCTCCATTTTTGTTAATCAGAAGGTTTTATGCTTCAAATGCAATCAAGTAGGTCACATTGCTAGTGAATGTATGAATGAATCATCTAGGAATTTTTATGATTAAAAAAAAAATTTAAATTTAGTGGTGTGTTACAACTGTAACAAGGTTTGGCATGTTGCAAAGAACTGCTTCCAAGCTTTCTTAGGTCAAATAAGAAGTTACTCGTGCGCATATAGTGTAATATTTTCATGTTCAAAGAGCTATTGGAATGCATGAAAACAGTCCTAGAAGAGCTTGGGAACTTAGGAGATATCATGACGTATCTTCAAGTGTAGATGATGGTTAAAAGGTAGATGTGTTACTCAAGTGTTTAGAGTAGAGAAGGGAAGATTAAGGAGTTTTCAGGTTCCCAAGAATGTTTACATGGACCTCTTCAAGACTCTTATTTTAGGTCTCCTTGGAACAACTTATACATTCACTATGCTTCTTGAAGGTATACCAAAGGAATATGAAGCATCTAAGTGAGGGGGATCTTTCTATCAGATTGCTAAGTACGTTATCTATAAGGTCAACGTATGTGTGTATATGCTCCTCATAGTCTTGTTGGTTCATTTTTATGTGTCTTGTAGTCTTAGTAATAATCATGAGTCTTTCCTTGGGTTTCTCTATATTCTGAGTGGTTTGGAGTATTGTCTAAGCTTATTTTGGTGTCTTATGCACTGTGATAAGTTATTACATGGGATTTATTTAATATTTCTTGATGTGGAAGAAGATGTAAAGGTTATCTCAGAGTTTTCAAGAGTCTCATGAATCCTTAATAGGGTATGTCACTTGTATTAGTCTGTTTTGGCTCTTAGTGGTCTGTGAATGTTGTTGTTTCCTGTCAGAATTGTTATGATTTCAAAAGTACAATAACTGATAATCATACATAGGTTTCTTACATATGAATGTTTTCTCTGTTACGTTAGAATCCATGAAATTGACTTTGGTAGGTGTCTAAAAGTTGTCTTAAGTCCATATAAGAAGGTATAAGCTATTTATGAGTCTATCTCTAAATCAAAGGTTGTTTAGAGCCTTGTTTCATGAAGGCTAAAAGATTCCATATCTCACAAGGTGTTTAAATAATATTTCCCGGAATAATATGGTGTGATCAAGTGTTAAATTGATCATTTGATGGATTAAATGGCTCTGTTATGGTCAAGATAGCTCATTTTCAGTGTTTCTACAAGAAAAAATGGAATGCTATAGGTATGTAAAGTGAATGTTCATGACATCTTCACATTGAAAATGTGTTCATGGTTTTTTAATATGTTGATATAAGGTGTAAATACTAGTTTGGAGGAGAAAGATAACTATTATGACAAAAATGATACCTCACTGCCCTTGACTAGGATTGCACAGTTCCCTATGAGTGGTATGCATGGAAATTCTCAGGTTTGGAAGGTTCATTTGATGGAATTTTAGGTTTAAAATTTTGAGAAAATCATCTAGGCTCGTGGAGATTAGAGTATGTGATAGTTTGGAGCCCCAAGTAAGTGTATTTTTATTCAGTTATTCATGATAGATTTGAGAAGTTTATGCTCATGGTGCATAGTGAGGAGGGTTTGACTATCTAAAACCCTATGTCTTGGATGTCCTAAAGGTTTTGAAAAAAACAAAGGCAAGGGTGTTAGATTTTATATAAAATGTCTGATAGTTATGATGGTTGTTCAGAATATTATTGATGATTCACCATGATTATAGCTAAAAATACATGCTAGATTCCAAAAACAGAGTTGAATATGTCTAAATGGTATGAATGGGGAATTCATTTTTTACATGTTCTTGGTCTTCATAGTAATGAAGTATGTTTCAGTTGAGAGAGAATTTTGTGTGGTATGTGGAAGTTTATATGACCTAGTGGGAAGATCTTGATGCTCCATGAGTCAGTATGGAGGCAACAGGTCTGAGGATGTATGTACACCTTTCTCAGTGTGTCATGTTATTTCTAAGAATTATCACTTGAAATAGGTATGTTCTTGCATATATCTATTTTTTTCATGAAGTCGTAGTTGGTGGAGGTATTTGTTGCTTATGAAATATTGAAAAAGTGTTCTTCCTCCATAATAACAACCTACATGCATGTGGGAGTATAAATTTTGTTATGAAATAGTGGCCTTGAAGTCAAATGATGTTTTTCCTTAGTCCTATGTTTTGATCCTTTCATGGTAGAAATGCAGGAAAATTAGTGGACTCATGGTTGATAGTGATCAAGTTCTAGGTATTGTTGAATCTTGAGCTTCAAGTGAAGACTGAGACACATCTATAGTGTTATGAGATAAGGGTATGACTGGTAAGAAGTTGTAATTTTTCCTTTAATGATTAGGGGGATATTGGTCTAGCTCAATATGCTAGATGTTGTAAGTGTTTAATAAGTTATGAAGTCTATCTTATTTCTCTCTAAATGAATATTTTGGTACTGATCAAGGGTTATATAGCCTTCCTCAAAATAGTGTTGGGAAGTGTTGTCTATAACAAGAAAATATGTTGCTCATGGTGTATGTAAGTTGATCATAATAGGGGGAGTACTTGGTTATCCATTTCATGGGATTGAAATGGTGATCTTTAGGCCATTCAAGGTGTGGAAAGTGGTGATTTACTCCTTTTTCATAGGTTTTGGTGTATGTAAAAGTTGCTTATATCAGTCAAACATGACTGTAGAAGACTGAAAATGTTGCTTAGATACACCTAAGAAGTTGTAAATGTGATTTACAAGGCTTGGTAACAAGGCTAGTTGATCAAACTTGTGCTCTTGAGCTAGATAGAAGGAATTAATTTAAAGGGGAGTATGGTTTTCTTGCTCAAAGCATATGTATGAGGATGTGGTTGCTTGCAAAAGTTTTGAAAAATGCTCTAAAAGGTATGTTTAGGTTCATGAGTTCTTGAGACCGTATGAAGAGTAAGAAAGTGCTCCATGTATGATCTTGTTTTTGGCCTAGTTAATATGGAGTATATTCATTAAATGAATTCATGATGTTAGTGTATAGGATTTATGAAATTTTTGGCATGTTCATGAAGGTGTATGACTCAGTTTATAGACTTGCTACAGTGTTCATTATGAAGACTAAAAACAAGGGTTAAAGGTGAAAATTGATGTTTTTCATGCCTAGAAGGATGAATATGATGTTGTAGCCCCTTGAAAAGGTGAGTATTTTTTCTTTCATGTTTATTGATGATTTTCAGTGTTGGAAGTGCTATTTTTCCACGGGGAGTATGTTGCTTGCATGCTTGAAATGAAGGCTAAGAATCAGATTTTTGTAAAAATCAAGAAAAGTGAGCTTGTTTGAAACCTTTGGTTGATGTTTATAACCAAAACATGATGGTATGAAGATGAAGAAGGTGAATAAGGTGAGCTACAAGTATTCCTTTTTCATTAATGTAAAAAGGAGGAGAAGTTAAAAGTGTTTTCCATCAATGATAAAGGAGGAGATTGTTGGCATGTGGTCCTAATAGGTGTTATCATTGATGAAAAACAACATTTAATGAAAAATTGAATGTTGATGTTGAGGTCATATGATGTTGTTTTTTATGCTAACATAGTGATTCATATGTGTTTGAGCTGATACAATGGGATTCACTGAGGTGTGCTTTCTCTAACAAGCCTATACAAGTGCCTAGGAGGTGTAGATTGACAAGTATAAGATTATTGGATGGTTTAGGAAGCATTTTGAAATGATTTATAACATATTTTGAGGATTCTTGACCACTCACAGTAGTGGCATATTGAAGGTATTTATGGTTCTCTATGGTTATAAGTGCTCATTGGGAGTAGGTATGACAACTAGGAGGTGTGAAATTGTGGATTGGATCCATTTGAGCTCATAGAAGCATGAAATAAGGTGTATCATAACATTTGAGGCATGTTTTTTTCATTTTCAGAGGTTACATGTTCATTTATTTCATTATTTAAGTTTTACCTAGCTTCTACAATGAGAATCCCTAAGGTGTAAGCATATGAAAATCTTAGATAGATTGGAGAGATTGAGATATGAAATTGATATTTATGATGATTGGAGATGTTATATGGATGAGTTATAGTCATCTTAGAAAAATTTCAAGTGCCTATGATGTGCATTTTTCTAGATATAACTGATTTTGTGAGACAAGGTGAAAAACAAGTCAAATTCCAGCTCAAAGTTTAACTTCAAATGCTCATTGTGAGTAATGTGATTTTAATTGGACATTTTTGATTTTGAGAAAGCTTATATGGTTATTTTATAAGGTTTCAAAAAATAAATGATTTCAATTTATCCTCATGTTTTTATGAACGGATGTTAAGAAGGTAAAATGGTCTAAAACCCTAGTTGAACCCTAGCTAGGAGTAGTTGGCAGAAAGTGAGGTTTATTGATCAGTTTTGATTGTTTCATAAAAATTTATGATTTTATGTTGTAGAGGACTCTGTAATATTTCCAGAAATATATGGTTGATGTCATGGTCATGAGTGGGCCCTGCCTAAAAATAATAGTTTCTGAAGAGTAGAAGGTTTTAGGATAAGATGGTCCAAAGGAGATAGCATTAAAAATTGATTGTGCATGATTATGTGGAGTTTTTATTGATGTAAATGAAGTTTTTAGAGAAAATTTCATGCAAGGTTCATGTTGTTTTTAGGTCCAAATAGGTTGACTGGTCAAAGGTTAGTTTTGGGATCTCAAATAGCAAGGTTCCAGTAAAATGATCATAACTTGAGCTACATGTGGAGATTTGAGATGATTCAAGTTGTGTTGTAAATTAGATTCATATATATTTCCATTGATATATTTATTGTCTCATGATGAGGTAATTTCTAGGTCAATTTGAGTATTTTTTGAAGTTCAAGACAACATTTGTTTTCATCTAAAGTTTGATGTTGGTTTGAACAATGATCATGATAGTTGATCTTGACTACTACCTAGAATGTGAATATGAATTTTTTCATTAAATTAATCATTTTTGAGGTTTTTAATAGATGTATAAATTATTTTATGAGCTAACCTTTGGAAACAATTTTTTGGCAGGTTTGATCTGGTGAAGGAAAATGTTGTTGTGGTTTGAATTTAAAGATGTTTCATGAATTATAAATTTCTTAGAAGTTTTAGAAATGTAATGGAATTTATTTTTAGTTTTCACATGGCATTTTTTGGTTGAGTATAGGTGATATGGTGATCAGATGAAGTTTACAGTGTATTGAAGGGTGCAAGAAACAAATGTTTTGAGATTTGTAAAGGGAACTCGACCCAGTAAATGAAATAATTTGATTGGTTCATATTAATTGTGAACATTTATGAATTTTTAATGATATTTTATTCATATATAATGGGGTTTTGGGTAATGAAAAATTATGGTACTAATGTTAGGGTAATTTTAAAATGTACCCATGAGGTTTTGAGCCATTTTTGGCACATGAAATGAGGTTTTTGGCTAGGCAGACCTAATTGGGTCACTTGTGACTATTGTATTTAAAATTTAAATGTTTTATTTAATGTATGTGTTGAACCAAAAGGAGGAAAAAGGTTGGACCGCCTAAGTTTGAAATGTGGAGAAGCATATAAAAACATGTTTTTGGGTGCTTTTTGGAACTAGTTGTGTGTGTGCAAGTGGAGTGACCTAGGTGAAGTGTGATTGCGGGTGCTCAAGCATGAATTGAGGATGAAATTTTTTTGTTGCAGGTTGAGAAAAATCAAAGGACATGATAGCAATATTTTGATGATTTTATAGGGTTTGAAAGAGCTTTTTTTGTGAAGTGTGATCACCTAGGGTTTGAGTAAAGAAGTACGAGCTGAATATTGGATCTCCATCAATTTGTGGTAGAAAAAAATCAAAGATCTACAAATAATAAGGTGGTTTAGTGGGTGCTTGATCATCTTGGGGGGTTTTAGCCTCCTTGTGGAGTTGGTGCTTCACAAAATTAGGGGTTGGTGCTCCTTGTAGGGTTGGTGCTCTACTAAACTAGGGGTTGGTGTTCCTTGTGAGGTTGGTGCCTCACTAAATTTCTTTATTGTGAAATATCAACATAAGATTGTTTTTCAATGGGTTTTCTTCCCCTTGAAGGTTTCCCAATTATATCTTGTGTTCTTAGTAGTGTTCTCTTTCTTTTTCATGGTTACATGTTTATTGATGGTTTATGATGTATGCACACATTAAGAGTTGAATAAGTGGTTATTGTTATGGTATTCTTATGGTATATTTGAGTGGTCAGATCTTAAATATAATTTAAAGTTTTTTATAAGGATTGATTCACTCCCCCATATCAATAGTCCATTGTGCTTCCAATAATATGTATCCTAGAAGTATATACCACTGCAAGATAAATAGTTTAACTGACGATGTAGCCTATAACGTGAGATCAGTATCCTAGAAATTTCACATGCAATGGGTAAGGCTTTAGATCTTGATAGCAACATGTGAGGAATGTAAGAATTAATTACATTTGTCAACAATTTATGCTACCAAAATCAGATTAAGGAACGAAGAACTGATAAGCATGCATCATAGGGTATTCTTACCAGTGTGTAGAATATCAAATGTAGAATATGTTATGATCAAAGATGACCTAAAGTGATGGGTAGAAGACTCGTTGTTTTAGATGTATGAAGATGCAATGTATGAAAGCTCTTGAAGTCAGTATTTATGAGGATTCTTATAACATGTTAGATGATGCATGAGTAAGTTTTTGACAGATATCCAAAGCTCTTGTTGAGATTTGCAGAAGGTCAAAGAGATTGTAGCCTAGATGTAGATATGCCTAGGATGTATGTCGTGCAAGGAAAGAAAAAGGAAGAGTGATAGAAAAGCTAGTCCCAAATTCCAATAGTGTAGATTTGTTGGTGGCTCAGATAGATTGATCCCTGAGATAGGTATCAACTCGTGAACCAAAGAACCTAATGTTAGGAGGTATGGCTCTTTGGATCAATGGTTATTGCTAAAGTTTGTCATGATTTTGTGTCATAGAGCTAGGTGATTGATGTAAGAGAATGCCAAGATGATCGATGGTGTAGGTGTATATGATGAGTGGTGGGAATGTTAATCATGTTATGCCCCCTAAATGGCATAAATCTCAGGATTAGCTGGATGCTAATAACCATGAAGGACGAAGGTTCTGAATCCAATGTCAGTGATGATGAAAGTGTATGATGATGGTATGATCATAGTGTGTCATGGTAGATACAATGTTGACACATTGCTAGAATTAATGTCTAAGCATAGGTGAAGGATCCAAGAGTTACCAAAAAGTTTCAAGGCATCACAAAATACATCGAAAAATACGAAGAGTATACGTGATTCGGAATGTGAATATCATGAATCCCATGTATGGGATAAAATGAGGTGACTTGATTCTCAAAATGTCGAACATTGAAGAGTCAAAACTACCCTAGTAATGAAGATTTTAGTGCTATTAAGTTGGAGAACATAGTGTTAGCAAGCCCATGTCCAATCAAGGGTAGCATGTTTGCGCGAATAGTTGAGGAAGGAGTCATATGTGTTTGAATGCCTTTCAAGCTCCCATGCAATGACAAGTGTAAGAGAAATTGGATGATGTGATAGGGACTGACTGTGCGAGGAGATAATGAATATTACACAGATGGAATGACACCATTCAATAGAGTTGACTTAATCGTTTTGAATAAACTTAAGCCAGGGAAGTCATTTCCTTTAAAAATAGGTTAGTCTAAGATCTAATAATCAATTGTGACCGAGAAGCATGTCACATATGTGTAACGTCTTGTCTTCCAAGGAGTTTCATCAATGTGCTTCAAGGAGTATGGTTTGAGGACCATGTACGGTGATCAAGAAAATTTTGAAATTGAATCCTTGTGTCTTTGGAAAGAGGTACTCGATTTGTGATGGAGGTTTACCAATAGTTCTTCTTTTGCAAAATAGATCATCCGTCATTATTAAGTCATGAGATTTGTACAAGTGTGGTGTTGCATCCAGTCTAAGTTTTAAGCCAAGTATATGCAGAGTCTCAAAATGATTGAAAATCTGAGAAGTCTGATGATCTTCAATAGTCGGAAAAAGAAGTTATTAGGTATGTCAATTTCATCAATTTTTCATCAATCCTTGCTAGGATAAGTGGTCTAAAAGGGTTGTTGATTGTAGGTATAATGTCCTACGTGATCATGTATGATTGACAGAGAGGGTTTAAGATGTCTTCTATAGTCAGTCTTTTGTTCCAAGGGATTTCATCATGTCTAAAACCCAATTAGTTCATCCTTTTCGTTGGTTGGGGTAGAGCTAGTATGTTTTCATCATGAAACTCAAGTATAAGGGTGAATATATCCATTAGGTCTTAGATGATTATATGAATGATTGACACGCATCTCCTCAAGAACGTGTTTTCTTCATGCATAGTTGATAATAAGAGTGGAATTGTTTCATTATAGTAGATACCTTTTAGTGTCTGGAGTTGTCTTTTGCATTCAAATGGCTTGGGGAATAGTAAATAAGATGTCTTTCAAGGGGTTGTTTTAATATGAGTCTGTGGAGTTCCATTGGAAAGTTCATGTTTTATCAGTATACAGGGTGTGTCTTAAGGTTGTTGTGTGGTTCCTATGTATCAAAGTGTTAAGGTCTCTAACATATAATTTGTGCCTCTCAGTTTTATCAAAAGTTGCATTCTATGTCTTCATGTTATGAAGTAGTGTTAAAATTGTGAGCACTCCCTAAGTGAAGGTTCAAAGCAGTAAAATAAGGTGTTACTCAAGATTTCTTATGGATAGGCAGCATGGTATTAAATAGAAGCTTAGGAGTATGACAAACCCAATCGAATGAACCTAAGAGGTGTCCAAAACGTCATTGACTCTATTGAAGAGGTGGTAAAAGACTCTAAAGTGTTTCAAGTCTTGTATTTGAGCTCAAAGTATGCTAATACATTAAGGTCATAGTTGAGGTCATCAGAGATTTCTGAGAAGCTCTAAGACATGGTATGATGAATGCATGAAGTTGAATTCTTGAGTATTGTTCCCCTTCTATGAAGTGGCCTCAAGCTAGGTGTAGGAGTATGGTTACAGCACTATGATTGAAATTGTGAAGTGATAGTTGTGTAAGGTATGTCATCCTCATAGATTTGTGAAATCAATGCTCAGTAGTACTTTGAATGTCGATAGGTCAAGATTGAGGCAAGTAAGAACATCGCATAATCATGAAGATTACAAGTTACATGTATGTTAAGATTGTGAAGAATATGATCATAGAAGAAATCACAAAGACAAGTGACTATGAGGTTCTAAAAGGTCTATCTTAAGGGGTCACCATTGAAATTGATAAGGGTGTTTTTCAGACTGAATTAGTGTTAAGAGTCATAGGAGGACAGTAGCATCATGTTTATGATGACAGGTGCAAATGAGAGTTTGCAATATTTCCAAGGTAGATATTTCTAGCCTTTGACAGTTGCATCCGAAATAGGAAATTGCATGATCCTAAGGAAGATGTTTTGAGCTTAAACTTGATCATGATAGAAGATACAAGTGAGTCTTGGGTACATGCCTAATGGATGAATCTACATGTTCATAGGCTAAATGTTATGCTACAAGCCTAAAGTGAGTGTTTTGAGTCCAAATGATGACTCACATGTGTGTTTTAGATAACAAGAGATTTCAATAGGTCTACACATATTGAAGTTGAAATGGTAAGACTCCAAGTGAAGCGATCTGATGTCCTCTCAAAAAAGTGGGTATGGTCTTGTATGGAAGAAAAATTGAAAAGTCATTGTCCCCAAATTAGTTGAGCCTCCTTAAGTGGCAGAGGTATAAGTAAGTCTAGATCTTGGTGTTATCAAACAATATGCTCATTAAAGGCCTTAAGATCCTAGTGTCAGTCAACACATCACAATTCTAGAGTGTGCTTATAAAGTTGATCAAATTTATGTTGAGAATATAATCCTAGGATTATTCCTCTGTGAATGACCCTTAGTTTGTCATATTAGTGAAAGCTAGTTTTTATAATCAAGAAAGTGTCATCAATGTGATTAACTGAAAAATGTGGATATTGGAACTAGTTAATCTAATCTATGACCAACATGTAAATATAGTAAATAGATGATAGAAAATAAGTATGTGGAGATGACATAAAAAACTATTCAAAATGGAAATTCTAAAACGCTAGAGTACTAAGAGAGAATAGGAATGAACTCATCTGAATTGGAGGATGCTCGTTGGATTGTGTTACATAGAAGTGACTAGAGGAACACAGAAGTAGAAATGACTATGTAGGAAGCCCCAAAAAGGGTGGATTTGGGTTGGATTTTCTAGACTGGGGTCACCTAGAGAAGGTATTGGGGAACCTATGCGGACACTCTAGTCTTGCAGAATGGGCATCCCTGGTCTGTGCAAAAGGTCCAGATACTGAGTTTTGCATGTCCTGGTAGGAGGTCTAAAACCCTTGTTGTGTATCTCATCAAATTCGTTGCACTACGACAAGTGTCACTGATGATCCAAGTTGTATGGAAAAACCTGCAAGAAAGCCACAAGAAGTATCAAAACCCTTAAAAAGAAGAAAAATGTAAATGAATGGGTTAGAACTGACCTCAGCTAGCTACAATAGTGGGCTTACTAACTAATCCCTGCATTATATTTCAAACCCAAATGTAGTTCTGGTGTGTGTGTGTGTGTGTGTGTGTGGTGTGTGGTGTGTGTGTGTGTGTGTGTGCATTATGTTTCCTTAGGTTCTCTTGTGTCAATCGCACTTTGTGAAGTTGCAGAGCAATAACTATATGTATAAAATGTAATAGAATGTGTGCACATGGAATAGAATAGAATCCTTACCGCTATGCTTGTGTGATGTAAATGTCTCATCCTTGTGCCTTATGATGGAGCTATGTGGATGTAAGTGATCTTCAATGCAATAGATGGATGCAACTCTAGGTGGATGATAGCAGTGTCTATTGTTTGGTCCCTCATTATGGTCTCATAACTTTATCTTTATAGGTTTCTCTTGATCTAATTTTGTAATTAACCCCGAAATGGCTAACCACCAAAAAAGATAAAGATCACAAACGGCTATGAAAGAGCCCAAAAAGGTGGTGGGAAAGTTCAAAAAGGAGCAGGGCATCCCTAGTGGGACCAAGAGCACCCATGGGTGCCCCAATGTTAATCCTAGGCACCCCAGTCAAGGCTAAAACAACGTAAAATGATGAGAAGCTGACTTGGCATACAGGTGCAAGATTTCGGGAATGAAGAAAGAAAATAAAATAAGATGACCAAAAGACAGGGTTAACTTAGTACATTCTAGTCACTCAAAAACCTTCTAAATAGTAGGATGAGATCGGGACTAGATAATGTCTAAAGTTCATGATTTTGTGTCTACAATTAACATCTAAAAAATAAAATGCATCATATTGGGGCATTTGAGAAATTCAAATAGTGATAAAACTATCATCTAAAATATCACAACACGAAATTAAATAGAACATCCAATAATTTCCACACTATAACCAAAAAGATAATCATCAACCTTGATAAGATCAACCATCAACACCTTTTTATTAATTTCACACTCAATATATTCATATGAAACCTTCTATAGATCTATATGAGAAATGTTTTCGACTACATCATGTATCTCAAGTTTTACCCTCTTCAAATCCTAAGTGACCAATGACATGGCGAAATAGGACCTAACTCACTTTACAAAAAGTTGAGGTTATCAAGTGGGGTATTTTGGTCTGCCTATGAATGAAAACATATAGGAGGAAAATGGGTATCGATGACATTGATGCTGGGAATATATATTTTTGGAAATTTTCAAATGAAGAAGATTTTTTGACTGCATCATGTAAAATCAAAATATTTCTAGGATGTGAATGAACATATGTGACTGAGCGAGAATCATCATGAACAAGTGGGTTGACATTATGAAATTGGGTTCCATGAGAAGTGCATTGAGTTCATTACTCTAAGGAGGAGGCTGTAAATGGGGTTGATCAATCAAACTTATGATCTTCCATAAATGGGGTAAGTGTGCATCAAAATCAATTTATACTCATGCTCTTCGATTATGAGTGTTTTTATTCATTCCTTGAAATGGATGGCATCCATGAAGTGTCCCGGAACCCCTTCAAGGTCAAACCTATAATATTATATGATCTCTTAGGATTTTGACCATGACTCCGTCCTCTATAGGGTTCTAATCCTTTATAAGAACTACCACTATGCCAACCTACACACTGAAAATAGAAAAAAGAAATTAGAATAATGGTTCTCAATGACCAATTATGGAAGCCTTATAAAAACCAACAAACTATCATAAAAAGTTTCATATATACCTCAAAAGAAGACAAAATGAAATCATCATATGTTTCGCTAAAAAATCATTTCCCAAATAGCCATTACCAAATATCTCTAAACATCCCAAACACATTCTGCATACAATAGTTTAACTATAATAAAGAATGGTAAATGACGAATACCTTTTACTTGCAATCAAATTTTAAATTTCAATGAAGGGAAAAGGATTCATAAGCTTATTTGGAAACATAATGATTGAGATGAGCCATATAACCACTGAAGACAATATCTTATAAAATAACCCAATACAAATACAAGATAGAAAATCAGACCTAGCTGGGAATGAGTTCAAATGCAACAATATTCATTGAACAACAAAAAAAATCACAATGTAGTCCCGAAACTATGTTGATTGGTATATGAGTTCTGAAAAAGAAGGAACATGATAAAGAAAATAACTGGAAGAAAATAATGTTTTGTATAGAGCTAAATTTATTTATCACCACTAAAAAATCAAACACCAAAACAAGTCGGCGTATACATGCACATACACATGGTGGTAGCCAAATCACTAAGCCAAGCTCCAAAAAAATGCATGTAATTGACCATTCCAAGAACTTGACACAGATGTAGGGAGTGAGAAGACAAAATTAAAAAGTGAAATGAAAATTACCCATCCAAAATTGCATTTGAAGATGATCTCAAAATTCAAAAATATTGAATGTTAGGCCACGACAAAATCTACACCCACTTACTGCCAAATCAACTACTGAAATTTCAAAAAACTACTAAAGTTGGTGCCATCTTCAACTATCTTATACATGATTTCCAAACACATTTCCAAAATTATTAGAATAATTACAAGAATAACCACACTTGATTTAATAAATCAAGGCATGAAAACAAAGTCCATGATATACCCAAATGCCAATGCCATTAATGTGATTTGATCCTGAATCCATTTATTTTGAAAATTTAATTCCTCGTTAAAACACCAAACAATGGTGCTTGGTAAAGAAATTATTATTTTTGTTAATTACTTGTAGCCTCCTTCAAATAGTGGTTTAAGACCTAGTTTACATAGAATATGCTACTAGTGTGATTGTGTCTTAAATCTATTTACTTTGTAGATGTAATTCTTGACCAAAACACTAAATTGAGTAGTTTGGTAAGGAACTCTCATTTTTTAATTACTTATAACCTCCCTTAAATAGAGGTTTTAATTTTTTTGGCATAAAACAAACCATTTGTGTGATTTGACTTTGATTATTAATTCAAACTAGGTGTTATTAGCATGTTTGTCAACTTTTAATGCTTCCCATTTATCCTCTTGCTATCCCCTTCTCTTTTCACTCTCTTCTTCCTATCTTGAGTTGTATGCTAAGAGAATAATTCAAACTCCTAAGTTTGTTAGGAGTGTGGCCTATATTCTTGATTTCATTTTGTAACCCCTTTTGGACAAGGTGTGCATGCCTCTCTTGTCTCAACTTTTATACTTGTTTTCTATTGAATGTCACTTTGGGAGACAATATGGTCATGATTTGAATTTATTGTCCCCAAAATTGAATTTGGGAAATTTTTAGTGTCCATTAAGAAAACTTGGTGACTATCGACTAAATTCAATCAAATTGGCCAAGTGTGTAATAAAGACTAGTGTTTTTTGAAGTTTCAAACTTCTTAAGATTGTTTGCAAGCTAGTTGTTAAATGCTCCCTAAACCCCAGATCCAAAAAGGAACTTCTCATTATTAATCATACATTCAAATTTTTGGTGCATTATTGCTTTTTGACCTCTAATTCTTGAAATTCTCTTGCCCCTAGTGTTAACTGGAGTTTTATATTTTTGGTGCACATTTGAATTTGCATGCAAAATTCAAACATTCCTTTGGATCTTGATTTTCTGGCATAGTCTTCACTAGAGATTTCATGTGCAAAAGCATTTCCAAAGTATGATCAAGACTTGGGTGGAATTTTGAGGTGAAAAACACATCAAATTTTTGATCAAGACTTGGGTGGACTTCTCACATGTACAAATGCAAGTCAAAATTCCATTCAAGACTTAGGTAGACTTTTGAGGTGTAAAAGTACATCAAAAGTATGATCAAGACATGGGAAAGTTTTTCACATGCAAATGCAATTCAAAATTTTAATCAAGACTTCAGAAGAATATTTTACTTGCAAATAAAATTCAAAAGTTCAATCAACACTTGGGATAAATTTTCAGGTGCAAAAACACATCAAAATTTCGACCAAGACTTGGGTGGATTTTTGAGGTGTAAAAGCATGTCATGGTTGAGTCTTGCTAGCAATTTTCATGTGCAAATGAAAGTCAAAAATATGATCAAGAATGGGCAGAATTTTCATATACAAATGCAATTCAAAACCCTTCCAAGGTGTTTGAGCAAGAATTTTCTCTTGCAAAAGATATTTTTGGCATGCAGTTTCTACCCCAATTCTTGAATTCCAAAATGTAAATATTTGGCATGCAGATGCAAAAATCAAGGTTTTCCAAAGGCTCCAAGAAGCTCAAATTTCGTGCTGCCCACAAACCCTACAAGGTCACTGCCACCCCTAGAACCTCACTTCTGGAACCAAAAGGCAAAAATATAATTCTTCACAAGAACCACACTGACTCAGAAGGTCAGAAATTTAAAGCAATAAATTGATCAGGAAAAGGATGTGCCAAAAGAAAATACTTGGTTTTCATTTGTATATTGTTAGTCATTTTTATAATTATCTAGATGTGTATTTTCATGTATGTAAAATTTCACTTTTTAATTCAAAGGTGCACATGAAATTTAAATTTCTCATCTTGTGCAAATTTATTTAGTAAAATTCACAGGTTGTGCAAATTAAATTTGTTAATTTATAATTTTATATGTTGTGCAATGTGAAAATTGACTTTGTCAATTTATAGGATTCTGTTTTGGGAAAATTGAATCATTCAAACTTGCAAGTAGCTATAGAATAAGGAGACTTTACATATAAATATTTGTTTGTAAATCCTTACGTCTTTAGAATTTTTCCATCTAGATATTTTGACTTGTTCGATTAGCTACTTTGTGAGACTTTAAAAGTATATTTCTGTAGAGATATGTTTAGAGACTTTGGTTTGTCCATGATATAGTGAAAGGAAATTTCACCATTTCTTGAGGGGATTCAAATTTCTAGATACTTTGAATTTTTTTTTGCTAGAATTTGTGTTTCTTATGATTTTATGCGAGATCGTGTATGGGAGGTAAGTGTATGAGAATTTGTGTTAATATTTGTGAATAAATAAATAGAGAGTCATTGAAATTTATGTCATGATCTCTTTGTCAATTACATGTGTTCTTATGTTATGTGTTTATCCTTCTTCATCCTTTCATGCATGTAGAATCCTTTTCAGAAGTTCTTCTTATATTAAATGATCTAATTGCAAACTAAAATAAGATTTGTGTTTACTTATTTGGAATGCAAATTTTACTTTCCTTCTTTTACTATAGCTTATCCATTCCTTTCTTCTCTATTTTTAAAATTATATTATTTTACCTTTGAGAAAAATCCTACACACAAAAGTTAGTTAGTGAATATATTGTACATGTTCTATATTGTTCATTTTGTCTCTCAATAAAGAGAACCTTCTCTCAAAATAGAGGAGATAAAAAAATTCGACACATTGTTGTCAAAAAACTATATTTTTCATACAAAAAAATATTTTTCCAACATTCAAGTTGTAGTTCATTTAATAATAAACACATTGAGCCTTTTATAGAGATTACATGTGGTTTTATTTATATATTTTTCTATTTCATTGTGAACTCATAATAATTTTAGAAATATCAAACAATTGATAAAGTATTTAGGGTAAGTGAACGGAATGGGTGCCGAAAATGGATAAATTTTCAATTTGAAGCGAAACACGAATGCATTTTGTGAAAGCGTGATTGCGTTACAAATTATTGGGATTGGTAATTACCAAGCATAAAATACAAGAGTCTTATAAAGATCTCACACTATAATGTGAGCGAGTTATAACACACTCATATTCCTATTTGCAATGGGTTATATGTGTTTTTTGGAGGGATATATTAACTAACATAAATGGTATAAGTTTTTCATTTGTTAATCTTTATACTTTATTATTTCATATAATTTGAATTTATTTTATTGAATATAAGAAACTATGGCCACTCTGCACCTTATGGGACTAGTCTCATAGCTCCATCAGTCATTGTTTAGAAGAGATTTTTTCATATTCTAATCTTGTCCATACATAGGCATTTTTCAGGATTTTAGTATTCAGCCTAAATATTTTAGGGTTCAAATTCTACAATTTATATGAGGTTTAATGACATTTTTAGGAGTGTTAAATGTGTCAAAACTATATTTTATAAACCTCACATCTTGCAAATTAGTGAGGTGGAATTTAAAGTGTTTCGGTATAGTGTGGAGGTCAAGAACATAGAATTCATTATAAGACATTCCTCCAAGTTTCATTTATGGATAAATCCTTCTATCATGAGAAGAAAACCTATCTACATGAGGATAAATCGAGAAAGAGGGTGTCTAGACATCATAAACATGCTTCCACTAAGATGACATCTTTGACAGGAAGGTGAATTATGATATTAAGAGGAGATCATCATGTTCAAAGGTGAAAAGTGAGGCTCAAGGAGTCAATTAATGATTAACATATCTCGATTCTACCATTGTGTCCAAATATCTTTGAGAAACTAATCAAAATGAGCTAAGCATGCTACTGAGGCGTTTAGGACCATCATACATGTGAAGGATCAAGAAGTCACCTATTCTCACGAGAGGGATATGAGAAATAACTGTATAAACATCCTAAATATGATTCCATTCAAGGAGTATTTGAAATCATGGAAGGGTAAGATGATGATCTTCATATGAATATGTTGTCATGTGAATTGACTAACCTAAAAATGTAAAACTTAAACCATGAAAACCAAGCCACAATGTGAAATCTTGGTCCCAAATCTTCTTGAATCCCTCTCTGGACCAACCTGCCTCCTGTGTCATGATCAACTTGTCCTTGAAGGTATTCCTATTACATTGGGTTAATATGTATACCTTTGCAAAAAGGTTTAACAAGGTCCATTATTCCATTAATTAAAGTGTAGTAAAAGACTAATTCTCTAACAAGCCTAGAAAGGCCAATTTTGGCCATTTTGGAACCTGTGCGCATCCTCCGAGAGGGTTATGAAAAATTATTAAGTATCCAAAGGTGGTATTTGAAATCCTTGAAGGTGTTGGAGGTAGTTTAGGGAGATTTAGGAAATTTTTTATCATTCGGGGATAGTCTATTCAACAACCGGTTTACAAGTGCAAGGAATGAGCAATCAAATTGTGAACCTTGACTTATTTGGCTGATTCCATGAGCTCCATAAATAGTTATGAGGAAAACATGTAGGAACCAAAAATATTTGATAATCCTTTACATTGTGGGAGCATACATTTTTATCCAAGGCCACCGAAGGTGATGCTAGAAATCATCTCATACTCTCAACTAATACATACATCTCAAGAGTTTTTCGAAACACTTAATTAGTGCTTGGAAATGAACTCAATACATTATGGAGGTAGAGAACATGTGAATAAACTTAAATTTATAATTCCACGTTGATAAAATTGATCAAAAGGGTGTTCTCTGCAATGGTATGAGAGTCTTCTCTACATCCATCTTTCAACCTTGCATCCACCTTTCAACACACACATACACCTTACTCAAGAACACCTCAATGCCCCATTACTCCTTTATCCATCATCTTGTTAGATTTTCAAATTTTGTCTTTTTAAGGATCCTTGTTTGCTCAAGCTCTAAAAAATCTTCTCAACTCTATTTTTCACTTTCACCTTGACTTTTATTCAATCTTCTTTTCACTCACCTCACAGTGCTTACCCCCTCTCCTAATCACTAATGAAAATCACTCAACTCTTCTTCTTTCACTTAAGGATTTTCATACAAACCCTTACTCTCTCTAGAATTCTTTATGGTATTGTGTAGGACAATCAATTTAGGTCTACTTGATTATATTTGTACAAGTATTTTCCCTTATTACTGAAGGATTCAAAACATTCTAATACCACTCCCTCAATGATAGATACAACTTCCTTAATTTATTTCATAAGCCAACTATTTCTAAAGTTTGGTCTTGACATTCACAAGATTTAACCATGATTGTACCTTGCTTCCTTTACCTACTAACCACTAAATACTCTATCCTTATAAGTTGATTTTATGAGCCCTTAATGCCCTTAGGCATGTTCCTCCAACTTTTCAGAGACTCCACCAACTTCAAACACATGGAATAAAGACTATTTTTATAAATTCTTCCTAGCCCTCAAACTAGGCATTAACGTTTGTAGACTATATTTACAAATTCCTTTGCTTTTATTCGTATTCCAACTTATACTATGGATTTTGAAACTCTTTGTCTTCTTATTACCTTCCTATACACTTATCAAGGACTCTATTATCCATAAGTATTAAATTTTATAATGAATATTATACTCTAGGCCCTTAAGGATGGGCACACACAGTTAGGATTGTGAACACAAATGTAAATAAATCCTCCTTTAGATGGATGATTACCTTTTCTTGAATTTTGCAACATCAAGTCCTATTGATCAATGCCCTGAAATAGAATCAAGTATTCCATTGAATCATTATGTTCATGCAAAATACTACTAAAATCTAAAACATAGTATGGTTTGGTTTGAGTAAGTCTTTCTATCTATTTTCCATTCCTCGGATAATGTGAGGGTTTCATGAAGGCTTAAACACCATTATAGATAAGAAGAAAATCCAAAAAAAAATACTTACACATGAAAATGCTTTACAAAATAGTTTCTAACCTCAAAATATGATATCACGGTCTGAGAGAACTGTGCAACATAACACATAAGCTTATAACATACTTAGAGCTAGTTCAAATATTCAAATTACACATTTGGAGGGAAACTCCCTATTATTTCCTATGGAATCCAAATGGACTAGTACAAGCTATGACCATATCAAGTGGACCATAGACACCCCTAGTCAACTAAGAAAGCAACAATTACTTATTAACAAGATGTTCCTACATCATCAAAGGAAGATTACAAAATGATTGAGAAACCTTATTTTCAATTAAGAGCTTAATTGTCATGCTTCAAAATTTTCTATTTTCATGCTAGTTATTTTGGCCATTCTGGAGCTAATAAAACACCCTCCAAGAGAGTTTAGGAAATACCTTAAGCATCAATAGGTGGTGTTAGGGAATATTGGAAATGTTGAAGGTAATTTAGGATGATTTTGGAAAGGTTTGATCATTAAAGCAATATTTTCTCAACAACAGGTTTTCTACATTCAGAGAACAAAAACTCTAATTTTGACACATCTAACACTCTTAGAAATGTTAGTAAACAATCCAAAAGGCCCCAAAACCTAAACAATGAATATATTTGTTGCCAAGATAGACATCAATTGTAGAATTTAAACGTCAAAAGCTTTAAGTTGAACAGTAAAATCTTGAAAATTACCTATGTAATAACCAAATTTGATTACAAAAAACCATCTCCTAAACCATGACTTGTGAAGTTGTGAAACTAATTCCGTAAGATGCAGAGTGACCCTGATTTCTGATATTTAGTACAATAAATTTAAAATAAATATATTATATTTTTTTGTGGCAAGATTTTCATTTATTGTTATTTATATTCATTTATTATTATTTATATTTTATTATATCTTATGCTTACACATTTATTTTTGTAAATAAAATACTATCACGAACACATATAATGCACATACTCTAAGGAACACGAGCACGTTATAACATGCTCAAGTGACCTAAAATTATGCCCCCAAACCAGTATTTTATAGGCTTGGAATTGTTTGGGTTTCGTAAACCTGCACCTTGGACCTGTAAGAACACAACAACCTGTGTGTTTTTGATAAAATATGCAAAAACTCACCTTCCACCATGCTAAATCCTACAAAAGCATTTTCTATCTTTCTTGAAAAAAATCGTACAATGTCCATAAAACTATCCTTTTTCTAAATATATAATTTTTATATTTTTCTGACTATTATAAGGTTTCCATTTATATTTATTTAAAACTATGTCTTTTATGCCTCTATATTTAGGGATTGTAAACACTTATATTTTTTCATGTATATTTTGATTCACTCATACAAATTGAATAAAAACTATACATTCACAAACTAGGACTAATTCTACACATATTCAAAAAAAATTTAATTTTCAATTTTTTTTAGGTACTTAGGGGGGGCACGGTCGGCTATCCCTTATTTTTCAAATTTAAAAAATATTTGTACTTGAAAAATCATAAAAAAATTAAATACTTGCCGAAAAAATATTTTAAAAAAATCTATCAGAAACTAGATGCTCCTCTCTATCTTTCTGCCAAAGGGTTTTTAAAAATACTAAATAGTGCTCAAAAAATGGGGGGGCGGGAGGGGGGGGGGGGGGGTCACGATCGACTGTCTACTATGTTTTTTTAACAAAAAAGAGGAGCACCTATTGGCATTTTAGATCTTTGACCCACTTACACTTAAGCATTTAAAAAAATAGAAGCTTAGAAACTAGGCTCAAAATGTTACAATTCATTTTCTTATAATATCTTCCAATTTTGAGTTTAATAATTTCAAATAACTCGTAGAAGTTGAATATTTTTATTTTTCAGAAAAAGTGTCCACTTAAGACCCCCTTTTGGCCCCCCATTTCCATGCACTTTCCCTGTATCATTTTTGAAGTGACTTATTTCACATGGAGCACTTTTGGTGCATAATATAGAGTTTTCATGTAATCAATATCATTTTCAATGATAAAAAATATTCTTTTCAATAAAAAAAAAATTGTTTAGATGTTTGATGGGTATATGGTTCTTAGAAACATAAGTAATTTACAACACAAGTTCCTAACAATTTATTGTTTTCTTTGCAGTTTAGAGACTTTTTTTGTTATAGGGAAAAGACAAGAAAAGACGTATGTTAAAGGTTAAATGTATCATAGAAAAATGGTCAAAGTTAAGAGCTTTGATATTATGATAAGTTTAACATAGTCATAAATTTATTCCCATCTTGTTTTTAACTTACTAAGAGAATTCTCCATGCTTCATACCTTCTTAAAACATCCCCAGCCTTCCATACATCCATATTTATTCATTATCAAATTTTGGGTGAGTTTTATGTCACATATGGGTATGCATTTCATTTATCACATTCTAATGAGTCTCACTATATCTCCCACAATAAGAGATGTGAAGCCATTAGTAATACACATGGTCGTTCTCTAAAATCAAACTATGCTACTATGAGGATCTACCACACTACTTTTTCCTAAATTCTGGTGTAGATTAACATCACTAAGGCCCTTCTTGTGGAAATTATTCTATAGGTGGAGGATCACCATTTTTCTAACCTTTGGATTACAATGTATTATATTTTTGATGTCGATGATCTGCTTTCAAAAATGGAAAATTGGCTTCATATCGTGGTATCTCTAAATGTAAGGTTGTTAGCTAAGCTTTGTTGTGGAGGAAATCTCTCCCTCACCACTTTTCTATCAATAGTTCTTCTAAATACCCTCTAGTCCTTCAATACCTTACAAGTTTTTTGAGTAGTTTGATTTAGATGGAAAACCAATCTTTGATCTATTGGCTTCAATATTGTAGCTTATACAAGAATATTCTATATATGGTAAGATTGAAGACCCTGCTGACTATTTCGAATCTTCTGTCATAGAGAATACTAAGGGTTCACCTCCATTGACTTAAAATCATGTAAAACAAGTGGATAATGTCACCTCCTCGGATTTTCCTCTTATTAAATATGAAAATTTCCATTGGAGAGATTTTATGATATCTTTTGGATGTTGAGGGGAGTTTTGGATGAGTTCATAGAGGGACATTTTTACATGTGATTGATGTAACTATTTAAGAACATTGTTCTTTATTGATATTGTGGATTGAGTTTGAGTGGATGTAAAGATGGAGACCTTGAATTTAGAAGAGGGTGGATAAGATGGTTAAGTGGGGGTTGCGGAGATGGATACTTTAGGTCTATCTTGATTTTGGGTTTTTAAGACTTGGGAACAAGATATCGTGGCTATGTGAATAACGTCTATTTGGAAGAAAGGAGATTCACTAGAGTAGAAGAAACCTTCACTTGATTGGGAAATAGGTGGTGGTTTAAGAGTGTCAATATTTTGGGTCTTGTTATCCATAATTTATTCTCAAGGTAAATTCTAAAACTTACACAACTTATTTAAACTTGAACAGGTATAAATGGTGAAAACAAAAAAAATGGATTTTGGAGGCACCCCTTTGCTTTTCTCCAACTTCCCTATTAAAGAAAAATCTGAGTAAGTGAAAAATTGCTAAAAAATTATAAAAATGGGGAAAATGCACATTTTAATGTATTAGGGGTCTAGGGGTTGTGGGTGGAGTGGTTACAGATAGAACTAGGGTTCCTCACCCTCGACTTGGGTCTGAAATGCTAAAGAAATAATGATTTATGGGTAAATCATGTCTGAAAGAGGGTTTAAAACCCGCAAGCAAGGATCACGAGGGAAAATGTGCACATCAACATATGTGTGAACGGCAGTGAAGAGATCTCGGGAGGAGCGAGCATCAACCGAACGTGCATGCAAAGATTTGAAACACGGGCAGAACCTGGTTAAGCCATAAAACTCTCCTCTATCTCATAGATCCAAAGGGGTGTACATATAGGAGGTGCTAAGTAACCCCCAATGCTGCAATCATGACAAACCGAGTAGAGAGGGGGAGTTACATTCCTAGAATAGAAGTGTAACTCCCAATGACGCATATGATGCACTGACGCACTGATGTGTAAGAGAATCTCATAATGACCCCTAAATGACACATGGACCTATGATCTCACCTAAGTGAGATGACTCACCTAATGATGTGGAAAATAACACACACCAACACCCCCCCTTCATCGTAACTTAGGATGAAGTGGCAAGTCAGAAATGAGAAATGGGTCCCAGCACAAAGCTTGATGAGGTACCCATGCACAAGAAAAAGGTCCCACGTAGTGAAGGAAAACCCAGTGGGAAAAACATCCACCACAAGAGAACAAAACACTCTCTAATCTAAGAAAGATGACAAATATGGGTCCTAGCTCTAGACGAGCCTGAAAAGGTACCCATGTACAAAGAGGCAATCTCTCAAAAAGAAGAAGAGAGAAGAAGAGGGAGATGAGAGGAATGCAAAAGATGCCATGGATGGATCTGAACTCTGTAGCTCTAGGAGGTCTCCCAAATGAATGTCGATGACGAGATCCTCTGCCTCTGGACTAAAGAAAAGCCATCTGCACCAAATTGTGTGCTTGCCCTTAGGAAGGACAGAAATGACGTGCTGAAATTTTGCCCACTCCGAAAAGGAAACCGAAGGTAGTAGCACGAAGAACTCTGAGTTTGGTCCACGAAAGTGTGACATAGGTCTAGCAAATGAGCACCAAGGAACCGAAGGTAATGCCACGTGTGTAGAACTATCAGAGTGTGAAGAGTGAACACCTGTAGAAACGATGTCCACATGATGTGAAGGCAACATAACATCCCCCACAACAGAAAATGGATCCACAAGCAAGGGTGGATCAATGAAGATCTCCAGAAAAGTGGAAGTGGTAAGAGTCCCAGAAGGGGCACTCCCAAAAATGGAGATGATGAACTCCTCTGAAACACCCGTAGATGGATGAGGGACCTGTAGTGCATCACAAGTAGACTCTGCGAAAATATGACTAAGATCAAGCAGATACTTGTCCCAATGAGGGGTCTCAACAAACAGAAGAGCGATGTTAGATAGGTATAAGTCATGCAATGAAGGTAGAGGAGGGGAAGGGGCCTCACACAATGGAAGTGGAAAGGATGCGGGTGTGATGACTATAAGAGACTGAGAAGGAGACTTCTCGATATCTGATGAGATGTGGGAAGTGTTAACACTCTCTGGAATAGTGAGAGAAAGAGTAGAAGAGTCCTCTATAGTACTCTCGACATCAAAACTGGATGCACAATCCTCATCATCAGAAGTAGAACCAAGCAATCCTGTATCAGTGGAATTTTCATCACATGAAGAAATAGATAAGACAACTGAATCAGCAGCAGCAACAATGGTAGTAGTATGTGAAGGGTCTCCATAGAGGGATTGAAGAATGCTCCAGACACGGTGGGGTGGATCTGAGTCTGCCACGTAAAACCAGAGACAATGAGAGACATGCATCATCATGTGACAAAATATGTGGTCACAAGTGTCAAGGAAGTCCTCCAGATGACAATGATCAGTGGGTGTAGGAACTGGCCCAAGCAATAAGGGTAAAATACCCTCGTGGGCAAAGTAACGTTCCATGGAAGCATGCCAAGCTAAATAGTTCCCTCTCCCAGTGAGAAGTGGCAGAGGCTGTAAGGCGATCCTATGACACTTAATTTTGGAAAGAGCACTCTCCATGATGCAGAATCAAAAGTGCAAGGTGCACAAAAGCAAGACATCAGACTCGGCCAATAATGCCTCTGCGTGTGAAAACCCAAGAGTACTAGTCAACCCCCCAGAATGCGGCACTTTATAAAGTAGTGTGTTTACAAAACTGACAATTCCATCACGTAAAGTTTGAGAAATCATGTAACTTTGACCAAGGAAGCACTCATTAACAAGCTGCACGTCAAAATTTATGGCATTATTACGATTCCCGCAACTGATGAAAAATGCCAATAAATGTTGCAAACGGATTTAAAAAGTGCTTAAAACGAGTGCAAAGGGTATCGTGTGACTGCTCGTTGGAAACGGCATCAAATTTTAGGTAGGGTTTGTTTTTATTTTGAGGGGGGATTAGCCTCCTGCCAACCTCGGACCTCGCCCTCCATCTTTGACATGTGTAGGAAGGGAATGAAACAAGCAAAATATAGCCTTGAAAATTATTACAATTCCATGTGAATGTTTTTAATCCTTAAAACATTAAAAAATGGTTGTTTTTACCTCCAAACAATTTCTAAAAGGGAGTGGGGCCCATGTGAATGTGTCAAGCCATGGTTATGCAAATCCACGTGGCATATACCAACAAAGGTGTGAAGGAGAGGTTGAAACTGCCGGTGGATCTGTTCATGGATACAATGCTCAGGTCTGCAGCAAGTCAGAACGTCTGCTTTGTAAATCCCCAATCAAGCCACATGTGACTGAAACCACATAGAGAAAGGCAATGTAACTGACACCATGCAGATCCTGGCAAGTTGAACATTGACGCAGGATAATGAATAGTTAGGCAGAGTTTAAACGACTGGACGAGCAGGTAACTGGAGATGTTCACGAGTAGGTGGGAGCAGGCTGAGGTTAAACCGATCAAGCAGAGAAGACCAGGAGGCCCGAACAGATATGTGGGAGTTGTTGGAGCCGTTGGAGTGGTCGTTCCTTTGCTGCCTCCTAACCAGTGAGAAAAACCCAAAAAAAGAGGTGAGTGGAATTTCCAATGCCCCAAAAACCCTTCACGCAGAGGAGAACCATGAGCTTCCAAGGAAGCAAGAAACGGTGCAGGGGATAATGTAGTGCGCAGCGCCAGAGAGATGAACAAAACCACGTTTAGACTATAAATAGCCTGAATCCAAGGTAGCGAGAGCTCCAATGCACAGGTGGATGGAATGCACAAGTTAACAATGAACCACATGTCCATGCCAAAGCAAAAAACGAGCTCACAAATAAAAGTATTCATGAACTCAGCAACGGATAATGTAAACCCGATACAAAACAACACAGCAACCTCTGAAGACCACATGCAAAAGCAGTAAAACCACGAACACCCCAAAAACACCCAAAAAATGAGTTACGAAACCACGAACAACCCGAAAACTGAATAGAGGTATAAGAGCCCGAATCAATGCAAGAAGAGCACGATCGGAATATCCATTACGAAACACGCAACGAGAACTGGATATCATGTCAGAAGCTAGAAAACATGCACAGAAACACCGATGAGTGCACAGATCCACAAGATCTGCTCTGATACCATGAAAGAGGGTTTAAAACCCGCAAGAAAGGATCATGAGGGATGACATGCACATCAACGGACGTGTAAACGACAGCGTGAAGAGATCTCGAGAGGAGCGAGCATCAACCGAATGTGCATGCAAAGATTTGAAACACGAGCAAAAGATGGTTAAGCCATAAAACTATCCTCTATCTCATAGATCCAAAGGGGTGTGCATATAAGAGGTGCTGAGTAACCCCCAGTGTTGTAATCATGACAACTCGAGTAGAGAGGGGGAGTTACATTCCCAGAATAGAAGTGTAACTCCCAATGACCCATATGACGCACTGATGCGTAAGAGAATCTCATAATGACCACTAAATGACACATGGATCTAAGATCTCACCTAAGTGAGATGACTCACCTAATTATGTGGAAAATAACACACACCAACAGTGTTCTAATGGCCTAAGCGTTCTAGGTTCAATTGGGCCACAGGTTCCCTGAAATTCTGATTTACACAATTTGCAAAGGAATTGAAGTGGATTCAAAGTATTCTGGATAACGTGGAAGTTTGAGGCCAGAATGGCACAAGTGCCGTGGAGACAAGGGTTCCCTGTGGAGGTGAAATTGCCGCACAACAAAGGAGACATAATATTGTAGATAAAACGGAATTTGGAGGCCCAAGAGACCTTTTTACCCAAGTTCCTTATGTCCCTCACAAACCTACACTACCTGTATACACCCCGTATATCAAAGTGAAGGGGGGTAAAAATCTAGTGTATTGCGGATTGTGAGAGCTTGCGTGGACCACCCACCCCCTGAACTTCAAATGGGCATAAATTTTGGCCAGAGCTCCGATTTTGACAAAATTGGACTTTTTAGAAAGGTCTTGACATCCTCTATGCCAAATATTAAATGCATAGTGATATTGAACATAAAAATCTCCAGAGATTAAATGTATAGTCCCATGGAAGTAATAATTAAACCTGTGAAACTCAAAATGGTTGTGATCACTCATAAGGTCATAACTTTAGCAAGTTTCAACAAATTTTCACAAAATTGGTCTTGTTGGAATCATGGCTCTGAGCCCAATGCATAGTAATCAAGAAATCTAGAAATTTATGAATTTTTAATGGTGTTTTTAAGGAAAATGATCCCAGTTTTGTTTGGTTGTTGAAGAGTGGTTGTAAAAACATTTAATGAGCATGGGCAATCATTCTTTCACTACTGCAAGTTATGGGACACCTTGAGATTGATTTTTTATATCCAAAATCACCAACCACCCTCATTTATCATGAATTAAAATTAATTGGAAAGGGAATTTAGGGAATTGCATCCTCTCTCTCTCCTCTCAAAATTCTACAATCAGAGTTTTGGGCTCATTGTAAAAGGGGAATAATTTTGAGTAGCAAAAATCTGACATTTTTTCTTTGTCAAGACAATGTTATGTAGGCCCTTGTAGTGGACTCCTTGCATGGTGATCCAGGCCTTTCATTTGTAAAATTTTGAGCTGTACATATCAATGAAGCAATAGATGCAAGTTTGTGGATGTACCTTCCCTTCATATATTTGTTTGCATTATTCTTTCCTCTTCAATCTTATTGTAGGTGCATTGTGTCTATTCTATGCTCTTGCAAGATTCATTACTATTGTGTATGCATAAAAATGGTGTTGTGATTGTTGTTTTTGGATTGTGGAAAATTGTTATCACCCCTTCTAACCTACATTTCATTCCTATTTTTACACATTGGGAATTATTCTCACACCCTTCTTTTGGTGTATCACCTCTGCAGTGTAAATTTATTTTACTTGCATGTTATCTCTCTATCCCTAGTCCCTTAGAAGTGATATATTTTTAGTTATCAATAGTTTACTTTCAGTAGAGTTAGTTTGAACTAGGATTAGGAAGAAGAACCAACTTTCTCTAGTGGTCTATCTCAAGCAGCAAGTACCACACTTGGAGATAGTAACCATGTTACCCAGTCACACTGAGAGATCAAGCACACACACTAGTGAAAATTAGAGGATGTTGTGATTCAATGATAACAGGTCTCAATGGTAGGCTTAATATGATATTTTTACTTTGTGATTTTATGATTAATAGGTGGATCAATACAATATTTGTTTGTCAAGAAGTCATCCTTCTTAACAAGATATTTGATTAAATGGCACAAAGGGATTTATATTCTTCAGTGTGATGACATGATGTTATATGATAAGCAAAAACTACATCATTCTTGTACCATGTAGGTTTCCATCCACAAAGATTAGAGGGTTTAATCAGGTGTAGTAATATCGCTGATGATTAAATAATTTTTTCAGAAATGGAAGTATAGTGTCCTGATGGAGCTTGTTTAGATGGTTATGAAGCTATGGGGATTTCACCTATATTAGATGGTTTATGGGTACGGGCTATAGGAGGTATGTTTCGAGTAGCCATCTTAAGTGTGGTTTTAATTATGGTTTTTAATTCTATAATGGTGATTACAAGTTCTGTTGAAGGATGAGGTCCTGTGACAGAAGGTGATGATGCGACATCCTTAGGTGTATTTATTTTAGGTTTATTTTATTGGAGCTCTGAATTCTTGTGTGGATGACTTGATAATTTTTGTATAGGACTATCAATATTTTTTATATGGAATTGAGGGAGCTTATCCTCAGGGGGAATGCTTATGACTTTCACAATGGTATTTTTTCTTGCAAACCCCAAGAGATAAGAATCAATAATATTTGCAAGAGTAGATATTGTAGTTGACTGGGATGATGTTTGATCTGGGGGATCACCAAAAATAAGATAAAATATTTTTTTTAGTTTACTGGTGTTCTGGATACATGTGTAAATTTTGTAGAGTGTGGGATTTGATTGACGATATTGATAATATGGGTGGTAGGATTTAAAGGTACTGCAACATTAGGCTAGAATATGTTATTGGTTAGAGGATGGTTTGGAAAAGGCTATTTTAATACATTCAAGGCTTGATTAGAGGGTGCACTAGGATTGCCTAGTTGTAGGTCACCATGACAAACAAGGTTTTGAACAACATTTTTGAAGGAACAACAACTATCAACATCATGCTCTTGAACCTAATGGTATTTAGAATAGTATTTTTATCTATACCAAGATGGCTTAGGATGAGATTAATTGATAGGTAAGATGAAAGGGATGTTTATCATACGAGAATCCATGAGCTTATGGAAGATATAACTATAAGACTCCTCGAGAGGCATGTACTTCTAAGAAATCCATGAGCATTCAGGTTTTGATTAGTTTTTAGATGTAGTTTTTAGGAAGACAGAATTTGCAGATTTTTTAGACTTGTCATTGTTAGAAAAAGTCTTAGAAGAGTCAGGTTTAGGATTTTTAGATTGGAGTTTAACTTTACCATCTTCAAGGGCTTGTAGTTCCAATTTTTTGGGTCATATTAAAGGCTTCATCGAATGTTTGGAATGAGTGGATTTGGAGAGTGGAAGATATGTGTTTAGTGTGAGACCAAGGGAAAAAATCAAATAATTTTGTCTGTGGAAAGGATAAAAATAATTGATTAATGATTCATCACCACCTAGCGATGAAGTCACTGATAGATTCTTCTTTGAATTATTTGATAGAATAGAGATTGGTGATGGATATTTTGCATATGAAGTTGATGGAAAATGTTTCTAGGAAAATCTGAGCTAACTGTGTGAACGAGTACAAGGAATATTGCAGAATGTTTTTATAATAGTCAAGGATGATCCCAAATAATGATTTCGAGAATGTCCTTAAAAGAAGGTCTTGATCATGTACTATGAGGTAACAAGACTGTATGAAGGCTCTGAGATATTTTTGCAGATCTTATTTTCTATAGAATTTGGTGAATTTTTGGAAGTTCTCAATGTTGGCGTATGGTTTGAAAGGTAGTATTGGATTGATGGGCTCATTACAAATTTATTCGTAAGAGAACGTGTTTTTGGGTCCCATGGTAGTGTCTTCTAGACTTGCAATTCTATTCATCAAGTCCTGCAACGGGTCATTATGAGGGGTTTAAATATTTGTTGAAGAAGGATTAATATTTCCATATATAAAAGGATTTTATTAATAGTGTTGATATATGAAAGGAGTATTTTGAAAAGGGGGAGAGGTTTTCTAGTACACTGTAAGTTGGCTAGGAACCTACTGGTCTTGATGAAGAGTAGATATATTGGTAAGGTTTGGGGACAAAAGTGTTGAGGAAAGAGTTATGAGGGGATGTGGATTTTGTTGGGTTAGAATGTAACTGTACGATAAAACATCAAACTATAGACGCTACGTTGTGAGAAGGGAAGAGTAATAGTGATAACACTCATATTAATATGTGGTAAAGACGTAAGGATGGATATGACTAGGTTTTTGCATTAGGAATGAGGAAAATTAAGAGCTCGTGAGATGGGATGTGACCGAGGAGCTCCTAGAATGAGGCACACCAAAGGATCTTGTTGATAAAGGGGAAGAAGTGGATGTCGTGTGGCTAACCCACAGGGATGGCATAGTCATGTGTGGTGGTTCACTATGAGATTTTTTTGAAGAGGTGGATGGCATGGGATATTTACTGACTAGCCATGATTTTTTAATGAGATGGTATTTAAGGTCGTAGTTGGTTAAAGGGGGTTGAAAATAGATAGGTTTGGATGTTTGTATACAGCCAGGGGCAGGATAAGGAATGAATTTGTTCAATGACCCGCTGATAGGTGGGATCAATGTGCCAAGAGGAGTTATAAGTAACAGAATTGATGCACGGTTGGGGTTCTGGGTTATGATGGGGAATACAAATAGCTTGTGAAGTGAGGTAACTTATAAGGGTGACAAGATTGGTGTCCCAGAAATTTTTCGAAGGTAGGATATCCACTATTAAAGATTTATGGGATCGGTGCTTCAAGAATGTCTGATGTTCCTTTATATAATGATGGGAGAGTGCAGAGACTCTTTGTTCATATCTATGGATTTCCATGGTGGGTGTCTGACATATATGTAATATTCTAGATTTGGGATTGATGTCAAGTCAGAACCATGAGATAACAGACAAATAATTAGTGAGAGATAGTTGTTTAGTGGATATTACACAATCGGCAAGAAAAAATTTTATTATCTTGAATAGATTTATAGATGTGTGAGAATAAAAATACATTTCTGTAGAAGGTAATAAGAATTTGGATTACCAAGGGAATGGTTTCATGTGTGTTTAGGTGAGATTCATTGAAATTCTAGAAGGTAAGTGAAGCCTAAATATTTTTTTTGGTGTTGGTATGAGGCATTGTATTAGGGCCTACTCCTCACTTCATTATCCCAAAAAGATTAAGGGTGGTGGGTTCTTATCCAATATATTACCTACCCAATATTTATACTAAGCCACAAAATCGATTTGATTATGTCCTTGGTGATGAAATCCAAGTAGGTAGACCTATGAGGGGGGTGTTTAGAATGCAGATTTGATTATAAGTGGTTTGGTAGTGTGTGGAGGAAAGAATGGTGAACGTAATTTTTAACCCCCTAATTAGACAAGATGATCAAGTAAAGACAAAAATGCAAGTTCATTTTAAGTTCTAAGAGAAACATTTTCTTTTCGATTTAAGGAAAACACACCCAATGTAATGCTTGAAATGAGAATGGAAATAATGGGAAAAATAAATACCTCTATTCGTCAGATACTACTTTCCTTTTTTGTTCTTTACACTCTCAAGGAAGTCAATAGAGAACTTGGTCTAAAAAGTTAGTCAACTTACAAGAAGTAAACAATAAATTGGATTCTAATATAGAAATATAGATTTTAATAAAAAAAGGACTACGGTCCCACCAGGCGTGCCATATGTTTTAGTGGATTTTATGATTTAATTTTACTTTATATGAAATAAATCACCATAACTCAGAAGCAACAATGTTTAATGAAAAATATGTAGATAATGACGAAAGATGGTGGATCCAAACACACGCATGAAGATCCTTTTCCATAGAAATGGGAACCTTCACACAGTTAGGGAGCTTGAAAAAAAGAGGACATTAGATAAGTATGAGTCAATTTTTTTTAGCAAAAGCAAAATTCTAGAAACCAAAGGGATTTTTTTGATGGATATCAACTCACTTTTATAAAATTATGCTAGAAACAAGCAATCATAAGATTACAGCTGATAATATAAAGTAATATTGATGATAAACTGTGGCTATACAATGTTTTGATGTTCTGATTCAATCGGCATCCTCAATGATGGGATGAGGTGGATTGAAAATGTTTTCCCATTAAAGTTTGGCCTCCTCACTATGCTCAAGGTGAAGATATAATTGTTCAAGAATGTCGTCTAGATTAGGCGTAAGGAAGATTATGCTTACTCTCAACTCATGGTTAATATCAGATTGTTCCCATGTGAACAGTTGACAGACTATGGGAAGATCGTATATGTTGTTGGGTTCATAATTTTTCTCATGGAATGGTCATATAATAGATAACCAAGATTACAAGAAGAATGATATCAGCCATGGTTTAGAAATATTGGGAAAATGTATTAAAAGTGCTAAAGTTTGTTATTTTGACATTAATTGACATGGATATGGTATATTGATGTCGATCCACATGATCGATGTCGATTGTTGGGTGTGTAATCACAAATGTGAAATGATACTAATTATTAAATAAAATGATAATAGAATAATAGTCCTATCTTATATGTTGATTGTTAAAAAATGAATATAGATGTCTACTAGTTTAGAAGATGGACATAGCTTTGTGAGAATGATGGTTTAAATTATTGGTTGACTAAGATTGGTTGCTTTAAAGGGAGATTAAAGGGAACATCATGTTTTGGTTTCTTGACATCTATAAAACGTTCCCTCTTCAGCACTACAAAGGTTCAAGACTATGACCTATCACATGTAGAAGTTTTGGATATTTAGGAATTAACCTGGTGTTGATTTTTATAAGATAGATGTCATTTTAACTGATCGGACACCAATCCACATTTGCTTTAGGGGATAGACAACTACTTCTTATCTTTTTTGATGAGGATGATTGAATTTTGTTATAACCATCTCCATTTAAAATGACCCTTGGGCTTTAAAATGGTTTTGAGGTTGTTTAGGCTCTTGGGTAATTTGTTAGGGGGATGGGATTGTTTATGTTACTTTTTTTAATTTTATTTTGTTCAAGTTTTGTGGTTATGGATGGTTATAGGTGGAAAAATAGTGAATATAGGTTGGTAAAAAGGGGTGAAGTGGTTATGTGAGTTTATGGGATGGGTGTTCTAGGGTATAGATATGTGTAGGAGTTACGGGTGACCTAATTATGGTGTCTATAACTTATACCAAAGTGTCCAGTGAAATCCCCCACTATGTCATTCTCTTATACCTTTTTCTCTTATTAAACTAACGGGGATGCACAATTTCTTTCTTCTGAATAAATAACCATCTTGTCTCAAATAAGTCACAAGAACCACTACCAATTGTAGAATCCTTATATTCTCTCACAACATCACTAAAATTTGGACCACTTTCATACCACCTCCTTAAATACCTCAAACAAGACTAATTTGTTTTCCATTGTTATCAATAATGTTAAAAAACCTACTCAAGGCAGTAACAACTTGATTCTTCTTACTTGATTTATGGTTTAAGACAAAAGTATATGATTACAAATATGAATTACCACTTTGCATGCCTACAATTTTAGTTTCTTTTATGTGTTTACATACCTCAATGATTCATGGTTAGTAAAGAGTAAAAATTCCTTAGCTACCAAGTAATGTCTCCAATGCCTTAATCCTTGAGCAATATCATAAAATTCCACATCATAAGTAGATTATTTCGTTATTACCCTCATTACAATTTTCACTGAATAATTCCTATAGCTCATCCCTTCTTGAATTAGCACAACTCCAATTCCCACATGTGAGGCATCGCAATCAACCTAAAATACCCTGCTAAAATATGTCCATACCAAAATAGGGGCCCCTAACACTTTCTCCTTAAAAAATTCAAAACTATTTATTGCTTTCTTTGTCCATACAAAATCCTTTCCTTCCATGTACTCCATTATAGGTGTTGCAATGCTACAATTTTTTTGATGAACTTCCTATAAAAAATTTCCGAAGCCATGAAAAATGTGAACCTATGTCACATTATTTGGAATAGGCCATTCCAAATTTTCCTTCACTTTTTCTTCAATCCATCCTCACCCCCCTCCTATGGGACGAAAAATCCCAAACAACTAGTCTTTTATGAATAAATCTACAGTTCTTTAAGTTTCCATAAAAAAAAACTCTTTTTATAATAATTATAAAACCAAAATTTCAAATGTAACAAGTGTTCTTCCACTGTCCTACTAAATATAAAAATATCATCAAAATAGGCAACAAAAAATTTACCATTATATTCTCACAGTACTCTATTCATCAACCTAATGAATGTACTGGGTGCATTAGATAACCCATGACATCACCATCCAATTTATACAACCCATATCTTATTTTGAAAGTTATTTTACATTCATCACCTTCAGAAATTCAGATATGGTAGTAACCCACTCAACATGTAAACCTTACTAAAAATATTGGGCTCCCCGCTAGCACATCGATCATATCATCTAATCTTAGAACTAGGGACTGATACTTAATTGTAATTTTATTTATAGCCCTACTATTTACACATTCTCCAATCTCCATCCTTTTTGGGAGTCAATAGTGTTGGAGTTGTATATGGACTCATAATTTCTCTAATTAATCCATTTATTTATCTGTAACGCTCAAAATTACAAGAGCTGAAAAATGAGGATTCTTTTTTTTTTAAAAAACACATAAATATAATAAAAAATTACACAGCTGCAATCATATAGATTTATTTAATCAATTTCATTAATCAATTTTTTCTCTTTTGATCTATCCAATAACATCCATGTAAGCCATGTGCAGCTGAGAAGGGTGTATCCAGATCTCCACGATCTCCCTTTGTCACTACTTCGAGTGGCAATGCTTACTAGCATTTTGGCTCAACCTTTTAAAGGTTATGGGAACTATGTGAAAGTCCTTGGGTCTACCACAAAGCTAGTTTCCCAACTTCGTATTCTGGTATCCGACCATTGTCTACCTCATGTTCAGTATTTCAACTTCCCATGATCAGGTTATAGATAATTTTTTTTATTTAATTGGAGGACTAGGTGATCAAACAATGCACAACCATCAATGCATTACTTTGGCCAAAGTTATCCGCCGTGCTGGTTATAGCGAAACTCAAGACAACACACTAGTCTTATGAGTTTTAAGTCTTCCGCCACCTCACAACAATCCCTTTCATAGTTATCTAGATCTTTATAGTTTGTTTTTGTTTTATTTCCAATTAAACCTATCTTGCAAGAGTTTATATTGAGATAGTTGCCAAAGGCCAACTAGGATCTTTATAAGATAAGTCTAATGGACCTTTTCATCTATTTACCATCCCATTTTGTCTCTTTTTCCTGATGTTTGATTCTCTAACCTTAAATTGCCTTTTTACAATGATACTCTTCCATTCTCCATACAACAGGATTTACAATCTTATCATATTAATACCAAGTTTATCGAAAGGCCGAATTAAATATATATTAAAACATGTATATTTAATTATTTAATTTAGAAATTAAAGATAATTGATTGTTACAATAATTGCCCAATTATCGGCTTCATACATTGATAACTATCAAATAAATGTATTCAACAATTTGTGAAAAGTAATATTTCACAACTCAAGTATTCATCATTTACTCATATTGAGATATTATTACACACAAAGTAATCATCTCTTTATTAAAATCATATATTACACATGTCGTTAAGGTGAAATATATAATCGGTATAATAATTCTCACATAGTGAGGTTTTAATATTTACAATGGGTCCAAGATCCCAATAATTTAGCCAATAAATCAAGGATATCATCATTTCACCAATTGAAATCCAAGTATCTCATTTAGATCCATGCTACGATAAAACTTCACAAGACATGAGTTTCCACACATCGGAATGTAACGGCTAATGGTCCTGTAAGACTGGAGTAGTGGTTTGATGTCAATTCAAAATGAACTGGCATGAATATTAACTCCATTTTCTAATGCAATTAATTAATAAAATATGAAAGGATATACATATTGTTTTATCAACAAGCACATGGTAATACAGCTAAAAATGTATTACTACATGGTTTCTATAAAGATACAACTATGGATGCACACAAATAGAACAACCAATTTTTATTTCAGCCATCATGTTTCCCTCTAATCACAAAGGTCAATACATCTGTATTCTAGCTTTAATCAATAAGCATTTGACATTTAAAATTTCTACATAACTTCGTAAAAACAATATGATTAAGAAGATTATTTTTTTAGTCAATGAGCAGCTCTACAAATTAGCACAAATATCACCATATTTACATCACTTTAACATGTTCTATCTGGTAAACAAACATCCCAACCAACAATATAGCAGCACCATGGTTACATCATTTAAACATACTCTTTTTAGTAAAAGAACAACTAAGAATTTCTTTCATAAGATATTAGTATTCTAAACCCAATCATGCCTCCAATTACACCTTGGTGCATCTCGGTCAAGCTATCCTAGCTTTCATGCCCTTACCAAGACAAGCAATTTCTTTTTCACAATCTTACAAGAATCCAAGTCATATTGTCAGGCTGGAAGTTACAGGTTAAATGCCATTTTTTTTTAATTATTCACACATAACAGACACCATCATTTATACATGAACCAATTTAGTGGTCCATAATAATAAAATTTTTGGAAAATGCAGCCCCGTGCAAGAGCTATGACACCCACAAATTATCATTCAAAATATCTCAATAAATTAAAAATTAGACCTGCATATAACAACCAAGAAGAAAAATACAAAACCCCAACCAGTTGCATACCCATATTGATTTGGTTACCCAAATCGATTCCTTTATGCAAATAAATTTGAATACCCAAATCGATTTGTTTACAGAAAACACACAACCAAATTTCAGTTTAACAAAATGAAAACCCACAAGCTCAAATTGATTTTAAACACACAAATTCACAAAACATTTTTCTTCTTCCTGTACAGGAAAACCCCAACTCTTTTCCTTTTGGGTATAATTTATTATAATGCAGAGAAGGAATTTTTAACCTTTCTTTTACTTTATTTTTGTTGATCAAAACCCAAAACCCCATCTGTGTATTTTTCTGGGTTAGGTTAAAACCACACAAAGAAAACTAAAAAGAATACAGAACCCATCAATTTCCTTTCCATACTTCATTTCCAAACAATTAAATCAAAAATTGTCCACAATTTCCTTGATTGCCATTAAAAACAGAATGTGTATTTCCTCATTTTTTACAAATAATGCAGGAGAGAAAGGAGAAGATATTCATGCCTGACATAAACCAAGAATCGACAACCTTCTACCCTTCCCACTCCAGCAAGTTGAATCCTTCTTTCCTCCAAAACTCACGTAGGTATTCCAGAAGTGGAGAATGAAAATAGATGAAGGAAGAAAATAATAGAAAAATATAATGAAAGAACTATAGTTAGGCAGCATATTGAAGAATTTTCAAGCTTCCCAATGCTGGTACGTGTTTTAGTGCATGCCACACACTTGTGCCATGTGAAGGTGTTTCACTTTATGAAACCCATAAATTTCAATAAGTAAATAAAACTTTTGGCTTACATACCAAATCCCTCTAATATATACATACATACATACATACATACATACATACATACATGCATGCATACATACTAATTAATATTTCATACATTTTTTTACTTTAGTTGTTACCCAGCTTAATGGTTAAGTTAAAATTAACCTTCATAATACAAGTCCACATATTTCCAACAATATATTACCATAAGAATTAGTTGAAATTCCAAGTTTATATAAAACATTTCAATATGAAAATCATCAAGTCCGTAAATAATAATTCGAATATTCTCATAAAGCTGGTTTGATATAGTATTGTCAAATAAAACAGAGACAATTATCATCGCGGTCATGCAAAATTTGAACAAAACAAAAGACGACCAAACCGATTAAAATAAAGTAACCTGAATACAAATAACTGAAAGATTCACTATCATTTATGAACCGTTTTACCTATGATTAAGGCCTAATCATGTTTTAGGAAGGATCATCAAGGTGGGTACGAGGTTATTTGTTCCGTAGTGTCATGCCCCATAGCAGAAGTTGTGGGTCATGATACGACAAACCAAATGAATTTTACACCCAATGATGATCTTGTCTAATCATGTTTAGACTTAACTGTTTTTAATTTAACTTATAAGAAATTTTGGGATGTTACATTATCATATATATCACTTGCATGTTCAACTCCTCACTTTGTGTCAGGCTCATCATTTAGGCTTCCTGATTAAAAATTTCAATCCTAGGATCAAATAAATATGGTTTTGTATATCCTTCTTTTGAGGTAACCCATTTGGTATGACATCTATATGTATTATTTCAGTACCTCTAATGCCACTACGAGTATACCTAAGGCCTCTAATTCTTTCTTTTTTTACATAAATTCGTAACACTAAAAACCTTCTTTTATCTATGTAATAAATTCCTTTATAGCCAACAAAACCTCAGTATCCTCTTCATCCTTGAATGGTAATAAGACCACCTTTACACCACCCTTCCAAAAATTATAAGTATTCTTCCCTCCATCATAGGTAACCTTTTTGTCACATTTCCGAGGCCTCCCTAGTAATATATGACATGTTTCCATTGGGATAACATCACACCACACCTCATCTTTGTACGTATCTCCAATTGAAAACTTAATTATGAATATTTTATATATGGTTACATCATTCCCTTTCTTGAACCATGATATGTTATAGGGATAGAAGCCTTTCTCACATTTCAAATTTATTTTATCAACCATCACAATTGAGAGCATATTTTCAAACCTACCACCATCAATAATAATTTTACATACTTTCCCTCAAGAGGTGCATCGTGTTCAGAAGATATTTATCTAGAGACAAGAATCACCACTGACACCATCTTGCGATTTTTCCTTCCTTGGTATGATAAGTTTCCTCCTTATCTTGACAATTTCACCCAAGTCTGCTACAACATCCATTTCCTCTTATTCTTTAGCTTCAACCAGGTTTAATCATGGCTATTCCACTTTCCATCTATCTTGTGTTGGGTAATTCAGAAATAAAAAATATCTATGTCCTTTTTAACCACATCGATAACAAGTATACTAACTTTAGGTACTATTCCAACCCCTTCCTTCATCATATCCTCTTCCTCTCTAAAAATCCCTACCTCTTTTGTAGTTACCACCTCCTTTAAGAGATTCTTCCCACCCTTTGCATTAGAGGATTCACCTTTTGCAAAATAAAATCTACATCTCACTCTCATCAGAGATGATGATGGTCCTCTCTTCACTACTCTTTTAAAACTACTCTTATTATTTTCTTCTACTTTTAATGAAAGTTGATAGAAATCATTTAGTGTATGGATCTAGAGTATACTCAATTCATATTGTATGGTATAACACAACCCATTTACATACCTTTTAGCCTTATGTGCTTCAGACCCTCCCTATTCCACCTGGATTAATATCTTGTAAAATTCATTAGTATACTCTTCGATTTTTTGATCCTTCTGTCTTAGGTTTGAAACCTTCTAAATAGTGTTTAGGCATAATCTATAATAAGAAACTTCTCTTTCAACTTCCTCACCATTTTATTCCATTTTTGAATATTTTCCTTGCCTTTTCTTTGTTTTTCATTTTGCAGATGATCCCACCAAATTAATGCATGTCCAACAAACTTAGTTTATGCAAAATTAACCTTATTCTCTTCTTACATGGTATTTCAATAAAAAAAATTGTTGTCCTTGTGTTTCAACTAGTCAACCAAATCCTCTGGTTGTAACCCTCCTCCATAATTAGGAACATTAATCTTGATGATGTCATTATTTCCCTCTAAAGATCGAATAAGTCTCTCCTCAAATGGCATCTCATTCAATGTTTCTTCATCTCTCTCATTTTCTTCTTCATTTCCTTATTCATTCCTTAATGTAGGTAATTCTTTAGTATCATTATCTAGGTCTACATCCCCACTTGCATGTCTTCATCTGAAGTGGGTAACTTCTCCTTTTATCTCAACATCTTATCTCTATAGCTTTTGTATATACCTATTCATCTAGGCATAATATCTTCTCCTACGTCTAGAAATGTATATATAAAATAGAGGTAATAAATCACAAATAGAATTGTAATATATATTACCTATTTCCATTCCCATAAGATCCAAATTTTTATTTGATACCAATTGATGTGGATCTAGTTGCAAGAGGTTGAAATGTCTCCAAAACAAACATACACACAATTTTCTATAACTCAATAAACTTTAAAATAGATTCCTTCTCATTCTTGAATCCTCACTACTGTGTTACAACATTACAATCCTCCTTTTATTTCCATTATCTCTAAGAAAAGCCCTAAAACTCTAAAAGAACATAAAACAAGAAAACCCTAGAAATCAAAACACCTCGGATGACGCCCAAATGTTTCATTCTAAATATTCCTTCATAAATGAAGCCTCACACTAAATTTGGGCTTATTTTATGTAGTGGAGTAAAATATATTAAAACTCTAAATTCTAGACAATCCCAAAAATAGCTTGCGAGCCAATTATAGATGCCTAGATGAAGGAATTGGCCTCAATTTTTTCCCCAAATGGCACCCATGCTTCATGATTATGGTGGTCATAGAATAGTAATGATCAATATCTAATTCCTTGGAAAAATTCAAGAGGATCCCACGGGTGGATCAAAAGTTATGGTCTCTAGAAGTTATGCTCCCGCATTATATTGGCCCACAAACATCCACATAGGTGTATACTGTCAAAAGGAATGTTAATGCCATAAGGTTTAATAATTAGGTTTTGGATTGAGTGTTTAATAATACTAAGGTGCTAAATCATGGAGTATTAACATTAAAATAAACCCTAATTAAGTAAAAAGGGATGAAGGTAACTTAAAGCATGTGTAAAAAGAGTCTTAGACATTGTATAAAGAGGATTCAGTTTAGTTATTTCATAATCATCACTTAATGTCTGTGACATGCATACATTCAAATATAAAAGGTGGAATTCAATTATAGAGAATACAACTAAAATTTTTCCATTTTAAACATATGTATGAAGATATTTCCATATAGCAATGAGAGTTCACGAATATTTTGAGGAACTTTCGTGTGCACCATGTAAAGTGAGGACGATAATGTTCAAGATGTTATATAACAATTACTATTAATGTTCAATATTTCTTCCAAGTATCATAATATGACATGGTTCCCTTGGAATGGAATATTTCAATTAGAATCATGTTTAAGAACATTTTCTCCTAATGCTAAAGAAAACTTACTCATCCCACAGTACATTAACCATTGTGCTACTACAAGGGAAACTTTCATTGTGAGATTCATTTCCTAAAAGAATGGGTTTTTTTGTAGATACATAATAAATTACAAGATGCATTGAGGAGATATATCATGTATTTAAAAAACAAAATCCCATTTTATAATCAATAAATCATAATTTATCATATACAAAATTCAAAAATAAATTTATGTATTTTAGTGTTATAACATTCAAAATAAAATGTTTATTGTTGGTCCTTCTTTCCAACATTGAATTTATTTACAGCATGGACATTTTTTTTCTCATTTCGAGTATTCATTCTTTATAACTTTAATCCCATTTTGGATCAACTTATTTCATAGTTCATAAAAAATTATTTGTTGAACATCATCATAAATAAGGTGTATGCTTTTTATTTCCAAATTTTGAAAGGAAGATTGTCTAAGGGCGATCAACCTTAAACCATTTCATCTCTTCCTCTTTTATCTCATGGTGGCTCAGTTTTGACCTTCTATGATAGACATATGGATCACAAAATATTTTACGAAAAAATCTTCTTCACAAAGAATATTTTTTACTGAAAATATCCATGTAAGAATGTCTCGTGATACTAAAATATTTGAATGGCTCTACATACTCACATTGTATAAATATAACTGTAAAAAAAAAAAAAATCTATTTTTCTTATTAAACCAATATTTTCTTTTATAACATTGTATTAAAAAGTAGTGATGTATCATTTATATTAAAAAAATTGTTATCTTTCCTGTCTAGCTTTATTCTTATATAGTACATCACATGACATAGAAATCTTACTAGTATTTTTCTTCATTTTAAAATGTATAAAAGAAGATGGTTATTATTGATCGTGGAATGATTATGTTGTGGGCTCCATAATATGTGAGAGAGATTTTACAAACGAAGTTTCGAATCAGACCTGTGATCTATCATGAGGAATACAATCAAAATTGTTAAAATAAAAATAATATATAAACACATTATTCCATTAATGAGTTACGTACAACTCTCTAAATAATTAACTAATTTATATATTTATAAATGAGCTCGATTCGTAACAGTTTAACTATTTTAGGTATTAAGGTGTAATCCGTATTATATTATACGGGAAAAAAAAAATTCTCATTAATTGTTAGATATGTGTCAACAAAGTTAAATTTTGGATCCCTTTGCGGCGAAGTTTGTACTTCACTTATTAAAGGGGGAGTGTGGGGGAGATTTCCCCCCACTCTTATCGCCGCACCAAAGCAAAAATTAAGGAGTCAATCACTTGTTTTTAGAAAAACAAATTCTACCGAATTCTATTTTTAGAAAGGAAAATCTTAATGGTATTTTTCCACTATATTTTTAGGTGGAGGAATCCTAACTGTACTTCGCCAATTAGGTGTATATATTTTTGCGGAGATCTACAGTTTCTCATAACAAGTTCACATGCAATTTGTTCATCTTGAGTTAATAAAACTTGATATCTTGCACCGTAGATGTTTCCCTAAGTTCTCTGCTGGGTTTACTAATGTGGCATTCGTCTCTTGTATGTTTGGTATATTGTATATTTTATTTTACTCTATCTCTATAAGTTGATGTTTTGTTATTCTACTTTCTACGTATTTATTTCTGCATAATATGTGGTTTCCTAACATTAATATGTCATATCAATGTTTTTACACATCCATACCATATCTCCTACGAATTTGATGAACTCAACATATTTTAATAAAGAATCAGTTCATAAAATAATTATATCTTTCTTCTCCATGTTCTATTAATTGTATTTTTCTTTAGTGATCACTTAAATTCTATTTCATTTCTAGTATTTAGAAAGTGCGTCCATAAACTCATTTTAATGTGAACTTAGGGATTTAGGGACGTGAATGAAATATTTAGGTTGCTGTGTGTACGTTATAAGATCTGCACCATACGTTGAGGATATACACAAACAACAAATAATGTTTAACAAAAAAATAGTTACTTGTTCTCGCATTTGATTCGAGTACTTCAAAATTCTTGATGAAATGAAAGAAAGATGAATAACTACCGTACAAACATGTAAAATAAGATATACATGATAACTGGGAGGAGAGGACGAGCAAAACCAATGTAGGGTATCCTAAATATAAACGAGATCATGCTATGGCAAATCCTGCCGAAGCTAATGTTTTGTGGTATATGGGGGCGAACATTACATTTGTAAAAAAATGTAAGAGTTTAATGAGTAATAAACGCCATATGAGTTTCGTAAAATATAGTTATATGTGCTTAGGTAGTTATGTTTGTAAAACAATTATTTATTCTTTGTTTCAAGTTAAGTTGAGTTAAATCTGGTACTGGTAGGTCATTAGGGAAGAGTATATGAACAATGGGTTAGCGGGCACCCAAGGGTCAACCTATCAGCTACATCATGATAGGCATGCAAATTCGATGCTTGTCAAAGCGAGGGCATGGTTGTAAACAAGTCTAAGAATCACATGTTATAGAAGGGCATAACTTTTTCCTTGGACCTTGATTGGAATGGGTGTCCACAGTGATGCAATTTTTTATTTTAGATAAGATCACAATCCAAACACAAGCCTTTGCAATTCCTAAAGACATGGGACAATTATGTATGTAAGATATGTGTTAGCTCACATCACCGTGGTTCCTATCCTTGAATTTGATGCAACAATAATCTCAAATATATAAGGTAAAATATTTTGTTCAGCTTCTCAAAAAGACTATGATAAATAAAAGAACAAAGCCTTTTGTGAATTAGTGAGTCTGAATGAAGAAAATGGAGATATGCATCTCAAATCAAGAAAGGGAAAGGAAAATGGTAAATTTATGTTCTGGATGAATTTGGTCTATATAATAAAAAGTTGTCTTACAAGTCTTACTATTTCCTTTTATTGCTTTGGTTGTTAATTATTGAAAATTCTAAAGTAAAAATCTTACTTCCATTTTCAACACTAAACATGGCTTGTTTAAATCGTATGCAATTCGTTTAATGCATCAACAATATCCAAAATTTGAATGACAAGCAATTTTTCTAATTACTTGAACTACCTATTATAGTAACCAGTCCATCAAACTTTGATATTTTGCAGATTACAACTTTGTTTCATGTATCCTACTGATTGAAAGTATTCTACTTTGAAAAAAAAGTTAAATTTATTTACAAATATATGCAAAACGAAGTTATATCTTGAAATAAACCAGCATGGATTGTTCTAGATCTGCACAACCTTGTAATAAACCAAAAATACTGAGAAACAAAATTCGTTTATAGAAAGCTTGAAAGCGACAAAGTTATTAATAATCATGACTTATGGGAAGCCTGAAAAAGCCAAATTCATTTACCATGAGGGAAAAACTAGAAAATATGTTCTAATGGAAATTAAAATAAAAAACAATGGCACATGAAAGGGTTTGACATATTACTATAAGTTAATAGTTGAACACTTAAAACCGTAAGCACCAAATATTTATTTAATGTACTGATTGGCATCAACATACCCCATAAAATGTAACAAATGTATTCACAAAATGGTTTGTCCAAACAACCAAATTAAAATGTCATAAAATAATTATAAGCATCCGTGACAGAATCCAAAATACTAAAATGAGAAGTGAATCTATAACTTAACAACTACAAAAACTCAACATAAATCTGCAACTTGACTGCAAGTGATTTTGAAATATAAATTTGCTGTCATGGCACGGAATGGTTCAAAAAATACACATCACCCAAATCATATAGCAATTACAATAGTTTCTGAGAATGAAATACTTTGATACACCAATAAAAGGATTAGGGTTTATTTATTGCGAAGTTAATTTCGTAACGACCTTGGTACCCTCGGAGACTGCGTGCTTTCCCATTGCTGTCTGACACCTCCCATGAAGATAAAGTGTCCCTCTTTGTCTCTTGTCAAGATTATATCAGAGCTCAAGCACTGTTACAGGGAAAAGAAAAAACCCTTGCCGGATGCCCATTTGCTGACTGAAATTCAAGAGTAGCAGAGCATGCTGAAGACTACGAGCTCATAGTGAAGAAGTTTCAGGGGCAGATTCAGACTAGAGATCCAGATCTTGAAAAACTACGCCAAGAGCTGAAAGAAGCCGTTGAGAAGAAAAATGAACTTGAAAAGAAACCAAGGCACAAAAGCTTCATGGTATTGATAAGATTGACATAAGCAAATACATATTTGAATAAGAAATGTTCAAATTTAGGAGCTCATTCATGGCCAAAATATGATGGAAGGAAAACAACAGCAAAATTAAGTTGGAGTTTAGAGCTGGAGACACACATCAAGTAGCTCGATGAGGAAAGATTACATATCATAAGGCCTTGAGATACTTCTATAAATTCAATCATACATAATTAAAATAAACTAAATTAATTTAGACAAGAAAATAAATGTGAAAAAACAAAATCAAAATAATTAGGAAGTCAATCTTATAATAAAATATTCTTGATTCATAATGCACAATTTGATTTGTTTAGAACCATCATAGTACTCAAAGTTTCAAAAATACGGTTCTTAAAATGGTAGATGCACAAATTGAATCAGCACTTGGAGTTGTGTGTTTGTGAACTTGTGAGTGGATGCTGACATTTAAAATCACATACAAGCAAAGGTACTATGTCGATGAATTTTCTTGCTGGACAACCCTTTATAAAAAAATTGTCAATATGAAATTAAATTTCTAATTTTCCTTATAAAAAAACTAGCGAATTGGAAACTAAAACGGCATTAAAATTTAAATTTTAGAAAACTTTTACATTCCTTGCATGTTGTAGTGTTGCATTTCCTTATGAAAAATATAATTAAATAGTTGGTGGTCTGCAATTTTTTAATAGGTAATGTAGACACCTATAATTACGCCCAAGCAATTTAAATACTTAAATTGCGCTAATTATCCCCTTTCTCGCAAATCAACGACATATCGTCAAAAGCACTCATTTTCCCTCATATCATCATTAATTAATTACACTAAGCTAATTAATTAAGTTTCCTATCCAACAAATACCCTAATTAACGACCTTCCGTTAATAAATCACCCCTTCTACCTAGACTAATTAATTATTATTAATTAATTAGCTTTCCCTTCCATTTAACCTATAAATCATTATTTAATTGATTTAATCCCCTTATAATAGCCTAAATCGCACTAATATTCTTCTAATTGGCTTCTATAAGCTTACACCTACCTATTAATTAATCACCTTTGATTAATTAAAATAGCCCCAACTCCCATGACTTGCTAAACATGTATTAAACCCTTCTAAAGTAAGGTTACCTTTAATAAAGCAACCTTATCCATTCCTAACCATGTTTTACCTTTATCCCACATTCATGAGAATGTGTTGAATCATTTATCCTTTGGGCTATATAAAGGGCCCTCCACCTACCTTTTTACTTACACCTAAACTTTCTAAGAGAGCAAATGCAAAGCATATAGCAAAGAGATTAAGAGCTTGCACCTTGCCCTTTTGAGAGTTCATCATCTTGAAGAGTTAAGCCTCTTTCTTAAAGTGCTTGGGTCATATGGGAGGTATCTGTACGTACCCAAAATTGTAAGGTACTGTACTGTCAGAACAACGTGACATGTGCCCCAATGATGATACAGGTCTCCTCGCAAGGTGTTCGGGATCCAGAAAAGCTCTCCGAGTGTGCGTTAACATCCCGCATGCCCCGCTTAGCCCCCACGTGCTTTATTTTTCCCTTTTCCCCTCTTTTCTTGGCCTTTTTCTCTTCAGTGACAAAACCGCCGCCCTGCCTGGGTGGCGGTCTCGTGACCGCCGCCCTAAACAGGGCGACGGTCCTGTAATCGCCACCCTGCTCAAGGCAGCGGTCCTTTACGCGTTTTCTAGAAAGCTCTTTTAACACAACTCATGTAAATTCAATGTTTTACCAACTTTCTTTCACCGCCATAGGCTTGCATTTATGATTCTGGTTCCCTGGAATAGTGTTTTGCCATTGTTTATAGTTTAAGAGTTCAAATTGTTTTTACCTTGGGTAAATGCAAATGCTATAAATAGTTGGCTTGTGCTCAAGCAAATGGCCCCTCAAAATTTGCCTCTGATTTCTCTTTGCAATAGATTTAGTTTTCCTTTTGCTTAGAATGCTTAGTTTCTTTCATTGCATGATTAGTTAGCATTGTTTTACTGTTAGTAAGCCACATATCCATCTTGTGCAAGCACTGATGTTATTTCATCCAATCCATTGGAGTAGAATAGCTTAGGAAGCCATGAAAGTTGCAGGTTTTGCTCCTCAAACAGGATAGTTTCAGGTTCTGGATGCTTTATGTTGCATGACTCGCAATAGATCCCGCTAGGAATTGCATAAGCCAAGCTCTGTACTCTTGCGCTATCCCTCTCCTACTCGCATTGTATTCAGTCAGTATTATGAGCTTCCTTTATCCCAATATCTACTTCTGTTGATGCTAGCATTACATGCTTTTCTGGATCCACGTGAACACAAAGGAACGAGGAGATCACACTGAGGGGACAAGATCACACACACCATCAGATTCGCCACTGTTCTGTAGAATCCAGGTTCTAGCTTTCAAAGTTCTAGTTAGAATCATATTAAATAGAGTAGTTAATTGCTTTATTTCAGTTAATTCTACTCTTAATATTGCCAGGGAATCCATGGGGATTGATAGTTTCTGAGAAACTATGATTCACTCCTCACTTCTGAGGTAGGATCAAGAGCCTTGCAAATAGATTAGATAAGCTATTTCATTGTTTAGAATAGATCTACAAATTGCACAGACAAATGACTACACCCAGTTATTTTGTTTGTTTTAAGTTATTATATTAGTTGTCAATTCTAGATATTTTAAATAGTTGCTTTCTTAAAGTTCATAAAGTTCGTCAGAAAACACAAAAATAGAGAAATCATAGATGCTATAGATATATTTCACATAGTTAAATTTCATTTTACTGTAGTTCGTTTTACATTGTTGCCTTTATATGACAATCACGGGACCTAGAGAGCCCAGGGAATACATATTTGAGACAATCGTGCCTCAGCCCAATCTCATCACAGAGATAACTGATATAGACCAAAATCTTAGGATCCAAGTCTTCCGAACAACGGTAAGCTTGCAACAAATCAATTCCCAGTTGAGCGGGTTAAACATAGAAGATGACCAAGCACACACGTTTTGGTCAAATCAACCAAACTACAGATTACCCTATGCAACATTCACATGACTGTGGAAGGGATTGAAAGAGAACAAACCTTTGGTTGTGATCCTTTGGTCCCACAGCTAGACGTAGGAGATATTCTCACAGACATAGATACCAGCCTAAGAGTCCAGGTTGCACGAACGCCTGTAAGATATTCTGAGAAGATCGCACAGTTATTGATCCTAAATATAGAAGCTGAGAAAGCATACGATTACTGGATGTTAGGGATTAGGACTTGATTTCACGCATGACCATAACAGGTCCACAACAACTAGGAGAATTAGACATAGACACTGGCCTACGCACACTAGTATTCCGGTCTACCCCACTTCCACCTATCATCATCGAACAATTATCTTTGCTAGACACAACAGCTAACAAAGCTAGGGAATTCTGGACTAGGCCAGAGAATCGTCCATAGAATTGACTATATTTACCATCCACCATATGACCCTGTCCGGAGAAATACACGAAACTATCCCGGGTCATTTTCCACGTATTCCACAACCTATAGATCGAATCACACCAGAGCTCGATATTGATTGGAGCCTTCGAGCAGTCATCCTTGCTGACCGATCTATCACACCAGTTCAAGTTAGGAGGGCCTTCTTTGCCTTAGACTCACAAATCCCACTAGTGTGTATTGAAGACATTAGATTGCCTAACTAGTTTGTCTGCATCCCATACATATTCCATACCCACCGGCTGTCTCGGCACGACCTCGGGAGGTCAGGTGCGAGGAAGAGTCACTTGTAGATTCCCATGCTCACATGTTACTTTTCCGTCGTACAAAATTGGTGAACCCAACGTGAACTTCCTACTTTCTAGTTCGGAGTCATATTATTACGAGTTCTTCCAAATTAGTGTAATTTTCATCTTTTCCACCTCATTGGCTTTCGCAATCATTTTCGCTCTCTCCCATTATTCTGCGGGTATTCATATACCCCCCGAATATGTCGGGATTCGATGCATATGGCAGACCCCTCTTGGGTCTTGAGGCATACTACGTCCAGCAAAATAAGCAATCATCACCCTCACTCTCAGTATGGGGTGACAACTACTCAACTAACCAGTTGTCAACACAAACTCTGAGAATCAGATATAACTCATCATTTCAAACTGAGGAGTTAGATCAGCTCGCTCAAACGTAACAAACAGAGCCTTCAGGCTCGAATAACATGACGTTCACTGGAGAATCTGGTTCATCCCCTCAGATGCTACTTAGACCACAAATTAGTAGACAATCAGACTCATACCGAGGTTTAGACGATGAATATTTGGTATGTTATTCCAGGAACGACCAACGTTCTCGAAGTATGTATCCACCTGTAGGAGGTTTACAAAAACAACCCAAGGTCTCTTTTCAAGAAAATACCTCTATGCCACTGCATATAGGAAATACCCTCAGAGAAACTTGGCAAGATAGTGATCAGTTCATAGCGAGGTATCATAGACCTATACAACACCATGATATACAACAAACGCCACTATGGAAAAACACTGTGACTTCACCAAATGAAGTCATTTCAACTCTAATAGAAAAATTTAGAGGGTTAGAACTTGCCCAAGCAAGTCAAAATTCACAATTCATGCAAGCTAGAAGTTCCAATCCTCCACACCATCCTAGCCAAGTAGATCTCCTCACAGGAGTAGGCACGTTAGGCATGACTCCTCAGTATTCACAACAAATGCCAACTAGACCCACCATCTCTAGCATTGTTCCTCCCAGTCTAGTACAGAACAATCCACTCCTGGACAATACCCCGTCATACTTAAACATATACTCCAAGTCACCACAAGGGGATATCTTCTCCTCTCCCGGCATGTTTTCTCAAACACAGGGGCTTCCTTATGCCCCTGCCAACACATACGCTGCACCATATCAACAACCCATTCCACCACCGCTCCCTCAACAGGCACCATCAATGGTCGAAACATATGCGATAGGGACTTACTCAGAATATTTGAAAGAGCCCTTGAATTTCACCATACGAAGCATCATGCTTCCAAGACCTCTCCCCGATTTTCCCAAATACAAAGGTGAGGGAGATCCAAACGCACATATCAAAGCTTACGCTACGGCCATTCGAGAACTACTCCCATGGGATGGGGCTGTTGCTAAAATATTCCCAAAAACCTTGGAAGGCATCGCTCTCGATTGGTATTATAGAACACCTGAGGCTTCCATACATTCGTTCAAACAACTCGTGTCAGAGTTCATCAAGGCCTTCGACATGAACAAATTATTAAGAACAGGAATCAGGGAGTTCTTACACATCAAACAAGAACACAACGAATCTGTCACCCATTTCATCCAAAGGTGGCGTACAGTTCTTTATTCTTCAGCAAGTGCTCCAAACATGGATCAAATGGAACTATGTGATTTATTCCATCATTCTCTTAGCAGATAAGTGAAGGAAGAAGTCTAGAAGTTCCCATTAAGAACTTACGATGAAGTACTTGAGAGCGCTCTTCGAATAGATCAAGCAGCAATTGATAGTGGTCGCAAAACATATGGAGCAAACGAGAGGTTAATCGCCCCCAACCAGAACAACACAACTTATCCTACTACCACGAACGTCAATCAAGGACCTAAAATCCTTAACAAAAATCGGGGTGTAACAACAGATGGAGTAACTGACCAGCCTAAAAAGGTAAATGTTTTCAATACTCCATCACAAATAAACAACCAACGAAATAACAACTTTACCCTGACAATCAATGCAGTGGATTTTAATCATCCACAACAACAACAACAAAAACAACAACAATGGCAAAATCCCATACAAGGTCCAAGCCAAAATTCAACTAGGTACCAAAACCAGAATTCAAACCAAAGACAACAAACGCAAAATTTTAATAGACAACTGTTTGATCAAAATTTTGGGCCACAATACACATCAAACCAACAAACTAGGAATTACAATCCTAATTTGTATTGTGGTTTCCACAAAATTTGGGGCCATGACACTAGAACGTGTTGTGACTACAATAAATTTGTGCAACACTTGCCAGATGAACAAAGACAACTTTTCATGGATATGTTCTTGGCAGATCCTACGTCACCGACATCAAATACTTTTTCAGGGGCAGTTTCCCCTCAAAAGGCACCCCTGAAGATCTTTAATGATCCACTCCCAAATCACGATAACAACAGGCTAAATCTAACTGGGACGAACAAGGGTGTAATGACAGGAAACAATGATCACGAAGCCTCAACCTCGCTAAATCCATTAGTTGCGCCACAACTAGGAAGTCAGCCACGACCTAAGGTAGTCGGTTTGGTGGAGTTAGACGCTAAACTACCCATCGAAGCTATAACAAGGACACGAGAGTATTCCTCTCAGCCAAGTCCAAGCCACCTGCCAGAGGCAGATGACGTCCAACAAATCATAGTAAAACCTGTGGGAGCCTATGATTTGATTAACGACCTAACAAAAACCTTCTCGCACATTTCATTTTTAGACTTACTAAAGAATTCTCTGGCCCACAGGGCTTCTCTTCTAGAAGCATTAGGTTTAGTTCATTTAATTAACATCACTCCACCTCCTGAAACACAGGTAAATCATGTGGACTTTGATGTTCATCCTCCAGGGCAGGCAGATAGGGACGTCGAATTCATATTTGAGATAAACAAAAAGCCGACAGATGCTGAGATTGCAAGCTGAGATGATCCAGCCTTACATTTACAAGTATGGGTTTATAAAAACTATGTAAAGCGTGTAATGGTTGATGACGGGGCGGTAGTTAACATAGTTCCCTTCTCTTTCCTTCAAAAGCTAGGGTATGGAGAAACCAATTGTTCCATAACTCGAAACACACTAAGGGGCTATGATAGCCTTAAAACCACCTCGGTTGGAACTATAATATTACCGGTCACCTTAGGACCCAAAACCATCTTGACTGAGTTTTATATTATAGATCGGGAAACTAACTATAATATGATCCTCGGCCGACCATGGATACACCGCATGAAGGCAATCCCTTCTACATTATTTCAAGAAGTAAGGTTTTTACATTTAGGAAAGATATTCATGGCCAAAGGTGATCCAAAACCATTTGATGTACACCTAGTTGACTTAAAGAAAAGACCAGGCATACAAGTTCGGAGTTTGAACTCCCAACAAACCAACTTAATAAACCTACTGACGCAAAAACAAAAGAAAAGTTGGTACCTACGACAGATCTTGAAACTATGAGCCTAGCCAAAGCAACCCCAACCCCCAAAGATGAGGCTAACACTGTAGAAACAATATCATTAGGAACTACTACAAAAATTGTTGAATTGCTAGAAAATGATCTACCAATAATCTTACCATTCGATTCAGTAGGCATAGGATTTTCCCTAGGCATTGGCTCTCTTCCAGCAGAAGATCTCTGTATGGTGGAAGTAGAATATGAAAACACAACAGATATCCCAGCATCCATATTCCCAGTCAAATATTGGACACTCCATTTTGATGGAGCTAGATGCCGTTACGGAGCAGGGGCAGGTATAATCTTTACTTCCCTTGAAGGAAAAGTCTTACCTTTCGCCTTCAAACTAAATTTCGAATGTACAAACAACAGCGCTGAGTACGAAGCCCTCCTCCTTGGCCTCATTCTAGCCAAGAGAATCGGTGTTAATAACATCAGGGTGTTAGGAGACTCACAATTGGTATCAAACCAAGTCTCTGAGGTATATGAAACCAAAGCCGAGCACTTACAACTTTAAAAAACAGCTGTATTAGATTTAAGCAAGGAGTTTGACTTCATATCAATTGAAGCAATCCCGCGAGAACACAATCTTCTTTCCAATTCTATAGCAACCTCGGCATCACGCTTTACTCCAACTAGTGAGTTAAAAGATACCCGTTTCATGGTATCCCTTCATGATGAACCATTGATAAAAACAATGACGAATTCTCTTTTAAACGCAAATGAATCTAGTATCCTAGACCATGTTGATAGTGATATGGCCACTTTGGATTACTTAAACGCCTATGCGACACTACATCTCTCCTATCATATGATAGATTTGTCCTTAATCCCACATTCGTCTTCCTACTTCGGAAATCCCATGATGGATCTTCCCTCGGAAATGGAACCTAGCATATACACAGTAGAAAATGGGGATGATTTGGATTTACCTCCAGCACCACCTGAGTTTGAAGAAGGTAACGCCTCTCTAATCGAAGAAACGATTGATATTAACATTGGAACGGAAGATGAACCAAGGATATTGAAACTATGATCCTCGTTAACCCCAGAGGAAATAGAAATACACACTCAAATTCTCAGAGAACATCAGAAGGCTTTCGCGTTTAATTATAAGGAAATGACAGGAGTTGCACCCCACATTGCGGTGCACAACCTCATCACTAAACCTGATGCAAAGCCAGTTAAACAAAAATCGAGACCCATGAAGCCCAAGGTAGCTCTCATGGTAAAAGAGGAGGTAATAAAACTCCTCCAAGTAGGATTCATCAAGCCAGTCGATTACTCCCAATGGGTATCTAATATCATTCCCGTTCTCAAGAAGAATGGGAAGATACGCATCTGCATAGATTTCCGAGACATCAACAAAGCGTGCCCTAAAGACGACTTCCCGTTGCCATCCATTGATGTCATTGTTGATGCAACAGCTGGGTTTGAACTTTTGTCTCTCATGGATGGATTCTCGGGATACAATCAAATTAAAATATCTAAACAAGATCAAGCTAAAACCACGTTTATAACTCCTTGGGGAACCTATTGCTATGTTGTTATGCCATTTGGTCTCAAGAACGCTGGTGCTACGTACCAGCGAGCTATGACATATATATTCCACGATCTAATTCATAAAATCGTGGAATCCTACGTAGATGACTTGTTGGCTAAGGCCAAGAAGCGCTGTGACCATCCGGAAGTACTATGCGTTATTCTTTCACGTCTGATTGAGTACGGAGTCACGTTAAATCCAGAAAAATGCGTCTTTGGTGTAATAGGAGGGAAGCTCCTAAGTTACATCATATCGTCACGAGGGATAGATGTTGACCCAACAAAAATTCGGGTTGTCCTCGAACTGGTTCCACCTTCGGATGAATCTGGAATCAAATCATTTCTTGGAAAACTTGGCGCAATCCGGAGATTCATCCCAGACTTAAGTTTTGCCATTCATCCAATCAACAATTTACTCAAGAAAGACTATAGCATTGATTGGACTAAAGATTGCAATGAAGCTTTCAACACAGTTAAGCATTTCTTGTTATCACCACCTACGCTAATGCCACCTAAGCTAGATCGCCCGTTAATTTTATATTCACGAGCTACCAATGTCTCGCTAGCCTGCATGTTGGCTCAAGAAGATGATGACAAGAGAGAATGTGTGATTTATTTCATTAGCCGAACACTGCTAGACTATGAAACACGTTATACACAGGCAGAACGAGAATGCCTCGCCGTAGTCTTTGCAACCAAACGCCTAAGACATTATATGCTAAATCAAGAAACAAGGGTCACAGTAAAAACGGACCATTTACGAACTTTTCTCACACAAGGGTCCTTATCTAAGAAAGCTAGACGTTTTATAACCCTAATGGGAGAATTCGAATTAACATTTGTAAATCAAAAATCAGTTAAGGGACAAATCATCGCAGATTGGTTAGCTGATAACCCATTAGATGGAGGCGATCTAGTAGATCTAGATTTTCCAGATGAGTACGTATACTACATAGAAACCCGACCTTCTATCTCTGAGTGTCCCTGGTACACTGATATCATTAATTATATCATGGACCGTACGTATCCAGAAGGGGCTACACCGCAACACAGAAGGCGGCTACGCATTATCATAGCAAAATACATCATTATAGAGCAAGTGCTCTATTGGAAAGCGTTCGATGGAATGCTTCTAATATGTGTCGACACAGAAGAATCCAAGAAGATTCTCCACAAATCTCACAGCGGAATGTGTGGAGGCCACTTCGGTGGCCATGCCACCGCTTGTAAAATACATCGAATGGGCTATTTCTGGCCTACTCTAGAACACGACGCAGTAGAGTTCGTATGCAGGTGTCATAAGTGCCAAGAATTCTACCATGAGATCCACATGTCGGCACAAGCTCTGCAACCAATCGCTACTCCATGGCCCTTTTCTACATGGGGCCTAGATATAATAGGGAAATTCTCTCCCTCATCCACAGACGGCCATAATTTTATAATCACGGCCACTGAATATTTTACCAAATGGGTAGAGGTTATGCCTCTTACTACTGTACCTAGTTCTGTAATCGCCAAGTTCATTTTGAACCAAATCATTTGCAGGTATGGTATCCCGCAAATCATTATCTCCGATAATGGAACTTCTTTTAAGTATGAAGAGGTTCACGAACTATGCAATAAATTTAAAATAAGCCATCATACGGCTTCCTTGTATTACCCTCAAGCCAACGGACAGGCTGAAGTGACGAATAAAACACTAAAAGCCATTCTCCTTAAAACGGTGAAAGAAAACAAACGAGATTGGCACTTGAAGTTATATCCGGCCTTATGGGCCCACCAAACCTCAATAAGAACACCAATGGGACCAACTCCTTTCTCACTAGTATTCGGGGTAGAAGCAGTTCTCCCGCTTGAGGTTGAAATACCCAGTCTCTGCATTTCATTACAAGGGATTCTGGATGAAGACACTTATAGAGAAGTGTGTCTTTCCCAAATAGAAAGCCTAGATGAAGCTAGGTTAGATGTTGAACAGCGACATAGAGCCTATGTTGACCGGATGTGCCGGAAATATAACAAGAAAGTCTATGAACGTGACATATATGAAGGTGATCTAGTTCTAAGGCTAGACAGCCGGATCGACAAGAAGACCGGTGAAGGAAGAAAATTCCGGCCTAAATGGTTGGGCCCATACCGATTCATGAAGGACTATGGAAACAGTGCATACCTCTTATGTACGCTAGAAGGTGACGAATTTGGCGAAACGGTCAATTCCCTACACCTCAAGCGATTCTACGCGTACAGCTAGCACTACTTATATATATACCTACATTGCATCTTCATATAGATTAGGATCATGTTGTCCGCTTGTTTCATACACAAATTGTGAACAAGGAATCTATTCTCAAAGCAATTCATTACAAACTCATGATGTTGTTGGCATAAACTCTTTAAATCATACCTCTCCATTTTTCATGATATCATCAAAATTATCTCGAAATCATTTTATCAAATAAAGCTAGACATGACAAAGTCTTAACGGTAACCATACCAAGATCTGCAAGGTTTATTCTCACTTTTGGTTTCTTCTTAGGGTAGGTGTCTTGCCTATGGTCTGTTCTAGAAGCTTCATGGTGTCACATCTATCCCATATATATATATATATATATATATCTTTGGAAATAAACACATACTGACATTTTACTCAAATAAACAAGTTAAATGTTGATTAAATAAAAAATTTTAATTTTACAAATTTCCTTGGCCCCACCAACCTTTGGTGATGAGCTTGCATCTCTTACTAGTGACGTAGGGTTGGGAAAGGATGGAAATGTCCTTACTCACCTATGCTTTTCCCATGGTGATAAACCCACACTTCTTACTAGTAGCATGGGGGCAAAGTGTAGGGGGTCCTTTTGACAAATAAATGCAAAAAGTCATACAGCAAACAATTCAAAATTGTGAAGCTTTGAGTAAAAAAAAAATGAATCAGATGTTCAAAAATCCAAAGAGAGTTAAAATCCTAAAAACCCAAATTTTGTCTACTATGTGGCCATCTACGGGTCTAAGTCTGGATAAACCGCAAGGCAAGTTACGTCCAAAACTATGAAGTCACTCGAGTAGAATAGGACTTGTAGCTGTCCTAATTTGGCTCCACCAAAGCTTTGTCTGTCTTCTCATCACTATCATTTTAACTACATTTCATAACTTGCGCCCTTCTTGACTCTTGGTGATAACCCCTTGCATCTTACTAGTTGCGTGGAGTTAGCGGTAGGGGCAGGTTTATTCTATTCATCATACCGGTTTTATATTCATCACTTTTGCCAAAACAAACATGAAGTATCCAAAATTGCTTACAGAAACTAAGATTCAAAATCACATCATATCTACATTACCATATATCAACATCATGAAACACAAAAAAGGAAAGTAAAACACTTGCATCATTTGTTCACTGTTGCATATATTCTAAAAAGCATATAAACATACATCATAGTATACATGCGGAAACTAGAAATAGAAAGAAAGCCATGAGTGCCAAGATTTTAATCTAGAAGTGATATACATATATATATATTATCAACGTTTATATACAATGCCATCATGCACTAAGCATGGTCAAAATGTTCAAAGAGCCTGGGATATACAAAAGAATATATAATACAAAAAAACCTACGAGAGCCAAGCGGCTTCTCATTCCCTACGAGACCCCTCTGAAGGTGCACGCCCACGCCTAGGACTCTGGCTATGCCAGAGCTCTGAGTGCACGGAGGGCTTAGGGTCCCGAGGGGCAGCCACAGTCTTACCACGAGAGTGGCTCCTCATCAAATGCTTAGTCGTTCTGTACCTCGCTAACTCCGTGCATGAAGAGGTCGATACCATCCTGGCCACATGCTAGACTGGGGCGAAGACGTTAGTATGCCTACCGGATGTTAAAGGCTCCGCAACATCCATGGACAACTCTACACGGGTTTTCTCCATGGGGATCATCAAGGTGTCAGTACATACCCTACGCAAATCAAATATCTGCCACTCATCAGCGGTCTCTACAAACAAGGGAGAAAACGAATTAGAAACCAAACAAGAAATTCAAAATACAAGATAGCAACTAAGGAGAGCCTAACAAACAAACGAACATTAAACGGGACAGAGGGTAACTTACTTGGATCACTAGGCCTCCAGGATGGGTCTATGGGATTAACACCTACCACAGATGCCACTGCCAATTAAGGGGCTGTTCCTGTGGCTAGATTGCAACGTATCTCCCCGCAATAGATTCATCCTCTCCACCACGGCCCTAGGAGAGCGGCTCCTCTAAAACCAGAGTAACTCTCTCTGTGCTTTGCTCGGCCCTCTCTGCTTGCATAATATCCTGAGTGTCATGCCACTCAGGATCGCTATCCTCCTCGGTCTCCTCCCTCTCGTCTCTCCCCCCTGTAAACTCCTCAGACTCAGAGTATATCTCAATGGGGTCATCACTGCTATGGGCAGGTCCTGCGACAATCTGAAGCAAGGGTGCTTGAGGCGCATCAACTCTCCCTCTAGCACGTACTATCCTCCTGGCTGCAATAGGAACGCCAGAAGTAACCACTGTCCAACCCCAACCTCTAGGCCCCCCTCTTGCCTCTCAGACTGATCTATATACTGACACCACTAGGGGAAGCATACCCATATATGGTAAGCCAAATTGCTGAGGAAATCGCCCAAAGGGGTGTATCTCCACTCGCGCCACTTTATCGATGAGCTTCCTTATGGTGGAGCAGGAAATCAAAGTAAGAGCCTCCTCACCCCATATGCCTGCCATAGTATGGTATGGTGTGGCCTCCATATCAGCAGTGGTCAGGGAAGCACCTAGCTGATGAGGTGCTCCAAGCACCGACATGTATGTCCCATCTAGCGGCCCTCATAGCTCTGGGATCTGCCACCTCCACACCCCTGTCATAAGGGATGAAATGCTCATAGACCCAACTCATAACTAGGATCAGGTCACTCAAAGACTGCCCTTATAAATAGACCACCCTGGTATAGGTCGTGGTAGGTGGTCCCAAGAATGTTTACTCCCCAGGCATATATCCAATCATGCCCCTCTATCTGTGAAATAATGGGGGACCAACAGTTATAACAGTGTGCCGCCTCCCTTGTCCCCGATTAGTCTCAAGGAAAGGATCCCCATAATGGTCTGGTGAAGTAAGGGGATGGGAAAAGAAGGAATGGATTGAACTCTAACCCCCTTCTTCGATCTCGTGGAGATGACTGCATCTCCCATATATGTAGCCCACTTGTGCAATCTGTGCTCGTGAGCCTGCTGTCTCTAGAGTGAGTTGCCTCTCGATGATCGGGACCCCCCAGAATATGATAAAAATCCTCCAATGTAATATTCCACTCACTGTGGACCCCTGACAATCGGAAAGTGTTCCGATCTGCATCCTATTATGAGAACAAGTCACAAAGAATGTGACTGGATGGTGCAACGTGGGGCATGCGCGATATGCGCAATATGCCAGCCCTCTGAAGTGTATCCTCCTCATCCTGTGAGAGGGCATCTAGTACCCTTGGGAACCAATCACACTCCCCTCTCTCTGCTCCACTGGATATATTCCTCTCTCACCTACATACACCCAAAAAGACATAAAACAGAGAAAGTTAGCATCCGAGTAAAACTGGAGAAATCACGAAAACACATATAAATGCTAGAAAAGAAAAAAAAATATCAAACAGATGATGCTTTTACATTCTGTGCAAAACCACCGCCCTGAGTAGAGAGGTGGTTTTGTAACCGCCACCTTAAGGGTGGCGGTTGTGTAACCACTGCCATGAACAGGGCGGCAGTCGTGTAACCGCTGCCGTGGGCAGGGTGGAAGTCATGGTCTGAGAACCCATGTGGGTTTTTAAAGCTAAAAAAGCCTAAAAAGAGCAAAAAAATGACCATTTTACCTAAAAACAAAGCCTACCTAGTAGGCGCCCCCCCCTAGGTGGACCTTTTAACACTAACATTTTTAAAAATTACCCCCCCATGATGAAGTATTTAGCATTTAAAATTTAAGGGGGTAAAAGGGATAAATCAAAAGAAAACTAACCTGTGATCTCGTGGGTCAATGTTCTGCATGCAGAGGCATGATCACTATCTCATCATGAACATTTTGACTCTACTCAGGTAAGAAACCGTCACTGTGGGTCCCAGAGCTCAAAATCAATCAAATCGACTCGTACAAATGAATAGGAAAATGGGCCCACTTTCATATATATAGTGCATCCGGATTCGTTTTAAATGACTTTTTCATAGGTTTGGAGTGCTGATGGAGGTAATTTCTTATCCCCACACAAATGGTACACTTCTCATTCCCTATGTTATTTTAGCGTTTATTTTCCAAACTATTGTGTCTATCTACACTTGAGCTCTCTTTTCGTTTTACAGGTAGACGGGAATCTTGGATGGCATCATTTTAACACACAGATGTATCAGGTATGATTTCTAAATTCCCTATTTCGGGACCACCATACTCAGACCCACTGTTTTACACCTCTTCATGGCTTAAAATGCTTCTCTGAGGGGGGCAATATGTATGTTCCAAAAATTGTAAGGTAATGTACTATCAGAACAATGTAACAAGTGCCCCAATGATGATACAGGTCTCCTTGCAAGGTGTTTGGGATCCAAAAAATCTCTCCAAGTGTGCGTTAACATCCCGCATGCCTTGCTTAGCCCCCACGTGCTTTGTTTTTTCCCTTTTCCCCTCTTTTTTTAGCCTTTTTCTCTTCAGTGATGAAACCGTCGCCCTGCCTGGGTGGCAGTCTCGTGACCGCCGCCCTGAATAGGGCGGCGGTCCTGTAACCACCACCTTGCTTATGGTGGTGGTCCTTTATGCGTTTTTCAAAAATATCTTTTTACACAACTCATGTAAATTCAACATTTTACTAGCTTTCTTTCACCGCCATAAGCTTGCATTTATGATTCTGGTTCCTTGGAATAGTATTTTACCATTGTTTATAGTTTAAGAGTTCTATTTAGATTTTACCTTTGGTAAATACAAATGCTATAAATAGATGGCTTGTGCTCAAGAAAATGGCCCCTCAAAATTTTCCTCTGATTTCTCATTTGCAATAGATTTAGTTTTCCTTTTCTTAGAATGCTTAGTTTCTTTCATTGCATGCTTAGTTAGCATTGTTTTACTGTTAGTAAGCCACATATCCATCTTGTGTAAGCACTGTTATTATTTCATCCAATCCATTGGAGTAGAATAGCTTAGGAAGCCATTAAAGTTGCAGGTTTTGCTCCTCAAACAAGATAGTTTCAGGTTCTGATGCTTTATGTTGCATGACTCGCAATAGATCCCACTAGGAATTACATAAGCCAAGCTCTGTACTCTTGCGTTATCCCTCTCCTACTCGCATTGTATTCAGTCTGTATTCTGAGCTGCCTTTATCCCAATATCTACTTCTGTTGATGCTAGCATTACATGCTTTTCTGGATCCACGTGAACACGAAGGAACGAGGAGATCACACTGAGGGGACAAGATCACATACACCCCATCGGATTCACCACTGTTCTGCAGAATCCAGGTTCTAGCTTTCAAAGTTCTAGTTAGAATCATATCAAATAGAGTATTTAATTGCTTTATTTCAGTTAATTCTACTCTCGATATTGCCAGGGAAGCTGTGGGGATTGATAGTTTCTGAGAAACTATGATTCACTCCTCACTTCTGAGGTAGGATCAAGAGTCTTGCAAATAGATTAGATAAGCTATTTTATTGTTTAGAATAGATCTACAAATTACACAGACAAATAACTACACTCGGTTATTTTGTTTGTTTTAAGTTATTAGTATTAGCTGTCAATTCTAGATATTTTAAATAGCTGCTTTCTTAAATTCATAACAGTTCGTCAGAAAACACAAAAATAGAGAAATCATAGATGTTATAGATATACTTCACATAGTTAAATTTCATTTTGCTGTAGTTCGTTTTACATTGTTGCTTTTGTATGACAATCACGGGACCTAGAGAGCCCAGGGAATATGTATTCGAGCCAATCGTGCCTCAGCCCAATCTCATCACAGTGATAACTGATATAGACCAAAATCTTAGGATCCAAGTCTTCCGAACAACGGTAAGCTTGCAACAAATCAATTCCCAGTTGAGCGGGTTAAACATAGAAGACGACCAAGCACACACATTTTGGTCAAATCAACCAAACTACAGATTACCCTAGGCAACATTCATATGACTGTAGAAGGGATTGAAAGAGAACAAACCTTTGGTTGTGATCCTTTGGTCCCACAGCCAGACGCAGGAGACACTGTCTCACAGATATAGATACCAGTCTAAGAATCTAGGTTGCACGAACGCCTGTAAGATATTCTGAGAAAATCACACAGTTATTGATCCTAAATATAGAAGTCTGAGAAAGCATACGATTACTGGATATTAGGGATTAGGACTTGATTTCACGCATGACCATAACAGGGTCCACAACAACTAAAGAATCTACGGTTGTGACCCACAAATCCTGCAGCCCAACGAATCCATAGGAGAATTAGACATAGACACTGGCCTACGCACACTAGTATTCCAGTCTACCCCACTTCCACCTATCATCATCGAACAATTATCCTTGCTAGACACAGCAGCTAACAGAGCTAGGGAATTCTGGACTAGGCCAGAGAATCGTCCATAGAATTGGACTATATTTACCATCCACCCATATGACCCTGTCCGAGAGAAATACACGAAACTATCCCGGGTCATTTTCCACGTATTCCACAACCTATAGATCGAATCACGCCAGAGCTTGATATTGATTGGAGCCTTCGAGTAGTCATCCTTGCTGATCGATCTATCACACCAGTTCAAGTTAGGAGGGCCTTCTTTGCCTTAGACTCGCAAATTCCACTAGTGCGTATTGAAGACATTAGATTACCTAACTAGTTTGTCTGCATCCCATACATATTCCATACCCACCAGCTACCTCGGCACAACCTCAGGAGGGTCAGGTGTGAGTAAGAGTCACTTGTAGATTCCCATGCTCGCATGTCACTTTTCCGTCGTACAGTGTCAAAAGGGTCTTGTAGCCCAACTTTGATTAGCCCCCATTCCTAAGTTCTTGGAACATTAAGGACAACTATTTTGATAGCCATGGAGCTTACTTAGGTCCATTCATTTATTTGTTGTTAGAGAATAGAGAAGTTTAGATATTTAGCATTGTTAGTTTCGAAGTTTGTATTTATGAATGCTAGCATCTAACCCTTGTTTAATTCTTATCATGATGGTGTTTATACTTTGTTTTAGCTAAATTGTAGAACTATTTTAGGTGGTAGTTCTTGCTTCATTTGATTTAGCATTAAGCAAAGTATACATGCACACAGGTAAAACTGTGTGGCAAATTAGAATAGACACCTAAAAATTGTTGAGAAGTCTAATTGTCGATAAATAAGGATATATTTTGGTGGAAAAAAACAATATATAATAAGAACATGTTAATGGCATTTAAGCAAATAAAATGATACGAATCAATTTAGCAAGGTATTTTCTTTTATCAAGAAACTCAACGGATTTTTTGTGAGTATCTTTTAGATAAGTCGCAATAATATTTTATTAAAAAGGCCACAGCGAACGGAAGTGATCAAGGACATAATTATTGATTGAGATTACACATTCCTAGATTGGTAAGACACCACATTGGCTGCATGGTCAAAAGGTTTGGGCCAAACTCGGGCGTTTAACACATTTCCGTCCCACCTTGTTCAAACATGGCCTTCTTTTTTCAGGGTGGAGACGGAAAAATCATGGTCATGAAAATGGCGGCATTTCTCGAATCGCGTTTATTATAGCTTTTCAAATTAATGCCATACCTACTTGTTTTAAAAACAAACAGAGATGATCGTGCCATGTAGACAACGTTGCACATAATACACCAGACAACTGGCTAGTGTCAGTTCAGATCTAAGCCGAGTTTGGTTGAGAACGATAATCAAACCCATGATGAATTCATGTTCGAAGCCGGGTTCAATGCAACAGAATAAACACATCTTTACCGAGCATCGTCCCTACAGCTCCGCACTTGCGTTTCACCTGTACAAATCCCTCAACATTTTAAGCACATCAAAGATGAAACCCTTCTGAAAACAAAACAAATACAAAAAAGCCCCTCTTTTGTACCACATCCAGTATTTTTTTCTTGGTCTCCCCCAGTGGTGCCCATTACAAATGGTACACCTATTCTACATTAAATTTTTGTGTAATCTACACATTTTATGGCAGAAACCCAGTCTAGGTCACTGGTATATACATTTTAATTGAATATATAAAAGCCACATTTATGACCTCTTTTTCTACTATGTTAACTAGTTGCGAGTTAATAATTGTCTGAAACTCAGAGAGATTACCCTTCATACAACAAAAGAATGATACCTTAGATTAGCCCGCGTGTCTTAGAACTAAAGCAGAGCTATTCCCTTACCAGAAGCAGATGACACTAAATAGCATGCTTGAAGCAAATTTGTAGAATTAAAATCCAATGTCAGTCACCATTCACATCACAAGGAACTGTGCAATCTAACTACAACTACATCAAGATACTTATGAAGTACAAAATCAAATATAACATCTTTTTCTGATGCACTATGTACATCAAATTCTACTTCTCCTATGTGGACCGTTTGATGTCTAATATTAGGAACTGGTGAGAGACAAAGGAACAAGCTGAAGACCTACAGAGAGGGCTACTTCTCCAACTTCTCTGCCCATGTTTCCAGCACAGCCATTAACCTGCCCGAAAAATCATACCAATAGAAGTATTTATGAACCAATAACCATATCGGGATTTCAATTTAGAAACCCTGCAAACATAGTGTAGAAAAATTAAACTCAATTACTCCCCTCCTGAAATCACAACAATCGTCCCAAAAACACCCTTTGTTTAGATGACACTAATGTAAACCACTAGCATAAGGAGAAATGGGGTGGAAAAATTGAGGTTTACTTAATAGTCGTGGCACTGTACATTATATGAGAAACTGCAGGGTGAAAACACTTGTAGGATTCATTTAAATATTTTTTCTATTAAAGAAATTTTGATACTATATATTGACAAACAAAACATAGTTGATGTGGAAAAAATTAGATGTCTCATCTCAAACTTTTTAGAAAGAAAAACATGAAAATTTCAAAATTCAACTCATAATTGACACTGAAAAACAAAAATATTATGAGCCTTATGAATGCTTTCCTGAGATTATCAATGTCAAACGAAGAATGGTTTTTGGGATCCTCATCTTATGGACTGTGGAAGCATAAAGTCTATGATTATCAATGTTATTTGCTTCTAAGCTCAATACATAAATCTGTAACAACTAGGGCAAAAAAATATTATATATTAGGGTGTATGACTTATCATGCATGCATGTGGCTTTTGTCAAATTGAAAAGTCTACACAAAAGACATTTGACATGATCAGTTCATACATCTTAGGCTTTGACCCATAGCAGTTGTACAATCTGTACTACCCTGAAATTTAGGGTTCTCCAAAGAAGTAAACTTAAGATTGTTCAGGGTTTTGCAGAACTGGATTATGAATAAACAATTTGCATCATTATTCTTATTAGCATAAATTTCTAGTTTTTTCCTTGAAAAATAACATTCCATATTGTTATAATACAAGAGAGCGGAGATAACATACAGTAATCAATATTTTCTAAAGCAAAATGCTTGAGCATCTAAAGAGGAAATAGCCTTTGTTGAGTAGCAAAATATAGCAAGTGTTCAACACAAGTATATAGTTTCAATCAAGCCAGCACCTTGAAACTCCTCTCTACAAATACCTGACCACCAGTCTTCTCGGAATAACAGCAAAATTGTTGTTAAGCTTGTCTTCCTGTGACAACCCCAACCTTTACAAAGTAAAAAAATTAAACCAGCAAAATGAAACTCATTTCTCTACAAATGCCTGACCATTGGTCTTCTCGTCATAGCAGTAAAAGTAGTTAACTAGTTTTTAGCAACACCAAGACCATCTTCCCGTGACAACCCCGAGCCTTTGCGGACAATGAAATAACTATACACAATTTAAAATGATGGAGAATATTTTTATATCAAAACTAAATAAAAACCGTAAACCCTATTAGCTTTCAAACACAGTATACAGTAGTAAAACCCCCAATAATACCATAAACCTTAAATGCTAGCAACTGAAAAATTACAGTAAACAAAAATGAAACTCAAATTACACTGCTAAGACACGTTTTTGCAATGAAAATTTAAAAAGTCATTAAGCACATTATCATTTGGCATTTATTTGCATTTTATGGAAGCATTCAGATCAAGGATTACTCCGCAAATTTTTGTCAAGGACGCCATTCTTTGGGATTTATGAGTTTGCTCTCAACTGTCATATACTGAAAAATCTATCTTTTGGAACTTGAACTGTGCATCCATTTCATGGGTTTGGGCATGCTTATTGATTTGGAGTTTGTCACGCTCTGATTTTGTGCTTTGCTAGAGAACTGGTGCCTTTATTTTTTTGGCACCATGGCCGCCATACATCTTTCTCAGAGATTGTCATTTCTTTTGCATGATCTCTGTGATAATATATTTGGTTTGCTCTATCAATCTATGGCTTTAATGGATCTCGATCTTGCCAACCTACTCGTTTCATTCAGCATAAGCTCGGCCTTACTATTAAATCTGAAAATTCCTCTTTTTTGTGCAAGTCATGGCTATCTTGGTCAACTTGAGGGTTTTCTTTGTGCCGCCATTATTATTGCTGGAGATAAATTTCTCGTATTTACGATTTTTATCGTTTTCCTCTGTCGCCATTATTTCATCTTGAAGCTCTGGTTTTGTGAGCGGCCATCATTTCTTCTTAGGATTTGCAGAAAAAAACCATACAAAAAAAATCATACTTGGCCTCGAGCCACACAAAACCATCCGAATCTGCAAGATGCACAATAAATGTATTTAAGTGTGAACAGTAAACACATTCAATGATCAGGAGTGCATCCCCTTTTTCCCTCAACAGTAACAAATAAAGGGGATGACCAATAGAATCCTGCCAAAAACAAAAAATCAAAGGATGGAACTTTAGCTCTAGCCACTTAAATACAAATGACAAAATTTGATTGGACAAAATGCAAATAACTAATTGCAATGGTGAAAACAATATCCTAGCCTTCGGAAGGATAATAATGTCCGGTGCATTTCTTTCTTTCAAATATAAAACCACAAACGAGGAGTTGAACTAAATTGAAAATATGATAGGAAGAGATTGATACTATGGAAATAAAAGCAGAGCCAATAATCAAATTCTCCCTCGACATTTAAGGGCCAAATTATAATTGAATATCCTCTAAATGTTAATAAGTCTTCTTTTCAACATATGTAAATGTTAAACATGGTTTTGATTATGCAGCCACCACTTATCTCTCATATTAGCATTGGAAAATTTATAAAGCACTCAAACAAACACTGCCGAGTGACATCCTCCATTAGAGTGGTGATGGAAGCAAACGAGGAGTTAGGAAATTAAAAATATGATAAGAAGAGATATAAAAGTGTCAACAATTACAATTCTCGCTTGACACTCAACGCAGAATTCTAATTTAGTATCACTATAATTTCCACCAGTTATTTCTCATATTAGCATGCAAGATGTATAAACCGCTCAAGTGACATCCTCCCTGGGTATTGTGAGAAGAACAGTTGAATGTGATCTCCACACTTGCATCTTCACCATCACCAACACAAATTTCTAGAAGAACAACTCTTGATGAATTATAAAGTCTTTGACAATTGTTTTGGTGCAAGAGTCTAAATAAAGATTCATATCAGATGTGAACACACCATGTCGATTCGACATGTCTACTTAACAATTTGTTATAAAATACAATGGGTGTGACATGGGGCATGTATCATACAAGTCAAACATTGTGGAAGGGATGCATATACAAAAGTTATTTTTTTGATGGGATTAATGCATGTGTTAACATTGTTTTGTTTTATATTACATGCTAGAATGGAGATGCTTGAAGTTTGTTGAAATTGAAAAAATAATGAATGAATAGAATGCCCCGCCTACTCTTATGGAAGAATCTCATTTCTTTTTTATATTTTCACATTTTACATATATTTTTATATAGGCATTTACAATAATATGTAACAAAAATATGTTTATTTATGGAAACATGAAAATGTTGCAAATCGAAGGGGAAGGCAAGGAAAATAAACCTATTCATCCCACTATTAGTCAACCATTATATTAGTAAGATGGCAACTTCCATTGTTGCATCAATCATATTGAAAAAGATTATGGTAAATTAGAGTTTATATGTTGATGTGGAATAAACCTATCATCTAATACAAAACTATTTATTTTAAATAAATATTCTAAAATTTTAGAAATTAATCCAAATATATATTAAAGACGCATTTCCAACTTAAAATAACAAGCATATATTTAAACAAAGATATAAAAAACAAACAAATATATTTATCGTACAACCAATAAAGATAAATGAATATTAATATTGATATTAAGAATCAAAACTTTGGAGCTTTCAACTTATCTTGAAATAATTTTTTCTTATAAATTGTATCTCATTTTGAAATGAAATAAATATTAAAAGGAAAGTTGAACCAACATTTAGGATTAGGTAACTATCTTTACAATTCCAATATATATGAAAAAATGAAGAGCAACCAAACAACTTGTTGCTGAAATAATTTGTTGTATTGCAAATTATCGAGTTTTCTTCAACGGTATGTGGATACACACCTCCTTCTTTTGTATGGGGAGGATCCCATTATTGAATGTAAATTGCTTTAATATGTGGGGTAGCCAATAGGCCACGGATCACACAATAACACTCCACTGAACCCGTTGAAAATTCTTGTACATAATACAAGGGGGGAATTTGCAGTAAAGGGAGGTAAGGGGGATTTTTGGGAAATAAGGAGAGAGAGGATTACTATTATGAGTAGGCACTAGGAGATTTCATATACAATAACCAAAGTAATTTCACATCCAATTAGAAGAACAAAATAATGCAACCCATGAGAAGACATGTAAAAAATAATAAACACATAATTCCATTGATTGATTTAGGAAAGGTGTAGACATCTTTCTTTGTTTTATAGTATTATCATGCATACAAAGTTGGAAAGAGAGACTAAAGGAGCATAAGAAAATAACAAGAATAATATGATTAAGCTAAAATGTAATTTTTATGCCTAACCTGAATGCTATAGTAGCAATAAATATATGAAAGTTAAGTACAAAAATTAACCCAAGAAAACTAAGCAATGAAATGTAAAACCCTAAGTGCTAAGATATGGTAAGAAGCCTTAGTTGATTCACATATATTTGGAAGATGCATAGAGTTGGAAAACTAGAAAATACAAAGCACTGAATGTCGCACTGAAGCTCAAAAAATTGTAGATCTAGAAGAATAAGCTAGACTGGGGCACCTCGAGAAGGACAGAGGCACCCATGACAGCCCTAGGCATGTTTCAAGGCATCTGGGTCTGCGGAATAGCTCAGGAAACCTCCTCTAAATGGTCACTAGTTGTTCACTTTTGTTCACCTTTGATCACTCTGAGGTCGCACAAAGATCACTGAGGTTGCTGGAAACCTGCAATAAAATATGAACCTTCAAAACAATCAAATAGACATCAAATTCTTAAAAAGAAAGATGCAGAATGAGGGTTCAGACTGTCCTCAAATGTCACAGTGGCGAACTTATGACTAAGCACTACACTACATCTAAGACCCAATGTAGCTCTATGTGTGTGTACATAATTGCACCCTAGGTAGCTCTTATGTGTGTCACACTTGATAGTGAGTAAGCTAGATGTAAAGAAATGTAGTAGATGTGTTCATGTAATAGAATGAACTTCCCTCATATAAAATGTATGTAGAATAACTAGCCCTTTTGTCCCTTTGATGGTGCTATATGGATGCAATGAAGCTCTTATATGCTTGACGGATGCAACCTTAGGTGGTGATGCCTAATGCTTAGTGCTTGTTCCTTTATTATGATCACATAACTTTATATTTATATGATTCATTTGCTTGAATTTCATAATTAACCCCAAAAAGGTAGACTACCAGAAATATAAGATGCTCAAATGGCTAGAAATGACCCAAAAGGTGTGCATAAGTATAAACATGTCAGGGGCGTTGATGATAGATGGGGGCACTTGGCGCTGGTGTCCAGGGATGGGCATTATTATAAAGGGTGAGAAATTTTGAGGAGTGCAAATAGAGACTGAGATGTAAGGCATGTAAGACCAGAAGTAGCAATAGAAAGAAAGCAACGATGCCTAAAGACATGGGTTAATTAGTACTTTTCTTACTTATGAATCATATGAATAGTAGTATGCAATCACGACTAGATAATTACCCAAAATGCATGATTTAGTGTCTATATTTTCCCCCACTTTATGTTGGTGAGTGGAAAGCTCAGTAACATAAAGTAGATAGAGATGTGTACCTGATAACCATGTAGATCGATGACGAAAGCATGTCGGGGGACTAAACAAAGTGTGGAATGATAAAATTTTGAAGCATGGATGTTAAGTAAGAGTAAGTGCAAAAAGTGATGAGATGATGAACCTAGGGTGGAAACACATGTGTAGATGTCGTGAATGTGCCTATTTTTGATGTTGATGTCATTGTATGTGATTGTTGAGTGATGTTGACTACTTTTTCCCATACAGACAAACCTACAAAAGGGAAGATGATCAAGTAGTCAAATATGCATATATATGATCAAAATACGTAAGAAAGTGTGCAAGCAACGTATGTAAAAATGTTGAAAATGTGAAAAAGAAAAATGTGCACCTGATCTGTGATGAGGAAAAGAGTGTAGAAAGGATCATGAAGATGTTGTAGATAAATGAGTTTTTCAGGCGATCTCATGTGAATGATATGGAATAATTGTAGGGAGAAACGTTTGGTGTTATACTCCAACCTTTATCCGATTCCCACGATGTAGAACACCACTGTAGATGGTGTGTATAAAATAAAGTGATAAGGACTTTATGGCCTATAAAATCCACTGTGTGGAGTTCTGTAGACTGTGTTGAATTACCAATCGTTGTGTAACTACACCCTAGTTTTAGGAATCTAGGAAACACATTATTGTGCTAAGGACCCAAGTCTGATTTTGATCCATGTCTGAAACTGAAAACTATGTTGTACTGACACCATGTTTTGTTGTGTACAACACTGTATGGGGTGACTGATTCACCCAAATTATGCCCCATCATTTGGGGTGCATGCGATGTCACTAAAGCAGTATGCATCCCAAAGGAGGACCGGTTTCTATGTTGAAACTCTACCATGCAGGGGGAAGGGAATGTGCTTGGTAGAAACCGAGGCACACGTAAACAAAATGGCTAGGAAACAGGTGTAGAGTGTAAATGCATGATCATGTAAGTGATTTATTGAATGATTGAGTGTGATGAGGTCCGTTTGAGATGTAGACCCTTAGTAATCGAATATGGACCATGGGAACTAGAGTGCATCATAGGTAATGACCGCAGCATGTAGAAGTAGATGTCAAGAAGATATGTCGTGAATTTGTAGAGTAGATGTTGTGTAGAAGGAGATGAAGATGTGAGATGTTATGTGTGATGTAATGTAATGTGTATAGGATGCCCTCAATAGTCATGTGTGAACCAAAGCATAAGACTGCATCATCGGGTAATGACAATAAGTTTGTGATATCAAGATGTGTGCATTATGTGTAAAACTCGAGATGGGATGTGATGAGGAAATAATTTGGCTGCTGATGTAAGGGGGGATAATAATTATTGTGCCCCCCATGTGTATGATAGTGAGGGTGTTATCCGATGAAAGTAAAAGCATGAAGATCCCTCCACCTGATTCTAGTGGAGTTGATTGTGTGTGATCATGCTATAAAAATTTTGGTATATGAGATAGATGATGTGTAGGCTGAATGGATCCTATGTGCATACGACTGATGATTATACTGCATGGAGGTGATGGATGCCTATGTGCAATAAAATGTAGAGGTGATAGGATACCTACGTTAGGAAGAGCGTGGATCGGTGATGAGCATCTATGTTAAGCAACATGAGGTTGTGAAATATGCCTAGATGAAGGAAGTGTCCCAGTGATGGACCTAGACTAATTTATTGGACATTAGCAAGAGCGATGAGGTACTGTGTAGGTCATGTGCGAACATGAAAGATCTAGGAGAAAAAGGTTTTTTATTTTTCAGAGGCAGCAATAGATAACCAGGTTGATTAGGTGATGCAGCATAAATCATAAGAGGAAATAACAACCATGGAGTAAATGTAGGTACACCATTGATACTGAAATGGCATAATTGTTCTAAATGAATTTCTAAACGCAAATGATTCATGGATATGATAGACTTAGACACATGTTATTCCAATTGAGACCTAAGAGCATGTCACACCCTTCAACTATTTGTGTTACAAGTGAAGGGCATCAAACATGGTGAGAGGACCGATTATGGTAATGTGAAGCTGGACAACCCCATATGAGTTTTTCATCATGATATGAAATTTGTGGAATTTTATAGCCAATATTACACTAAGAAGTGGAATAGAACATGTGATCGATTGGCCATGATGGATCAACCTTATTGTTATTGATAGATATGGATCTGATTGAAGCATTTATGTACAAAATGATTAGAAGAGAATGTAGTGTGATAATCATGATCAAAGAACTAAAATGATAGGTGGAGAGACGTCGGCATAAGAAAATAAGAAATCAAGAGCCCCCAATGTAGGAGGAAGAAATGCACGATATGTATGATTAGTTGAGGATTCAATCGTTTTCTTGTCATGTTTTGGAAGCATATTATTGAATATTTTGAGTTTATGATTTTCATTGATAGGTGCAGAAGCCATAAGATTTGGAAGATCAAGTTTGTTGTCATTGATAAGATCTTGGATGATATTACGAAGATTGAAACACCAATTCATAGAATGTCCAACACATTGATGATAGTCACATCGAATGTTCTCATTGTAATTTCAACCTTTTGGATGAGAAGGATCTAAGTCGAGTGGAGGAAGTGTAATAAGGCTTCTCTCAAGAAGTTTTTTTAATATAAGTTGTGGAGCAATACTCAACTTTGTAAATGTACACTTAGGTAGTTTCCATTAAGTTATTTAGTGTTGGAGACAATGTTGACAGTGAACTTTTGTTTCAGTAGGTTTTTTGGTTGTTGATGGTTTGAAAGTTGAGTTGTTTTGAAAGTGCATAGTAAATGAGGCTTGATCTTGATATTTAATCTTTCCTAATAAATAAAAGCTTAGTTTCACAAAGCGTAAGAGTATGACATAGTTGATCAAATGATGGAGATGTCTCAAAGAGAACCCTCTCCTGGAGAGGTGACAATAGACTCTGTATGGATAAGTCCTGAAGCTCAGAGTCTACAAGCAAATTAGACATCTTAGCTAAGTTACTTTTGTATCACAAGACATAGTCCACTTGGTGTTCATTAGATCTTTGTTTAAGTTGTTTGAGTTGAGCATATGAGATATTAGAGCCGATATTGATAGAGAAATGAATGATAAAAGCATCGACTAGATGCATGAAAGATGTTACGAGTGGATAGGTACGTCATAAAACCAATGCATCACATAATCCTCGAGACTGCAAGGGAAGAGCTTCACTAATAAAGTGTGATCATCTGCATAATCTAGACATGCCACATGAAATTTGGAGAGGTGCTCTTGTGGGTCACCATGGCCTTTGAAAATAGCTAACTTGGAAGTGAAAAAATTAAGAGGCAGTGTATAAGCAGATATGGTGGGTGAAAAAGGAGTATGAAGTAACAAAGTGGAATCCAAATATGGAGATACACTATATGTAGCCAATTGTAGTTGATGCACTTGATCTTGCAAATAATGATATAGATAAGTGAGATCGGGAGTGTTAGAGGATGTGCCAAGTTGTGTAGTTAGAAGCATTATGTTATATGATAGGAGTGGTAGTAGTGGGAATGAAGGCATGTGTATGAAGGGGTTGGGTGGAGGCCATGGAAGCCGAGGAAGATCCAACAAGAGGTACCGAGGCATTGTCAGCATTTCTAGCAACAATCAGGGCATGTAAAATATGTGGAAGATGAGTAGGATTATCACGCAAATCTTGTCGAAAATTGGTGAGCTTTTCTAATTGTTCCTGATCACAATTAGTATCCTCATCATACAATTTTTCAGTATCGTATGTTTCTATTTTGTTAAGAGGAACATGGTGAGAATTATCAAATGGATTTTCAATCACAACCATTGATGTATAAATGCCATTCATTGATGTAGAGTTGTCAGCCATTCATTTGGGAATCCTACGGACAGATGGAAGAAGCTTGAGATTCTCAAAGGACCTAAAACAACCACTACAGATGACATGCATAATAAGTAAAACCCTAAAAAGAGAAGGTGGATTCAAAGGTTAGGTTCACCAAAATGATTAAGCTAAAAGGTAATTTTTATTTATAATTTGAATGTTATAATAGTACTAGATATATGAAAATTAAGTACATAACTTAACCCAAGAAAACTAAGCAATGAAATATAAAACCCTAAGTGAAAAGAGAGGGTGAGAAGCCTTAGCTGATTCGCATAGATTCTGAAGATGCAAAGATTTTGAAAACTAGGAAATATGAGGCACTGACCGTCGCACCGAAGCTAAGAAAAATGCATATATTGAAGAATAAGCTATACTAGGGCGCCTAGAGAGGAACGGGAGTGCCCACAGGCTCCCTATGCCCTATTTCTGAGCACCTAGATATGCGGAAAATCTCAAGAAACCTCCTTTGAAAGGTTACTAGTTGTTCACTTTTGTTTTCCCATGATTGCTCTGAGATCACACCAAGATCTCTGAGGTCGCTGGAAACCTACAATGAAATATGAACCTGCAAAACCCTCAAATAGACATCAAATCCTAAAAATAAAGATGCAAAATGAGGGGTTGGATTGTCCTAAGTTTTCACAATGGTGAACTTACAACTGAGCACTGCACTACATCTCAGACCCAATGTAGTTCTATGTGTGTGTGCATAATTATTTCCTAGGTGACTCTTATGTGTGTCACACTTGATAGCAAGAAAGTAAGCTAGATGTAGAGAAATGTAGTAGATGTGTGCATGGAATAAAATGAAATTCCCTCCTATGAAGTGTATGTAGAAAAATGAACCCTTGTGTCCCTTTGATTTTTCTAGATGGATGCAATGAATCTCTTAGATGCTTGATGGATGCAACCTTAGGTGGTGATAGCTAATTATTAGTGTTTCGTCCTTTATTATGATCACATAACTTTATATTTATATGATTCCCTTACTTAAATTTGTAATTAACGCCGAAAATGTTGACTACCAAAAATATGAGATGCTCAAATGGATAGAAATGACCCAAAATGTGTGAACAAGTACAAACATACAAGGGGCTCCGAGAATGGATGGGGCACCTGACACTAGCATCCTGGGATGGGCACTGGTGTCTAGGGTGAGATATATTGAGGAGTGAAAACACAAACTGATAAATAAGGGGTGTAAGACCAAAATTAACAATATAAATAAAGAAAAAATGGAAAAAGACATGGGTTAATTAGTACTTTTCTTACTTATGAATCATATGAATAGTAGTATGTAATCAGGACTAGATAATTACCCAAAGTGTGTGATTTATTGTCTACAGAATCACAAATTTTATTGCTTGATGTAGTAGTGGTAACCTCAACAATATACATTCTATCAACAATTGATAACCCTTTGGAATGGAGAAGCCATTCTAATTTATAACATTATAAAATATCCTTTCATCTACTACCCACATGACCTTTCACCTTTCTTCGTCACTTGTGACCTTTCATATTCTTAGGAAGTGAGTATTTTTCTTATTATTGGAAAAGGAATCTTACAATGTTTGGATAAGGGCCACTTAAGTGAATAGGATGAAATAGAAAAAAGTATATTCTTCATTAAAAATTAGAATATGGAAAGAGAATAAGGAAGAGAGAGAGAGAGAGAGGTTGACGAATCTGACAAAGACAAAGCTTCTAATAGGGAATTTATTGATCATGATCCCTAAGGGAGAGTTCCAATAATGAGATCTTGTCCTTTGAATTCTTTACTGAACCGAGCTACCGCAGGTGTCACATTATCTTCTTCTAGAATGAAAACACATCTCAACACTTTGATCCATGTCCAAGGAACATCATTGATCTTCTTGCACTGAATGAGCCATATTTTGAGATCTCTTATAATATCATAAATGCAGTTTTTGATGCTGAGAAGGGACTCTAAGGTTTCTTCGTTGAATGAAAGGGGATTTCATGCCTCTTTCTTGAATAACTCTTGAAGGGAAACAATGATTTCTTTTGATAATGAATTCTCGGTGAGTGGAGGAAACTCAAGTATCTAAACAGAGTCACATACCTCATTCAAAATATCAAAAAAATTATCCACTAGAGTTATATTCAGAGATGGCATATTCAATTGTAGACACCTAAAATTAGTATTTATGCCCACATTCACCTGCGTGCTCATATTTTAATTCAATAATCCTCCTTATTCAATAAAATTCCCATTCAATCCTTATTAATTAATTAAGAAACATTAATTATTTAATTATTTAATATTTTACATGCCCAAATATCCCATCCACATTGATCCTATTAATTAATTAATTCAGATTAATTAATTAACCCTTGTCATTGCACTAATCAAATTTCTAATTAGGATTCTTTTATCGCTTTCATCCAATCTATTGTTATGTCCTAACTACCTTCGATTCATCCCAAGGTCATCTAATCCCACCAATATGCTTTAAAGCATTCAAACAACTCTTTAAAAGCATCCAAATCCCACCTTAAATCAAAAATCATGCCCATTGGGGAAACTTTACCCATAGTCGGTGGCGACCCATCCTAGTCACCATTGACCCTATAATACTGGGTGCTTTCTTTCCATAAGGGAGGACGACAATCTCAATCATGAGAAATCAAATGCATTTGAATCCTCCCATTTCTTTGCAAGCTGTGAGCTCCCTCCAACACCTAAGTATTCCAAAAGCCATTACGGACCTCTTAGACCTCTCACCAATGCACATGTGTCAATCATGATTGGCCTATTGTGAGATTGTTTTTGTTCTATATTTATTTAATCAGATTATTGTGGTATTTGGTTTTACCTAACCTTTTGTAGGTCCAGATCAATCTTGGAAATCTCCAGAGCTTCTTCAGCAACCTTGTTCTGAACCCACTTGCTTGCAAGTTTCCTTTTTCATCTGCTTATCCTCAACCTTCCACTCTTTTGATACAATCTTTGTTGACTCAGCCAAGTCTCCGTCGACCCAGGTCTTGCACATCTAATAATCTTCTTAAATACTCCTTTTTTGTATTCCATCCTACTTCCTTGCTACTAGTCTTCTCCTACAAACCCATTTATAATCTTTACAGGCCTTCATCAGCCTTTAGATTGCTTCCAGACCTTGCCAGTTTACATATTTCATCAACAACTTTAGATCCATCCTCCTAGGTCACCGTTGACCTGCCTATGCATAGTCTGGGTCACCGTCGACCTAGACCAGGTAACCTTTATTTTGCAGTTATTGCCATCTAACTAGTTTTAGATCAGTTTTTACCATTTTTACATTCAGTAATAGATCTTTTCTTGCATGATTTTGGTTTTACATCTTTTTATCTAAAAAATGGGGGTTAACATCCATCGAGTAAGTTCACGCTTCTCGGATCCACTTAGTTGGGCAACCCCCATCCTCATCTATCTAATCAAATCCGTTTCAGTTTTACAGGTCTTATTGTACTAAAATTCTATCATTCAGCGCCCACATCAGACATCACATATGAGGTAGCCTAAACCCTCTATCATTTTCAGAGTTATTGGTTTCTTTAGTAGCTAGTGCTTTACCCCTAGTAGCTAGTGCTTTACCCCCACTACGAACGAGAAACTTGGACAACATTCAGGGAAAATTTTAGTGGCGAATATTCGTAATATGGCGAATATTCCATTTTTGAAAATTTTGAAAAGGTGATTTTTTTGGCACGGGCCAGTGACCTGTTCGCCTAAAAATTACACTTTAATGTTTTTTAGGGGTCAGCTTCGCCTACCCTTGAAAAATATCCCCTATATAAACCTAGATTATTCGCCAGGTAGAACACTTCTACTTCACATTTTTCAACAATATGATATATCCCGTATTATAGACGCGTGACAAGGGGGTAAGTTATTAACACGCGACAAGGAGGGTTTGCAGACAAGGAGATACTGTAGATATTGACGCATAGTAGATGCATGACAAAGATTTTGTTGACGAGCGACATGGAGTTTTTTTCAATGAGCAAGAAGAGGGCAGAGGTTGCAGATGCGCGACAGGATATTTGCTGTCGCGCGTCAAAAAAATGCAGTGACGTGCGTTAACAGGCCTTAGTGACGCACGTCAACAGGCCTTACTGACACGCGTCAACAAGCCTTAGTGACGCGCGTCAACAGACCCTAGTGACGCGCGTCAACAGGCCTTAGTGACGCGCGTTAACAGACCTTAGTGACGCGCGTCACTAGGGTTTGTTGACGCGCGTCACTAAGGCCTGTTGACGTGCGTCACTGCATTTTTTTACGCGTGAAAAGGAGGTACAATAGATATTGACGCATAGTAGATGCACGACAAAGAGTTTGTTGATGCGTGACACGGATATTTTTTGATGAGAAAGCAGAGGTCGGAGGCTGCAGACGCACGACATGATATTTTGTCAGACAACACCCTCAGTGACGCGCGTCAATAGGTCTATTGACGCACGTCACTAAGGTCTGTTGACGCGCGTCACTAAGGTCTTTTGACGCGTGTCACTGCATTTTTTTGACGAGCGATAGCAAAATATCCCGTCGCATGTCTGCAGCCTTCTGTCGTAGTGCTTGATAATCAGGAGAAATTTTTTCATACAACCCCCAAAAAATTCACCTTCTCGTGAAACCGGTTCTAGGGATATTCACCAGGTATTCTCCACCTCTGATTTCTAGGAGGTCTCTTAAAATGAACCCTAACAACATTCCTAACACACCTGGTGGGACCACCCTTTTGATGATCCCTTTCTTTTCTATATCTTACTTTTTTCCCTATTTCACACTAACACTACAGTGTGAGGCCTTGTTTTATTGCTTGTTTATCCTCATGGCTCAGATCACTCATCATTAAAAAGTGTAGACAAATAGGAAAAACGTTATCCAGGTATTCTTTTCTTTTTCCCTATTTACTCCTTTTGCATCGTACTTTCCCTTCTTGTTTGTGTACTAATCAAATGTTACACTTCATTTTGGGTTTAAAAATAACTTTCTTTTCACATCCTGTTGACATAGTTTAATTAGGGGTCTAATATTTTTCATATCACACCTTATCACACACAACCTAGACTTCACAAATCAATTAACGCATCAAAACATATGTTTTCCCGATAAACTAATTGGGATTTTAAACCCCAACAGGAAGCCACCTCAAATCCTCCCTAGCCAAAACTACTTGAAACCAACCTTAGACTTCTTTTCTTTAGGCACCTTTGTTATCCACCTCCCCTCTTCTATTTCTCACATTTCTTAATTAACCATGTTGATAAAAAATTTGCTTCTTGACTAGTTTGTTAATAGATTACATAAACAAATGTTCATCTATTTCATGTCAGTTATCCCCTTTCTTTAAATCGAAACAACACAACAATACACCCCATCTAATGACATCCCTTCCTCCAATGATTCCTCCCAACATGACTTTAAATTTGAGACCACACCTTTGGTTTCCCAAACCCCTTGTCCACATGGCCTCGTTTCATGAGGACCGTGTCATTCGAAGTCACCCCTATCTTAAAACCAATCAACATATCCCTCATCAATTTAACCTTTCTAAACAAGTTACACCCTCATCCCCCACTCCTCCAGAAGCTTTTGGGTCTCCTTCTATCCCCTACAACCTCTCTGACTTGTCGATCTACTTAGTTGACGGATCTAATTTTACCTTCACAATTTAGTAACAACACTACCCCTGTTCCATCTGAAATTACCTCTAGAATTCCCATTCACCCATCCCAATCTACCAACATTTACTCTCCTCATATATCTCAAAAATAAAAAGATTCTATCCAATCTCAATCATCCTGTCACATTTCTACACTCCAACATCACACAATCTCTCAACCAATCCATTCTTTTCCACACCATTGTGCTCCCTCTTATCTAACACTCCCTTTAACTTCAACATACCCCCAATATTATTTACATCCCCATCCGTCTACTTCTCATGTGGTGTCATCACACCCCTACACTTCATACATCCGCCATTCACACGAAACTTTTATTCCATCTCCTAATTATACCACCTTAGGAGAAACTTACAGTTCAGTGTTTGATAAGCTGATGACAACCCATCTAGTTTAATTACCTCTCATTCGACCTGTTGAAAACTTACATCCCAAATATGCTTAGTATCACAGGGCTCATTATTGCAAGTATCATCGTGTCGTAGGTCACGACATCGAAAAGTGTCGTTCTTTTAAGGACCGCATCCAACAACTTATAGATCAAGAGGAACTCCAAGTAGACAATTCTCCCTCATCCCTTGTTCAAAACTTTGACTTCCCCAAACAATCCTTTCTTAATTCATCACCGACCAATAAACTTCCATTTTATACATCTTATATATCTAATCTTTGTGTAATCAATGTTGTGCATCAAACAATATCACCCTCTCCCATTCCATCTATTTCATAATCTCCGCCTACCTTAAATGTTATTCCAACTCTTTTTTCAGAACCTATCATATCCATGCCTATTACACTCTTATCAACTCTCACTATTTTTCCTATACCTATACCTACTTTTTCCACATCCACATCAACTTTGAATATACCCCCTACTTCATCCACTTCGGTCACACCTCATTCTATCATATTAGATTCACTACCACTATCTATGTCTTCAACTATAGACACCCAAATTTGGGACACATCCCTTTAGCCCCTTTCAAATCATTAATTACCTAGTAATTGCCCATTCCCCCACATTAATATTAGTTTGATAACCTATTGTTGGGGTTAGCACACCGATTGTACATATATATATATCAGATCTAAGCATACATGCAAATAAAAGCAGATATTCTACTAGAAGAAATATACAAAACAAGAGACATAAATCAACACCAAATTTAACATGGTTCACCCAGTGTGGGCTACGTCCACCAAGAAACAAGTCAATATATTATCCAAAGCTTTGATAAGATATACAATTGAAGATTTACAATCTTCCACACCTCTCAGATGTACAGTACTTTCTTTCTCTCAAGCTTTTGCTTCATCACCAAGAATTCTCTCTCTCACCAACCTTTTGCAAGTTCTTCCTAATTCTTGTTAATATGTTACTTCTAAACCCTAACTTTCATGCTTATATAGTCATTTATAGACTTAGGGAACTTAGCCTTGCAATTACAATCAATAGATATACTTTATGCTAAAAATAGATCTAATTCCTGAGAGTTAATTAAAACATCCTCGTACAGGTAACTGACGTCGGTTAGCCCTAACCAATGTTGATTCCTCCTTTCCTGAACGATGTCGGTCCTGGGTGACCAATGTCGGTTCCCCCTTAACCGATGACGGTTACTGTATTTTCCAGCAAGTTTCTTATTGCATATTAAAATGAAGTAATTGAGCTCCACAACTCAACAATCTCCCACTTGGAGATTAATTATTGCACCATACCTGTACAACGTCATTCTTGGATCCTTCCTTAGCTTTGTTTCTTCCTCTTCAAGTCTCAAACTCAAAGACCAACAGAAGTGGAGTGTAGCTCCAACTTCTCCTTTGCTAATGGCTTCGTTAGCATATCGCAGGGTTCTCGCTCATATGAATATTTTCCATATTCAATTGTCCATCCTCCAATACCTGACGTATGAAGTGATACCTCAACTGAATGTGTTTTGTTCTCGAATGAAATGTTGAGTTCTTTGCCAAATGAATTACACTCTGACTGTCACTGAACAATTTACAATCACCTTTCTCATTTCCCAACTCTTCCATGAACCTACTCATCCATATCATCTCCTTACTAGCCTCTGTAGCTGCAACATACTCTACCTCTGTAGTAGACAAAGCCACAACCTTCTGCAATCTTGAAATCCAGCTAACTGTTGTTCCACCTACTGTGAAAATATATCCAGTAGTGCTCCTCCTACCATCCAGATCTCCAGCCATATCTGAATCAACATAGCCACATAATGAAATATCCAAACCTCCATAGCATAACTTCATGCTAGATGTCCCTTTCAAATACCTGAGTATCCATTGGACTGTTTCCAATGCTCTTTACCTAGATTGGCCATATATCTACTCACCACTCCCACGATCTGTGCAATGTCTGGTCTGGTACAAACCATAGCATACATGAGACTCCCAACTTCTGAAGCATATGGCACTCGTGTCATGTATTTGACCTCTTCATGTGATGATGGACACTGATCTTTGCTCAATTTGAAGTTTCCAGCCATAGGTGTACTAACAGGTTTTGCATTCTGCATGTTGAACCTTTCTAACACCTTGTAGATATAATCCTCCTGAGACAAATACAATTTCTTATTTTTCCTGTCTCTATGTATTTGCATGCCAATGATTCTTTTTACATCTCCTAAATCCTTCATAGCAAATGTGTGAGCTAGCTTTCCCTTAAGCTCACCAATGTCCTGCATACTAGATCCTGTAATAAGCATATCATCCACATACATTAACAAAATAATATAGCTCCCATTTTCAAGCTTCTTGAAATAAACACAATGGTCAGATTCACATCTCAAGTAACCATGCTCATGCATAAAACTATCAAACCTCATGTACCATTTCCTTGGAGCTTGCTTGAGCCCATATAGACTCTTTTTCAACCTGCACACTAATTTCTCCTTACCCTTGACTTCATACCCAAGCGGTTGCTGCATATAAATCTCTTCATCCAAATCACCATGAAGGAAATCCATCTTCACATCTAGTTGCTCTAAATGCAAATCCTCTACTGCAACTAAGCTCAATACAGTACAAATAGAAGTCATCTTAACAACAGGAGAAAATATTTCACCAAAGTCAATACCTACTTTCTGTGCAAATCCCTTTACTACAAGCCTTGCCTTGTACCTCTTCTTTTCCACCCTCTTCTTCCTTGATCCTGTAAACCCACTTGTTCTGCAATGTCCTCTTAGTTGCTGGAAACTTAACCAAATCCCAAGTATGGTTCTGTTCCAAGGAGTCCATCTCCTCATCCATGTCATGCTCCCACTGGATGTGGGTCTTATCCTATATTGCTTCTTTAAAGCTCTCTAGTTCACCATTATCAGTCAATAATAAATAAAATAGAGAAGGTGTAAATCTTTCTGGAGGTTTACTTACCCTTTGTGACCTTCTCATAGGAGTTTGGGGTACCGGAGGCTCAATCTAGACCTCCTGACATTCCTATCCAAATCTGACAGTGACCGATGTCGGTCACCTCTAACCGACGTCGGTTCTGCTAACCGATGCCGGTTTGGATCTTCTGTAACTGATACCGGTTCGTTTGACCGGTGTCAGTCAGGGGTCAACCGACACCGGTTACTGTGTAACCCTATCAGTAATTCTTTTAAATCTGAGAGTTCATTTTCATTCACAAACTTCTCAACTGGTTCATCCTTGGGTACCAAAATTTGATCCCTGTACATTCTCTTTTCATTCCATTCAACATCAAAAATCCTAATAATTTTATAATTCTCTAAATCCAAAAAATGGAAACCGAAAATCACCAGATCCATAACCAATAAAGCCTGCATGCTCTTGGATTTTGCATCCAACTTTTTTCTAATCCAACATGACAGAAGTTCCTTGAACCAAAAGAAACTTGCATGCAATGAAAGATTCTACTAAGCTTCCTCTGGTATTCCTTAACCAAAAGTGTCGGTTCTAGCACGTTCTATTTTTGGTTCATTCTTCCTACAACATCATTCTCCTGGGGTTCCTCTATCTTCTCACCATGACACCGTGGGTCTTATCTTGCATTTATTCCACTCATTCAATCTAAGGCTCTAACTTCACCATTATTCAGTCTCAATAATAAATAAAATAGAGAAGGTGTAAATCTTTTACATTTACATACCCTTTCACCTTCTCACAAGAGTTTGGGGTACCGACATCTCAATCTGGACCTCCTGAACACATTCCTATCCAAACTGACAGTGACAACTCCAGTCTGTAACCGACGTCAGTTTTGCCAAACCGATGCACAATGGGAACTCACCGTTAGTTGTAAAACCTATGTAATACTGATAACTTACCCTTAGCCTAAGATTTTGCATTCATTTTCAATCCGGTTCTGTCACATGAGAATGAAGCTTAATTACTTCTGTGTAACCAACCAGTTCATTTTTCATTCAAAACTTCTCAACATGAAAACCGCATCCATTGGGTTTTTGATCCCTGTACATTCTCTTTTCATTCCATTCAACATCATGACTCCTAATAATTTTAGAATTCTCTAAATCCCAAAAATGGAATCTGAAATCACCAGATCCATAACCAATGAAAGTGCATCTCTTGGATTTTGCATCCAACTTTTTTCTATTTTCCTTATCAACATGCACAAAAGCTTCTGAACCAAAAAATTTAAGAAAAGAAAGATCTACCTCTTTTCCCGTCCAAGCTTCCTTTGGTATTCCTCCATCTAGTGAACTTGAAATACCATTGTTAATCAAATAAACCACTGTATCAACTGCTTCTACCCAAAACTGTAAGGGTAGTCCAGAATGTATCCTCATACTTCTAGCACGTTCTATGATTGTCATGTTCATTCTTTCTACAACACCATTCTCCTGTGGTGTTCTTGGAACCGTTCTTTCTCTACGTATCCCATTCACTGAAACAATAATCATTGAAAGCCTTGCTACAATATTCACCACCATTGTCATATCTAAGGCACTTTAACTTAGAATTTGATTCATTCTCAACAAGGGCTTTCCATCTTTTAAAAGTCTCAAAAACATCAGATTTACGTTTAATACAATAAACCCATACCTTTCTTGTAGCATCATCAATGAAAGTAACATAATATTGGGATCCTCCATGAGAAGCTACCTGAGCTGGTCCCCACACATCTGAGTGTACAAGCTCCAATTTTTGCTCCTTCTTAGTTGCCCCAACTTTGAGAAATCTCACTCTCTTTTGCTTTCCAAAGATACAATGCTCACATAAATCAAGATCTAAATCTTTCAAATCTGATAACTTACCCTTAGCCTTTAAGATTTGCATTCCTTTTTGACTCATATGGCCCAACCGGTTATGCCACATGCATGCATCTGAATTTGAAGTAGATAATGCAGAAAATGAATCAGTAAACATAGGTAGATAAATATAATGTTCCTACCTTCTTACCTCTTGCCACAACAAAAGCACCCTTGGTGACTTTCCAAGAGTCTCCTGTAAAAGTAACCATGCAACCAGATTCACCTAGTTGCCCTACAGAAATAAGATTCCTCCTGAGGCTTGGCACATGCCTCACATCTTTCAATACCCATGTATTTCCATTCTGCAATTTTAGATGAACTTCCCCTTTACCAATAATACTGCAAGGTTCATCATCACCCAAATAAACATGCCCAAAATTACCCTGGACATAATTTCTGAAATAACCCTTATTAGGGGTTGCATGGAAAGAAGCTCCTGAATCTAAAACCCATGATTCAATTCTACTATCTAAAGAAAGAATAAGAGCATCTTGCATTACCTCTGATGCAGCAAGATTTGCTTCTTTACCTTTGTCTGGTTGTTGGTTCTCTTTATCCTTTGACCAACAATATTTCTTTGCATGTCCTTTCTTTCCACATTTCCAACAAGTAATTCCCTTACTTCTAGATTTAGATCTGTTATCCCTTGACTTTGATTTCCCATTACTCTTACTCTTGGATCTCTCCTTCTGCCTGCCCCTGCTTTCTACATTCAAAGCATTCTTAGATGATGATTCCTCTGTACTCTTCCTGTGAATTTCTTCATTCAAGATTATACTAACCACATCATCAAACTTCAAAATATTATTAGCAGATGTTGTATTACTAACAACCATTACCAAGTTATCCCAACTATCAGGCAAAGAACATAAGAATAAAAGTGTTCTTCACTTCATCATCAAATGGTATATCAACCGATTTTAACTGATTTACAATAGATCTGAAATCATTCAAATGACTAGATGCAGATCCACCTTCATGCATCTTAGAACTAAATAGTTTCTTCATCAAATAACTTTATTTGAAGCACTAGGTTTTTCATATAAATTAGCAAGAGATTTCATTAACTCTACTATAGAAGTCGCTTCTGTAATATTGGAAGCCACAGATGCTGTCCAGGCTCAATCTTATAGATCCCAAAGCCTTTCTGTCAAGAATCTTCCATTCTTCATCAGTCATCTTCGTAGGTCTAGACTTCTCATCCAACGGTAAATACAAATCTCTTTGATACATAAATAATCCTCAATCTGCATCTTCCATAATTGATAATTTCAGGCCGTCAAATTTCTCTACCTTGTATTTGTTTTCTTCTGCCATTGTTGTAGCTCCCACTCAATCAGAAAACCCTCTGTGAGTAAATCTGTCAACACACAAAACCCTCAAACAAATCTCTGATACCAGTTGTTGGGGTTAGCACACCGGTTGTACAGATAATATATCAGATCTAAGCATACATGCAAATAAAAGCAGATATTCTACCAGAAGAAATATACAAAACAAGAGACATAAATCAACACCAGATTTAACGTGGTTCACCCAGTGTGGGATACGTCCACCAAGAAACAAGTCAATCTATTATCCAAAGCTTTGACAAGATATACAATTGAAGATTTACAATCTTCCACACCTCTCAGATGTACAACGCTTTCTTTCTCTCAAGCTTTTGCTTCATCACCAAGAATTCTCTCTCTCACCAACCTTTTGCAAGTTCTTCTTAATTCTTGTTAATCACTTACTTCTAAACCCTAGCTTTTATGCTTATATAGTCGTTTATAGACTTAGGGCACTTAGCCATGCAATTACAATCAATAGATATACTTTAATGCTAAAAATAGATCTAATTCCCGAGAGTTAATTAAAACATCCTCGCACAGGTAACCGATGCCGGTTAGACCTAACCGATGTCAATTCCTCCTTGCCTGACCGATGCCGGTCCTGGGTGACCGATGCTGGTTCCCCCTTAACCGATGATCAGTTACTATGTTTTCCAGCAAGTTTCTAATTGCATACTAAAATGAAGTAATTGAGATCCACAACTCAACACCTATAATCAAATTAATCCTCATCCTCATACTATTATTAATTTAATTAATTTAATTAGATTAATATCCACATCAGCCCTCCACCTCATCCCAAGTCCTATTACTATTCTGATTGATCTATACAAAGAATTAATGTCGTCATTGTTTAAATTTGGCAACCACCTAGGACTTAGTCTAGCCCTAACTTAATTATGTATTTAAAGTCCAACGATACATTTGTTTTTATCTAGTGTGACATTCAAAACTATAGAAACACAATTACTACAATAACAACGATTACAAAATGACTATATAGCCATGTATTAATTTATTTTTATGTATATTTTTAAAATAATATAAATTATAAGGTTCTACGCAGTCAAATGCACCTAAACGCCCATGATTTTAAATGTATGAGTTGCCCTAATCCCAATATTGTTGGTTTAAATATTTGCACATTATTCTGGGTCTGATTAAGCGTCATGATACATGCAAACGATTCATAATTTTACAACCTTGTATGCAAGTTCGGGATCATTGTGAGCCACACCTACGTATAATACAAATACTCGAAATCTAACACTTAGGGTAATCTAAAACTCTATCCGCATATTGCTTAGGTCACATGCTACAGAACTTTATTCGTACCAAATTTGTGTAAATAAAATAGTAATTAACATCTTAACTCTTTATAAGTGGTATAACTATTGCTTATTCAGACTACCAGGTTTAGATAATTCATCATTTCCCCCATCTGAGCATTGGTACTTATGACTGTTCTAGATACGTCTCCTCTTTTTGATGATTGTTCTCCAATCCAAGTCCAAGGAAAATATGTTTATGCAACCAACTACATAACAATAACACATTTGAAGTCAGTTGTAACCAATGATGGCATCGATCATAAAACCGACATGATATAATAGGGAAGAATCATGTCAATGCTCTATTATTGTCAACAATGATAATCCATTTTACTCTAAATCACATTTTAATAAACAAAATTAAATACTCTAGCATGATAATAATAATATCATCTGCAGTTCTCACATGCAATCAATCACTATACATCTTAGTTATTATATTTCAAAGAGGTTTCACACGCTATGTAGAGGGATGTGACAAAATGTGCCACCAAGATATACATATTACGTGGATGTGAAGTATTAGAGAGCATTCACTATAAAGGGCAAGTGCAATATTTTAGTGCGACTTTAATGAGCTAAAGGAGGAAGGTAAGTGTTTCAGCTAATCATTGCTTGACAAGTTCACTTCCTATAAGGCATGAAGAGCACATTCTTAAGAAGTTCTTTAAGACTCATGCTATGTGTTTTTTTTCCAGGAAAGCACACCAAATTAGAGAAAGAAGTATGCGTAAGGTGCAAGGAGTAAGGGAGTGAAGGACACCCGCCAAGGTCTTATGCCAACCGACACATTTTGTAGGTGACATATACTTGTTGATACAATTAAGGCAAGAAACATTGCATTTTGTGATTAGATATTCATGACTAATGCAAATGTTCTACAATTTCGTTCATGAGCATAGGAAGAGGAGTGCAACAGACCTTCTAAAGGATGGAAGAACCAGATGGAGGAGAAGGATCAATACAAGGTGAAGATTTGTTACATGTAATGGAAACTCAGGAAGTTGCAACTCAAGACATGTGCATTACAATGATTAAAGGGTTTCATTAAGACCCATATAGGTGTCAAGTCTTGTAAGAAATTTAATTCCATTCTCATTTGGAATACAGATTTCCAGCCAAATATTCAGCTTAGATCAAAATGGAGAGGATAACCTTGTCAGACGTCAGCAGGTAACCTTCGATTGGATGCACTAGATCACCAATCTAATAGGGAGTATCATGCAAGGCAAGAAAATTATCCTATTATAATAGCAATCAAGTAAAAATATGAAATCAAGAATGATCCCTCTTATGGACATGCATGACACATACTGGTTTCAAACAACAATAATCAATTGATGAGGATTAAATCCCATCATATTGCAAAGGAATAAATCCACAGGAAGAGGCAGCTATAAGAGATCAAGTATATCCCTCTTATAACAGGCATGACAGGAATAGTAGAGGGAGAGAGATTCGATAAGATTCGAAAGAAAAAGAAGAAGAAGAGAGGTCGAGGGAGAAAGTATATATGTGTAAGTTCGAAGGCTAGACAGGCTTTAATAGCTAAATAAGAGAGGTCAAGTCAAGCAAGGTCTAACATGAGAAAGAGAGGATAAGCTTGTGAAAGAAAGAAGTGAAATTTGAATCTAAGGACTAGATGCATAATGAGAGATCCATGAGAGCTCCATTGGAAAGTTAAATTAGTTAGGTATTAGTAATCCATATGAAGAGTGCTTCGTAGTATAAATTGAAACCATATCAATGTATTCTTTAAATCAACAAGAATGAATCTCTATTTTGTGCAAGTCCACTATGTGACTCTGATGGATGTGTGGGTAGGCATCCCTTCATTGGGACCCCTTGTCACGACTACACTGTTTAGTATCAGAGCTTAAATTACAACTCTCAAAAAAGAAAACTCGATAGATTAGGGCTATATAAGGTAGTGAGTGGAGAACTCAAAATAGTAGTTTCTACACGTGGTAGGTGTGCATTCATAGGTTTTTGATGATGAATTGCAATAATGGGTAGAAAAAGGAGAGTTAGTGGTTAGAGAAGACTTGTAATATTTGAGTTGTGATGAGGATGAATGCTTAAGGGAGAAGAGGTTAAGGTATGTGGTGAGAGTCAACAAAGAGAATGTAAAGGAGGTAGGTTAGGTTAAAGAAGGTGAAGAGAGTTTAGATGTGTTGTAGATCTAGAGAAAGAGCACGAGAATCAAGTGTTGAAGGGAGATAACGTGATAAAGACACCTTAGAGTGTTGAAGATGGTCTTTACACCCTAAAAATATAAAAGTGTTATTTATATAATTATTAGGATGTAAGGTTTTGTTACAGGAGGTTATTTTGAATTGATTAATAAACATTAACCATGCACGTTTAGAGTAACGAACTAATTCTTGAAACTATGCTAAATGATAAGATGAGTGCTTAAAACACGTGATGGGATAAGTACTTAGCTATATGTAGAGTAGTACAGGAAGAAGTTGGGTGTGCAAACAAGATGAAAAGACTATTTTGAATCTTGAAATGCTTTGTCTCTAAACCTCTAACTAGAAATTTCTCATGTTCAGGATTGTATTGTTATGATACAATTTTACCTTCTTTTGTATATTTTTAACTTTTTATGTACAATCTTGTACGTGTGCATAGTGGAACTCTGCAACTTTCTATGTGGTTGTGAGTGACTCTAATGACATTCACTTTGAAACCCTAGGTGCTACATATTTGTAAAACCACCTTAATGATATGAATCAAGCTCAAATCCTAATCATGGTTGAAAGAACATGCAAAAAGGTGTTTGGGTTGATGTGTAATACATGCACTACCTACGTCAACACTACTCCAAAGATACCTCAAACAACATATAATTCTCCACCTAACATATGATATATATATGGATGCAAATAGTTTAATAACTTGATCATTTGATAATGTTTGCGATGGAATATCTATTTTCAAGGCTCTAAAGTGATGCTTTCACCTATAAGGGTGCAATGGGAGCTTTTTGGCACAACAAAACACAATTAATAGGGGTAAAATTAGATCCTACACTTTTTCATGTATCTCCTCTAAGGGAGAGGAGTTAATTGTGGAGGATCAACTATTAGGGGAGAGGGGCCAATAGGTAAGCATGGTCCAATATGTGGCATGACTATTGATCACACAATACCCAATAGTTTTCATAGTACTATCTAGTAGTCATTTATTTTTGGCATAATAATTATGTAGAGTAGCCAATCACATCATGACATGTAAGACCTCTCACCCATGTACAAGTATGAAAATTTCAATGTTCAAGCATTTTCACCCATATTCAAGTATTGGTTTCCACCATGGTTGTAGTGTAACTCACATTTATTATTTTAAATCAATTCAAAATTTGGCTTTCCCTCAAATCGAACATTCCAAAGAAAAAATATAAGCTGACACAAATGTGAACTACATATTAGTGAAAAAATCACAATCCCATATGATAAATAATTGATTTTGTGGACCCCTTAACTTAGGGTGTACCACTACTAGCCTCTCTCCCCTAATGGTGAGGGTAGATGTAAAGTGTACATGTCAAGTTCTCACTTAAATTTTGAAAAAAAAGGTAGTCAATAAAATGAGTCACATCAAATCATATCAAACATTCACCCAATCAAATGATGCCACATAACTGGGACAAAATGCATGACATAATTCCCTACAAAATGGTCCAACCTAAATTTATTTGTATGAAAACCTACTTTAAATACCTTAAAAACCCACTTTCCATATAATATAAATGTTCAAAAAAAAATTTAGATTAAAAATAATTAAATCTATTAAAATATTTGTTTTCAAATTTTATGTACTTATATGGTTGTATACACCCCTTTAACTTAGGATGCACAACCACTAGCTCCTCCCCCTTACCCGTTGAAGTGCATGGTGTCGTAATGTGAAGAGCCTAAAATGGTTGTGGCGGTGGAAGAAACTTTCGATTGTATGACAGGATTAACTTGGCACAAACATAGTCCATTACCACACGAGGCTGGGAGCTCGAGACCATATGTCTTTTACACAAATAAATGATGAATTGATCATCTAATCTACTCTTAGATGGAGTAGAAACCTGAATGCGATTAAGGCGACAATTTTTTTTGTAGGGTAATAGCTTTGGTCTTGAACTTAGATGCAAGTTTCTTCTACAAGCCAGAGATTCTTGATGAGCTAGTCATTATTTTGAGGCTTCTCCACTTCGTGAATGAGGCATTTTTGAAGAGATATTGCATTTTCCTTGCTGCTGTTATAAAAAATCAGACTGCTGTACTTTGCTGTCATAATTTTGAGTTTGCTATCATAATTTTCAGTTTACCATCTATTGGGGTTTGTGCAATTTCCCTTTGTTTTCCGTTAGAATCCGGAAAGGGACATTACATTTGATCGCAGGAGCTGCTGAGGACCTACTCCCCTCTTGCCGAGTTCCTCTAATTGATAGTTCGAACCTAGGACATGGTCTTGACTGTCGAGCAGCTCTAATTTTGGACAGGCCGGTATTCCTGTTTGATAAGCTGTGCCATCCCTGAGCTGTTTATGCATTTTGTCTTAGGACTTTTAGGTTTTCTCTAGAGGTATCTATTGCAATTACCAACACTCTCCTCACTTCATACTCATATTGAGGTCCTATACAAGCCCTAACATTAACTTTGGTACAATATTGAGAATTTTGGACATGCTGTGATTTTGTTTTGATTGTAGGCATGCAATCATATTCTATAAGTTAAAAAACATAAATACATGCCTGATCAGGTGACAAGCCCAAGATAAAGAACCTCATGGCTAAAATTACAACCATTCATGGCTAGCAACTTGTTGGCATATGGATTTGCACGCATGCAAATGACATGCAACAGTGTGGGAACGAAGTCCCTCCTCAATGAAGGTGAGGCTGCCTTTATTGAAAACCAAAACTGTATTTACATCTATACATTCAAAATTGTATGTGGGGGGTGTTATGGAACATCAATGGAAAGAAAAGTGAATGAAGGAGATGGAATGAAATGAAGGAAAAGAGTGAAATGGAATGAACTGAAAGAACATGCAAGAATTAGGTAAAAACAGAGCCTAATATTGTATGAAGAGGAAAGATGAATAACCAACACAAATAAAACGGAGTTTGAGTTAGCCAAACAAGAACGTATAAAAGGGAACACACGTGAGCAAGTAGATAATCAGAGCTTGATCACTGTAAACTAGAACAACTGATTAATAACGTTGACAATAAGATCAAAGATAATATTTGCATGCAAGATTCAAACACCTAACATCTAATGAACATAAGAACACCAAATGTTACAAGAGAATGAATGAGACACAGAGTTCGTATTTCATTAACTCCAAAATGTTTTTCACAAAAGAACACAGTTTTTTCCTGAAACAAAACTTGCACAAAAGTATTTTCTTCTCCTCTCTCAAAGTCACCCTTTACAAATGAGCCCCTCACTTCCTTTTATAACCCAAAAGTTGGTTACAAAGTAGTTAGGGTTTTACATGATCATTAAATAAGGCACTTAAGTGACCTTTGATTTTTTCAACAACTTTATTAAAGACAACCCAAAAATAGAAATTACTTAAAATATCCATTGTTTCCCAAATAACAACACCTTTTAAAATACACAATAATAACCAGTGCCTTATCCATTGAAATGGGGTCCGCCTATCTCAAGCGTATGAGAAATGGACTCTCCCACTTCGTTAGATATCAAGAAAATCAACTTTCTGAACTACCGGTGAAATTAGGATCTGCCGCTTTTGCCAGTTGAAAGGATCTAAACCTTCCCAAAGTTTCAAACATCTTTTCTTCTTCTGGAGGTTCACTTGGTCGAAGAATAGCCTCACAAAATACCTGCAATTCAAGAATTCTACTTGGCATATCATTTAAATTAACAATTTTGGATTGAGCATTCTCAAATAAGTTCTTCAACTTGATGCACCGCTCCATGGAAACTGACGAGAAATTGTTGGCAAGAGTGTACATGTCCTTAAACAATTGTGAAAGTTTTTCTTCCACCTGCTCTGATGAACACCTTTGATTATGCTCATTTACGAGGTTACAAGGAATCTCAGCCATGAATTCCTGAATCAAGGAGAATGAAGTGAAGGCTTCATTGCACATGCTGTCATAATGAATCATAGAATCCTCGAGAAGTGTTTTTCTTGATTTGAGATGCAAACACCAAAGAAAACGTGTCCCCCGATGTTCAAATTCGAGAATTCTTTCAATAGCTAAAACTGAAGATTCCATACTTGTCATTTCCTGTAAACTGGGCAAAATCTCATCCAAATTTGATATGGCAGAAACAAAAGTTTCTTTGAAAGAAAGAATTGGATCAAGATACGCACTGACATCTTCATGAAGCTTAACCACGGTCTTGATCGTCCCCTGGCCTAAAACGAGAATCTCTGAAAGCCAAGTTTTAGTGACATGGCCCAATGTGTTTATTTCCTTTGACAAATTGAGAGTATCTTCATCTGGGGCAGCCACTGCATCAGGTATTGGGAAGGTGGATGATATGGGATTTATCAAATGTTGAACATATTCCACCAATTGATTCTTTTTGGCCTTGAGCCGAGAGTTTTGAGACTTGTATTTCTCAAGTCTTTTTAGCACGATATCAATTGAATCTCGAGCCATCGCCATGTCACTCTCTAATGTAGATCTTCCAAGTCCCAGTTTGGAAACTTCATAGTCGGCAGGCGTCATAGCATCGCGCTCCTTATCCACTTGTGGAATGGCAAGGTCTGCAAATTTGTTTCCATCATTATCCACCGTTATTCGAGAAAGCACCTTAGGCTTCTTAGGAATGGCGTCATTCGAAAGTTTGAAAAGGGCATCAAAATCAATGTCAGTTGGCTTGACAACTCTCTTCCTTTTCTTCACTTCGGAATCAACCCAAGAAGGAGTATCATTCACTATTTCAGAATAAAGAATCCTAGAGCTCGAATCAATATTCTCATTATTTCTGACATCATGAGATCCTTCTTGAATCCTATCTACAACCTCGATTTGAGGTGACACAACCTCAATATCCACTTCCTGATTATTCGGGAGATTTTGGGAAATCCCTTCATGAACTTCATGCTATGAAGTGTTTGATATTTGAATTACCTGTACTTGAGTGGATGCTTGTTCGAAGCATGGCTGAGGATCATTTGCTACCAGCTTCTGAGCACTATTAACAATGTGGGTAGAAGAATCTCTACTCGAGGTAGAAAATCCAGACACACGCTCTTTTCCTTCTTCGGGGTTAGGATCTTGAGATTTTTCACCTTGTGACACGTTGCTTGGCGAAGTGGATTTTGGCAACCACTCCTTTCTCGCTTGTTGTGTATGATTGGATGGTAATGAGGTTGATCGAGAAGAGACTTTGGTTGGATGGAGACCCCCTTGTATTGGCAATTTTTGTGATCCCAAAATGTGATCTGGAATTGATTGTAATTTGGCAAGTTCTCTATCATACCAAGATATGCTTCTTTCAATAATTGGTTGGTTTTTGCCATCAAGAGAAAATTCATCTCTTTTAGTCCAATTGATTTGAGGCAACGGGGTAAAGGCAACGACATCATATGAGGGATCGACGACATCCTCATCATCATCTACGAATGAATCGGGAGGACTCTTGATGCGGAAGGCCTTGATCTGAGCAAGTGTTAGGCGAGAGTACTCCCATCTTCTTACCTCATGTTCATCTGAGCAAGCAGCCCAAAAATCTTCCATGGTAGGATTATGTTGGTACTTCGCTCCCAGAAACTTTTGCATATATCCATTGATATCAAACTGAGCTCTCTTCACATATGGATGGATGGTTATGAGAGTGAACTCTTTTTCCATGAGCTATGCACTGAAAAGTTGGACATTGGTACTCCCTGATTTGGATTGGGAAATGAATTCCTAGACGGTGCTTGTCACTAAGAAGGCAGTGAACTTGGAATAATTGTCGTGCCAACTCTATTAATGCCCATCTATCATTGACGTACTTAGGAAGTTTCCACGGGGTACCAGCAAAGCCACTCACGCGGATGTAGGAAAAAGATGAAAATTGAATAAACTAGGTTCCCCTTTGAGAAATGACACTCATGGCTTCTTTAGAAAACCTTTCCTCAGTATTCTGATTCAGGTCCCGGATCACGCGGAAGGTGAATGCATCGTTGACTCTTCTAAAATGGTGAGAACTATTTTTGAAGCTGAGTTGAGGGTAATAGTGAAAAACACTGTTCGACGGCCCCATGACTCCTCTCGTTTCAAGTCCCGAAAATAGCTTTCTTCGTGCTACTGCATAGGTCAGATATGAAGTCATGTAGAAGCATCCAGTCATCGTAACTTCTATCAATTGTTTGTGAATGGTGTAACTGATGATGGTGGCCCAATCCACAAACTCTTTCTTGGCTAGGATGATACAGATAAACTGGTACATCCATGGGTGGAAAATCCTTGCAGAAGGTAGACCGAAAACTCAACTTAGGAGAGTGATCATGTCTCCGATTTCTTCCATGAACTCAACACGGTACAGTTCTTTGGGGAGCCTGTCAATTCGAGGTCTCTTGGTTACTAACCAGTTGTTGACCATCTTGCTCCATCTCAGGGGTTCTTCATCCTAAAATTCTTGTGCTGATTGGCGAGTGATATCCACATTCTCAGGAAATTCGGGTATGCCAAGAAATTCCTCAATGTGTTTTGGTGTGATCAAGAGGAAATAGTTACGATTATCTTTGAAAATTCCTCGTCTCTCAGGGTCATAATAGCTCCGTACAAGCAATAACCAATTCCGAACACTGCAGTGAGACAGGGAATGTTGTTGCTTGAGGTAGACCACTATGGTAAAGTCTATATAAGAAAATGGTATTACCTTAAGTTTTCACCCCACTCGCAGAACTATTGCACGTTGATGTGACCCAGATTTGTGTTGGTGATGTTGTCATATGCTGACTTAATGGAAGTGGAAGGGATAATTCCTTGGAATTCATATTTTAGGGTGGATTTATTAGATTTCTCCACTGGCTTCCTTGATCTCCCCGTAGATTTAGATTTTTCCACCATTATGAATTTAGCATAAAAGTGACTCAAGCACACCAAATAACGCAAATTGGGATGGGTCTCAGTCTCCGAAACCCCGTTGATGCGAGAAAAATATTTTTCGACTTTAATATTATTATTATTCTTATTATTTTAAAAATAATAATAATAATTGATCCCGAATTACAATTTTCTTCTCTTTAAAATAAAAATATATTGAGACTAAGCTCGAGCTCCAAAATTGGTGACAAAAATGATATCTATTTATTTATTTTAATTAAAATCTCCAGATTTTAATATTTCATGCAGATCAACCTTAATATTTTTAATTCTTCCTTTTTTTTCGGTAGTGCATGAATTAGTTTTCCTTTGCATGCGTGAACCGTGACTTCTCTTCAACTGCATGCATATATTGCCAAGGTAAATGTGTGAACACTGCAATTTTCTTTATTTCCTCCTGAGTTTTTATTTCTGCCTATGCTTGTAGGTAATTATTTTGCCTAAATGTGTTGGAAATGATTTATTTTTGGCTTGGTATTCTTTCTTGTATCAACGTGTGGATTGATTCTTGGCTTTAGCGTGGGAATTGCCCTGATTTTCTAGAAAATGCATTGAAATTTTACCTCTTAAAACCTACATGAAAATCCAATCTTTCTTTTCTTGTAATGCGTTGAAAAATGATTATAGGGTGTGGAAACTCCTATTTTTCAAGGGAATGCATCTGCTATCTCCATTTTTTATTTGGAATTTGGCTATTTTCAGCCTGCGTGGAAATTGATCCTCTTGGTGTGAATTTTTTTTTAACTTCGTAGTTTTTTTCATTAGACCAAATGCAATTACGCTGACTTCTTGACCTGTACATGCCAAACAAATCTTCTTTTACCTTCTTCTTTTTGAACTGTGTTGCCTCCTTGTATTGTGTGGGCTTTGCGTGGTATATTTTTCCTCTGGTTGTGTGGCTTTGGCTTGACTTACGTGGAAATGTATCTCCTTGTATCTCTTGATAGTTGATGTGTGGGCCTATGTGTGGCCTTGAAAAATGCTATGTCTTGGCTTTTTAAAGCCCCTAGTGTGGACTTTGTTTTGATTCCCTGTGTGGTTGCCAAGGTAAATGTGTGGCATTGGTGAATGCGTGGACTTGTTCTAATGCTGCTCTTGAATAGCCTAGGTTTTCTTTATCCACATGAAAAATCCTCTTTCTCCTTTAACGTGGCAAATAAACTCAGGATGGTGTGTTCCTTCCTAGGCGCTGTGTGATGAATCCCTTTAACTCTGCCCATTGCGCAACTTCCCTCACTCGGTGCTTGGAGTTTGATCTTTAATTCTATTTAAAAACTTTTCTTTCTCAACTGTGCCTTTGGACTGTTCTTAATCTTTAAAATCTATTCTTTTCTTTTCCACTGGCGCGTGGAAAATTTTCCTTTGGGCTGTGCACCTCCTCTAATGGCATGAAAACTTGTAAAGAAAACAAATTTCTAATTCCTGCTTTGAGTGCTTGTTTGAACACCTCCTATGCGTGGATAGCTATTAATCTTCCTCCGGCTGAAGCATGTTAGCCCGTGATGCTTGGATTGGTATTCTTTTCCTGAGAAATCTTGGATTCATGCGTGGGATTTTCCTTTTGACTGTGCGAACTATTATTTCCTTGGATGCATGTTTCGTATTGTGGGATATGAAAAAATTTTATGTCCTTTAGAGAAAATAAGAAGCAAAGCTTCACATGAATTTTTCCAATGGGTTTGATGGAGGAAGTTATGGGGATTAATCCAACTTCCTCTCTTCCTAGGTAGCTGGGCTTAAGTGCCAAGGGGGAATGGGGAAAACAACGGACAATTACCAATGGGAATGGCAAAGTGGGTTGGTAATCCCCTTTCAATTTCCGCATGTGGGAAATTGGGGAATTTCTTGCCCATTATCCAATCCATGATTTGGAAATTGGTGGAGAAAATCCCATGTGCGGGAAAATTGAAGAAGATTGCCAGGAAAGGGGAAATCTGGGTTCGGGAAGCCAAATTGGCATTCCTGGCAGTTGGAAGCGTAAGCTTACTTCCACGGCAATAAAAATTTGTCGAATGACTTTTAGTTTATATTTATTTAATTAAATACTTCTCAAGTTATTTAAAAATCAATTTTATCAAACAAGAAGCAATTAATTAATTAATTTTAATGTATTTTAATGCGATTTAAAGCCTGGCGGGAAGAGTTCTTGCCCGAAAAGGACGAAACGAAGACCGAAACGATCACAAAAATGAGACAATCACAATGAGGGCAATGAACCACGCAAAGTAACACTTTTCAAAATTTTCACATTTTTCATTTTTTATTATTTTTTAATAATTTTGCAAAGTCAAAATTAGCTGATAACAGAACCAAACCTAGAAACTACTCCCAGTCTGGGAGTTGTTCTACCACTCAGCTTCTTCTTCATTTCATGATGTGACATGGTCTTGATTGTCGAGCAGCTCTAATTTTGGACAGGCTGGTGTTCCTGTTTGATACGCTGTGCCATCCCTGAACTGTTTATGCATTCTGTCTTATGACTTTTAGGTTTTCTCTAGAGGTGTCTATTGCATTTGCCAACACTCTCCTCACTTCATACTCATATTGAGGTCCTATACAAGCCCTAACACTAACTTTGGTACCATATTGAGAATTTTGGACATGCTGTGATTTTTTTTTGATTGCAGGCATGCAATCATATTCTATAAGTTAAAAAACATAAATACATGCCTGATCGAAAACGTGGGTGGTGAGAAAACACACCAAGAAAATGCTAACCAAATCAGGTGACAAGCCCAAGATAAAGAACCACATGGCCAAAATTACAACCATTCATGGCTAGGAATCAAACCTAGAAACTACTCCCAGTCTGCGAGTGGTTCTACCGCTCAGCTTCTTCTTCATTTCATGATGGGACTTCTGGTGTCTCGTTAGAAGTGTGAATTAGAATTTCCTACACCTCCTTCAAGCCTCATTCAGATTGATTTTTCAGTCAAGTGCCAACTTTGGATCTGATGGCGTGTTGAAAATATTCAACTAGCTATGCTTCAAAATCAAACCCACTTTGTAAATTGTGATATCGCCAGAGCTAGTTGCCCCCTTCATGAAAGAACCTACGGGTTTCTAACTTTCTAGAAGTGTCTAGTTTCTAACATGTTCAGGACCTTCTCCCTGCTGTTGAGCCGCTCTAATTGTGGATGGAATATGGATCAAACCTAGGACATTGTCTAACTGTTGAGTAGCTCTAATTTTAGACAGGCTGCCATCCAAACTCAAGACCTACTCTTGATTGGTAAGCTGTGCCATTCCTGAGCTGCTTGAGCATTTCATCTTGAAACTTTTAAGTTCTCTCTACAGGTGTCCATTGCAATTGCAAACACTCTCCTCACTCCATACTTATGTTGAGGTTGTATCCAAGTGCTAACACTAACTTTGGTACCATATTGAGAATTTGGTATATGCTAGATTCAAATCTAAGGACTATTCCCGGCTTGTGAGCTGTTCTACCACTCAGCTTCTCATTCATTTCATGATGGGACTTTTGGGGTCTTGCTAGAAGCGTGAATTAGAATTTCCTACATCTCCGTCAAGCCTCACTGAAATTGATATTCTAGCCAAACACCAACTCTGGATCTGGTACTATGCCGAAAGTATTCAAGTACGCAGGCTTCAAAATCAAACACACTTGTAGCCAGTAAATTGTGATATAACCAAGCTACCTGCCTACTTCATGATGGGATATATGCGTTTCTAAAAGTGTCTAGTTTTCAATTTGCTTCATCCTTACACCATATTCAGGTTGAGGCTCTAGCCAAACCCTAACACTGACTTCGTTACCATGTTGGAAATTTTTGGCCAAGATTTTATTCAAGGACCTAACTTTAGTTAGCGAGTTGCTCTATCATTGAGCTACTTGCAAGTTTTGTCATGTGACTTTGAGGTTCTCTCTGAAACCGTGGATTGTAATTCTTGACAGGCATCAACTTCTGCTACGGAACTTTCCTATCAGCTATAAACTATAAATAATTATATTGGCTAAATGTTCTGTTACCAGGAAACGCCTAGGGCCCCCCGTTTCCGTTTCCAAAACATTTCAGAAACGGAAACTCCTTCGAAACATCCTAGTCTCCTAGAGATAAGTATACATGATAATAATGTATAATTTCAATGAATACAAAATATTTTGAGTGTTTTATCAGTTATTCTTATCACTTATGGTGTATGGAGTACAATTTTAAAATGAGTACTATGCACACACACACATATTTTAATAATATATTGTACAGACGTTTCCCGTAACGTTTCGTATCCAAGGTTTTTTGAAAATTGCCGTTTCCGCGTTTCGTACACGTTTCCGTTTCCGTTTCCTGGCAACATAGGCTAAATCTTGAAATGTGCTTATTAGACCTTTGAGGATAATAAAAACCTAACTAATTTTTTGACTTGGCTATATTTGTTCAAACTTTATTTTGAAATCAACCATAATTTCTAGCTTTGGATTATAAATAGAGGTGATTTGAGTCATCGGGTTATGGAGATCCCTCACGAAGTGATTGAAAGTGTATTTTTGTTAGATGTTGTAGTTCCAAATGTGGTAATAGAAATGTACACAAATTGTGGCAGCGTATAGAAGGCTCACAATTTGTTGACTAAGTGCAGAATGCAAATTTGGAGTCATGGACAACGATGATTGCATGATATGCTATTGATGGCTGTAATCTGCACGCCTTCAAACTCTTTGAACTAATGAGGCACTCTAGATTCAATCCTGACCATGTAAGTTTTTTTTATTTTTTGCGTGTCTAGAGAATGCAACCAACAGGTGTCCAACTTGACTGGTTCACCTTCTCAAGGGTGTGGACATCCGCCAAAGCATTATGGAGAAGGGACGTTAGTCAGATGTTTAGTTGCAAGTGCCCTGACAGATATTATGCAAAATGTGTAAACATGTGAACTGTTCGACAAAATGCCTAAAAAGTTTGTGGTCTCATGGATTGCAATGATTGCAATATATGTCAAAAAAATGGGTTATTTGAAAATACCTTCAAAAATTTCAAGCAAATGCAATTGACAGGTGTAAACTGTAAAGCCAGGCTCGACTAAATTTGCAAGCATCCTCCCAGCGTCTTCGCAAAAGGCAGTAATAATTGATAATGCAATGATCAACTGATAATATGTTTTTTTTTAATTTTTTTCTACCTTCGATCTCCGAACTTGATCTCTTTCTTGCATTTGCGTTCATGTATTAGAAGGAAAATGTTGAAAATGAGGTTTTCAATTAAAAAATCATAATAATGTTTATCGATTTGGAGAATATTCTTGTTATGCTCATTTCTTGGCTCAATACCCAATAGTTAATGGCGATGGTGTAGATACTATGTTACCAGGGTTCTCCCTCTGCCCCATGTTCCCTGTCTGATACGTATCCGGTATGGATACGTGAGGGTGCGGGTATGGATACATGCTCGATACGTACTGGTATGTATCCAACCCGTATCCAAGCCTAAAAACGTCTTTTAAGGCATTTAAAACTTTTTTTTTGACTTAGTCAATACAAAAAAGCGAACCCTAACACTTAAATGAATAAAATATTAAACCCTAAACACCTCTAAAAGCTATAAAAAGCACTCACCCATTCATTTGAAATCACACAGACAATTCATTCAAAATTTCCAATGAGTTCCTGGTAGAAGTTTTCCAAATTTTGGATCACTGTGAAAGACAATCTTCTTGTGACCATAAACAAATCTCAAAGTTCAGGACATACTAACAGATTTAAACAAAACCTCCCTTGTCCTACATCCAAACATAGTAGAAGTGATAATTTTTTATGGTTTTGGCCTATTTCTCTTTGTAATTAAACATACAAGATTATAACTAAGTTTACGGTTGATGCCTATCCTTCATGAATAAATTACAATAGCACATGAGATAATTCATACTATGAATGCGGGAAGAAAGACAAAATTTATGAATTAGGTCTTGCCAAATCTTATAAAAGAGTAAATTGGAATTTTCTGTATAAGGTGCTTATAGGTTTTTGGTTTTGATCAAAAATAGGCAGAGGGTGTAAGAAAATGAAATACGTACAAATGTTAGAAAATAAAAATATCTGGTCTCTATCTGAATACAACTAGCCTACTAGGATACATTAAGACTGGCCCAACTATGACCAAGACACATCATGGCATACTCTTTAAGTATATTGAATGTTTTGAACATTGATCCTACTATAATTTTCAAGTTTTGTATTTTTTATGGACTAAAAAATGGGTAAAATGAGTATATATACACACACACACACACACACACACACATATATCTAAGTTGCCAGGAAACGGAAACGGAAACGGAAACGAAATGCGGAAACGGCAATTTTCAAAAAACCTTGGATACGAAACGTCAACGGAAACGTCCGTACAACATCCATCCATCCATCCATCCATCCATCCATCCATCCATCCATACATACATACATCCATACATCCATCCATCCATCCATACATACATACATACATCCATCCATCCATCCATCCATACATACATACATCCATACATACGTCCATACATACATCCATACATATACATCCATACATACATACATACATATACATACATATATATATATATATATATATATATATATATATGCATAGTGCTCATTTTATAATTGTAGACCATAAGAGATAATTGATAAAGCACTCAAAATATTTTGAATTCATTGAGATTTGAACCTCTAAGTTCTAAAGAGTCATCATTCAACATGGTTACAATTTCAAGGATTCACATATACATAATAATAATCTAGATTCTAAAATATATCATCTAGATTCTAAAATATATCATCTAGATTTCCTCATAATCATCTACATGAACAGCACTAGCACCGAAAAGTAAAGTCTAAGTAGTTGTATTAGGGTTAGGGTTCATTTAATGCAATTTTTTTTCATTTTTTAAAAAGTAAAGTTGGTTTTTAAAAGTAAAAAGTGCAGGAAACGGCAAAAACGTTTCCGGAAACGTTTCTAAGGGGAAACGGGACCCCCCCAGGCGTTTCCTGGCATCATAGATATATATATTTTAATTTTCTAATATATATGTACGTACGTATCCAAGACGTATCGTACCCAAGGGTTTTTTAAAAATTGACGTATTTGCGTACGTACCTGAACCCATATCCTGGCAACATAGTGTAGATACCGATGATAATGAGACCAAGAAAGGGACGTACCAATAGGGAACTATCCAAGTGTGGGGTAATGTTCTTGCATTTCTTAAAACAAATTTGATAATGAACCCTTCAAAAGCTTGTTTATTGTTCCTCACCCAAAGGAGTATGTTGAGCGGCTGTGAGAGGCCCTTCCTCCACATCTCCAAAACATGTAGCTTTCCTTCACTACGACATTTTAAAATTAGTTCCATCCTTCCACTATTATAGGCATTCATCAAATCCCTTCTCTTGCACAAATAGATGACACCACTGCCAAAGATCTTTCGTATTGCCAGCTACATGATAGAGCAAATTCATAGAAACATTGCTTTTGCATCCCTTCCGGCGTTTCTTGCGCCTCAAGTGCAATTGCTAGTTATAAACTCTCCCATAAAGGGCGATACTAAATACCTCATTGACAGATACAAATTTTCAATGGACAACAGGTTTCAGTATTTCAATGTGTAGGTCAAGACCGCTAGTCGGACTCGGGGCATGAATAGTTTCAATATACGACAGTTTAAGGAATTGAACCAATGTAGCAGACCACATTTAAAAGGATTAAACAAGATATAAATTACAGTTGAAGCCTGAAGGGATTAAACAAAAATAGCATACTGCAGGATATGAATGGCAGTTACAACAGACCTCACAGCGCTCTCCAACGAGTTTTTAAAACTTCTATCCACAGAAAACAAACAATTTTTAGGGTTTTTCGAAAAAATATGTTTTCAATCTGTACGAATATAAAGATGTGTTTAAACGATTTTTATTTATTCAGATTATAATCGCCGAATTCTGAATTTATCCTTTAGAATTTGGCAAACCCTGTGATATAGCTTAAGAAACTGTTTATGTGTGGAGTATTGCAGCAGACTGATCCTAGATCCTTGATTCCTAATCACTGCCTCCATTTTAAAGGTGATATGAGGCACTTGCTACTTTTACAGAAAATAGATACGCAGATAACCATAGCTTATATAACAATTGTATTTGTGACGATAGCAATTCAGCATATAATTGTAAATAAATATTGCTTGTAGTGTCAGTAGATAATAGCTAAATCGAAAAACATTTTCTGAACTATTTTGTGCCATGGATGATTTGGATTAAAAAGTAAGAGGTTATACAAAAGATGTGAAATTTTCAAGGTCTTCATGTAATGGTCAATTGCCTAACGAAAACTTCTCACAGGGTTGAGAACAATACCCATAAGGAGATAAAATGTGTTAGGCAATACAAATAATACTTGTAAAAGGAGACCCTTATCTGTCTTATTACAAACCTCATATCGCTGAGATTTTCTAATTTATAAGGGATAAGATATGTGGAATAATCCCTCACAGAATCGCAACAGTAGAAACTAATATGCAAAAAATATTACAGATCTCAAATAAAAGCGCAGAATAAAATAACACAACACAAAGAGACAATATTTAACATGGTTCACCCAATTTGGGCTACGTCCACCAAGAATCACTTGCTCAGATTTTATTACAAGCCACCGCTCTCTCAATACAATACCCAGATCTGTTTGGGGCTATGCTCAACAAACTCTATAGAATTCACAACCGAATTCAAAACACATCTGCAATGTTTTTCATACTTCTATCATATGCATAAAACCATATAAATAGACAATTGCTTAAGCAGTTTTATAAAACCGTGGGTATCAAAACCATGGGCAAAAACCGTCCCATAAACTTATGGGTCAAAATCCCCCCCATATGAGAAAATCACGTTTCTCGATATATCGGGCACGTTTTAAGGCCCAATTTTTTTTTTCGGGGGCTGCGCCCCCAAACCCCGACGAGGATACATGAAAAGTGTACAATACTCTTAGTGTACAGTTTTCAACACTTTCACACATGAAAACAAGCTCCACAACCTAACAGAGGTCTAGTGTTCACTTGTTTTAGGGTTTTTGTTTTGATCAAGTAGGTTACCTGTTTGTTATATCATACTTCTACAATAGCCCAATTGTAATCTATATCAACATTCTAACACCAATAAATTTTATTCTTGCAGCTCACATGTTTGTACATTTAGAGCTGGATGATACATATTTCACTTGATTTGGCTGATGGAGGTGAGATTCAATGATCCATATGAGTTAGAAGACGGTGAATTCCCTGAAGAAGATCGCTCAGATCGGCCACATCATGTTCAAATGGATGCAAATGGTCTTAGCAAAAATGGAAATGAAATTATTGATCCTGCCATAAAGGCAGATGAACAACTTCAGAAAACTTTAGAAAAGTCATCTGATTATCCAAATCAAACACAGATGAATGTATCTACTAGTAGTGAAGCTGGGAAAGAATGTGTGGCTGGCAGTTTTCAAGAAGGCGATGTGCCATCTTGGCAAAACTCTGAAAGACTCTGTGATGATCAAAATCATATCCAAACAGACACACATAAGAGACAAGATAGAAAGGAGACAGGAGATATGATGATGAGCGAGCAAATACCTCACCAAAAAAGCTGGAAAATGAGACGTGAATATGTTATTCATACACCAAGAGATGGAATTGATGCCAGGAAAACTGGAAATGCGATTGCAGATATAACTATTTCAGAGAGGGAGCCATCTGATAAAGTTAGAAAAGAACTGAGTTTTCATGATTCAAACCATATGGGAAACGATGTAACTGAACCCATTAGAGTTGGAGATGAAACCAGAGATACGAGCAGAACTCCTAGAGACACACATAAAAGTAAAGATAGAAAAGAGACTAGAGATATGATAATTAGAGGGCTAATACCACACCAACAGAGCTCCAAAAGGAGAAGGCATGATGATGTAAATCATATACCGAGATATGAACTTGATGCCACGAAAACAGAGAGGAAGACACCTGAGGTGAGTAGAAAAAACCAAACTTTTCATGATTCAAATTGTATGGGAAAATATACAAATGGACAAATTAAAAATGAAGATGAAGCTAGAGATACGAGCAGAACTATTAGAGATGCACATAAAAGAAAAGATGGAAAAGAGACTGGAGATATGATGATTAGAGAGCAAATACCACACCAAAAAACATGGAAAAGGGAAAGGCATGACAATTTACATCATATAGAACTAGATAGAACTGATGTCAGGAAAAATGGAAAAGCCATTGCAGATGTCATTCTTCCACAGAGGGAGCCACCTACGGAAAAACAAAGTTTTCATGATTCAAACCACGTGGGAAAAGATGCAAATGAACCCATTAAAGCTGGAGATGAAGCTAGAGATATGAGAAAAACTCTAGGAGACTGGATAAATTCAAGGGCAGAAGACCGTTGTATTATTTGGCCTCCGGTTGTAATAATTGAAAATATAATAACTGGTTTTAACAAAGCTACAAATGTATGGGATGGTCTTAAGAATAATGAGATTAAGAGTTGTTTGAAAAGTATAAAGGATCTTGAATACAAGAAAGTCATGGCTGTATACAACCACCGCAATGGTCATCGTGGTAGTGCTGTGGTAATTTTTGATGCAAATGATATAGGATTCATGAATGCAGACAATCTCAGCCAATGTCTGCAGCGGGTTGGTAGAGGAAGAGAGGACTGGTATGCTGTACGACCAAGAAGCTTGCCAATCAGTGAACCCGATATGGAACAGTGGAATGCAAGGGGTCTTGTAGCAGATGATGGAACACGGATAATATTTGGATACCTTGCAGACCCATCAGATTTGAGCCGTCTTAAGCCATATGTGAATAGGGTGTCAGTTGAAAGCTTTGTAAAAAAGGTGCTGGAACCAATGAAACAAAGATGCCAGGTACTAAAAGTGGAATCTTAAAAATTCTGTCCTTGGAACAATGTGCATGCAAAATATTGTTACTTTCCTGTTTGCTGTAAAGATTTCTTGCTTTCTGAACATATGCATAGTGCTTGCCACTTAAATTGGTTTGAATTTATTTTCTTTTTCTATCTCCATTGCATGAATATATTCTTGACATGCAAAGTTTAATTTCAGACTCAAAAAGGAATTGAGCTGTGTTAGGGGCAGATCAAATTTCCCTTCGTAGGAGTAGGCAAAGAAATGCTTGTTTTTATGTTTGGGAGTATTGTGGTGGCTAGAACTACAGTTACATACTTGTTATGGTTTATACTAATTCTAGAAATAAACTGTGTTGAAATCAGTTGAAACAAGATTTCAAATGTAATAAAGGCCTCAGAATCTTGGGTGAATCTCTAAAAACAATTGCATTAGGAGAAGGATATGACATAAATTTTGATTGGGTCTAGGCCATTTTGGAGGAAAGTGCAGAGTGTCTTACTTGAAAGGTGGTTTTTAACTTTTTACTTATCTGGAAGTGACTTTTCTGTGTTTTAAATATAACTCCATATACACTCGGTAGGATGTATAGAGCGGATTGTACATATAGGTTCACAGATACAAATCTGTACATACAAGCCTAGTCATTGATGGTTGGATTGATGCATGTCTTTACAGCAGTTTGGCGCTATTGTTTGCCTAGTAGAGCTGTTTAACTAGGATAATTGTGTTGGTAACTTTGGTTATTTGTGTTACAAGGATGGCACAAGTGGTCACACACACATATCTGTCAATAAGCGTATTTGGAGAGGTTTATACCTATGAGCTTTTCTATGTTCATCTCACAGATTGTTTAAGCCTATGAAGGTGTTGAACTAATTTGGCTGCTTAATCTTGGAGAAGGCATAACCTTAGACTCTCTGAGTTAACTCTTTGTTGTGTAGATAAATTGGACTGAAGCTTTATATGATAAAATTGCAGTCCTAGTTGGAAATTTTGTGTAGCTGCTTCACTTTGCACCAGTGAAAACTTGAATTATAAACATGAAGTATTGCAATATTAATATAGGATGCATTTTTGATTCCGTTTAGCACTTGGAATGGTAACAAAGAAGTGGAGTATCAGGTTGAAGAGGTATACTTTTTCTAATTGAAAAACATGTACTTCAGAAAAATCCCAAATGCAAAGTTTGCACCAAGATACTTATGACATAAAATTGCACAAAATCAAAAAGTATAAGCACAACATAAAGTGAAACTTGAAGAGTATAGGTCTGACACCACCATGATGGGTCTATTGTTGCATGTGATTGCACGATGTCTATAAACTGTTGTTATACACCAAGCATTCTATGCAACTCTACTTAAGCATTAGGGGAGTTGATGATTAAGCTTAGTCATTGCATGGCCAATTTGTGATTGGAAGGAAAGATAGTGTGAACATCACCAAAGTTTCCATGAGATTTCACCCTTCATATGGTCTGCACCGCTTTTTCTCTCTTGTTTGTAATTCTAAATTTCTAACAATGGATCGTAGATATCTTTCTATCAACAAATTCCTTTTATTCTTAAATATTAAATTCAATAAGTTTGCACTGAATCTTTCCGGCTCTGATACCATAATCATAAACGATCAACATCAAACTTACTTTCTGTCGTAGAAAATGATACAAAAACCATAACTATAATAGGAAAGCTTTGATCATATTAAGGGTAATAAAGATGTAACACAATTATGAATAATAAAAATGAAAGCATATTTTTTGCCAAAAAGGTCTTCCAATTCAAGGAGTGATCCCCGAATAGCAATAACCTTAGTTGATACAAGATAACTCCACCATAATGGCCCTCTTCCTAAGATTTTCCCCATATATTCAATACTTTAAAACATTTATTATATGTATGATCCTCAAAGGTCACCTCCTTTAAACTTTCGTTTATAATGTATATACTATTATTATATCTAAAAATATAGTTTATAATATATTTCTTTATGGTAATTTATACATTTATTAGTATGTACATTCTTAAGACTTAATCCTTATTTAAGTATATAAAGCCCATATATTCATTTAGAGTTCATAAACCATAGTTTGCTTTCCTTCAATTACCTAGTCCATGCTGTCTTTCAATTCTACTGCGTCCAACCCCCACTAAAAACTAGAAATCCATCCCCCTATTTTCAGCCTTGGTCAGCCCAAGGGTGGATCTGTTGAGGAGTCCATGACCTTCTCTCAACCTCCTACCGCTCCAAATCAGACCACCGGTTTCAAAACATTCACCCCCATATAAAGATCAGACCAGCAAGGAGGATTTAAAACAATTCATTCAACATCATGCTCAAGAGATGGTCGTCAGGTCTGATTTTTCAGCTAAAAAAGAGAATGGCTGCTACTTACGAATGGAAACCCCACCCAAGATTCAGTTCTGCAGTGAAGAAATGAGTAATAGTGGTGCAGCTACGGGTAGGAGTATTAGTGAAAGGATCCTTTTTGCCCAACTGCTTACAGAAATACAAAGTGGAATCTTTACAACAACCAACTACAGCAACACCAATGCTGTTTCAACAAGTTTACATCCATTGGAGACTGGTTGCCAACGATTCAATTTTACTTACACACCCAATTGCCTGTAGGCTCAAAACACCTAACATCGCATTGTTTCCGCAATGACTCAATCCCAATAGTCTTCGCTTAGACCTGTACACAGATCGCTAAAGTACTCCTTGCAAGTGCATTCTCAGACCACATCCTCCCGATCTAGAATGGAATAACTTCTATAAGGGGTGAATGTGGTTATATAGTCGCATGATTGCCTCGAAGGAACAAGGTACCCATATGATATTGAATGTGTCCCAATCCTCTATGCAAGATAGGGCCCAAGTGATCATAACATAACTTGATGCAATCGAGTCGGCTCAATGGTAATAATTATGGGATTATGTGAGGCACATATTAGCCTATTTGATTGGGAAGCTTCGGGAGTTACGTGCCATTTGTAATGTCCCAAATTAGGACAAGTTAGGAATTAACATAAATCTGATCACAGACTGCTGGAAAATAATTAATATTCAAACCCCAACTGCTGCAATTTTCCAAAATTCATAGCTTTGGCAAGAGAAGTCCAAATGAGCTGAAATTTTGGATATTGGGCCACAAAAATATGAAGAATAATATGCAAAAATCATATTTCACATAACCAACATGAAACCCTAATTTTTCCCTAAAAGTTAGGTCGCCCAACACATCTAGGGCATCAAACCAACTCCAGAAAATTATGAAATCACTTTCTCCTTATTCCTCTTAATTAATTAACCAAATCAATCCTAGGAAGATTAGATCTTCTTAGTTTGATCTCAAATAACCCAATGTCGGCAATAATACAACCCAAAAAAGGGTTGGAGTATGTCAGAGTGGTGGGTTAGATGGAAAACTAATTAGATTGCTAATATGATCTAGATCTGATTTTTTAACAGCAATTAATTAATTAAATAAACACCCAGAACAACTGAAAACTTCAAAAATTAATACCTTGCCCCAAACTCAATATTTTTCCACCAAATAAAATGCAGACTATTCTATAATTCAAGGCCTTTCCAATGAACTATTATTTTGAACTTTTAGATCACTGAAACCCCTTCAAATCAGTCCCCAAAATCTGAAAACTAGTCACTAGGGTTAGTGGGAAAATTAATTAAATAATTTCCAGCGCTTTCCTAGCCTCCAAACACACCAAAATATTAGTCCCAAACTTGGAAAATATGCCATTACAGATCAGAATGTAGATTTAGCTCAAAAGACTCCAAAATATGCCAAAACAACTTCCCATGCAAGTCGCTTTAGCTCTAATAAATGCAGCAGTGAACAACAATAAATAAAACACCATAAACCCTTCCAAAATTACTTAAATGTGAGCCACAACATGCAAATTTAACCTCACAAATTAATGTATCAACATATGAGCTAAGTCGCCAATATTAGAATGGAAAACAATGCATAAACACATTCAATTCAAGAGAGCACAATGGAGAGAGCAATGAGTCTTCAATATTCTTCAATAATAGATCCAAATGAGAGAGAGCACAATGCAAGAACTAGGGCATACATCCCACTACTCCAAGCATGGAATGAAATCAAATGATCAATCAACATAACCCCACTAGAGGAAATACGACCTCCTTTTATAGAGTTAAGGGGTGCAATATCCAATAAAGACCAACCTTTCCCTTTTGGAGGGAAAACACAATTAAAAATATTTTATTTTCCCTATGTGTGGCGTCCCCTTTCTAAGGGTATGTTTGACATTAAAATCCACTCTATATTATTTAATTAATTCCCCTTTTTATTTTGTGTCTTTGGGAATTAAATTAAATAATACATCACATTAATTGCTCAATAAATATTCTTTTGTGAGCAATACTTCAAGGTGGTGGAAAAACCACTTAGCATCCAGAATTAAATAATTAAATGAATATTGCTTTCTAATGAAAAATGATTAAAATCACTCTCTAAGCAATATCATTCAATTACTTAGCATTTTCCCCTTGCAACATCCCAAAAGCCCACGGGGAAAGATAGGCCAAGAGTCTTAAAAAAGGGGACATTACATTCCTCCCCTCCCAAGATTGCTTGCCCTCAAGCAATAACAAGTTCATGTATCTGGGTCCAAATATGTAGCACTCCAAAAACCAGGCTCCCATGCCACTCAAGTGGTGTAGCATTTGTAATATCTTGTAATGTCTTCTTTCTCATAAAGGTTAGGAATGTCTTCTATTGCAATTTCTCTTTCAAATCTGCACATGAAACAAACAAGTTAGAAAAATAAGTGTTGAAGAACACTCTTTCAAGGTGTCTCCATGGTGTGTAAGTCTCCTCCATGTATGGGCTGCCCCCAAACTGTGTTATGTGGCCCCAAATACTGCTATAATCTTCAAAAATCAGAATTAAAGTGGCTGATTTCCACCCCCAAATAGTCACCCATGAGCCATAATCAAGTATCAACACCCATATCATCAAATGCATATAAAAAATCTGAATTATGGAAGTGGTAGTGGAGCTGGTCATAATGATATCATCCATGAAAATGATGGACAATAGCTAACATAGTTCAAAAAATTTTCTCCAACATGAATGAACATCAATCTAGTGAATGAAATAGGCCCCCATGTAATTGAAGTTTCATCCCCAACATAATAAACTGAAAAATTATCCATATGCACAGCTGGAAATGAAATTCTTACCATGCCATATATAGTTCATGTGATCCCTTCTTCATCCTTTGATCCATGTGTGAGAGTACCCATGGAGAATATGTCCCTTATCCCCATGCTTTATGGCTCTAAAGGTCATAAGAAGACCGCTGAAATAAATTACAGCAGTGTAAATAAAAATATTTGACCCGAAGGTATCCCATCTTACCTTAGGCAAGGCCAACACTTCACTCTCACAACCCCCAATACATTGTTCCCATGAGAACAAATGCTGAAACTCATTCATATGCATGATATAGAGCTGATCCAAAGTGAATTTCATGACAAACTTGGTACCTCTCACTATCATAGCTGAATATTCAACATGCTTACCTTTATTTCCCAAAACATAGCATGACAATTCAACACCATACCTTCCTCTTTGCTGCTCCCAATGTAAAAGAAGTGCTAAATGGCCTAAAAATGAACCTGTAACATGTACCAATGATGCTCCAAACTGAAAATTAACATACCATGTGACTAAATCCTTTTGTAAGCATGATAACATGTCCCCAAACAAATTGAAAATGTGCATGACAGTAGTGTGAATGTCCATGGAAACATTAGGCATACACATATTCTTCTTGGTTACAAACTCAAACATGAATAGACAATGCTCGTACTTTCCTTTTATGATTCCAATAGCCCAAAACTGAATTTCATCATGATATAAGAACAATAGAATGTCCAATTTGATCATCTCATGAGCACATGTAAATGTTACCACAATTAATTTGAATTATTATTCCTTCATACCATGAGGTAGCATGTGCATGATTATACCCCCTTATCTTCTACCCCATCATTCACATAAGAAAAAGGAAAATCAGAAATGCAAGGAAACTCATATCATTCATTGTGCCAATGGATTTCCCTTATGAAGGGAACTAACACATATGAAACAAAATGCTTGGGGCTGCTCATCATACCTTTGTGCCATGAGATACCTTCATACTCTTTGGAATTTTCAAACCAAACATCTCCTTCTATCTTGGAATCATGCAACCTTGCTTGTACTTGGTGTGAGGCTTCCTTAAGCTTCATCTTAGGGTGGATGAAGTCATTTATTTGCTCTCTAATGACTGTTGTTATGTGCAGACCAACAAGCTGAGAATGGTCAAAAGTGCCCGGAAACAACCTCTTCTTCTTGCTTATCACTCATCCCCTCATCTTTGCATTCATTACCAACCCAAGTATCATTAGTAACAACTAAATAATGATCATTGGTTACCTCTTGGCTACCCTCATTTTGCTTGTCCATGCAAACTTGCAAATCAAATTTCACTTTCCTCTTGGACTCATCTTCCATGATCATTTTATCAACATGCATGCAATCATACAAAGGCAAAGAACCTCTTCAATCCACAATGAATTTTTACTTTTCTTATTTGCATCTAGGGGCTCTTCTTCCTTCTCTTCCCTTTGAACTAAATCTGATTTTTCTGTGCAAGTACCAACTCTCATGCAAGCATTAGATACCAAATTTTTATCATCAAACACTAAAGAACTCATACCTTGAAGAATCATAGTCTTGGCCGCTATATGTGCCTTCACCGTGCTTGAACATTGTTCTAGAACACCTTGGGCTAGTGTATGAGTAACACATGATGCCTCTTGACTCAATCCTTCCTCAAGCATAGATAGCAATTGTGGTGGGGGACTCTCATATTCATTTAATGCCAAAGACATAATGGCTTGCATGGAAAACATTATCTCTTGAGTGTGATCATTATGTATAACATCAAAAAACACTTCAAACATGTGAGAAATAAGATCATTACATTCTAGATCCATCATTACCACACAAGATCTTACTTTTGCCATAATGTTCAAAATGCTAACCCTCTTACCAAAGCAAGGGCTTGTGAGGTCCCAAAGGCCTTGGAAACTTCCCACCATGACCTCGAAAATGTCTTCCATGATGGCATCACAATATGGCAATTTTGGGGCTGTAATTCGCATAACCTCAGTAATGCAGATGATGACCATAATTCTTACCTCCCCATCTTCATGATCCAACAACTTCATGCTTAGCCAACTGCATCACCAAGGAATCCCTTGCAAGAAGCATGGATCCATAATCATCTTGTTCCATTATTGCCAAGCAACTTGCCGCTTCTTCCAGAATATTGAGCAACCCATCCTTTGATTGAGGTAGGTGCTTGAGTGCTCTACTTAGTTTCTGGAACTTTGCTTTCTTATTACCTGCACTAGATAAATCCATGATTCATCTAGGCAATTTCAAACCTCACAAGTGCAGAAGAACATGCTCTGATACCACTGTAATGTCCCCTTCTAGGACAAGTTAGAGAAAACTTAAATTCTCTAGGGTATCCCACACTATTGGAAAATACTACTAAGGCAGTTTAAACTCAAACTTATCCCAGCTGTTGCAATTTTCCAAAATACATATTTTTGGCTAGAATAGTTCCAAATGAGCTGACGATTTTGGATAAGTAATGGCCACAAACTCAATATGGAATCTGAATATGCAATCAAATCATGATTTTTAACAACATGAAACTCTACTTTTTCAAACCCAAAGAGAGGTCGCCCTAACATCATCTATACCAAATATGCAACCATAAGCTGAATAATGAAACTGCTTTATCCTTATTCCACACAACTGCTGCAATAACCTGTACTCAATCATAGGAAATGCATGATCTTTTAGTTTGCCTCAAATAACCCAACAAGTTCGGAGTATTAATAAGCACATCCAAAAATGGATTGGAACAGCCCTCCAAATATTAGAATTAGATTGCCGGTTAATTCCTTGAATTGATCGCATCCAGATCTGAAATTTATGCCAACAGTTAATCGATTAAATGCCCAAACTTAGAACAACATCAAAATACTTCAAAAATTAATATCTTGCTGCCAAATTCAAGGTTTTCCACCAAATAAAATGTAGATTATGCTAAAATCTAAATTGCCTTTCCAATGAACTAACAGACTACATGAATTTTTAGAGTGTACTGAAACCCCTATCAAATCAGCCCCCAAAATCTGAAAACCACTTGCTAGGGTTAGGGAAAATTAATTAAATAATTTCACAGCACATTTAGAGCACTAATCCTACAAAACACTCAAAGAATTAGTCCCGAAACTTGGAAAATATACAATCAATACATAGTCAGAGCCAGATCTAGCTCAAATAGACCCCAAAACATGTCACTAAAATCAATACCCCTGATGTTAGAGTGGAATATAGCTCTAATAAATATTGCAGCAAAACAATAGCTAAACCTAATTCACCATAAAAATTCGCCTTCCAAACCCTTAAATGTGAGCCACAACAACAACATTTAACCTCACAAATTAATGGAAGATCAACATCAATTTACTTCAGTCGCCAATATTATAATGGAAAACAATGCATTCAAAACACATTCAACTCAATAGAGTTCACAATGGCAGTAGAACAATATCACGAGTCAATTCAATATTCTTCTTTAATAGATCCAATGATATCAAAACCAGCTTCACAATGCAAGAGAGAACTAGGGCATACATCCCAATACTCCAAGCATGGAGTGAAATCAAATGATTCATCAACATAACCCCACTAAAGGAAATGCGACTTCCTTTTATAGAGTTAAGAGGTGTAATATCCAATAAAGACCGACCTTTCCCTTTTGGAGGGAAAACACAATTAAAAATATTTTATTTTCCCTATGTGTGGCGTCCCCTTTCTAAGGGTATTTTTGACATTAAAAGCCACTCTACTATTATTTAATTAATTCTCCTTTTTATTTTGTATTTTTGGGAATTAAATTAAATAATACATTACATTAATTGCTCAATAAATATTCTTTTGTGAGCAATACTTCAAGGTGGTGGAAAACCACTTAGCATCCATAAATTAAATAATTAAATGAATATTGCTTTATAATAACAAATGATTAAAATCACTCTCCAGGCAATATCGTTCAATTACTTAGCATAATTTTCCCCTTGCAACATCCCAAAAGCCCACGGGGAAAGATAGGCCAAGGGTCTTCAAAAAGGGGACATTACACATTGTGCATAAGACCGTGTACAAACTTTCTTTGTTGAATCCTTGCGTGCTTGTGTAATACACTTTTTTATGACCTTGTGGTTTTAAGGGTAGATGTGCGCCATTGAGTAGAATACATGCTATTAGCTTGAGCCTTAGAAAAACTTGGTGCATTACCGCAGATAAAAGTATTGACTCTCTATGCACTGTCTAGAAGTCCCCAACTCTTGTGATATCGGTCTAAAGCTCTTGATTACTTTTTGAATGGTGTTAAATGCTCAAGAAGATATTGGGATCTTTATGAAACCTTCTGGAAATACCGCAACCACTCTTGACCAATGACCTTGACAACACTTGCACGTATCAATTGATAGCGTTGAACATTATAGGCACACTTGCAGAATAGAAACTAGGTAGAAAACACAACATAGACTTTTGCATGCACATAGGCGGCATCAAACATTAGAACACTTTGCGTGAAACAAAATTTGCATAAAAACGTACCTAACAAGACACTAAACGAAAACAGAACTTTGTGCAATGCCAGACTTAGCTTATTTGACAAACTTAGATTTTTTTTGGTTGATGTGTGATTACAAGCGAATTCGGGTGCTCTTGCATCATACACCCTGGGTAAGAAAATGCGTGTGCATGGTGCTCATGCATGTAAGCTAGGTGATAGAACTACCTTCCAACCTTTTGGTAAGGTCTTGGCATGTATGTATGCCTAGTGATATGTCAAAGTTAGTTGGGTAAGAAAATGACCTCCTCCATAAAAAATGTATTTGATAGTCCGCACCCCTATCGTTTTACTCTTCAGGTTGACTTCATCTGCGTAGGGTGTCATTTTTGCTTTCCACTTCTTTTCCCATTACACAATGTCTCTGTGCACTTATTGTAGATAGAAATATCCTCTCGTCCTCCTTCGCACTTACATCAACGCTACATCCTCCCATACTGTTGTGCATTATTCCATCCTCTCCTTTCACCCGACTTTATTTTTTTGCCCATGCTCCATTTTCTCTTCTTTGTGCAACACTTTGCTGCATCACCGTTCATGTTCCGCTTTCTCTATTATGCCAAATCTGCTTTGAAATTTGTGTGAGTCTCTTTGGTACTCTCCTAAACATTTTTGGCGCACCATTTTTCCCTGTCACTCATTTCTTTCCGTCGAGCTTAACCCCAATTCCTTGTTTTCTCACATCTCTAGGCTTTATGATATTCCCTGACAACCTCTTATCGAGGTGGACAACCCACCTTCCTTGTGCCACCTTTTCACCTACACTAAAATCAGAGAAGAAATCAAGACGATGAACTGCAGCAGGGCATCAAATGAGGAGGGGTTCCAAGCAGAGTTCTTCAAACTTGGTCAAGGGGCTCTTTGTAGTTATTTGACTTACCTCTTCAATCATGTGGTTTGCTCGAGTTTTTTGCAATCTTGGGCATGCCATATCATTCACCTGATTCAAAAATCAAGCCCCAACTTTGACCCCAATAACTACAGGACCAATATGACAGGTCATACATTCTCCAAGTTTTATGCTACAATGCTACATATGCAGTTATCCAAGGAGCTCGAGAGGAGAAACATTAGAGCCAGGGGACAAGTCGGCTTTCGGCCTGATCACCAAACTACCGACCATATCTTCACTCTCCGGACCATCATTGAGGAGGCACGTCATTGCTCGTCGAAGGTCTATTGTTGCTTTGTGGACTTTCGAAAGCCTTTGGCTCGGTACCACGTGAGGCACTTTTTCAGCGGCTTTGTGACATTGGCATTTCTGAGACCCTCCTCACGGCCATCATGCGTTTGTACGAGACTATTTTGGGCCACCTCCGCACCTCCCAGGGAGAGTCATAGTTTATTAGGAGTACCATTGGGGTAAAGCAGGGGTGTCCCCTATCCCCAACTCTCTTTGGGATCTACATTGACGAGCTTGAGTCTTTTCTCTGTGAGCATATTTAGGAAAGTGATGGGTGCCTCCTGCACCAGGTTCTGATATCTATTCTTCTCTTTGCGGACGATGTGGTTCTCCTAGCTTCTTCGGAGGGCTTACAAAGACAACTTGATGCCTTAGGCTTGTTTTGTGATCTTCGGCAGTTGACGGTTAACCTGGGTAAAACCAAGGTTATGGTCTTAATTGGTTTGAAGACCTCGCATCTACACTTCTATTGAGGTGAGGAGATTGAGATCAACAACTCTTGTACCTATTTGGGGATTCTATTCTCTGGGCCCTGTTTCAGTTTGAGACAAACCCTCCAGCTTCGAATCAATAAGGGCTATGGGTCCTTCGCTTTTCTTGAGAGACAAGGTTTTCGCCATCACTTTCAGAACATATCCTCCAAAATGTCTCTCATAGACTCCCTCATCAGACCCACAGTTCTCTACAGCTCTTTCTTGGGGACCCTCTTTGTTGGGTACTGATTGGGCTTCCATTGAGAGGGTCCAGACTCTTCTCTTTCGCTGCTTCATCATGCGTAAGCAATATATACCCTAACACATTATTTTGGTGGATTTTGGAGCCCATCCTTTCAGATTGGAGACCATTTTCGACTTGGTTTCTTTCTTACACTGCGCTAGGGGCTTCACAAACATTGCCAAGGTGCAGGACATGTACCCATACTTGGCATATTGTTCCTCTAAGGATATTGCTCTTTCTAACTCCCCTCGCTGGCGTCACTATTGGTATGCTGAGGTCTTCGAACTATTGGGGACAATTGGTATTCAGATGGACCATCTTCCACCCTTTCGGTACTCCTTAGACACACCAAGCCACCTTCTGCCTACGAAACAAGGGATGAACAAGATCATCAAAAAGGAAATCTATAGGCAGTACATCCATACCACCTGGGTAAACCCTCAGGGGGTTTATGTCCCAAGATGGCCTTCTATGCTAAGCATTTTTTGGAGCTGAGGGACGGTCTCATTGCCTGCCCTCAGTACACCCTTTGGAACTGGATGCATGCCCTTTGCATCCCCCTTGGTTAGTTTAGAGTTGGATCTCATAGACTTTGTTGTGAGATGGATCACCACCTTGATCGTTTAGACAAGACCTGCCATTTGTGTAACCTCCAAGAGATCGAGATGGAAACACACTTTATCTTCCAGTGCCCCATTTACTATGGGATCAGAGGGAGTTTTCACTATTTATTTAGGAGGACGCAAGGTCTTTTTGACTTTTTCAGGTTTGAGGATCAGTGGTGTCTGGCTTTATATTTACAGGAGGCTTTGAAGCTTCGTGAGCACGCTCTTCAGCCACATCTTAGACTGGACTCTACCCTGCGGATCACTTCCTTCTTCACAATGTTATCGACGGAGAGAGGCATCAAGCGCCTTGGTGAAACCATCCCCGCTTCCTCCTCTAGATTTTTCGGCCTAGGGAAACCATCCATGGTTCTCCGAGTCATCACAGGCATGTCGTACTGGGCCTGGCCTTAGGAGACAGATGAGATCCACTAGGCATTAGAGGGATAATACTGTTTCCAGACAGAGTCATATCAGACATACTCTCTCTTCGACTAGTCGGCATTCTATTCTCAGCTTCTTCCAGTCAACCTCGTATGTTAGGAGAGTTGGATTTTCCATCCCCTGATGGGCTTTCCTCTTTTCTTCTCCTTGGTCATCTTTCCCCCCTTCTTCCTCTCACTTGTTTTTCCACTCCCATTTTGGGTGGTGTGATTTCTTCTTCCTATTGGCCACTTCTTTTGGCCTTTTTATTTTGTCTTTCTCGGGAACTCTTTGGTTTTCTCGCCTTGTATTGATGCTCACTATTTTCTACAGTCCCTTTGACCTACTTTTGTGGTCATTTGTTGGACATTAATATATTTATCTTATCTTATCTTCTTCCGCATAACCATATGACTTTGACGTGCTCCTTTGTCTTCACCCCTAAGTGGTTTCAAAATGTAAGATTGTCCATCCTTCAACACTCTAATTGTGTTTGTTCTTCCATCATACAACATCTTTTAGTCGAATTGCCAAGGCCTCCCCAACATTACATGGCATGTATCCATTGGTAAAATGGTGTACAAAACTTTATTTGTGAAACTACCAATCTTCATCTCTGCTTTACATTGCTCTGGCACAACACCTGCTTGTCCTTCCATCAACCATGTCACCTTGTCAGGATTTATATGTGGCTTGCGCCCCAATCCTACTTACCATACGATCTTTGCAAACATCAAATTGTTTGTACATCCACTGTCAACTACCACTATGTAGCTTTTTCCCTTGGTCTTGCAGCTTGTGCAGAAAATATGTTGCCTCTCTTACCAAAACTCTTCTCTCTTTCTTGCAACCTTCAAAACTGTCCTCACCTCAAGTAACACTTCACCTTAGTTTCATCTATGTGATGTACTAACGTCACAATCTTCTCCTCCGCTTGTGTGATGTGTGCACTCGCATCCTTCCTCTTTCCATCATTTTTGCGCTTATGTGGACACTCAAAAGCCTGATTTCCTACTTCGCAGTGAAAACATGTGCCACTGAATCTTGTGCCATGAACCCTTCCTCTTGCAGAAATTGTCCTTTCTTTGTTTGACTATTCTTATGCACCGCTAGTGCTTGCTTCTCCCTCTTGCTCTTGCACTGCTGATTTGCTACCACTGCCAAGCTTGTTTTTGTTTCTTTGCGTGTTTTACTACGTGCCAACATACCTTTCGCTTTCAAGGCATATTGGTATGCATCTTGCACTCTTTGCATCTTCACTATGCTGGTCTCATCTTGGATCACCCATCACAGTCCAATGATGCATTGCACAACTTTCTCTTGATCCATCTCACTATGATCAGCGCGGATTGTTCTCTTGTAAAATTCCTCTACATACTCTTTTACACTCAAATGTCGCAAATTTTGCAACCTCTTCAACAAATCTAATTGGAAATCACCAGGCAAAAAATGTCCTTTCAGTTTCGCAACCATGTGCTCCCAATGAGTAATCTTAAATTTATCTTTTCTATTGTGCTCCAATTGAACTTCTTTCCAAACGCAACATGGTCTCTCAAGCTGGTCTATGATCTTTACCTTGCATTCTTCTGCAACTTCATCAAAGTCAAAGTATTCTTCCATTTTTGTGGGCCAGTTGATAAGCTCATTAGCATTCAATGACCTTGAAACGTAAGAAGGGTATTTTGTGTGCACTCTTCTGATTTTCGACATAAACCTCTCTTCACCGTCATGTAAGCGATTCTATATTAGAAATGGTTCTTTTGTCGCATCCACATTTGCTTCTTGCATTTCATCTTCATCATCGCTCACATCATCCCTTTGGATGAATCCTCTTTTGCGGTCTTTCTCATTATAATCAGTTGATTTGCATTGGCCTCAACATCTTTGCCATATCATCAAGCCTTTCGGCTATATTATTGGCCAACATGCCTCCTCGCCGTACTCTTCTCAGTGGCATCTTGTCTTCGCAAAACTAGATCTACTGTTGCAATCTTTGCAAGCCATATGTTTTATCCTATCCACTACCCACACTTGTTTTTCTCTAGGTAGCCGGTACGTGCCCTGCAGGGCATGGGTATGGGTACAGTACGTGGTACGGGTACGGTACGCCTTGGGTATGACCAGGGTATGTCCAGCAGTACCCGGGTACATTTGGGTACTTCCTGAGAAGTACCCAGATGTACCCGGGTACTGCTGGCCGTACCCAGGGCGTACCCAAGGCATACCCACCAGTAAAAACAACAATTTTTTAATTTTTTCTAAATTTTTTTTTTGTTTTTTTTTTTTGACTTTTTGTAAAAAAAAAAACTATTTTTTGGGGGTCAATAAAGGTCAATAGATGTGATTACGTAAATGATTCAACTGTTGTAAAACTTCACAGAAGTACCTAAAACAATGGCTGAAACTGCAACAGTTGAGATGCGTTTGGGTAATGTAGGATCAAAAAACACAGTGGCAGCATCTCCACTAGCAAGTAAGACTAATGCAGGAATAATAAGAGAAACCCCAAAGGAATCTGAACTGCCAGATTTGAAGGGAGCTGGTAATAGCCAGAATTCCAGTCCAGTTATGTGATTTGTTATTATTTATGTTAATAATTGGACATTGTAACATTTGGAGTTTGAACAATGTACTTGTTCGAAGTTCAATCAATGAATATCATGACAAAATGCATTGAATTATTAATACATTATTTGGCTATTTCACTTAATTATTAATTTGTTTACTCTATTCATGTATAAGGCTGAATTTTTGCTTATTTGGCTATATTTTTAATATTTTATATGTATATTGTACTGCCGTACCCAAGTGCCGTACCCGGGCCCCCAAAAAAATTGCCGTACCAGCGTACCGGATCCCCGTACCCGTACCCGCACCGTACCCCCGTACCGGCTACCTAGGTTTTTCTCTATCCTCTACCCACCTCGCAAGGATGAAGAACTTTCAAATTTTCACTTTTCAAAGTTGTGCCTAGCTTTGATTCCAAATGATGTAGTTATTGTTATGGGGTCCTAGTCAAAGGATATCTTTTTTCGAGATGCTTATAGGTTTATGCAGTGCAATCTTAATAACCATTTACAACAACAATGATGTATTTATTTAACAAGGTCACATCACCTAGAGATCCATTACCAACGATTTAGTCTTTCTTACACACACAATTGCCTACAGGCTTAAAACACTCCACACTGCATTTTTTCCGCAGTGAACAAATTCCAATAGCCTTCCCTCAAACGTCTGCACTAATTGCTTATGCAATACTTGCAATTGTATTATTAGACTATAGCCTCCCTTAAATAAATACCTTAAACAACGGGTGAATGGGGCTATATAGTCACGTGATTGCCTCAAAGTAACAACTACCCATTTGATATTGAATGATAGGGCCCAAGTGATCCTAACGTAACTTGATGCAATTGAGTTGGCTCAATAGTTATAATTATGGGATTACGTGAGGCCCATGTTGGCTTATTTGAATGATAAGCTCTGACAGTTACGCGCCACATATGCACCATGGCACTTGAGACCATGTACAAACCCTCTTAATTGAATCCTTACGCACTTGTGTGATACAACTCCTATGACCTCACTGCTTTTAGGGTATATGCATGCAATTGAGTAGAGTACATGCTATTAATGTGAGTCTCAGGAAAGATCGGTGTGTCAACGCAAATAAAAGTAGTCTCTTTGTGCACTGTTATGAAGTTCTCAATAATTGCTCTATCAAGCTGAAGCTCTTTGTTACCCTTGAATGGTGTTATGAGTTCAAGAAGATATCATGATCTTGATGAAATCTTCCGGAAATGTTACAACCACTCTTGACCGATGACCCTGACAACACTTGTGCTTATCAGCTGACAGTGCGAAATATTATAGACACACTTGTGCAATAGGAAATAGGTGCAAAACACAAAGTAGACTTTTTGTGCGCACATAGGCAACGTCAAACATTACAAGGACATTTGTGCGAAACAAAATGGTGTAGTCAATAGCAACAACTTTCAAATCCACTATTACAAGGCTTATTATAACTGATTCACCTTTTTTTGCATGTGAACGACCACAAAAGGTTCATAAGTTCTCAATCTGGTTGGTAATACAAGAATTGAGCTAATTACCTCTTGAAAGGTTTTATATGCTTCTTCATACCCTGTTTCCGCTGAAAATGGCATACCATTCCATGAACTGAGATACCCTAATTCATGTGTTTCATCTTTTACTCACCTTTCCAACATCATATCCATCATTCTCTTCATTGGTTCACCATGGAAGTAATCTACTTTAGCTCTTTCTAGTCTTCTTCCACCTTCTAGCTCCCTGCACTCTATTCAACCACCTTAGACAACACTAATTCATCTGTAAGTTTGATGGAAAGGAATCAAGAATTCAACCTTTTAGAACTTGCTCAAAATTGTCATGTAGTCTCTTGATACAATGCATTTGGATCAACCATGGTGAAGGCAAACAAAAGGCACCCACAGTGAACTAGCACCACCACTAATCACTCTTCAGTATCCCTAAAGTGTACACAAAATTTCAAGACCTCACTCTTTGTCTAATTCTCCCTTCCTCACTATTTGCATTCTTTCTCAAAAGCCCTCATTAGGTCTACTTTTCTAGACTGTTAGACACAGAGTCTTTTCTAGGGAGTGTCAAAACTAAAAGAAGGGATTTTCAAGCACCCTTTATTGAGTTTTAGGTGCCCCTTATTTTTCTTGAGTCAATTCTATTCCTAAACCACACTCTCTTTGTATTCTAGTCTTTACAGTTAGGCTTCTAGACTCTGTCACAGTGTCTACCTAGCTACTGTCAGCTATCTCTGGCTTTTCACTTGGTGACACCCTTATATTCTTTCTCCATCACTTTTTAGAGTCATTCCTCGTGCTTTGTATTAAGTCTCAGGGCTGAATTCCTTCATGAGGGTTTTTAATATACAATTTTCTCTGTAAATTCTACCCGAGTCTTCCCTCAGCTCGAGAGGCTTCCTTTCATTATAGCTTCAACTGCAACTTAATTCAAGACGTCAAACTTGCTAAAGAGATCTGTTACAATGCTAAAAAGGATCTTTTCTTACCAGGGAAGGTGGAGAAACCCCAAAACCCGAGGCCTTGTTAGCTTTCCTTCCATGGAACCTGTAGATGGCTATCTCAGTTAAAAGAAGAATTACACTGTTAGGTTTGATGATGCTTGTACTTGATTACCCTGCATGTATAATTTATTGTTTACTCTTAGCACATTGGCCACACCATGTATTTGATGTTCACCCCTTTGAGATATTCGAAAACAACTAAGTATTTCTCCCAAACAAATTCACAGTTACAGTTGCTCAGTCACATGTCAACTCTTCAACAAACAAGAAAGTTTGCATGTGATTCATCTTTCAAAACTTACAGGAATGATTGATTAGGCCCTCATACTCGTGACACCACAAATTAGTTCCTCAAAACACTTTTACAAGAGTGATTATTGTCATAATACATCACAGTTGCATGCTTACAGTTGCACTCTTAGGTTGTTTCATTATGCATGAATAACACCACAGAGGGTTTGTTCTTAGTATCATACCAATACCTTCAAGTGTCCTCCTTGAGGTTTCAGTGGAATCACTATAAAGCCTTTCTATGCTCAACCACAGTAAACAAAGTTTCAAAACAATAATTCTCTTACCAGCAACAGAGTATATGTTTCCTTTGCGCTTTCAAACTCATCTAAAGGAGGTTTTCAAGATTATTAAGGGACTACCATACTTCAAATTCATAGACTTAAAGCAATATTTACAAGACCAAAATCCTCCTATAGGGTTTGAGATGCTGTTTTCCTGATTGCTTTTCTACTATCCCTGTCCAAGACTTCACAGTTCACTCTATCCTGCACTATCATACACAATGATAATCACATGAAAACTTATAGAAATGTTATTCACAGATCATAGAAGGCCTTCCAAGCCACATGCAAAGGATCTCCATGCACATTCAACAATTACCATGGTATTCACACAGTTACAAACTTACAAAGGCTTATACAAAACACAGTATTTTCTCTTTTCTTGAAGCCTTTCCTGATTTCCATTCGAATGGGAATGAGCAAATTAGTCACATTTTTCAAATTTATATCCTTCCGACTTGTACCTAACCGAATACACCCTCTTGACTCATGGATCACTTGAATGACCTTAGCTATAACACTAAGTTGCTTATATCAAAGACCAAGTCTTAGGCTTCTTGACTCATGTCATGCTTCCTTTATGCTATAAAGACCTAAGACACCTTATTATTCGTGATTTGATCCCCTTACATGCTTATAAGCTTCAAGATTCCATTAAATCAACCATTACAAACCAAAATGACTTCCAAGACTCATTTTGTATTTTTGGAGGGAAAGCCAAATATTCAAATTTTGAAAATCTTAGATTCAAACCATCACATCTAAATGACCCCTAGTAACCCCTAGAACCTACTAACACATCCATCAAACCAAAATATGATGACTCAAGACTTATTTGCATAGTGGAGTGATGCTCCTGCATTACAAAACTTGTAGATAAACATACCAACAACACAGTAAGCGCAAACAAAACCATGCATAATGCTAGGCTTAGCTTGTTTCACTAACTTAGTATGTTTTTGGTTGATGCGGGATTACAAGTGAATCTAGATACTCCTGTATCAAGTAGGTTATATTTGCTCAAGGAATAAGCCTTGATCTTCCCCGTTTGAGAGCTTTTCAAGGTCCCAAAACCTTGAAATTATGGGTGCAAAAAATCCGAAAAAACCCACTGGCTCTGTTGATATTCTTATGATGCTTAAAGGGAACTTCATAACATTCTATTTCACAAAACATGAGAAAGATTTGCTTTCAAGGTGGCCCCTAGTTCATGAAAATGTTAGCGTTGTTTATTGACTATTGGCCGCCAACGTTCAAGCCCAAATAGGATCGACTAAGCATTATTTTGGTTTGAGTTAAGTTCCCTCTTCTCCCAAGTTAACATCGACAAGAATATATTTTGAGGATGATAGGGAGTGCCATTTTCAATCCAAAATTAGATCATTCATATCATCAAAATCTTTTGGTTGAGTTCATCAATTGTTAATGAGATTCATGAAGTGGCTACGACATGCTATGACCTCATAAATATAGGTTTTGGTTAGAGTCATAAACACCACAAGGAAAGAATATAAAGTGGGTTTTGATTACATATGCGGGTTTTGATACTTCATAACATTCCATCGCAGAAAGCATGAGAAAGATCTTCTTTTAAGGTGGCCCCTGGTTCATGGAAATGCTAGGGTTGTTCGTGAAACATTTGTCTCCAACATTCAACCCCATATATGATCTACTAAGGATCGTTGTAGTTTGAGTCAGATTCCCTCCTCTCCCAGGTTAATATTGGCAAGAATACGCTTTGAGGATGATAAGGAGTGCCATTGTTGATCTAAAATTGGATCATTCCTATCATCAAAATCATTTGGTCGAGTTCATTGACTTTGAATGAGATTCATGAAGAGGTTGTGACATGCTATGACTTTATAATGATAGGTTTTGTTAGAGGCATAAACAAAATAGGGAAAAAATCCAAAGTGGGTTTTGATTACATATTTGGATTTTTCTCAATAAGGTATACACTTTCATAAAAATTGACACCTCATTTTTGAGTCTGTGTGCAAAAGTTATTGTCTCTTCAAGTTGCAAGACTTTTTGGTGTTACAAAATTTCCAGTAGAAGCAGAGGGCGATTTCATAATTGCCAGGGCAGTTTAATAACAATAAGGATCAGAAACGTAATAGCCGAGGTAGTTTTGCAACCTTATGTGGCGATTTTGTAATGGTTGGTGCAAGTTTGTAACCTCACATGGTGGGTTTGTTATTGCCAATATTCCTTGTGGTGGTTTTGTGTTGTTTTAAGTGGTGATTTGGCTCAAATGCAACACATGAGAAGAATAAACAACAATGGAAATTGTTTCTCTTCAAATTCAATACTTTTGGACTATTTATTCGAGCCTAAGGGATGTTGCAATGCATAAATGAATCTATGATGGGTCAAAAGGGCTTCCAATTAATCTAATTCATGGATATTGGATGGAAATCATTATTTAGGTTCTAATTAGAATTCTCCAAATTCCAATGGAAAAATTCAAGACTCTGTGAATTTAATGGAATCACAAAAAATGGTCAAAATTTGTCTTAAAATTTGTAGACCTATCAAGAGTAGTCAAAAATCTTGCAAAGAGTTGTCAAAGAGCCTACAAATAGTGGAATATTTTGTAAGAGCCTTCCTCAATAGAAGCATATGTCGTCTTTAGCATATGCCCCATTTTCAAGATTAAATTGATTAATAATATTATTTAAGTTGGGCCTGGTTATCTCTAATCTTTGGACAACTTAATAATATTATTACTAAAAAAAGTATTTTTAAATACTTAAAATAAAATTAATGATTTTACCTAAGTCAGCCAAATGTAACTTTATGTTATAAGACAACTTATGTTTTGTTATTAAAATATAAAAAAAAACTTATACAAGGAGGTTGGCCCTCTTTTGGGGGATCATCCTTTTGATTTTGGCACCAACTTTCAGCTGTATAAATGGGTCGCTTGGCTTGGAAAATGACATGCTTACTTTGAATTTCATTTCCTTTGAGTTGAAGCACGAAGTTATTCCTCTCTTCATCCATTGAGGACGGAAACCCTCCATGGAGATCTATTGAGGATGGAAACCCTCCACGGAGGTCTATTGAGGACGAAATTCCTCAATAGCAATCAGATTTGAGGACGAAAAACCCTCCAAATCTGCATGGGTGGTCTCATTTTAGAGATCACATTGGGCTACAATCAGTATTCCTTCACGCATTCTTCAGTTTTCATGCATTTTCAGCTAGGGTTTCTATTACATATCTGATTTTCAGTAATTCTGAGTGAGGAACAGCCACAAGGGTTAGTGCTTGGATTAGCCAAGGGTTTGTGATCACTAATTTATTCATTTTCAGGGCTAGCGCCAAGCATTTGAGGGTTTATTGATAAAATTTTAGACCCTCTTCTATGGTACCGACATGTATAGTGTTGGAGTTTGCTGATATCTAGTGCACAACACTTCATTTTTTGTTGATATTTGGATTGTTCATAATTTATAAGGCTGGTTGCTTTTGTTGGATTGAATTTTGGGCCTTGGAATCTCAACTTCCAACCATTTTTTGTAAGTGGATTCGCTGTTGAGCTAATTTAATTCAATACACTCCAGTTGAGGGTTTTAAAAACTCATTTCTCAGCATGTACTTGTTCTAAATTATTATATAAAATTTCCTACATGCTTTGGATATTGTAAAAGTGGTTTTAGTGGCGAATTATTGCAATTTTCTCTTTGCTGTCATAAAATTTCAGACTGCTGTACCTTGCTGTCCAAAAATTTAGTTGATTGTTATAAATATTAGTTTGCTTTGAGTTGCGTTTGTGCCATTTCCCTTCTTTTTCAGTTGCAGCCCCGAAAATGGACATTACAATTGTATCAGAGCAAAGATCTTCCCAGCCTGAAGGGTATTCTTGCAAGAAGGTTACAAAGAATACACTGCTATCAAAGGAAAGGAAAAAAAGAGTTCAAAATCATTCACTTGAAGGGCCTAACATGGCCATCAATGGTTCTAAAGAGGCCAAGTTTGATGGATTTATTGAAGGGCAAGAGAGGTTGGCGGATACTATGGATTTGCTAGCCCTAACCTTGCAAAATCTTCATGGGCGAAGACATCATAAGGGTGAGGGCATTTCGTTAGGGGTTCACAATATGAGGCAGTCCACAAGGGTCAAATTTCGGAATTGTTGCTAGGCCTTTTTGGGTTGCCTTCCTCCCAAGAGAATAAGTTATTCTAGAGGTTGGAATACGACATTTAGTGGGTCACAACATTACGACCATCTATGAGGAGTATAGGGCTCTTCCAAATGAGATTCATGATGCCATCTCACTTGCAGAGTTTATAGGAGTGAGCCAGGGTAGATCAAGGTCCGAGCCTAGATCTCAAGCGCCATCGAAGGATCTTCAACATGTCTTAGGGAAAGTGACACAACTGGTCCATACCATGCAACATCCGGATGGTGAAAGAAGCTCTTCAAGGGCAATCAATAAAATCTAGTCACCAAGAACCGTGAGTGATTCTTCATCTAGGTCGTTTTGGTCTACTTTCCTTCCAAAAGAAGAAACCATTCCAGCGAGGAAATTCAACCCTCCATAGTGGATGACATTGTTGCCAACCATGCAAAATATAGAGCACTTCTTGTTGAGAACTATGAAGAACCTTGGGAGCCGAGCTATAGTTGTCTAGACAAAGGACATGGAGAAGTGTTGCTACATGAAGAACCAAAAAAAGACGTATGTTACATTGTGATAAACAATTTGTTTGCATTAATAATATAAAGGAAGAACATGCATTGCATGTTGAATGCCAAGTCTCTGAAATTGAAGTTGTTTCATCCCTAGAAGCATTGGTCAGTCTTCCTAACATTGCAAAGTTTGAGTCCTTAGCTTTTGAGAGTGATTTAAAGAGTTCTCCCTTAGGGATGAGGAGAGAGGAAGAAATCCTAGGGCATGAATTGAAGAAAGAAAAATCAGATCTGCAAGAAGGTTTTGAGGTGGAGTTCCAAGAAGACTATGTTGAGGGGCATGCACATGAAAAAAGGGCTTTATTGGTTGCTAATGTGGGATTTTCAGCTTGCTGGAATTTTCAGAATGACAATCAATAAGAAAGCAAGTTGATGGTGTTCATTGACTTTGGCAAGAACTATGGAGATGCTCCATGCATGTGTCAACAAAGTATGGATGTAGTCAAGGTAGAAAAAGCTTCACTTGTTGAATGTGAAGAGTTTAAGAGGAAGGAGAATGCTGATCCTAAATTAGAAATTCTGAGTCACAAGGATGGAGGTGTTGAAGATATTTCAATCATTCTTCATCCGACAAAGGAAGGTGAGCAAGTTGTGGACAACCAAAGGTATGAAAGTGTTGTGGATATGTTGCCTTCTATTATTTCATTTCAGATGTGTGGTCATCATGGAAAACATAGTGAAAATGGTGATAGAGTGAAGAACTCTTTTAGGGACAAAGGGCACATAGATACTTTCATACAAGTTCCAAATTGCTTGTACATGAAAGTTTGGTGTCTGGGTGATCTTTAGACATTCAAGAAGGGTGATACTTAGGTAAAATGGGATCTTTTTGTTACATGTTACCAACTTAACATAGTGGATATGGATATGGGAGTTGTCTCAAAATTTTGGACTGCTGTCCATCACATTTCTGGTTTCTCCCATATACATTTTGTCAAGATAGAAGAAGATTTTGTCGCAAGAAAGATGCATATTCCATCTACAGTCATTGCTGAGGTTTATTCAGCTGTTACAAGATGGTTTTAGCCACCATAAGCCTAAGGTTGAGTAAGAAAGTACAATGCTACAGCTAGGGTATGATACTCTTTCTAATTTCATGTATATAATTTCCTTGGACAGAGGTAGATTGACAAGTTTGATGAAATTCTCTTGGTCGAAACATGATGTATGAAAGGAGTCACTCGATTAGATCAATGAGTGCAAATATTCCAACACCCTTATGGCTGTCTGGGAGGGAATTAAAGGCAAGCGTGGATGATCTACTAACCTCCCAAGGAAGAGGAGAACATAATGGGGACGGGCCATGCCCCAAAATTTCAGCTTAAAGGCTAAAATCATCACTACTTCTGGCTGCTACAGTGCATCATTTGCAACTATACAAGTGGGTTTATAGGTGTTTTCAATCTAGGGAAGGAGCTCTTGTTAATTTGTGACTGCCAATTGATATTTTCAGTCCTTACATGGCTATCCTGAGCCACTACATTGCCCACATTGTTGATTTTTGCAAAAGGGTTTCAATTTGGTACTTGTACCTTTTTCATATTGCTAGTCATAAAAATAATAGGTATAGGACTGCTGTTATCAGCTAAGGACAACTGCGATCTTGTACAAGATAAGGGAAAGTATTTGATGGCAGAAGTTGGAGAAAGGGTTCAGCTGAAGAAGATCTTCATGGCAGCCACCATGGTACATAGTTGGATGAAAATCCAAATGATTTTTGGTCGTTATAATTCATCTCCAACCAATCCAACATCCGATTTTTATGAGAAATGGGGAGGAACTTGCCAAATCATGGGTGGAGCCATTAGGACCTAAGGATCTGGTATTCCAAAACCTTCTTTGCATAGGAGGAGCCAAGTAGGACAACATCGACACAATGACATGGACATTGAGCAACCTTCAGTTTTGCGAGAGTATGCGGATGTTTCCAGATATCTAAAATATTTTCAGGATCAACTTGAGGTAGAATGGCATTCATTATTTATTTGGGATATATCATACTATGTTCTTGGTTGGTGCAAGATTGCTTGTGGATGTGGATGCTCCTACATCATTTTTGTAATTCTATTTCTTGCAACTAATTCACTATCTTAAACACCTTAGAGAGCATAAGGATCCACAAAATGTACGAGTACAAGCATAATGTTTGTTCATTACAACTAGGAGTTGAATTCAGTCTCATATAAAGATAAAGAACAAAACATCCTTGTGCACTACTTTTGCAGCATTGTAAGAAGAACCATATGACTGGTAGTAGCATAGTTTGGCATTGAATATGATATGCAATGTAGGTAACATGTATGATGTACGATGACAGTTATAGAGCTGTAGAAAGCATCAAATTGTGACAAAAGAGTGTTGTTTCATAGAATCTGTGAACAACATGTAATGAAAGTAAATCTGTGTTTATGAATTGTGCAATTTAGCATTCATGTTGATTACAGATAAGACGGTATTAAAACAGATTTTCCTTGTGCCTTGAAAGGGCTTGCTTACACAGTTTCAGATTTGTGTGTGTATTTGCTTCTATATTTGTTCATTGACAAGGAAGTGCAGGATTTGTGTTGCATAGTCCAACCATGGCAAAGCTTTGAAGAGTTCAACCAGGAAATCCAAACGGAAAACAAAGAGTTGAGAAAGATGTTGAAGCTCTTGGAGGATGTGAATCTAGAGTTGAAAGTGAGATTGAGAAGCCATGGATTTTTCCCCATGGGTATCATTAAGGAATTGCAACAAAATTTGCAAATGAAAGAAGACATGTTGGAAAAAGCTCCAAGATGACAGCAATTGAATGAAAAGGAGAGGAGTCTACCATGCAAAGGAGACCAACCTCTACATGGGATGCACAAACCATGACTGAGGTATGCATGGTAAGCACTTCACCATATGCTCAAGGAGTGACAAATTCCATAAAGGTTGACGAAAGATCTCAATATGCAGCTTTGGTTTACGTCAGTGGCAAAGAGGAAGTCGGAGAGCACCCCAAAACATTTGCAACAAGATAAGCTTGCAAAGATGAAGAGCCCAATCTATTTAGCTCAAAAAAAAAACAGCCCATACAAGGTAATGGCATCGTTCCTTTTGTTAAATCTAATGAGGAACTGTTGTCTAAATAAATGGTTAGGATTCTAATTAAGAGGAAGGTAGCATTGCACCACCTCAAAGGAGCAAAGAAGAGACTCCATGAAGATGGAGAGTGCTGCTCCATGAAGAAGATAGCACATCATCTCATCATGATTGTGGGTGAATGCACGTTGAATCCAAGAAGGGACAACTTTTCAATAAAGGAAAAAGTGTCAAAAAAGAATGTGAGACATTTCCAAAGAGAACTACCGAGAGAAGGAGGTTGAAAATTAGCCCCTTGATCAAACCTGGTAAAGAAGGTATGTAGTTGACAACAATTCCATTTTATGCTTTAATTGTAGAAAGAGAGGCCATGTAGCACAAGAATGTTGGCATGCTAATCCATGCTCATTTTGTGGAATGATTAACCATTGTGTGGCCATGTGTTGGAAAAAGTAAATCCATCACCAAGAATTCTAACTATTTCAAACAAAAGGAAAATTGTTTACACTTCCCTCCAATATAAAGAAGATATCAATATGCATGAAGCAAGAAGGATGCAATCTCTTACAAGAAGGATGCAAGCCTGTGACGAATACTCTCCGAATCAATATGCATGAAGCAAGAAGGATGCAATCTCTTACAAGAAGGATGCAAGCTGTGACGAATACTCTCCGAATCAGAACGAGGAGAAGGGTAAAAAGAAGAAAATATTGTCTAAGTGGACGATAATTATTGCATTCATTGCAACATGAGTGTGTGTTGTCATGCAAAATGTTGGAAACTTATCCCCAACTCCGTCCAAAGAATTGCAAGGGACATTCCAAGAAGGAAGAGGCATCTACAAGCAAGAGGGAAGTTGTTCAAGCACCTACAAGTTGAGGTGGAAAATGAAGAAGCAAAAGTTATCTAGGGAAGATGCCATCAAGCGGTAGCAGCCCATAGAGGAATTGCATCATCATTGCAAACAGATAAACATGGTAAGAGATCATTCCCCGGATATTTGCAAAGCTAAGAATTTGATTCACATCCATTTGAATAGCAAATGGAGTAGGAAAGCTATCCAAGAAAGAGACCATCAAAAGGGAGCAACCCATAGAGGACTTTCCAACACCATGGCAAGTGGGCAATGGTAGGAAGTCATTCTTGATTTCGTGGATAGAATATTTACAAAGCTAAGATATTTATTGGTATGAGTAACACTCACATTGAGAAGCACCTCCAAATTGCTTTTTGTGTTCCCATTTGTTAGAAGATGTAAACACCAAAAGAATTAAGAGAAACTAGAAGGCACAATTTGAGATTAGCGTGCACATTTTTCATTATGCTGAAAAGGAGTTGCAATATAATTGGGGCAGTTAACCATTGTTAATAAGTAACTAATTTATAATAACTATATATTAAATATATTTAATACCGTCCCTTAATGACTAAACTGGAGACAACCTCCAAGTTTCTCTTGAAACTTTACAAACAAGATGTGACCAAGAGGTTTAGTCATTAGATCTGCAGGTTTCTCCTTAGAGGTGCAAAGTGAAGAGAAATATCACCATAATGAACCAATTGTCGAATATAGTGGTGATGAAGCTCAATGCATTTATTACAAGCATGATCTACCGGATTTTTTTACCAACTTCAATATAGAGTGGAGTAGGTGTAGTGTGAGGAATTTGAAAGTCAATAAAAAATGGTGCACCCAAACTGCTTCACAAATGACACTGATGGCTGTCTTGTATTCTGATTTGGTGGAAGATATAGCTACAATGTGTTGAAGGTTGCTTTGCCAGGAAACATTTCCTGAACCAAAGGTAAATACATACCCGGTGGTAGACTTATGAGCATCCACCGATCCTCCCCAATCATAGTCTATATAACTTGTCAATTTGAATTTTTTTACCCTCTGATATAGGATTGCGAAAGTCAAGATTTTCCTTTGACATATCTCAAAACTTGTTTTGTTGTTGTCAAATGAATGATCTTAGGTTTAGACAAAACCAAGAAAGATAGCTAACAACCAAACATATGTTCGACTATGTGGACGCAAAACATATCAGGCTTCCCACCAATTGTCTGTAGAGTGATTCATCAACCGGTGATGAATCATCATGGTTTGACAATTTCAGCTGGTTTGACAATTTCATCTCGACCTCCATAGGTGTAGAAGAAAGATTGCAATCAGACATCCCAAACTTATGCAAAAAATTTGTAGCATAGCTGATTCGAGCTACAAAAATAAGATGACCAAGCTGCCAAAATTCTACACCTATGAATAGTGTAGGATGCCTAGATCAGTCATGTCAAAAGAAACACACAAATATGATTTCACTCGCTGAATAACAGTGCCCCCACTACGTGTGATGGCAAGATCGTCAACATGGACAATAAGTATCACAATGTCATCACTGTTGCTTTACGAATTAGAAAGACTTCTTTGAATCCAAAATCTTGTAGATGTTCATCAATTTTTATATACTAGGCTCATCGAGCTTGCTTGAGTCTGTACAAGGATTGAATCAGCTTGTAAACCAGATAATCACGTCAAGGTACTTGAAAAACTTAAGGTTGCACCATATAGACCTCATTCAGATCTTCGTTCAGGAAGGTGCTTTTTACATACATCTGAAAAACCTTCCAACTAAATTGAGATGCAATGGAGAAAAGCAACCGAAAAGTGACCATATTGCAATAGGAGCAGAAGTTTCCTCATAGCATATTCCCTCTTGTTGGGAAAAACCTTTTGCAACAAGATGAGTCTTGTACTTGTCCAAAGCACCATCAATTTTGCATTTGACCTTGTATATCCATTGGTTGCTAATCCCACCAATTTCCAAGTATTGTTCTTCATCAAAGCATCATGTTTTGCTTACATAATAGTCTCCCATTTAGGTTTTTCTTTTGCTTCAAAAAATTTATATGGTTCATGCACTATGAAAAGATCAGAAGAGAGCAAAATGAACATGCTCTAAATCAGCAACCTTCTTACCAGTCCTCTAGGGTTGTGCTTTAGATTGAGGCATTTTATCCTTTCACTCATCCTCTATGATTAAGTAAAACTGCTGAGGCCTCCATTGCACTGAAGTCTTTGTACTGATTGAACTTGTGTTTGATTTGGGACCGACTTAGGTTGGCGTCTCTTATAAACCAGTGTAGACATATTAGCCATGAGTGCCATAGGTTGTTGTAATGGAGTACCAAATGAACCAAATTCCTCATCTTTCAAAGGAAACACAACACCATTAGTGAGTGCTTGCTGGTTAAAACCAAAGAAGGGTTCATCAACATCTTGACTAACAATTATCTTGTTAGTAGAAATATCAATAAGTCTATAGGCCTTGGACAGGTCACTATAGCAGCAAAGAAATATCTTGCACTTTTAGAATCTAGTTTACCCTTGATGTATATGTAGCTGATCCAAAAACATGAAAAATGGTTACCTCAGGTTTGATTTTGAGCCAAGCTTCCGCAGGTGTGTCACCTTGCAAAGCTTTGCAAGGACTTTAATTCATGATATATATACCACTGTGTTTACCGCTTCTCCTCAATATTGTATGGCATTCCTTTACTATGCATCATGCACCAAGTAATCTCCATGATAGTTTTGTTCCTCTCAACCATCCCATTCTACTGTGGGGTGTATGGGGCTGTCAACTAATGATGAATACCTTGATGTAGTAATTCTTGAACTACTTGGAAGTGAATTCACTGCCATTATTGGATCTCATTGTTTTGATCTGTCTGCTTGTCTGAATTTCCACAAACACCTTGAACTTTTTGAAGAGGGAAACATAGTTGGACTTTTTGTTTAATAAGTAGACCTGCATCTTCTTGGAAAAATCATCCACAAACAATAAAAAATACCTTGCATTGAGAACAATAGGTAATTTCCATGATGGCTCTCAATGATCTATATGAACAAGATCTAGGAACTCTTTTTCCTTCTAGACACCTTCAATCCGAAATGGCTTGCGCTTCTGCTTACCAACAAAATTCCTTGCATTCATATCTTATTTTTCTTGGATAGTTGGCAAACCAAGAACCATGTTGGCTCTTTTGAGTTTTGCCACATAATGACGACTGAGATGTCCAAATCTCTCATGCCACAAAATGTTGGCATTGACCCCCACAACTAATGCATCTAAGTAGACTATGGAAATGTCAACAAGTGTATACAAACCACCTTGCCCAATGCATAGGGCTGCTACTTCATTTTTTTACATCAGACACTACATTTCTTGCCAGAGAAGTATGCAGAATTGTTGGGATTTTCAGCTGACTGAATAATAGATAATAGAATCTTATTCATTTCAAGGACATATGTAACACTTATGACTTTGAATTTTGCAACATTATTCAATATGATGCGGGTATCCCCTATACCTTCTACTGCATGTGATCTTCCATCACCTAATAAAATTGAATCAAAAAAATTGTATTTGCACGGAAGTTTACATGCCAATCCTTTTGACACGTGAAATGTCTGGATGCGTTGGAGTCAAAGAACTGGCATCTTGTAGCTAACTCCGATCTTCTTAACAGTCCCAAAGCCTCTTTCTTGTTTGGATTGAAAATTATAACTTCATGGTTCTTTGATATCGTTGGGAAGGACAATTGATGGGAACAATGAAACAATTCACCTTATATGAGCTACAAGATCTCTTCATCACTATTGGGAAGGACAATTGATGGGCACAGTGAAATAGTTCAATGGGCACAGTGAAATAGTTCACCTTCTGTGAGCTACAAGATCTTAGACAATGAGATGAAACTTGAGCTAGACAATTGCAAATGATTGAACTGAGCTACGTGTCGAAATTGACACTTGATGCAAGAATATTTAGGGTAGTGAGCAATCTTGCATCAACCAAAAATGTTAAGTAGTGATAAGTAGCAATAAGTAGTATTACAAGCCTTGGGTGGTGGACTGAGTTGCGGTATTCTTGAGTCACCTTAGAAGGTTCACGGTACTTTTTTGATTATCATAATACCCTTCTGAGTTGTCACAGATTCCTCCTCAGCGGCACACTAGTTGAAAGATTGAAGATTAGTTGTACTTCATGTTGGGGCTATAAAACACAAAACAGTGCTTCGTGCCAACCAAAAACTTGCATACATACTCTAGGCAATCTCATGAAGAGACCCACCTTTTTAAAACATGCCTCAAAGGACAGTTGTCGAGAAGACCGAAAATATGCTACAAGGTACCTCACGATCTTGTGTGCTAGATGCACATGAGTGCGTCAACCTAAGGAAGTGAAATGTCAAATCAGATTTTGGTGCACAATCACACTTTTTCGAGAAAAAGGAAAAATACCCAATATTGCTTCGCGCCATGTCAAATTTTGCGGACATACTTGCGTCATCCTTAGTAAGTGAACTTCCAAAACAGAACATGGCATGCAGTAATGCTTCTCCAAAGGATTCAAAAACACTGGTAGCAGCCACTCGGAGACTTCCTGTTAGAGGGCACCATACATAGTGTCAGATATAGGCTTGTGGTATGACAACATACTTGTTAGAATGCTACACGCTTGTGAGAGAAGCTGCATAACCAACGGAAGCTTAAAAGTCACATTATGAAGGAAAATCATCTCGCAGGTGGAAGCTGAAGCGCTTGGACTTCCATAACGGTTATTGGGCAGCACCTTGATAAACAATTGAATTCCCTTCGTGCAGGGGTCAGCTTAGCTAGCTAGGAAAGTTGATTCAACATCTAGAGGTTTGTGGAGATAGAGTTATTCTTCAGGCAGTTAGAAAACTGCATGTAGAGACTTGCTGAAGAGTGTGGAGGTTTGAGTTTAGGTGTGACATTGAATCATGTTCATGAATGGATTGATATTGTATCATTGCATGTTTTGCAGTCTGAACTAAAACTAGAAGTCTGTTATAGGTTTATGTCTTGTAATTTCCTCTTTGAAAGCAATAAAGATAGTTATTGTTGCTTTCCATTATGTGTATGAATAATATGCACATGCCTATTGAGTATTTAATTCCTCGGCTGCATATGGTCTAAGGCTGTCCTTCATTGGACCCCCCTAACTGCGATTTCATTAACACCCCAAAACATGTCCAAATGCCAACATGTAAAAATTGAAGAGAGATTTTTTATGTCACTGTAAAGCAAGATGCCAATTTGTGGTTTATGAGATCCCCCTTATAGAAGCCTACAAGATGATTGTTGTATCCATTTACCTTATATATTTGTTCAAATTTGTGCCATTTTAGATTTTGATCCTTTGAGAAAGCTTTTGATAAATCAAGCCATTACAATCCATCTAAGTTCGAGGTATGATATCTAGGAATATCACACAATCCTAATAACGACTTTTTAAGGCTCTTCCGCCCAGCCATTGTACTTTCCTTGGAGCCTAGGTCAGTGCACTGGACAAGGACTACAATATCGTTTAAATGAACATTTGGTAAGCCTGTACAGTTGGAAGTTGACTTCTCAAATTGATCTTTGACCACAGCATTAATTTTTGTCAATAGAAGGAAGTGTTTACCATCCCTTCTGGTACTTGGAAATGAATTTGAAATTCCAGCAGGTTATGGGATGAACATCCCGTCCCTTCTTTTCCCTTTTGCTTTCTGGATTTTCGACCAGACTTTAATGTTTACAGGATAAGGGATGATCACTCCTTTTCCCATGTCTATTTTGATCTAGCTAGCACAAGGGATAACTGGCCCTTCTTTGGCCATTTTTTTCCTGAACTTCTCAAATTTTGAGCATGCAGAAGAAGGGGCGCTTATTTTCGCTCCCCTCTTCTTCCATTTTTACCTCACTTGGAGAAGAGATGATCAACGCTTCATTTTTGGGCTTTCAAGTTTTACTCTTTGCAGAAGGAGCAACAATGCTCCCTTCTCCACCGGCCCTTACTTTGATTTTTCTGTTTTTTCATGCAGAAGAAGGGACAATTGTCCATTTTCTGCTTTTCCTTCAACCCATAAGAATGAACTTCAACCCCGGTCGTAGAACCTCCACTTTTAGGACTGTGTGTCCACATTTTTGCTCTTTGACTGACTATAGAAGGTCTGCCGCTCTTTCTTCAAAGTGGCAAAGTTTGGTATTCAACTTCAAAATTTTGCCTTATATGCATGATCTTTTTGCGGGATGAAGTTCATGAAGTTTAGAACTCCATTTCAATTTTTGCCTAAATGCATGATCTTTGCGCTGAGTGAATGTCGCTTTAAATGGAAACTTCAGGTGCTGCCAACCGAGAAATGGGTCCCCAACATACTGGATTGTATGGTATGATCAGGGATCCTTCTGCATCAGAAGAAGATTTTTAAATTTATGCCGTGATTGAAGATCAATATGATGTTGCCTGATATATATATATATATACACATCTTAGTAATTAAAATGAAATTGTTACATTGTAGTAAATGTTTGTTTGTTATGCATAAGTTTGATGTTTGGTCCTTTTGGGAGTAAGATCAGTAAGATTGGTATGATGGCTAAACATAATGACTATCTAGATATTCACATCTTTGTTTGGTTGGATATTTTAAGATTTTCAAAGCTTGGCTTGTTTTCAGATAATTTGTAAGACTAAATATGTTTTTGATTATTTGATCTGCAGCAAATCACAAATTTGAACCGATGTTGATATTGGCCAAGCTAATAATTTCTGGTATTTTGTATTAAGATACACAAAACAATTATAAAGATTATCTTTTCTGATATCTGGTATGCTCGATTTTTCATCGAATTTATAAGAAAATTCTTATCCATAGATACAGTTTATAACTGAAACAAAACGAACCTCATGATTGTCATACTGTCAAGCACTACTAAATGTAATCATCAACTAATCGTCCCCTTCTCAGCATCAAAGTTTTATCTTTTTTGCGCATGTCATTACATAACTATGAATGATTAACATGTTGAAACAGATTGTGTTTAGTTTTAATGATTTTATCTGTGAGATGAATTAATTAATTTGAATCCATGTGCTCATGAATATTTTTCTTTTCTGACCTGTTCACTTTTTATTTATAACCTATCTGCTGTCTCCATTTTGGCTGACAACTTAATTTAACTTCAAGCGACCGAGAGGTGCAAATGCAAATTGATAAGTCTAAATATATATTACCTGCAATGACCTTAAAAAGGACCTGATGCCAGTGCTCCTATATCAATAATATAATTTTAAATGTACCAGAATAACTTTCACTTTTTTGATGTTTACAAGTTGCTCCCCCTGGAAAGTCAATCACAAAGTCATCATGCCTAGTTTGTTTAGCTTTGTTTTATTGAGCTAATATACTTTCTGATTATTCAATATAGGAAACTGAAAAAGTATGTAGAAACATTCAAGAGCTTCAGGAAGAAGCAGATAAAAAAAGACAAGCTTTGGAGTCTGAGAGGCTTGAAATTAATGAGGTAGCAGAAGAACTGAAGAAGAAAGACAGCGAGGTTCAGAATTATAGGAAACAACAGGAGGAAGCAGAAAGAACTCATAAATTGCAGGTATTTTTTTAAAGATGGATTCCCTTTGTACAATTTACGTTCTTTCAAGGGTATACCATTTTTCAAGTGGCTTAAAAAAACCAGTTGTTATTTGCATCACATTCCATATATATATTTACAGAAACAAGGAAAAATGTATGAGGGAACATATGGCTCATGACATTGTTAATGTAGATGGAGGAAAAAAGAAGAAAGTTTGATATGGTTATGAAAGAGAAAAGTGTTCGTTATCAGCAAAGAGAGGCAGAAATTAGAGCCAAGCTGTTCACAAATAAAATACATTTTGAGAAGGAAACTGAAGAATATAGGAAGACTGAAAATGAACTAGAGCAAGGAATTGAGAAAGAAAGGAACGAACAAGAGTAAGTGATTTCAAACTAGTCAATACCAAAGAAGTCCTCCATTTTTTCTTTAATTTCATGAGACCCATATTGTCGGTTTTTTCAGGCAGAGGCTAGCCGAGATCAGGCAAAAAATAGCTCTGAGACAGGAGAGACTCAAAAAAGAGTTGCAAGCTAAAATGGAAAATAAGTATGCCGAACTTGAGGAACGATTATACAAAAAGAAACTAGAACTGCAAGCTAAGCACCATAAACAAGTCTTGGAGGTTAGTTTTGTAACTAGTGTTGACATATTACTATTCTTTTCAAATAAAATTTAATGACATTTGTGCCTAATTTGATTCAGCGATTTTGGTATGTAATAACAGTTCAAGGAGAAAGTTCAGAAGGATAAACAGCAATTTCTGCAGAGAAAGGTCGAAGAAAAAAATGAGCTCGAGAAAGAACTGGAAATTGCCAGACAAGAAACTGATAAAATGTCTGGTGTTCCAGAAGCACAGAATGTACAGGTAGGATTTTGTACCAAATGAAACAATTCAGAAATGTTGTATTTATTTTGCAGCATTGTGTTAAGCAATAGAATTATTTAGTAAAGGCAACCATTTTTACCGAAATGCTAAATGCATCTTGCTGTTGGTTCCATTTCAGGCTGTAGATTGTGTTATATGCCATACAAAGTTTGGGCCTAAAGTATCCCGAGCATTGTACGAGGGACTGTGGCCACAAGGATGTGTGTATGCACTGTGCCAGAAAACAGAAGACCAAAAAGAAGTGTCCTGTTTGCAAAAGGCAGCAGGCAAAAAATTATTTTGTTGTGCCTTACAAGATATTTTGTTAGATTCAGTTAAATAAAACCTAGATCTTGCACTCAAACAAGCAATTTTTTTATTGCTTTCCTGGCATTTTTGATTTGCTGTCTGGTACAATTTAAATTAAGGTTTCAACCAGCCTTTTCCATTAATGGCCTTCCTAAACAATGATTTTGAATGGTTGCAAATCACACTTCATTACTTTGGGATGTGAAAATCTACGCGCTGAATGAAAGCCTTGTTTTCTAAAACACCACGATGCCAAAGGAACTACTTTTGAAAACAGGTAGTCATGGCATTGTAAAGTGGAATGAACATGGAACAAATCTGCCAATGAATGTGCAATGCCTAAAATTCTCAACCAAAAAGGGGCAATTTTCAAAAAAAGCCGTGCTGTCAAACATTTGCAGGCCAAAACATAACATAAAAATAAATGTCAAAGTTCCAAGAAGAGTGTACAGTAAAGTTTAAAATTTAGTTTTGTTTTAACCATGGTGTTTTTAATAAATATTCTCTAGGTTTCCAAGTCGATAGATGTAGAGTTTCAACCAGAAGGTTCACTAAAGGAACCAAGCTAGACCACAGTCTTCTTGACCAGCAGGCACTCGATGACATACGCACAACTCCAAGCACAAGTTCCCCAAGGATCTCTACGCAGGTTATCCCAGATATTGAGTTATCTCAGAACTTAAGACATGGCTGGATAATCCGTGAGTTTCCCACTCGACTTGCCTAACTGGATGTGCAATCTGTGTAGTAGAAATCTCTCCCTATATACATCATGCACATATTGCATTTCGTAAATCCACCAAGGAACAAAAGATAAAAATCCACTTTTCTGATGCTCCCAAACAACTTCCACATGGATTTTGAGCCACAAGATAATCTCCAAAATTTTCCACTTTCCAAATGCGCCCCTCGAGCCCTTAATTGAGCTCGCCGAGATCTCAACAACTTGTTCCTAAAACTTTCCTATAAGTTGCATGAACTTCGTTGGCCAAATCAGCCTTTGTGAGCTTGCTTGAGAAGACCAATCCCCAACTCTAGGTGAACTTGCCACATGAAACCCTTTTAAAACCCTCAAGCTTTCTAAAAAAATCGGAAGAGGGTTCAAGCAACACAAACTCCAAATTTTTTACAATTTCTCCAAATATACGAGAAATAATGAAGAGAGGCCCTTTTGGTACCTTGATGGAAGGAAGAGCATTGCAAAAGTGGAATCATCTAAACATATTATATGATTATTTACAGTTAAGGAGGGTACACATTATTTGATAACAATCATTCTAACCACTTGAACACCTGAAGGCCTACAAGAGCTGGTTCACTTGAAAAGTTCTCACTAGGCCTAACATTTGAGTGATTCAAATGGTGTAAATATAATCTAGTTTAAGTAGTTTAGGTTCCAGGGTTAAAAGAGGTTGAATGTCAACGTTTGGACATTTTAGGGTCTCAAACTCACTCAGGGAGCTGACTTTCATGAAGATTTGCAGCTTACCTTTGTTTAGGTTCTCGTTTTTATGTAAACTTGTTGTTTTGCCAAACTACCACTTTTCCTACGAATTCACGGGTCAAATGCAAAAAAAACTAAAAAACATGTGCCTTATAAATGCATAATTTTTTGAGTCGAATTCAAATATGGAATAAGATTATTTCTAAGGGGTATTGAAAATTCTATGTTGGCCTCTAAACTAAGGTTTATGCAAAAACTACTTGAAATAAAAAGTTTCAAAATTATTTTCCTTAATTCTCCTTTTAACAAGAAAAGATTTCACAATACCATTCCTTGGTTCTTTTAACAACTTTAAACAAACATGGGATTCTATTTCTATCATATTTGAGAGATATTTTTGATTCATTTCCAACAAGCAATACTTTGTTTGATTCCTTACAAACCTTTCTTCAACAGCAAATCAAGAGGGGAAAAGAGAAGTAAGGGGATTATCATTCCAACAACCCTAATGAACGTAATCGTCATTGAAATGACCGTAAAAAATAAAACGTGTTTGGACGGTTGATTCAAAGTGCAAAATTGTGAGAGAATCATAATGCCATAATCAAAATTGAACCTTCCTTTCAATAAATGATTATTTTAAGCCTTAAAGTTCCACGATAAAAAATTGTGGGAAATCAAGTAAAGAGAATGAAACCCATTTCAAATTTAGTAATCCAAACCTATTTCCAACAAGCTTTCATCATCAAAATGCAAATACCATTCAGATTTAATTCTTTTTTTACATCCCAATGCAACACAACTTATTGTTTTAAACCCTCAAGATGCATGTAATGTCCCCTTTTTCAAATTAACCCATTTAGAAGACTTCTAGCTCATTCCACTTCATGTGGGGCGGAACCAAGTGAGCAAGGGAAGTATTTGTTGATATTTAGTTCTTTTTAGTGAGCATTTACATTTTTTCTTTAGTGTTTTCCCTTATGAGGCAGGTCGCCTAGGTTGGAGGAATAAAAAGACAAATTAAAAGATATATAAGGGGCCGCTTATGAGGTCAGTCATGGGGGAAACTTCTTTATGAGGTTTGACACCACCAAGAAGGTATATAAGGTGTCGCTTGGGCTCATTTTGGGCTTGCATCTTTATTATTATTTTACACTACTTGGTTTTGGGGCTGATTTATTTATTCCATTCCACTAGAGGGCGGAAATCCTTTGGTGTGCCACACAAGGAAGACACAACTCTTCCTTGTTCAACTTGGAGAATGAAAACTCTCCAATTGGTGGTTCCTAAGAACTTCAAAGAAAGTGATATTGTTGGTTTCTAGCTAGGGTTTGAAGGAGTAAGAGCTAAGAAGGTTTCTATATTCATTTTGCACCCTCTCTTAGGGTGGTAACTTGGGTGGAGGAGGAATTCAGTGCTTTTTAGGGCACATTTTAGTATTTTTAGTTGTTATTCTTGTTCCTCATATTTTATAAGGCCAACATCTACATTTTGGTATTTTATGGGGGTTTGGGATCATTATTTCTAGCCCTTAATGCGAGTTGTACTTCAATTGTCATTTATTTAATTTCCTAATGTGTTTAGATAATGATTTTTGGGTTGATAATTGTTTTAAAATATTCCTAAAGTGCCTCTACATATTTCAGATGATGTGAATTGTGATATATTGATGAATTACTACTTTTTCTTTGTTGATGTTCTAAAAATCAGACTGTTCTATTTTTCAGTTGGCTGATGTAAAAATCAGAATATTTTCAGAATACTTTAAATGCTCATGACATGACACCATATTGGTTCAAATAGAAAAAGTCAACATCACGTAAAACACTTACAAAAGCATGGATGCACATAGACAACTTGATAACTTAGGGTACACATCAATGTCTTACTCAAATGGCGTAAACCAAGATAATGACCCAACTACGGTAAGACACACAGGATAGGCATGCTCAACAACATGGCCTTTTTTTAATGGTTTACATATTTATTACATTTAGTTTTCTATTATATAACATTATAGGTTTCCAGTGAATTAAACTGGTAAGGGTGTAAAATTTCCTTTTTCTAAAACTTAAAATACTTTATTTTTGTATAGCATCAACTTTTAAAAGAGAATGCACTGTTGATTCCTTTCTCAATTTCCATTAACTATCCACAACTCATTTGTTAATGAAATTCATTTTAAACACCTACGAGCCTCCTAATATTCATTCTTATGTTAAAGGTTTGTTTCACAAAATATGTTTAATTGACGTTAAATTTTATCCTTGTTACGAAAAGGAACTAACAAGGTGTTAAGGTTCTTCTTTTCGAGACGTATAGTCGATGTTTAAACTTTACCTTTGCTAGACAAGGGGAAACTATCATGAGGTCAAGGAAGATATGTTAAAGTTTAAAAGGGTGATTTAGATTCAAGATATCTCTTCCCATAAACATCCTTCCATCATAATACCCTATTTTTCCTGTTACAGTTGATATAGTTCAATAACTTGTTTGAATCCATTCAACATTTCCACATCAAGAAATTTTATCTATATATATATATATAGTTTTTCTCGAAAGTTTGATCTCACCAAGGGCAATTCATATTTTTTTTTAACAACATGAAAGTGTCTAGTTGAGTTATAAGGACTTCAAGCACGACATTATTCCTAACCCAAAATCTCATTAACTCTTGTACTCTTTACACTTACAACGTACTTTGGTCTCACTATTGATATTTTTTGAATAATCAAAATTCAAATGATACATAATTTACACTTAGGGATTCATGACTATAAGGAGTTTTGACATTGCACCTATCTACTTATTTCATTGCTCTTAGACCATCAAGAATTAAATGCATATAACAAGACAACCCAACAACTATATGCTTCTCAAATGCCTTCCAAGGAACAATTTAAATCATTGTGTGAATAAGCATTAGTGTTTCCTTCACCAAAAACCTTAAGATAGACTTTACGATCTCCTAACTTCAAAAGCATTCAGGGATGGTGGATAAACTACCCCATATGAGAAACACATGGTAATCCACTACTACATACTAAGGGACACATTTATCTAAGAGGGACAAAAGGGGTTCAAATGCAAAAGCTATAAAATTTTATGCCTTCAACAGCCTTCTAAAGCCATATTTACAATCATTGATAATCGTACATCATATCCCCTTTGTCCAATAACATCAAGAGAGGTCACTCGATAAATTGCATTTATTAGTGCTCGAGGGTTTCTACACCTTACCACAAGATAAAATTAGAGAAATCAAATGTCCATGTTTTGCAAGGAATTCATGCCACTCGAGGTATTCCAAGAATACATTTTTTCACTTTCATTTAACATTTATCTTATAAAGGGTTCTATTATATTTGGTTCGTTTATTTGACTTCCAATAAAATATATCACTCGATAGTTAATTTCAAATATCCTATCATATTCACATTTTAGGTTTGATTCTTAAATGGGAAACTATGCTTTTTTTATTCACTTTTTCTTGCGTGGATCAAATCACATCCACTTCGCCTGATAAGAAATATTTAATATGTTGCAAGCAATCTCCATGACCCTTGAAATGATTAGATCGACATCACAAGGGTACTTTCCCAAACGAGGGAAAGTTACAAATTTTCCTTTACAATTAAAAATTTAATAGTGATATAATGCACAACCTAACTATCTTTGTGGTCCCACCCACTGTTCATTACATTCCACTTCTAACGTTGTTTAGTCTCTAAAAACAACCATGAGATTTCAAGCTCAACATGTCATCTTGTATGCCATTAAAACGATGTTATGCCTCACACTAAGGAATCTTACACACTTTCATACTTATGTGAATGCTCTCAACTAGGTTTCTAGGGAGGAATACACAAACACATACATTAACTCTATGTCTCTAAGACTATGAAAGATGTTTGGAGCTAGCCTAACTTGGAGCTTACTAGAGAGGGTCATTACATTCAACAAAGGTAAATATTTTGAACTATATGTTTGTTTGGTCACTTTCCACTCAATATGAAAACACACACAACGTAAGTTGATATTTTTATTTGAAGATTAAGTGATTTCCTAGGTCATTGCAACACTAGCACATAGGTAAAAAACGTCATTTTAAATTACTTGCTAACAATTTTACTAGCACAATCATATCCAAAATTTTCGGTAATAATAAACATTTTAAATGATAGTGTTCCAGTTTCATCCTCCTATATTTATTTTGACACTAAAAGAAGGAATATTTGACATCTTTTTCCAAAGTACATAATACAATCAACTCTATTTACTTAACAGAATATACAATTACAACTAGGAGTAACATTTGTTAAATAGGCAAAATTACAACTACGTATGAAATACATTTTCCCAATACACGACACTATCATTTTCATCATGGAAATAATGAAAATAATACATTCTATTCATAAAAATATCATTAAAATTCTCCAAACAATTACATTGCCTTCAAATAACATGCTAATAAAAGACACAAATGTTGTTTTTACTACTCCTTTTGTTTAGGCACCTACAACTAACGTTGTGTCAGTCCTAGGACTGAGTATGGAACTCCCCTACACTCAAGCATAAATCCATACGTTCATCATTTCTAACAATTTTGTTTAAATAGAAGAGAGAGAGAGAGGTAGGGGGAGGAAGAAGATAGAGTTCATTGTTCATGTGTTCACACTTTCACTTTCATTTGTACTTAACGTTTTAATGAGAGAGAGAGAGAGAGAGAGAGAGAGAGAGAGAGAGAGAGAGAGAGAGAGAGAGAGAGAGAGAGAGAAATTTTATCTTTCTTTAAAAATTTGCCTTTCATTTCCATTTCCATTTCATTTCATTTCAAACCAATTTACATTTCCCCATTCATTTACGTTTTCAAATCAACCGAAGTTTCATAATTGTTTCTAGAGAGAGAAGAGGGTAGAGAGAGAAAAACACCATACATTTCAAATATCACTCATACCGCATAAAAGACCAAATAATATTCTACATGACGTTAGGATTGTATTATGAGGTCACACATGTCACTAGAAGCCAACGAGACTCTCAGAAGGTGATCCAAGCTAAAGTAACAAGTTGAGGAAACTGACCCAAACAACAAAAATGCATACAAACTGGGTCTTAAATACTCTCACTCTAAGTTTGATCGTGAAGTTTTATGATTCCTAATTACTCCTTCATATATAGAGAATTCCTCGTGATGACGGAAGTTGGTTACGTCGAGCAAAGATCAAGTTATCATAATTTCATCAACAACTCTTAACACAGTGACTAGTGGGTCGCAAAACCCACTAGCAAAATTAGTTTTTGAAGGCATTTTTAAAGGAATGAAAGTATTTTACGATTCTCTAGTTGGCAACCTAGAGGTATGAGGTAGTGGATTTCAGTTCACTCAAGCCAAGCAACAAATGTAAGCTGAAACCTTCAGTGTTTTATTAAAACAAACACGTCACACAAGTGACTATCAAGCTAAGAGGGTTTAGAAATACGAATTGCAAGTGCGTTAAATAATTTCAAATAACTCGGTTAAGGTTCCCTAAGGTGTTCCATCTCACCGGGGGGTCATTCAACGAGTTTCGGTTTTGTGGTATGTTTGGGTGTGGCGCTCCATGCGCATGACTTCCGAGTTTTTTTTATGTTTTAAGAGTTCACATCAAGATAAAATTTTTGTCAATTGTTGGGATTACATTCTTTATCATTCATAATTTAATTTTAAAAAAATAGAAATGATGAGGCGAGATTTAGTGCAAGTGAAAAGGGGAAAACCATACCTTTTTTATGCCAAACTCGCGATCCCGCATTCGATGAGACTGCATAACTTGCCACATTCACCAAGTGCAAACTATGAGACCAAGCATGATGAGCTCCACAAAACAAACAATTAGCCATAATGTCATTGAAGTCACATGATGAGATATAATACAAACTTAGCATTTCCTCTAAACAACCAAACCTGACACCAATGCATATCAATGGTCCTTTCAGCTGCTCCAATGCTTTATTCAGACACAACCAAGGAGGCACTAGGAAAATGAAACTAATTTATTTGGGCATCTATCATAGCCTTTACTTAGAAGTTTGTTAATCCTAAAAAACAAAACCATTTTTTTGTCAATCCAGTGACTAACACACTCCCTAAGACTACATTCTGCTAGGTGTTTGACATTAAGCCTGAAAAAAAGATTTCTCTTAAAATTTCCAAGGCTCTTCAATGAATCTACTTGGATTATACCTCTTAATCCATAAGTCAAATCCAACACGTCAAGATAATGAAGGTTGCACACACTGCCAGATATGGAACCTCCCTACAAGTCATCTCTTAAACTCACCGATTAAACATGGGCAATGTAATTATGATAGATTATACCATCCTACATGGTGCAACAATCTATTCCATTAAACCATGAACTGAGATGAACACTGGATTGATTTAAGGAGACTTTAAATAAAGAAAGAGCTTGGGATTTGTGGGGATGACATTTGGAGAGGCGTACATATGGGCTGGTAACCACGACGAGAAGCACTAGAATGATAATAACAAAGTTAATTGTAGCTACACCCATTACATGGCTATTTTTTTTCAGAGCAGAGGAGGATGGTAGAGTGTTTTGCATGGAAATGAAGTGAAAAACACTGCAAATCTCCTAATTCTTAATCTTTTTCTTCCTCTGCAAACAATAAACAGAAACGCAACATGCAGTTTGTTTCCTTTCTTCTCAGAGACAACTGAAATATCTTCAGGCACAGATAATTGATCTAAATCAATCAACTCGTATACAAAAAATTGAGGAGGTATGCGGTTTAAACTTATCCCAGTGTACAAGACTGATTAATACCCATACCATACTGGTTTTAGACGGCTATTGAACGATTTTCCTTTATCTTGCTGGAACTATCCAATATTTTCTAGATCACAATTTTATCTTGTGCTTCATGGGGTTTAACGCCTCTGGAACTCAAATAATGTGCTTGTCCTATTATGCAGGGAAATTGACATGTCTAAAAAGGTGTTGTAGGATGTGTCACTACCTTTTACTGCTGCAAGCTGCCAAAATCTGCCACTTTCCTTCAGATTGGGTTGCGTGAACTGTGGGGGCACTACACTAATTGAATATGAAGAGATCTCAACCATGCTTCATTCAGAAAAAGAAGATGAACAAGTGGAGGACAACCCAAGGTATGATATTGAAAATTACATTTCAGTTCTTTGGTCTTTTCCTATGTTGTTGGCATACTTGTGTCACCATGGGAAACTTGTTGAAAAAAATGAGCCTATGTCAAATTTGATGTTTAATAATATGATGGGTGGTCATCATGGACAACATTATGGAAAAAGTGATAAAGTGAAGAACTCTCTAAGTGGCAATTTCTATGTGAATTGTAATGAAGATACAAATTTGGTACTTGGAGTGCCATGGCTACACTCTTTAGGTAATTTTACAATAGGCTACCAAATCATGGAGTTGAGGCTCAAGCTTGATGGCCAAGTGGTTGTGCTTCAAAGCATGACACATGTGATTCCTCAAGTTGCTCCAACCAAGAGGAGAGGAAGAAAATTTGGAAAAAGGCAAGACATATTAGCAACACATTATGAGGTAAAACCTACAATTTTATTTTCAAAACAACATTCATGTTATAAGGATTTTGAATTCCTAATTAACAAACATGTTCTTGGAGGGAGTGCTCCAATAAAAGTAGAAGTTAAGTTCATGAATTTTTTGTTTGAAATTGAGTGGGATGATTTCTATCTTGTTATTTCGAGCATTATAACTCATTCAAGATTTAGAGGAATGATTGGAAATAATAAAAGTATTGATTGGTGGGTTTTAAAACATGCTACTATAAATGTTTGTATTGTTGTTATAGACATTCCCAACTTGTCCAACATTTTGTTTGGTGCCACACAAAAGAGGACAATCATGAGAAGGGATAGTTTCCAATATTTCAGAGCATTTTAAGTCAAAAATGAATCATTCCCAAGCCCCACTACACTGTTTTTGAGGAGATTCATGAAAGGACTTCAGTTTGACAACTAATGTACTTTTTAATTTTTTTTTGTTCATAGTAGTTTCAGCTCTCCATCCCTTTTTTTGATAGTCAGAGATGAGTATCCAACCACGAGGATGAAGGATTTCCAATCTACTATCATCATTGATGTGGTTTTAGCTATCATAAGAAGGATCTCAACCACTATCCTTCTAATTTTGGAGGATAAAACACATGGTTACAACTTTTTTTGGGACAACCTGAATGAACTGTTGAATATCCATCAGTCAAGTGGATAATATGAGATGATTGCAAGCCATGGAAGAGATCTAACTTCCATACTTACGACATTAATAAATGATATGAGAGCCCTTGTTTCTTGTAATGTGTTTTTTCTTTATGTAGGCACAATAATAAAGAAGAAAGATCAACTAAATTTGTTATCCATCCAAACATATGGTGAAGAATATGAGACTGCAGTTGAAGATAAGGATGCCAAGTTTGTGGGTGCAAAAAGTTTCAAATTGCGTAGAAATAGCGTCCCTATAATACTTGGATTGGAAGTGAAACATAAAGGCTTTAAGGAAGGTACAACCCAACCTAGGATAGTGGGAAGAGGGCAGCCTAGACCATATTTTGGGCAGCCACAAAGGTCATTACAATAAGGTAACTCTAGGTGTTTGGATCAGATTTGCATGATGCTCAAGCTTGCCTTTCCAAGTTTGTTGTTGAGTGAATAATGTAATAAAGAGCTGGGGAATGAGGTGTTATTTACCCCAAGTGAGAAGGGAAGTGTTTTTATGACAACCTTGCGCAAAAATACCATCATTGATGTTGCTATCATCATTTATAATAGGCACCACCTACCTTAGTTGACAAGGATGGAATGAAGAATGAGGATGTCACATTGGGACATGGGTTAGCTTGTCAAGCTACTGATTATTAATCAATTTCTTGCTTTATTATTGAGATTATAGTAGTTTAGAAGGTTTTTTTATACAACTAAGTATGCCAAGGAAGAAGTAGTTGCTGTTGTTTTTGAAGATGGAGATGAAGGGGACTTCAATGAAGAAAGGGGAAACGAGTGTTTGATTTTGTTTGGGAAAAAACTCCTTCATTTGAAATGAAAGGGATCTAGATTATGGGAATACTACAACCCGCTCTTTCACCTTGGTATGATGAAAATTGGGCATGAGAGCTTGTGATTTCTTATGGGAAAAAAATTTCAGGAATGGAGGATTGTAATGCCCCTTTTTTCGAATTAATCTATTTAGAAGACTTCTAGTTCATGCCACATCCCGTGGGCTGGAAGAAGGTGAACACGGGAATTATTTGTTGATGTTTTTAGTTCTTTTTAATGAGCATTTTCATTTTTCTTTAGTGTTCTCCCTTATAAGGCAGGTCAGGTGGGTTGGAGGGATAAAAAGGAAAATTAAAAGATATATAGGGGTCACTTATGAGGTCGGTCATGGGGAAACTTCCTCATGAGGTTTGGCGCCACCAAAAAGATATATAAGGGGCTGCTTGGGATCATTTTGGGCATGCATCTTTATTATAATTTTACACTACTTGGTTTTGGGGATGATTACTCTATTCCATTCTACTAGAGGGCAAAAATCCTTTGGTGTGGCACACAAGGAGGACAAAACCCTTCCTTGTTCAAGTTGGAAAATGAAAATTTTCCAATTGGTGGTTCCTAAGAGCTTCAAAGAAGGTTATATTGCTGGTTTGCAGCTAGGACTTGAACGAGAAAGAGCTAAGAAGGTTTCTACATTTGTTTTACACCCTCTCCTAGGGTGGCGACTTGGGTGCAGGAGGAATTCAATGATTTCTAGGGCATATTTTAGTATTTTGAGTTGATATTTTTGTTCATTATATTTTAGAAGGTCGAAATCTATATTTTGGTATTTTGTGAGGGTTTGGAATTATCATTTCCAACCCTTAATGTGAGTTGTACTTTGTCTGTAATTTATTTAATTTCTAGCTGTGTTTAGAGGTTGATAATTGTTTTAATATATTTCTAGTACCTCTACATACTTTAGTATATTGAAAAAATTAATGTTTTTTCCTTGTTGTTCTAAGAACAGGATATTGTTCACTGTTCTATTTTTCAATTGACTGATATAAAAATAAGAATATTTTCAGTTTGGGTTTGTGCAATTTCATTTCTTTTCAGTTCATACCTAGAAAGGGACATTACAATGCAATTTCACATGTGGAGCATATTTTCATAATCAATAAAACTCATAAACTCAACTCTCAATGTTTAATTATTATAATTTTGTGTTTCATGGCCACTTCAAATAATGAAACTAGCAAAAACAAAATTAGGAAAAACGGTCCAAGGTCTTTATGCTCTCCCTCAAATGTCTTTCTTTTTGGTAACAATATCTCTTTATGAAAAATCATCAAAATACCATCCAAGCAATGGGATGCTTACCTCATGACTTGGTTGGTGAGACCCATTAACAAACCCTAAACATAAGGGTCCATAGATAATCCACCATTGTTTGTTCTCATTAGTTTAATTCGATCTCATGTGTAATCTCAAATTATCTCAAGGTGATATGGGAAGGAGCCTAGGAGGTAGTACATTCCATTCATGGCCATAAACAATACAATCAAGTAATAATTACAACATTAAGCACCACTTTGGTTAACTCTAAGGCATCACAAAAGGGATGAGAGGGTAGCTTTATATTTTGAAGATCAATTCCTTATCTCCAAATATTTGAGTCAATGAAATTCCTTTACCTTCAAAGTAGACATGAACGTAACACCCATTTGCAATACGAGAAAGCGATAGGGGAGAAAGTCCATGACTTGGATGGATAATGCATTCATCCAAATCTATTAATGCTTGCCTTTATAAGCATGAAAAATATGGGGCTAAGGTACACTTTCATTCCATCTACATCCATTTATTAGTTGAAATTCGATAGTGTAATAGTACATAAATTTCATATTCAAAATACAACAAATCAAGAGAGCTAGAAGAATTAAAATAAAGACTCCAAAGTCATTGATCGAGTGATGAAACTCTTAAAAAGAGACTTACAAGAAAATAAAAATCAATGGCCAAATCAGTTATAACTCAACAAAATTCTTAGAATCCATTTATAATTTCAATAAAGAGTGACAAAGCTTAAACAAACAAAATACATGAAGAATAACAAAGATTTAACAAAACAATTTCAAAAAAGAATTAAAGCTTCAATAAGAATGTTTTATGAATGGATGGTTAGGATGGCTCCTATCCCGAAGCACGATTTTAAGCTCTTTCCTTTCCAATTTGACAAAAGACCTCTCTCATATCAAGAGAAAGACAATATAGGCCGACTTCTAAAACCTTGGATTCTTTTCTTTGCATGTTCTCCAAATTTCTAAATTTTATCCCCTTATAGAGTTTTCTAGTCCCCAAAGAGCTAAAATATGCATCCAAATTAAGCTCTCATGTATACCTATGGGTCGTACTAAGTTTTAGTTTGTTGAAACATGTTTATTTACTTCCCAATCCTATTTAATTTTCAAATACGACTTCAATTTTTTAAAGAGTTAGGTGGGGTGGATTATCATCTAAAAACATCTTTTTAGCATTTCACATTTGTTTGTTGATGAATTACTTAATAAGCTAAAATTTAGGATAAGCATACAAAGGCATATTCTTGGGATAATCATGTTTTATCTTTTAGTAGGAGGGTAACATGTATAGAGAAAGGGAATGGGGCAAGTTTATTTGGAGTGTGCACATTTAGATTGGGGGTAGATCAATTCAAAGGCCATTTCATTTAAATTATAAGAGGAAAACACAATTCATTTAGGTGTTATTTAGTTTTTGTTAACATTATAATTTAGGATGATAATTAGTTAAAGAAATCTAAATTTATTTTAGGAGGGTTTGATCACTTAAAGAGTTCCCATTTAAATATTGGATTAATAATAACTACACCCAACTTAATGTAGTGTGCTTAGACTCACGTTATCCACATCTCATGCATGGACTTGTCTCTTATATACTCATCACACCCAACAATGTGTTCAATACAAATATTGCATATAATTAAATAAATAAAAAAGCTACAATCATAGAGAAATAAATTGCATTCGTTCTACCAAAAATGTTTACACTCTGTAGACCCTGAGACCTTAAACAACCCATCATGGGTACAATACAATAGTCTATCTCATAATCATTGCACACCAATACGATGTTTAATATCTATCCAAGTTCCAAAGTCAATTTGTCAATAATTTCAATAATAAACCATAAGCATAACATATTTAAACTCCTCTCGCAATATCACATATTTAAAATAATGATCAACTATATGTTTATCGTATATAATAAGTTTATCAATAATATGTTAACAATACGTGAGCATGATCATATAAAAATTCATCTCATAAGCAATAGTAAGTTGGAAATCATTTCATCTCATTTAAATCATAAACCAAGGTACTTATATATGAACAATCATGTCAACATGATATTTCAAACAAAGACTAACTCACATATGCTTCACAATAGTATAATTACCATATCCATAAATTACTAAAAGCATCTCAAAGTATTATCTCTAGTTGGCACCACAACATATAAATTAAGGTGCCAAGACTTGATATGAGTATAGGTGGGCATTATGGAATGGATGAATGAAGTTATTTCAATGATGTCCTTGAGACCAAGCAATATATGGGACCAAAATACATAACAAGGATGCCATATGATAAATCAACCCCTTCATACAAGGGCTTCTTGACTAATTTCATAAGATATTTGTTCCTCTTTTAAAGTTGGATATTCTATGAATCTTGAACAAAATGTTTTTTGTTTTATCAAGTCTAACTTCTCAAACAAGGTGGTGAGATTTTCAATTTTCAAGTTGTCAGTTTATGTCACTATAAACTAGAAATTCCATGGTGTAGTGTTACTACATCTCACTAAGCTCAAAGTATAATACACACATGTTCTCTTTTTCCATTATTCTTTAGCTATTGTCAAAATGTTGGTTTCACATCTAAGATGATGAGATCCCGTCCTTAGCTGAGCCATCAACTTTTTTCCCTTCCACTTGATTGTTGGTCCTATGTAAATTTTTTGGTCATGCTTGCACGTAGGATTAAATTATTTGAAATAATATTATTTCTTACATACTTCTAATTTCCTCATTGGTGTTTGAGTACTCTAGCATGCTAATTATCACACCCACTCTTCCTTCTTAGGCCAAGTCAGAGTTTCTATGCTTTTCACCTTCTTTACATTGTTCATTATAATAAATGCCTCCTACGAAAAAGTACTTGTTTCCACTAATAAAATCTCATAGGGCGCCGAAGTTTTAGCTTTGAGAGTACTCATTATTAGGTGTTTTTGAATTCTCTCTATTTGTCTCCATTTTAGATCTAACATATTACTCGCCCAAACATCACATTCATAAAGTACCACTAGTGTGAAAAACAACCCAATCAAGGTCTTTATGGTTTCTGAATCCCATAATTCTACATTCCTACATCTATTTTGTAGTGAGTATAAATCCTTCCTCCCCACTTGCATTCTTTTTTTATTTGCGAGTCTTCCTACTCAACTTCTTGTTGAAATCAAAGCCATTGTACTTGTACTCTTCTACCATTTCTAAGCAATTCCTTCAAAAAAAAGTTAATTTATTTTTTTCTTCGTAACGTAAAGAGCATGACTTTGGTTTTTTTGATATTCATTTGCATCCCAACCCCTTGAAAAAAAACCTTATGTAGCTTAAGATATTGACTCCATTATCTTTTCACTCCCCCCTTGTGTAAATGAATTTTGTTCTCTTCCCATTGAAGTAGAGAATGAATTTGTAATATACAAAAGATGTATAATTTATTATAAAACAACTAGCTAAAATGTGTGTGTTTTACATACATTATCTAAAATTAATCTTGATTGAGGGCTTTAAATATGTTTATGCACCCCAAACCGAATTTGTCTTTTGCATATGGAGTTGATTGAATTCTAGTCTTACTTGGTTACACAAATAATGGATACTAATTTTCTTTTATTATAGAATTTGATACTATTAATAAATATGATCAAAGTTCACCTCCATAGAAGCCTTGTAGAAAAGTTTCACCTTGAAGATTTTTTGTTTTGTTAAAAGGCTATTTCATTATTCCAAGTACTATATGTAGTTGTAGGAAACTATTTTTGGCACAAGAGTAGTTATTTGTTGTAGAATTGAATTGTTCTAGTGTACATATGTGTTTGTTGATCATTCGTCAAGATAAGGATTTTACATCATTATTTTCCCTTGTTTTGTTGTTTTTTAGCTTTGTTTTCTTTTGTTCTTATCTCTCCTCTCTTGTTCTCCCTCATCCATAAATTGCCCCTATTTTTCATGGTTTAAAACCATAATTTAAGGTTGAGGGGATATTTTTTGTGTGGGTAATTTTAACCTTATTTGTGTCCCCAAGGGTTTTGACCCTTTTATGTTCAATTTTCCCACCGTTGTGTGTTGGCATGCCTGCCAATATGCTCTAAATTTATTTTATTTTAATTTTTTAATTGGTAATACATACTATATGTTTCTTTTTGTATAAGAAATGAGTGGAATGACATCAAAATTCAATGTATAATATCGATACGATGGATAGAGACATTCGAATTGATTTAAATTTTAAAAATCAAGTTAAAATGGCTATTAAAATAACTTTTCAATCAAAAAGTTTGAATATATCCAACAAATATGATAAATAACCTTTTATATACCAAAACACTTTGACATAAGAACTGTGCCATATGAGCAATCAACGAAGATGTCATAAATAAATAATCCATTGTGTTACCGCAAACCAAACACCTTTCTAGTAGGAATATTTGTATTTATTATATGATTAAGAAAAAAATCAAATAAAAAATGCTAAATTTAAATATGTAATAGTGCTGATATGAACAATGAAATAAAAATTTGACACACAATAAGTAAGCTAGAAAAGTATGAAACCCTAGTTGCAAGAGAAGGGATAAAGTAATTAGTTGATTCACAATAATCTTGAAGCCATGCCGAGTTGTGGAGAACTAATGAAAAAAGGAAGAAAAGTGTTGCAATCGAGCCTATAAAATTGTGTGGACTACTAGAAATGTTGGGAACTAGGGTTCGCTTGGACAAGGTCAAGGGCACCTAGAGTGCTACGAACATCCTCGAGGTGCCTGTGACTGCTCAAAACCTCATAAAACTACTTCTGTAGGGTTTTAAGATGTTCTCCTAGGTGTTGCCTTTTATCTCCTTTATGTCACACTAAGTCTATAAGATTCGCATGTACTCCCAAAACACATCAAATCCTAAAAATGAAAAGATGCAAATGGGGAGTCAGACTGAGCCTGGTGGTCACCTGACTGAATGAACTTATGATCTGGGCACTACACTACATTTCAGACTCCATGTAGTTTTGCGCGTGCGCGTGTGTAGAATCGTGACCTAGGTGGCTCTTGTATAAGTTACACTTGATAGCGATAAATGGCTAGATGTAGAAAATGTAGATAGAAGTGTGCATGGAAAAATGAACTTTCCCTCCTATGAAGTGTATGCAGAAGAATGCATTCCCTTTTCCCTTGTGTGAGTGCTAGATATATTCTTGAATGCCCTTGTAATGGACTTTGGATGCAACCTTAGGTGGTGATAGTAGATGCTTAGTGCTTGGTCCTTTATTATGGTCACATAGCTTTATATTTATATGATTCCATTGTTTGAATTTAATAAAATAAGATGCCCAACAGCTAGAAAGGACCCAAAAGATGCGAGAAAGATAAAAAGAGGTCGGGGGCGCCTAGAGGGGATGAGGGCGCCTAGGTGCTGACGTCCTGGTTGGGCGTTGGTGTCAAGATTCAAAAAAATCGAAGTGTTGAAAGTCATACTAGGAAAGAAGGTGTGTAAGACCAAAAATGAAATTGAAAAGAAAGTAAATAGGCCAAATATAATGGTCAATTAGTAATTTTTTTGCTTAGGAATCATATGAATAGTAGTATGTTTCAAGAGTAGAAATATACCCAAAGTACATGATTTAGTGTCTACATTTTCCCCCACTTTATGTTGTTTCAAGAGAATTCTTGATAACATAAAGTAGATAAGATATGTGTACGTGGTAACCATGTAGATTTATGGTAAAAAGTATGTCGAGGAGACAAGAAAATGCATGGAGTGATAAAAATATGAAGCGTGGAAGCTAGAGAAGAGGAAGATACAAATGATAATGACCCTAGGGGTGAAAGTGTATGTCGCGTTGTACCTATTGTTTATGCCGCCTGATGTGAGATGATGTGTGATTGCCACTTCCCATAAATATGAACTTGCGAAAGAGAAGAGAAAAAGAGTAATCAAATATGTGTCTACGAAAAATTTGATCAAAACGTGTAAAAAATGTGTAAGAAAGTATGTAAAAAATGTGAAAAGGAACATGTGCACCTGCTCCGTGATGAGTGAAAGAGATATAAAGGATCTTGAAGATGTTGTAGAAAAACAAGTTTTTTGGGCGATCTCATGCCAGTTGCGCCAAGTGCAGAAGAAGTGTAGGGAGAAAATTCTAGTGTTATTCTCCAACCTTTGACTTCTTCTTGAAATATAAACACCACTACAGATGGTGTGTGCAAATTTGATCCATTTCAATCCATTTTGATCCAACACAAAAATAGAAAAGAAGATGTAATGCATACATGCCAAGTGTTGACGGATTGTGTATGTCCTGTAAAATACATTGTGTAAACTTCTTTGAGCTGTGCCAAACTGAGAAAAATTATGCAACTGCCCCTTGGTCATAGGCGCCCAGGAAGGGTAAGGGGAACTTAGGTGCTACTCTCTGTGTCTTGACACTGGTGTTTGTGCTCTTGTTGAGGACCCAAGTTAGATTCTGGGCCGTTATTGAGACTGAAGACTATGTTGTACCGGTATTGAATTGTGTTGTACTGTGAGTGTAAACTGCTGTACAGGGTGACTGATTCACCCAATGATTCCTCCCTCATTTGAGGTGCATGCGACATCACAAGGAGTATGCAACCCAAAGGAGGACCAAATGTTGTGTGGAAACTGAAGCCTTACAAGGGGAGGGAGTGTGTTTAGTAGATACCAAGGCACACATAAACAAAGTGGCTAGAAACAAGTGTTAGTGCAAACAAGAAAAATACACATATAAATGACAAGATGTAAGCTAAAAAGCAAGAAGACAATATGTAAGCTAATAAAAAAGAAGAAAATATAGACCACGAAAAGTGCGTCGCAAACATAGGACATCACTCAAAATGTCACAAGATACTCGAGGTTGAAGTGGCCAAAATCATATAGTATGTACACAAGAAAAAGGGTGAAGCCCAAAAAAAATGGCATACAATAGCACACAATGATAGAAAGTGCCAAGAAAGATGTTAGACAACTATGGTAGCAAAGAATTCCCTACAAGACAAATGCTACACATGAAGCACCCATTAGCATGTTAGAAAGATAGACTGTATGTCAACACGTGTGTATATCGATAAAGTGTAGTGTGCTAGTATGAATAAGAAATAGTATAAATCGAAACAATAACACCTGTGATGTATACAAAAGTGGATTCCCCCAGGAGCCACTATGGAACTAGTGATAGGTACTGCGCCAAACATCTATGTTGCATGTATCGATCTATGTAAATTTTGCAATCAAAACTAGAAGAAAAGTGAACATGCATGTGTATATAGAAAAGATAATGATATACAATGTGTCCAACTAACATAATAAGTAAAGTGTAACATGCGAGTATAAGTAAGCAAGAACAATGTGAAACTAAGATATGTAGTATGCTGTGAGTGTGAAATGGAATGGAATGTAAATGTATGTGTGATAGGATCCGCGTGCACCTTGAGTGAATGAGTATGCATGAGATGAGGTTCATTTATAAATGCCACCTCAGTAGTCGAGAATGAACCATAGAACAAGAGTGCATCATTAGGAAATGGTTTTAATTGTGCACTAGAAAGATATGATTGTCAAAGCATAAAGCATAGAGAGTGCATGAGTGAGTGAGTGTGTCCAGGTCCATTTTAGATGTAGAACCTTAGCAGTCAAGTATGAACTGTTGAACTAGAGTGCACCATAGGGAAATGTACTATGTGATACTGTGATGTTAGAAAGATATGTCGTGATTGCACCGAGTGTGAAATGTGTAGTGCATGGTGTGAGGTTGATGTATGTAATATGCCATCAACAATAAAGTGTGAATTGTAGCAAGAAAGTGCGCATCATCAGGTAGTGAGGTGAGAAAAATCACCTACCGAAGATGCATATGACGACGTGGAGCGGTGTGAGCATGTGAAGTGGTAGCAACATGAGTGTATGAGCCAAATTGAATGTCGGATGATATGGTACCAATGACAGGAGATTTAGTGGTAGGAAGCACATTTTTCGACAGATTAGGAAGCCAATGTGAAGTGGGAGCACTGTGCGGAGGATGAGATGATGCATCGATGGATGAGCGAGGCACATGACGTGAATGAATAATGAATTTAGGCGGTGGACGAAGAACAACCTTAGAAGCAGGAGGAGGAGATAAATGAACTAGAGTAATAACACACTTGAAATTTTTTGGAGAAATAGAATGCTCACAAGAGTGAGATCCAAAGGAAATGACACCCTTATCTTATAATTGTTGCAGTTTTTTATGAAGGGTACACCGGTCATTATCACAATGGCCATTGATGCGATAATAATTACAATAAAAATGATTATGCTGATGATGTAACGATGTGGAGGATGATGCTGATTAGAAGGTAAGAAAATTAAGTGACTATCAAGAAAAAAATGTAGCACATCATGAGGCTTGCAAAAGGAGAGAAATGTAATGACTCCTGAGTAGGAGATGGCAAAGACTTAGGTGGAGAGTGACATGGTGGTGGGGATGGAGGATGCTTATGTGATGGAGGAGATGGAACATTCTTATGAGGTGGAGGAGATGAGGACCTTAGAGGACGCTGAACATATGGAAGAGGTGAAGAAGTATAAGATGCAGAATTAGAAGAAGTAGAAGATGCAAAATTAGAAGAAGTAGAGAAAAAGATGAAAATGGGGAGTTAGAATGACCCCAAAGGTCAGCTGTTTGAGTGAACTTACAACCCAGGTACTACACTACATTTCATACTCCATATAGTTATCTCTGTGTGTGTGTGTGTAGAATCGTTCCTCAGGTGGCTCTTGTGCATGTCGCACTTGATAGTGAACAATAGCTAGATGTAGAAAATGTATATAGACGTGTGCATGGAAAAATGAACTTCCCCTCATATGAAGTGTATGCAGAAGAATGTAGTCCGTTGCCCCTTGTGTGGAGTTCTAGATGGATACTTGAATGCTCTTATAATGGCCTTTGGATGCAACCTTAAGTGGTGATAGTAGATGCTTATTGCTTGGTCTTTTATTGTGGTCATATAGATTTGTATTTATATGATTCCATTGTTTAAATTTTTTAATTAACCACTAAAAGGCCAACCAACAAGAAAATAAGATGCCCAACAACTAGAAAGGGCCCAAAAAGATTTTAATCAAGATACAAAGAGGTCAGGGGTGCCTGAGCGTTGGTGTCTAGACTCAGAAAAACTAAAGTATCGATAGTTAGACTGAGAAAGAAGGTGTGTAAGACCAAATAGGAAACCAGAAAGAAAGCAAAGAGGCCAAAGTGAGTGGTCAAGTAGTAATTTTCTTGCTTAGGAATCATATGAATAGTAGTATGTGATTAGGGATATAAATATACCTAAATTGCATGACTTAGTGTCTACATTATATTCATCTTCTAGATGTTTCTTTGGGTGGGGAAATGGATAAGGCTAGATAAAGAAATATTCCTTGATGTTGCATCCTCCAATCACTAGTTTTTGGAAACATAGGATGTCACCATCACAAGGATTGTCAGACGATGAAGGGTTCTATGAATGTGGTGAAACACTTTGGACTATGGTTTGTGAAAAATTCCTACCATGAACACCAAATCCATGACCTTGTAAATGCAAATATCATCAAGGAGAATATGGAGGAACCCCACTAACTATGTATGGAACATTCACTAAATGGTGCAATAAAGTCTAAAGGTCTTCAAAATCCAACCAAACCTTATCATTTTGATTGAATATGTCGAATACAATTAGAGACCACTTGAAATTTATTACTGATGAAAAAAAAACAATGTAAAGATAAGTGATTGAATATACTTTGTTATTATCTTCTATAAATGGGAAGTATTTGAGAACATCATATATGCCATGTTTAGATGTGCCATGTAGGTAAGATGGCCAAATATCCTAAGAGCACCATTTTATAGTAAAATAACTCTGGAAAAATGGATAAAATATGTATGAATTCACCTTCAAGATGAAAAAAATTTGTTTGCAAAACTAAAAATGATGTTTGAGAGACTTTAGGTGATGGTAAGATGAACACAATGGATTAGTCACATCTAGATGGACAAAATTAATAACAACTAGAAACATTTTGTGCAAGATAAACAACATGATATGCACTTGTTTGAGATCAATAATTTCTTTCCATGCTTTGCCAAAACCTTGTTCCCAAGTCTTTGTAGAAGAATTGAATTTTTGGAAAACATTCAAATCTTCCACTTGAATGTACCACATAAGAGAGAAATTGATAATCAATATGATTGAAACCAATGGAAAGAGGCATCAACATGCCACTCACTCCACCATTTAGGAGGTGTTTGAAACCTAATTGTATTGAGGTGTTCATTTGGGATAGCTATTTGAACCTTAATATTTGAGGAAAATCACTGCTGTTAAGTTGGTACTTGTTATAGAGAATAGGCCAAGGAAAAAGAAAGATCAATAACAAAATAGGGTTGAAATAAATTTATCACTTTATTGAAAAATTCAGCTCTTGACCTAGGGCTATTGATAAAAGGATACCATAGTAGAAATAAACTAGATACTACTAAAGGGAGAGATAATTCAAAGAGATCCCTAATTAGAAAACATACCCATCCCAAATCAAGTAAGGATTAATCAATATCCATGATTCTTAAGTATTTTGAGCCGTAAAGGAAGCAACAAATTTTTTGAGAACCTAATTGAGAAAAAGAGTTTGGATACCAAGAACCTTCAATGTCATCCAACTATATGGTTTCCATGAGAAGTAAAATGGAAAAACAAGATCTTCTAAGCCTCCTCTCCTATAAGGGAACAAATTATCCACTTGACATGGAGGGAATTAATTTTGAATTTTACATCTTGAGAAGACCTAAATATCCCTTTTCATTGGATATGAAAATAAAATCCGCATGCAACTTTATGAAACCTCTTAGATGCTTTAGAATTTTCCCTTAGGAAGTTTCCAAGATGATGTTGTAATTTAGCATATGCATCATTGAATAACGCTAAAAAAAAAAAGTAGACATGGATGGTTACTATAAGGACCTAGTGAAGATCTAAAAATTTCTAGCCAAGGAAAGAGGTTTAGTGACCCTGGAAATAATTTTTTCCTAAAGATTTAAACTAAATAGTTCTATAAATATGAGGGAGATGCATGGAAGGAAAAGAATATGCCTAGGAATTTGACTATTTCTATAACCAAAAAAGTAAGGGAGCGTTAGATTTCCTATAACACTAAGTTTTATTCCAATGAATATAAGATTTAGAGGCTACACAAAAATTGTCTAGAAATTCCATAGAATTTAAAAAAGGCCCCTTATTAAACAAGAGTGAGGAAGGAATCATCAACAAAGTGTCCATCGAGCATCCGGTTATGAGATCGAGGGAGGGAAATACTTTAATTAACCCTCTAAAAGTGTAGTAAGTTACGAGATAGTTGAACACTTAAAATATTAGAATATAAAGAGTGGGGGATATAAGAAATCCTTTCCTAACAAATCTTAAAAAATAAAATGTTCATATTTAAATCCATCAATGGTGACACACAAACCAATATCCTAAAAAAATAATCTAACTATTTGCGAAAATATTTCCAAAAACCCTAATGTTTGTAACATGGATAAGATAAAGGGCCATTTTATTTTATCACAAGATTACTCCAAATAAATATTGATGACTAAGGCTTTCTGGTGTGAGGAGAAATAATCTGTATGAGCACTCAAAGAAAAACTAGTCCATGTTAACATCTAGAGAAGGAAACACGAAAGTCAATTTTTTTTATAAAGTAACGAAATAAATTTTTATTAGTGAATGATCGAGATGAGTGTTCAAAAAAATATCAACAATTAGAGTAGGATTTCTAAAAAACCTATTCTTAGAAAGTCATGAAATCCCTTTTTAGTAGGTTTTTTGATAGCTTACAATATTTGACATTTTAAAGGTCTTGTGAGAATTTTTAGTCTTTGAGTTGTAGGATCAAATAAAAATGCACAATCATGGTGTATTTTCTATAGTTCACTCTTCCATATTTCAATTTTTTCTTGTAGTTAACAAATCAAGAAAATGGGCTAGGATATATGACCCAGACAAGAAGCACTAAAAAAATATTATTTTTATTATTTTCAAATTTCATTCTCTTCCACCCATTCAAATTCACCCCAAAGGTGGATACATGTCATCCATATTTCGGATGAACTTTACGTTTCCATTCGGAACCCTTCCTTTACTATTACTAGTAACCTTACATCTTTTGCATTGTTTCACTATAAAGAACATGGTTTCAAATGAAGACCATTTTTTGAAGGTTAAAAGTTTTTGTAGGCATAATTTATAGGTTTCAAGTATGAAAGTTTTGAGGAATACATCTATCTTATAGATGTTACTCATTTATATACATTTTCATTCATATGGAATTGCGAGGAATAATCTATCCTTCAAAGTTTTCCTATTTTACATACATTCTCGATTACAAATCTATTAAATAAACATCTATCCTATAATGTTTTACCAATTTGTATACATTACCACTTATAATAAAATACTTTTATTTCTACAATTATATTCCTTTTTGTAATAAGAAAATTTAATTTTTGTTATACAATTATTTAATTATACAATTTCAATTATTTTATTATGAATGTATTTCCATAAAACAATTAAATGACATCATTAGTGTTGCCCATTGAATTCCAATAATAATTTGAATTAGTGGTATCAAAATAGGAAAATGGTTTTTCCAAAATTTTCCATGTTTTTAAAATGGTGAGAAAAGAAAACCAAAAAAAGAAAAGAGGTCCCAATTCAAGATGCAGATCCATTTATAACATATTCCAAAATGAGAAAAAAATCGTTCCTTGCAGAAAACCAATTTCTAAGGGAAGATAACCAATGGATGTAGAAAACTCTAAACATGATCATGAATAAAATGATGAATATGTCCCATTTTGTAAGCTCCATTTTAGAAGAACAACTCCAAGCAGAGGCAAGGTATACAAAAGTTGTACAAAATCTATAGAATCATCTTGGAGAAAATAAACATTTTGCGAAGAAATTCAACAATACCTAGCCATTATACAAGGTGAATAAAGAGAGATGAAATAAAATAAGAAAAACATTGTAGATCCATGGATAGAAATAAAATAAATCATGACATGTTTTTTCTTGTTCTGCACATTCTTATAGTTATCCATATGTGATTGGTAGTTTTGAAAAAAGTATTTTTTCAAATTGTTAAATAAAATGGGTTATAATGGACAATGCCTTGGAAAATATGGACAAGGAAATCAAGAACCTATCAACATCGAAAAGAGACACAATAATTTTGGTTTCATAACATGCAGAATCATCTCAACTCACCATGGGTCCTGCATTCATTAAAGAAATATTTCATCTAGAACACTTTTCTCAACATCGAGGTGAGATTCCTATTCATGCATATGGGAGCTATTTGACACATCACCTTATTTAGAGTTATTATAACATAAAATGTTACGATTATGATCATTTTTGGAATCTCCATCATTGTGTTATTTTTGGAAATTGCAACCATGGTTGTTTTACATGTTGGTTCATTGATATTCCTATACACAGGTCTCACAAAATAGTGAAAAAGAATTTTGTGTGGGCCATCCCATGCAAGTGGAAGGATATCACTTCAAAACATAGAATTTCCTATGTATATTAGTGGTCAATCCTACAAATAATGGATCCTATTGTCTCTTAGGGAACACAAGGTGATCCAGAAGAACAATAAGAGCAAGATTGACCCATGTCAATGTTTAGGGAATGATATTGGAAAGTAATTTTTTTGAAAGTAATGAAATGTATTTTTAAGAAGTGAATGATTAATATGTTTATTTAGAGAAATATCAAAAATCAAAGTAGGATTTATAAAGTCTATTTTCAGAAAGTCTTGAAATAGGTTTTAGCTTTTTTTGGTATTTTACAATCTTGAATGTATTTGGAGCATTTTCGAGCTTAAAATTATAGACTTAGAGAGAAATATTCATAATAAAAATAGATTTTCTTCAATTTACTCTACCATATTTCTAATGGTTCTTGATTTTCAAAAATTGGTTCAATTGGCTGGGAGATATAACCCCAACATGGAACACTAAAGAATAATATTATTATTAGTTTTAGATTTTTTCCTCTTCTACCCATTTTAATTCACCTCGAAGGTGGATACATGCCATCTCCATGTAGGATGACCTTTTAGTTCCCTTTAAGAATTTTTCATTTATTATTCCTAACAACCTTCCATCTTTTGCATTGTTTCACTATAACGATTTTTTTTTTGAATGAAGACACACCAAGGTATACAAAAGTTGTACAAAATTTATAGAATCATCTTGGAGAAAATAAACATTTTGTGAAGAAATTAAACAATATCTAGCCATTATATAAGGTGAATTCAGAGAGATGAAATAAAATAAGAAATCATTGTAGATCCATGGATAGAAATAGACTAAATAATGACATGTTTTTCTTGTTCTGCACATTCTTATAGTTATCCATATGTGATTGGTAGTTTTGAAAAAAAGTATTTTTTCAAATTGTTAAATAAAATGGGTTATAATGGACAATGCCTTGGAAAATATTGACAAGGAAATCAAGAACCTATCAACATAGAAAAGAGACAAAATAATTTTGGTTTCATAACATGCGGGAATCATCTCAACTCACCATGGGTCCCACATTCATTAAAGAAAGATTTCATCTAGAACACTTTTCTCAACATTGAGGCGAGATTCCTATTCATGCATATGGGAGCTATTTGATACATCACCTTATTTAGAGTTATTATAACATAAAATGTTACGATTATGATCATTTTTGGAATCTCCATCATTGTGTTATTTTTGGAAACTGCAACCATGGTTGTTTTACATGTTGGTTCATTGATATCCCTATACAAAGGTCTCACAAAATAGTGATTTTTTTTTTGTGTGGGCCATCCCATGCAAGTGGAAGGATATCACTTCAAAACATAGAATTTACTATGTATATTAGTGGTCAATCCTACAAAGAATGGATCCTATTGTTTCTTAGGTAACATAGGGTGATCAAGATGAACAATAAGAGCAAGATTGACCCATGTCAATGTTTAGGGAATGATATTGGAAAGTCAGTTTTTAGAAAGTAATGAAATATATTTTTAATAAATGAATGATTGATATGTTTATTTAGAGAAATATGGAAAATTAGAGTAGAATTTATAAAGTCTATTTTTAGAAAGTCTTGAAATAGTTTTTATCAAGTTTTGACATTTTTTGGTATTTTACAATTTTGAAGGTATTTGGAGCATTTTTGAGCTTAAAATTATAGGCTTAGAGAAATATTCATAATAAAAATAGATTTTCTTCAATTTACTTTACCATATTTCTAATGGTTCTTGAGTTTCAAAAATTGGGTCAATTGGCTAGGAGATATAACCCCAACATGGAACTCTAAAGAATAATATTATTATTAGTTTTAGATTTTTTCCTCTTCTACCCATTTTAATTCACCCCAAATGTGGATACATGCCATCTCCATGTAGGATGAAATTTTGGTTCCCTTTTCAAAATATTTCATTTATTATTCCTAACAACCTTCCATCATTTGCATTGTTTCACTAAAAATAAATTTATTTTGAATGAAGACACACTTTTTTGCAAGTTGAAAGTTTTTGTAGCCATAAGTTGCAAGTTTTCATATTTTGAGTCATACATCTCTCCTATAGATTTTTCACATTTGTATACATCTTCATTTTTAGTGAACTACGATACATGCATCTCTCCTACAAAGTTTTCCTATTATGTATACATTCTCGATTACAAAGATATTCAACTTACATATCTCATATCTCCTATAGAGTTTTCCCACTTTGTATACATGATCAATTGTAATAAGATACTTTTATTTCTAAACTTAAAGTTATTTATGCAAAAAACAACTTTATTTCTCCAACATGGTCTTATAATTATGCAATTTCAATTATTTTGTTATGAATGCACTCTTATAACACATTAAATGTCATTTTTAGTTTGTTGTCCACAAAATTCAAAAAATATTTATAATCAAGAAATCCCATTACATCCATTCCCATTTTGTAATATTATTATTTAAAATGCATCTATTACGAATAACACCTATTTTCACTAGGTAAACGATGAAAGACAACATGTACATTACCCTATGAGAAAGATATTTAACAATAATCTTGTCAAACACATTCAAAAGATTAATAGGATGCTAATTGGTAATAATATTTAGGTTCCCAATATTAGGATTGAACTTGATATTACCCAAATTAAGGAATTTACAAAGGAAGTTGCCTTGAAAAAATCCAAGGTATACTTTCACGACAACATTTGAACCATTTTATGTCATTGTAAAGCCGCATGAGTAAAATTTTGAACCCTGAAGTCAAAATTAAAGAAACAAATGTTATCTAACTTTACATTAAGATGTTAGGGTCTCTTTGTAAAGTATGAACATCAAGGTGACATTGGTAGGGATGTTGGGGTGTCTTAAATAATGTCTTCATGTTCATCTTTGATTGCATACATTAAGGGGACATTATATGAGACATTAGGGTGACACGAATAGTATATTTTATAATATATTTTATGACTATATTAAAGGGGTGACTTTTTGGTAGCTTAATATACATCGTTGTTCCCAAATTTACCTTACCTTATTTTATGACTTAAGGACATCTTTATTAAAGTCACAAATTAAGTCATAGACAATGTTAGAATTGTGTAGCTATTTATTAATGTATCATTTGGAATAGATTTACATATTTTTGGAAGAGAGAAAACATATTGTGTTAGACTTAGAAAACCAGGGAATAAATATTGTGTTGGATTGAGAAAAGTAGGGCACAAATATTGTGTTGAATTCAGAAAGAGAAGAAATAATGTTGGATTGATAATACCAGGGCAAAAAAATTGTGTTGGATTGAGAAAACTAGGGCACAAATATTGTGTTGAATTCAAAATACTAGGGAATTCATATTACAATCCATTCAAAAAATTAATGCATAAAAAAATTGTTCTATTGGATAAATTGGAGTCTTGTTGTAATACATAGAGGGTGAATTGAATTCTTTCAGTATTATGTGGAGGGAATATATAGTTTACAAGTACATATTTTTAATATATTTTATAATTACTGACTGTAGGATTAGATAAAAAATTTATTTCATATAAAATGAACATAAATATATGATTATGCACATTGGTAAATGTTAATAACGTTTGAAAAACAAATATGGTAAGTTCAAATGAAAATGTGATGTGGAATAATGAATCAAATTCTCCTCTAGAACCTCACTTAAGTTATTCTATAGATATCCCTCCTACGACTCTTTATAGCGGCAACTATGTACCCCATCATATACGTTTGAGTTATAAAAATGATGTAATACATTTTATTTTATTCAATAATACACACAGACACACACACACACACACACACACACACACACACACACACACACACACACACACACACACACACACACACACACACACACACACACACACATAATCACTCTTGGGGAAGGTAAGCCTAGTGGTTTTATCCCTAATGTATACTCCTTGCGGCCCTCTTTTGCGATGACATTGTTGCATTGGGACCAACAAAAGAAGGATCAAAATTCTAATTTTTCTATCAGTAAAGACAGGGGTGTCTGGCGCTGGCGTCTTAGCTGGGTGCTAGTGTCGAGAAAGATAAATGATGAAAGGTGAAAAGGAAGAATGAGCAAGTAAAAGTACAAGAATGAAAGAAGAAGCATAAAGAAAAGAAAGGTGGCCAAAGAAATGGGTTAATTATTACCTTTCAGTCTATCCATCTGTTTCCAGATGGTATGCATAATGGAAATTCAGTTTTGTTCCCAAAGCGGTATTCAAGGTTTTCGAAAAATGAGAAGTCATCCTAGATCTCTAGCGTGCAATCTGAAAAGAAGCAAGCAAGAGAGAGAAGAGAGAGATGAGAGAGAGAGAGAGAGAGAGGGAGATAGGACGAGAGAGAGATAGAGAGACAGAGAGATAGACAGAGAGAGACAGGGAGAGAGGACAGGCGAGAGAAGAGAGAGGACAGAGAGAGAGAGGAGACAGGAGAGAGAGCCGGACAGAGCGGAGAGAGAGAGAGAAGAGGAGGGAGAGAGGAGTATAGCGAAAGATGTATATATACTATAAGATATATAGAGATATACATGGTGATAGAGATGATATATACATACTATAGGAGATATACATACAGATATTAGAGACTATATGATATATACAGATATATATATACTTACAGACATATATATATATATATAAGATGATAGTTACATACAGAGAGGAGATACATAATAGATGTATATATACATATATCTCTATACATATATAATATATACAATATTATCTATATATATAATAGTATATATATATATATGTAATTATATATGGATGTTATATATATATATATATATATATATGAAAATATTTTTTATATTTTAGGGTACATAGGTTATACACCTATGTAAGAGAGGAAATGTTGGAAGAGGAAGAATGGGAAGGAGCCACATTTTTAGTGAGAGGATTTATTTGAGGTAAATCCCAATAGGATTATTGATTCTAACTATTTATTTGTACCCTCTATTGCAATATCTAGTTATTAAGTAGATGGACCAAAAAAATACCATTTGATGAATAAAATGAGGTATAAAGTGATCAAGTATGAAAAATTCCACATTCAATTATGTTATATAAACTGATCAAATACTAAGGGAAGGTACCATATAAATCTTAGGAGGAGGAGTCTTAGGGTGATATGGAACTTCAAGGAAAATACATGAAATTGTATGATGTAGAGTTGAAACATTTGAAAGTGTTTGGGTGCATGAGAAATGAGTAAATATATTCCTATTATGTATGACCCTTTTAATTTTTTGGGGGGTAAAATATATGATACAACCACAATTCAACCATTTATTGTAGGTGTATGTCTCTTTATTTTGACCTCAATCATCATTGGATCAAAAACCAAGGAAGATCATGGCATTCCCTTTTTAACTTTCTATAGACTTAGATAATCATTCACAAATTGGAAAACGTTAGTGAAGTATAAGTTTAGTACGTCATATTATGGATTATGTTTAAACGTGGGAAAAACTTAAAAATTAGTTCGTAAGGGGAAGAAAGTGAATATAATGCATGATTTGACATATATAGATGGGCACACATATGCATATAAGATATTGCTAGCTTAATAAATAGTTATAAAGGATTGTAAGTAAAAGAAAGCAAATTATCCATTTATGTCTAGAGTATGGGAATGGAAAAAGATGAGTACATACCAAAGAAATAGTCTCATTACATAATGACCTTGGGGCAATTAGGGATATTAAAAAAGGGAAGAGTTTCTTATTAATTATAACTATAATCATCCCCACTCCTGAAGAGTTAATAAAATACCATAGAAAGAGGGTGTGAAATAGATAGCCATTCATGGATGATTCAATTATGATGTTTAGTATATGAGCTTATAGACAAAAAATGTAGAAATAAATTGTAATGAATATTTACTAATGTACAATTTAATTTTTCTATTGTAATTCTAGACATTTATTGGAGTATTTATGTGATTTGTGTTGAATTTAATGAAAAATTATCTTGATTTTTTATTCCTATTTTTTTTTTTTATTTCAAATCTTCTAGATGGATAATCACCTCCCTCCATCAAAACACCTCTACATAGATGGAAAATAACTCATGTCGATGTAAACATATAAATGACCCCTTTTATACCTTGATCATCCCATGTACCATAACAATATGAGTCACGTAGACACCTATAATTTAGCTCGAGTATTTTAAATACTTAAATTGCGCTAATTATACCCTTTCTCAAAAATTGATGACATATCATCAATATTACTCTTTTTCTCTACTATCAATCATTAATTAATTACATTATGTTAGTTAATTAACTCTTCTATCCAACAATGATGCTAATTAACGACCTTCCATTAATCAACTCCCCTTTCTATATAGATTAATTAATTATTTATAATTAATTAAGCTCCCCTTTCTATCTAGATTAATTAATTAAGCTCCCCTTTTTATCTAGATTAATTAATTAACTCTCTCTTCTATTTAATAAATAAATCATCATTTATTTGATTAAAATCCTCTCATAACATAAAATCATACTAACTATTCCTCTAAAAAGCTTCTATAAGCTTGCACACCTATTAATTAATCACTTTGGTTAATTAATAAACCCCCTAAATCCCCATGAGTCACTATTAGGACAAACTAAACTCTCCTAAAGTAAACTCAACCACTTCTAAACCATGCTTATCCATAACTAACCTATCTTTGCTATTATCCCACATACAATAGGATGCAAGTGTTTTTTTCAAACTATTGGGTTATAAAAGGAACCCTCCTCTAACCTTTCTACTTACACCTAAATGAGCATAGAGCCTATACTATAGCCTTTTTACCATCTTAGAGAATTCTTCTATTAGAGGAGCTAGCTATCTTCATTTCTTCCAATTCATCCATCCAAGTTTCTAAGTCATATGGAGGTATGTCAAATGGTCTTGTAGCCATGGATTTGACAAGACTCCATTCTGGAAAACCTTGGGATTCAAGCATACAATCAACCCTTTTGATTGCTAAGGATATAAATAAGTTCATTTCATTCCAATTCAATTAGAGATAGAGGTTAATTTTTTTAGCATGTTAGTTTGAATATTCATTTCATGTTCTAATGCAAATATGTCAATAGATTAACTTTTCTTAAGCTCTAAGCATGCTTATATATTGATCTAGTTAACATTGTATTGAAGCTATTAGGTGTTATCTTTGATTTACTTTGCATTGTTAATTAATTCATATACACACCAAGAAAGATAAAATTTTAAATAAAGTTTAGATCTAAAAATCTATGTCCAATTGAGACGGCAATCAATGCTAGAAGGAATCAAAATACATGAAACTAAAATTAAGGAAATATTATAATCAAAAGGTGGAAAATTATAATGCATGGGGTTTGGATGATATGATAAGTCACTTGTATAATAATCCTTAAGGTCATATTTATGATCATGATCATATCGTGGAAGATAGAGACAACGAAACAAAAACCTATGCTGTTAATGAAATGAATGAATATGATGAAATTAAAAACCATGGAGATCCACTTGAAGGTGGTGAATAGGTAAATGGAAAGGATGAAGGCATTAATTATATAAAGAAACTAGTAGAAACTCTATTTTTCGATGTTAGGGACGCTAGAACAACAATGTTGAATGCCACACTAACATTGATGAACTTGAAGGAAATATTTGGATGGTCAAACATTAGTGTAAAAACACTATTACAGTAAGTGAAAACATCATGTTTGTAAAATAATTATTTTCTTATAAACTTTATTCTTGAAAATATTTTGTAACTATTAATAAACTATAAGTATCTAAAAATTCTTTTACATGTGCATGTTACTAAAAAAATTCATTTCCCCCCAAAAAGCACGATTCCATCATCATATCTAGGGAAGAAGAAAAATAATCATCATCCTTGGTATTGCATGTGAAAAATATGATGCTTGTGTCAATGACTATGTACTATTTAGGAAATTTTATGAAAATGCTATAGATTGTTCAAATATTAAGTGTAAGGAACATTGTTTCAATGTTGGGTGTAAGTGCCAATATAACATTTCAAGGAAGGTTTTGTGGCATTTCCCTTTGAATAATACATCATGGTGTGTTTATCATTGCATGTAAGTTGCATAACTAATGACATAAAATTACAATGACTCAAGTAAAAATTAGGTGATGCGTGTACCAAGTTATTCCCAAGCAATGAAACATATTGAATATAATTGGCTTGGAATTTTAAATTCAATGCAAGGAGTGTCAGGCTAGGTCTTGAAATGGATGCGATTAATCTATATTCTAAATTTCAAAACAAAAATATTCAGTTTGGCCTATTGTATTTGATAAATTATAACATTCCCCCATGGATTGTGCTATAAAAATAACATTTATTTCTATCACTACTAGTCCTTGGACAGAATCAGGTGAAAATATTGATGTTTACCTCAAACCTCTTATAAAAAACTTACAAAATTTGAGGAATGGGGTGCTTATGTTTGATGTTTTTGTAGTTCCCACTCACGTGGGATCCAAACATAAGACCAAATATACTAGGGTAAATTGTTTTTGAATTTCATTTACTGAAACAATTAAGTGAAATCACATAGGATCACAAGAGGTTTCTCCACATCACATAAGATGACCAAAACTACATGAAGAACATGTAAACTAAATGATGACACCCGATGTACAACAAATCCACACTAGCATAGCAACAAGTACAGAACCACTACCTAGCCATAACATGACCATCACGAGTATGCACCTTCCACATTATCACATTTTCATAGTTACAACTTAATTATATTCATATTTGAATTAGTTACAATCATGCAAAGGTTGTGTGTTTTTGACAAAGATTTCAATTAGTTGCTGAAATAGTTGCACTTTTGTAGCTTTCCTTATACACTTATGTAGCTTTCATTGTTATTTATAGGCTACATTTCTCTTACTTCTTTTGAAACTTAAGTTGTGTTGGTTCCAACTAAGTTATTTCATTTATCTAATCACAAATAGATTATATAACTTGATGGTTAATTTGAAGAAACTTGAAATTTACCCAAAAAAGATCTATTAAGGTGCAATTAATTTCCATGGTACTTATAAGTCATAGCCTAACACCCCAAGGGTGTAGTAACACCCACAATAGAAACACAACCAAAATACAAATAATTTAATTCACTTTTCCTATTTTTGATTATTTGGTCATTTAAAATTCTTGTTTAAACCTTGATTATGATCATGAAACATGACTCATTACATTGAATATAACAAGTTTTCCCATTATTAAAAATTTGATCACCTATGGTGCATTCCATTTGTCCCATTTACTTTAAGATCACATTAAGTGTGCTAGCTGATTTGGCATATTTCAAGGTGTATGAGATATTCACCCCAATCATTCCAAAATTCATTTCATGTACTCTTGTTCTTATTACATTTTCATTCTTTTCATCTTTATCTCAGGTTGGCATCATTTTAGAAGAACTACAAATCATAAAGTACTACTTCTTCACTTAGTGAAACAAGATTCCAAAGGTGTTATCCCATACAAAGCACATAATTTAATTAATTAAATAACTCAAGTATTTAAAAATATACTTCACATGTAAGACATTTAATAAAATATAAAGAGTTCCAATGCCTTCTACTACCCTATCTCAATTGTTGGATAAGCATGCACTAAGGGTAATTTACCAATGATCCTCATAGGAGTTACAATACTTAGACATCATTGAAACTCAAGGGGTTATACCCCATATTACGAGGAAAAAATTAGAGAAATCAAATATAATTATATCACAAAATTCGCACAACCTAATAGAATTCGATATTACTTACCAAGGGCACACTTCTATTGTGAAGAGCTTAATGGGTTCAAACTCAATAGTTTCATGTGCAAGGTAACTAGGTCACATGTTTTAATCATGTTGTTTAAATCTATTAATGAGATCATTTGAGTGTGAAATCACCCCATTTATATTAAAAATACTTAGGCCACACTTAAGCTACCCACTAGAGTACAAGGACCATACACACACAAGAGAAATAGCTTGTTCCTGAGGAGGCTAGGACTACAACCTCTAGGAATAATGATTGTTCTCCCAGCCAAAGTGATAGGGTACATGTAGTGTAGTCATTTCCTCCCACAATAACACCTAAGTTATGGAAAAGGTATATCAAGGCTTGTCCCAAGTACAAAACAAGAAAACAACTTGTGATAGTTTTAAGCCCTTTTCTTAGCACTATAGAGGTTTTCAGGATTAACAAGACTCGACTAAGAGTGAGGGTAAGATAAAAGGGTTATATACTCATTTCATTTAGAAAACTAAGGAAACGTAAGTTTCATCCAATATTCTAAGTGTTAAAAGATACAAGAGGCAATTAACGTCATAAAGGATTGTTTTATCAATTCTAAATCACATTACAACATTCCATTACAACTACAAATAAACTTCAACACATGTATGAAATAAATACTTATAATTTATTTTCATTTTATCCTTTCAAAATGATAATAATCATAATTATTCAAAAATACAATACATCTAATCATTTTATGCATTTTACAATTTAAGTACAACTATAACGCCAAATTCTTCCATTTATCTTACTTGTCGTGCTACCTATAACCTGCAACAACCATTAGCGAAAGGATCAACGAAGACCATTTGAAATTTCATTCTCCTAAAATCTAACAAAAATCATGATTAATAATTTTCCATTCACCATGAAAGACAACACTTTACATTACAGGGGAGGTAAGAGATGCATTTTCATTTTCGTTACAATTCAAAACTAGAGAGGAGTATAGAGAGAGAGGAGAGAAACAACATCATGTTTTCTGAAAAATAAATTTTATAAAAAAAAAACCAAATTGAGATTCATGACATCATACATTAGTGCCTACAATCTTTCTTGCCAATATTTTAACTCAATATGGATCCACAACCGTGTTTTCTGATTTTGCTACTAGTTTACAAAATTGTCTGATTTATCCCTAGCTACAAAACTATGCTCGGAGAATGATTTTTGGTGGTCAAGTGTATTGTGATAAAAACCCTATATATTTACCTATATATAGGGAATACAATGGAGTTGAAATGACTTAGAAATTGCGAACTGGGTACAAATGATGAGTATTTTTTCAGAGCCACCAGTCGTAGTTGGACTAGTTTGACCTAGTCATTCAATGCTTGGAGGTGTACAAAAACCCCCCTTGTAAAATTATCTTTTGAGATGCTCTTCTCAACACTGAAGGTGACAAAAAAATTATCATATGTAAAATACTTGAGGTATATGAAGGCCAATATCCATATCTTCACTCGAGGCATGAACAAGAATAAAAAACCAAACTCAATTTTTGAGTTTCAGCAGCTTCCTAAGACTACAAAAATCGTTAACATGACTTCTAGAAGGGTTACCAAAAGTGCAAAATGAACCCATGAGGTCATACCAGGGTTCAATATAGTAATCCACATGACAGAGTACTCATTCAAATCTTAACTTTTCCATCTCAGGTTTTGGAAAGATGTTTTCGATGATGTTCAAAATTACGTTTATTAACTTTGCAAGGTGTAGAAAAGAAGGTTATAATTAAACTAGAAATCGAGTTCAACTCAACATTCATGTAGTCTCCATTTACTAGTATGGTTATTGAAGTTCTCTATTCATCTAGGAAACGGTAATTTTGAGGAAAAGGGTTTTGTTATCCCAATTTTTCCCCCAGGTAAAATTGGTCAGCCACGACCCCGCATAGAAGAAACCAGAGAAATCATGTTCAAATCCTACAATTAGGCAATAGAGGGACTCTATAATGGACTGAATGGCCTGTGAAAGATCAAATGACCCCGTGTAAGAAGAAATTCAAGAAACGGCCCTGTAAAATGAGTCGTGCTTCAAATCCAACAGATACAGTTACAGGTGGGCTCTAAAATGGAATAGCAAGGTCGGGGAGAAGAAACAATGTCAAAGAACCAGAGGCTCAAAGGAAAAGAAATAGTGAAGGCTCGAAGTCTTCAGGTCTCTACAAATGACTCAGAACGAGCCCGAAATTGGCTAAGTATAGAGAGTCAGCGGAGGCTTCCAAGTGTCCAAATGACGCACATTCAAAAGTGAGGATTCTGGGTGGAGACTCAAACTTGCGCCAGCCCTCCATGTGGCCAATGGTCAATAGAGATAAAAAAGGAGAGCGGGCCCAAAATTACTAAGTATAGAGTGCAGGCGGAAGGTGCCACATGTCTTAACGATGCTCCTTCAAAGGTAAAGTCTTGAGTGGGTTTTCAAATGAGTGTGGGCTCGCAGCGTGTCCCAGGTCCAAAAAAGGACAGAGTCAGGGGGTTGAATAGTCAAAGCAGAGGTAGGCCCGTGGAAGCCACCATGTGTGAGTCTGGTGCTATTTCAAAAGTAAAATTTGGGGTGGGTTTCCAAACAAGCGCCAGGCCTCCACGTGTCTAGGGTCAGACTTTTGGCCCCGCTGAGCAAAGAAACTCAGGTAGAATATAAAGGAACCTATGGAGCCCACGGAAGCCTGCCATGTGTCAGTCTGGTGCTATTTCAGAAGCAAAAGGAAGGATCCCTATCTCCAAGATGCGCGAGGCCGCCATGTGACCCTGTATGGACAGACTCTTTAAATATTGCGCTCCCGTGACCTGAAACTTCAAATGGCCATATCTTTTGACTGGAAACTCAGATTTTGGTGGGAGAAGACTTTTTGGAAATGTCTCGACACCCTCTACACCATGGAAACATAAAATATCATTCTTAATAGGATTTAGTAGGTGAAAAATGGGAAAACATCTTCCAGGCCATTAATACAGAATCTGATTTCTTCAACTACCAGAATCTGATTCGATTCGATCCGTCATTTTCCTTCTTCAACCTACCGAGAAGACATAGGGAACCCGAATCGACAATTGTAGGTGGATTTAAGAGGGGGCATTGATTGATGGTGGTCAAACTTTCAAAGTAGGATTCAATGCATATCTCAAGGTGGTTGAAGCCCGGATTCGAATTCTTCCCTCCTCTCTCTCATTCTTCCTATATATTGTAATGAAGGGGCATATTCAAAGGGTTGATCTTTTCTCTCCTGCCCCCCTTCTCTTTCTTCCTTAGGGTAGAATGTGGAGTCTAAGCCTCCTCCCATGGCTCTGTAATGGCATTTTCTTACCTCTTGCCCACTGATGATGTACCATGTAACTTTTGGAGCAATAAAATCTATTTTGTGATGCATTTTTCCATCCTTGGCTCATTTTATTGTCTCTTCTTACCTCTCGTTGTCACAGGGTATACTATGCATATTCTGATGTTTGTTGTAGATTCTGGGGCTATGCTTAATGGGTTTTGAAGTGTTGCTCTATGTGAAAACTATCTCTGGTTCGTGGTGCATTCTGTCCACCCTCTCCTCTGCTCACCTCTCTCCACTTCAGGCAGTCAGATCTGTGATTCAACCACTTCCTTTTCTGGTGTATCACCGCTTAGTGTAGGCTCTTTCACCCTCTCTCTCTCTGTCCCCTTGGAATGGTTAGATTAGGATAGAATAGGTTCTACCTGCACTGGAGTAGCTTGTGGCAGGTAGATTAGGAAGTAGGAACTGACTTTCTCCGGAGGTCCATCTCAAGTTTTGCAAGTCCCACAGCTTGAGAGATGGTCCCATGTTGTGCAATCACACCAAATGCCCCACTCCACACCCAGGCCATTCGGGGGTGTTGTGATTCTGCACTAACAGTTTTGGCATGCCCGGTGGGATAGGTCTGAAGCACCTTACCACTTCATCTTAGCAGGTCAGTGTGTTCCTGTTAAGGTTCAGCCTTTGAGGCACATGCAAGCACATCTGGTGACTCCATCTGGTCAAATAACCCATCCTCTGAGTTACAGACCTTTTCCATCCATTTCCATCCATTTTTCATCTTTCTTTCCACATCTTTCAGTTTTCTTCCATTTCATGAAGTTGTGCAATCATGACTTCATTTCCTTCTCGGAACTCACACTTACAGCAGCAATGCAGTCCACCTCCAATGCATTTCCCAACTCCTCCAGATCAGAATTATTATCAGATCCAAAATAATCATGCTTACCCATATGAGCATTGCCAAAACTAGTTTGGCTATGGAGCTTATCAAGAACAAGGGTATGCATGCGATGACAACAGTCAAATGGAAGAGGTCAATCTACTGGAGAAGATTCAAAAAATGGAGGTTGGCATGGTTCATTCAAGAGCCATAGCACAAATGAAGGCATTCAAGATTGGTTACAGGGCACCTTGTCCATGGGGAGGCCCTTTTCCAAGACATTATAGCCCTCAAGAGAAGCTTGACTTCATGGTTGAAGTGCTGCCTCAACTTACATAGTGGATTGAGGACATTGAGGCTTATGAGCAAAGTGCGAGACAACCTTGTCAATGGGTAAGTCAATCACCAGCTCCTTGTCCTTCATTTTCTCTTTCTCAATCTTTATCATTTCAGTAGTGTCAAGAGTCAAGCCCCTCAGTTGTTGCCCCAAGTGTTGATTTCTCTTCTCCATCTCCTGATCTTCCACCCCATTTCAATTCTTCTCCCCTTTTCTTTCCCAAGCAGTCATCCCCTCCAAACAAACAAGAAGTTCCACCTCCCTCCCCACCAAAAACAATTGCAAAGCTGGTTGAACCCCAACCTGTCACTCCTCTTGCTTTCCCAAGCCCATGTTGGGAAGAGACTCAAGAATCCAGTCAAGGAAAACAACAAGAGGTGGAGCCCAACAGAAGAGAAATGACAGACAATCTGAAGAGTTGGGCTGCCAAATTTGGATTTACAAAGATCCCCTTGATGGTCAAGCCAATAGAGGAGGTCAGGGTTGAGGAGCCAGTGGTGGCTGAGGCTAAGTTTGCAGCAGAAGAAGAACAAGAACAAGAACAAGAACAAGAACAAGAAGATCAACAGTCTGTTTACTATGAATGCAGTGTCCCTAATGGCACTTTATCTGAAGAAGATGTTGATCTGATCCAAGCTGCACAACCAGTTGAGGAGGAGGAACAATCAGCTCCAAGTCCCATTGAAGAGGAGCAGATGGAGAGATCAAATCAGAGTTGAAGCCACTCAATGAAGAAAGCATCATTGAATATTTTTTTCTTTCATTCCAAGGGCTTGATTTGATTGATGAACCCATGATGGAGGAGGACCATATAGTTTCAGAGGCTCCAAGTGCGGAGCAGGCCACAGAAGAACCTTTAGTTCTTCCTCCCACTTCATCCCCTTCAAGATATAATGTTGAAGAAGAGTTTGAACTTTCAAACTTCATGTTTGAGGATGAAGGGAACCATGGTGAGCAAGTTACAGATCAGGAGGACACCATGGAGGAGGTCGAGCACATGCAACAGGACAACAAGGAGACAGATTATCTGTCTGACTTGGAGGATTTCTTTGATGGAGAAGAGCCCATGGAGATTACATCATTTGATCCTCCATCATCCACCTTCCAAGCACATGAGCCTACTGCCATGAAGGAGGACATTCAAGGACAAACATCCTGCACTTCATAATAGCTCTCTGGGACCAAGGTTGGAAGATATGAGTCTTCCATGTTCTTCACAAGAGAAGGAAGGGAAAGAGCAAGAGGATGTCATCATCTCTCTCACACCATCCACCCAGGAAGGTCAGTAAGAAGACTCCATTCTTGGAGTTGAAATTCAGAGTAAGGGGCACATCCAAAGGATCAGACCTTGCCCAATAAGATACCTGGCTTCATTGGAGCCAAGGGAGAAGCCAAAACCGGTCATGCTTGCTTCTAAGCATGAGGATGAGCTCCAATGTACCAAGGATCAGCTACAATGCCTCTTCAATCCAAATGAAGAGAAATTAAAAGAGGCATTTGTCTTGTTTCCAGCTGACACCTTGATGATTTGGGTGGAGGACCGGCTTATGGTCAGTTTTTCACTCATCCAGGAAGCCATATTCAATGTCAAATCATTTGTATGGCTGCCCCTTTTGAGAAAGGGAAGCTACTTCTCCCTTTATGTAGCAGGATTTGTTTAGCCTCCTTTTCTCTGGTTAGTGTAGCAATAGGAGTAGACTTTGTTTTCAGTAGAAGAAGTGCTTGTGCACACTCTGCATGTCTCATTTGAAGCATGTATGATTTTATCTTTGTACATAAGTTTTGTTCGTATTGCTCCAGAACACCAAGGCCATGTCCTTCAGTATTCATGGAAAAAGACCCATAGCTTCCTGTTAACATTGCAAATTTCAAAATAAAACAAATGTAGAGCAACTAAAGCCATCTTCGAAATAGTCCATTCAGGGACAGATGAAAGCCCCGGGTCAAAACAATTTTCTACTCTCAGAAGCCTTGTTTCAAGATTTCTTATGAAAATTGAGAGTGCAAACAATCAGGCTCACAGATCAGAGGCAAGGATCAGTATCAGGCCATCATTCTTGACTCCATGCCCAATGGATGCTTCAAGGCTACTGGTCCCTTCATCTAGCAGGAAGATGCCCCTGCGAGTCGCCAAATTGTTATCCCAATTTTGCCCCCCGGTGTAAAATTGGTTAGCCACGACCCCACACAGAAGAAACCGAGAAATCACGTTCAAATCCTACAATCAGGAAATAGAGGGACTCTATCAATGGAGTGGCAGGGCCTGCAAAAGATCAAACGACCCCGTGCAAGAAGAAATTCAAGAAACGGCCCCATAGAACGAGTCGTGCTTCAAATCCAATAGACAAGTTACAGGCGGGCTCTAAAATGGAATAGCAGGGTCGAGGAGAAGAAATAGTGTCAAAGAACCAAGAGGATTAAAGGAAAATAAATGGTGAAGGCTTGAAGTCTTCAGGCTCTGCAAATGACTCAAAATGAGCCCGAAATTGGTTAAGTATAGAGAGTCAGCGGAGGCTGCCAAGTGTCCAAACGACGCACATTCAAAAGTGGGATTCTAGGCAGAGACTCAAACTTGTGCCAGTCCCTCCACGTGGCCAATGGTCAATAGAGGTCAAAAAGGAGAGCAGGCCCAAAATGACTAAGTATAGAGTGTAGGCGGAAGGTGCCACATGTCTTAACGATGCTCCTTCAAAGGTAAAGTCCTGAGCAGGTTTTCAAATGAGCGCGGGCTCGCCGCATGTCCCAGGTCCAAAAAAAGGACAGAGTTGGGGGGTTGAATAGTCAAAGTAGAGGTAGGCCCATAGAAGCCACACATGTCAGTTTGGCACTATTTCAAAAGTAAAATTTGGGGTGGGTTTCCAAACAAACGTCAGGCCTCCACGTGTCTAGGGTCAGACTTTTGGCCCCACATGAGCAAAGAAACTCAGGCAGAATACAAAGGAACACCGTGGAGCCTGCAGAAGTTACCATGTGTCATTCTGATGCTATTTTAGAAGAAAAAGGAAGGATCCATATCTCCAAGATGCACGAGGCCACCACGTGGACCCTGTATGGACAGACTCTTTAAATATTGCACTCCCGTGACCCGAAACTTCAAATGGCCATATCTTTTGACTGGAAACTCAGATTTGGGTGGGAGAAGACTTTTTGGAAATGTCTCGACACCCTCTACACCATGGAAACATAAAATATCATTCTTAACTAGGATTTAGTAGGTGAAAAATGGGAAAACATTTCCAAGGCCATTAATACAAAATCTGATTTCTTCAACTACCAGATCTGATTCAATTTGATCCTGTTGTTTTCCTTCTTCAACATGCCGAGCAAGACATAGGGAACTAGAATCAAAAAATTGTAGGTGGATTTAAGAGGGGGCATTGATTGATGGTGGTTGAACTTTTCAAAGAAGGATTCAATGCATATCTCAAGGTGGTTGAAGCCAGATTTGAATTCTTCCCTCCTCTCTCTCATTCTTCCTATATATTGTAATGAAGGGGCATATTCAAAGGGTTGATATTTTCTCTCCTTCCCCCCTTCTCTTTCTTCCTTAGGGTAGAATGTGGAGTCTAAGCCTCCTCCCATGGCTCTGTAATGGTTTTCTTGCCTCTTCCCCACTGATGATGTACCGTGTAACTTTTGGAGCAATAAAATCTATTTCGTGATGCATCTGTCCATCCTTGGCTCATTTTATTGTCTCTTCTTACCTCTCATTTTCGCAGGGTATACTGTGCATATTCTGATGTTTGTTGTAGATTCTGGGGGCTGTGCTTAATGGGTTTTGAAGTGTTTCTCTGTGTGAAAACTATCTCTGGTCCGTGGTGCATTCTGTCCACCCTCTCCTCTGCTCATCTCTCTGCCACTTCAGGTAGTTGGATATGTGATTCAACCACTTCCTTTTCTGGTGTATCACCACTTAGTGTATGCTCTTTTCACCCTCTCTCTCTCTCTCTCTGTCCCCTTGGAATGGTTAGATTAGGATAGAATAGGTTCTTCCTGCACTGGAGTAGCTTGTGGCAGGTAGATTAGGAAGCAGGAACCAACTTTCTCTGGAGGTCCATCTTAAGTTTTGTAAGTCCCACAGCTTGAGAGATGGTCCTATGTTGTGTAATCACACCGAATGCCCCACTCCACACCCAGGAAATTCGGGGGTTCTGTGATTTGAAAGAGGGTTTAAAACCCACAAGTAAGGATCACGAGGGACGACGTGCACATCAACAGACGTGTGAATGACAACGTGAAGAGATCTCAGGAGGAGCGAGCATCAACCGAATGTGCATGCAAAGATTTGAAACATGGGCAGAAACTTGGTTAAGCCATAAAACTCTCCTCTATCTCATAGATCAAATGAGGTGTACATATAGGAGGTGTTGAGTAACCCCCAGTGCTGCAATCATGACAACTCGAGTAGAGAGGGGGAGTTACATTCCCATAATAGAAGTGTAACTCCCAATGATGCATATGATGCACTAACGCGTACTGAGAGAATCTCATAATGACTCCTAAATGACACATGGACCTACGATCTCACCTAAGTGAGATGACTCACCTAATGATGTGGAAAAGAACACACACCAACACCCCCCCTTCATTGTAACTTAGGATGAGGCGGGCAAGTCAGAAATGAGAAATGAGTCTCAGCACAAAGCCTGATGAAGGTACCCACGTACAAGAAGAAGTCCCAAGCAGTGAAGGAAAACCCAGTGGGAAAAACATCCACCACAAGAGAAAAAAACACTCTCTAATATAAGAAAGATGCCAAAGATGAGTCCCGGCCATAGACGAGCCTGAAAGGGTACCCATGTATAAAGAGACAATCTCTCGGAAAAAAAGAAGAAGAGAGAAAAAGAGGGAGACGAGAGGAATGTAGAAGATGCCATGGACAGATTTTAACTCTACAGCTCTAGGAAGTCTCCTAGAAGAATGTCAATCATGAGATCCTCTGCCTCTAGACTGAAGAAGAGCCACCTGCAACAAACTATGTGCCTGCCCTTAGGAATGAAAAAAATAACGTGCTGGAAGTCCGCCCACTCCATGAAGGAAACCGAAGGCAACAACACGAAGAACTCTGGGTCTGGTGCACAGAAGTCTGACATAGGTCTAGCGAGTGAGTGCCAAGGAACCGAAGGTAATTCCACATGTGCAGAACTGTCAGAGTGTGAAGAGTGAACACCTGTAGAAAGGATGTCCATGTGATGTGAAGGCAACAAACCATCCCTCACAACAAAAAATGGATCCACAAGCAAGGGTGGATCAATGAAGGTCTCTGGAAAAGTGGAAGTGGTAAGAGTCCTAGAAGGGGCACTCCCAACAACGGAGATGATGGACTCCTCTGAAACACCTGTAGATGGATGAGGAACATGAAGTGCATCACAAGTAGACTTTGTGAAAAGACGACTAAAGTCAGGCAGATACTTGTCCCAATGAGGGGGCTTAACAAATAGAAGAGCGATGTCAGATAGGTATGAGTCATCCAATGAAGGTAGAGGAGTGGAAGGCGCCTCGCACACTGAAAGTGGAAAGGAGGCAGGTGTGATGAATGTATGAGATTGAATATGAGACTGCTTGATATATGATGAGATGGGGGGGGTGTGTCAACACTCTCTGGAATAGTGAGAGAAGGAGGAGAAGAGTCCTCGGTAGTACTCTCGACAACAAAAATGGATGCACAATCACTGTCATCAGAAGTAGAACCAAGCGAGCCTGTGTAAGTGGAACTATCATCACACGAAGAAATGGAGGAGATGAATGAATCAACAGCAACAATAATGGTGGAAATATGTGAAGGGTCTCCATAGAGGGATTGAAGAATGCTCTAGACACGGTGAGGTGGATCTGAGTGTGCCACATCAAACCAGAGAGATCTGGAGACATGCATCATCATGTGACCAAAGATATGGTCACAAGTGTCGAGGAAGTCCTTTAGATGACGATGATCAATGGGTGCAGGAACTGGCCCAAGCAAGAAGGGTAAAAGATCCTCGTGGGTGAAGTAACGTTCCATGGAAGCTCGCCAAGCTAAATATTCCCCTCTCCTGGTGAGAAGTGGGCAGAGGCTGTAAGGTGATCTTACGATGCTCAAGTCTGGAAAAGAGCACTCTCCATGATGCAAAATGCAAGATGAACAAAAGAAAGACGTTAGACTCAACCGATAATGCGTCTACGTGTGAAAGCCCAAGAGTACAATCAACCCCCCAGAATGTGGCAATTTATAAAGTAGTGCATTTACAAAATTGATAATACCATCATTTAGAATTCAAAAAAACATGCAACTTTGACTAAAGAAGTGCTCAGATCCGAGCAACGAGTCAAAAGTTATAGCACAAAATAATTCCCGCAACTGATGAGAAAATGCAATAAATACTGCAAACGCATTAAAAAAATGCCCGAAATGGGTGCAAAGGGTATCGTGTGGGCACCTCGTTGGAAACGGCATAAAATTTTAGGTATAGGGTTTGTTTTGACTGCGAGGGGGGGTTAGCCTCCTGCCAACCCCGAAATCGCCCTCCGTCTTTGACACTCGTAGGAAAGGATTAAATAAGCCAAAAAAATAGCCTAAAACATTAATACAATGCCATGATTTTTTTTTTTAATCTTAAACATTAAAAAAAAGATAATGATGGGGCCCACACTTGGAATGGTCAAGGTGGAAGGTGAAAATGCCACGTGGAGCTGTTGGAAGGAGCTAGAGTGGAGATTCCAACGCAGGTGAGCAGAAAAATGGCTGGAGTAGGTCTTGACACCAATGCTAAGGTAGTTGCAGGTTGTAACTGCTCAAGGCTGCATGTGGAGGAAGGTAAAAAAATTTAGGTCTAAGTGTGCTACGTAGAAAAATTCCAAGCCTGAGCACAGAGATGTGTTGGGAGTCCACTCCCCACGTTGAGGCAGGTTGGAGGTCGCTGCGAGGAAAACTGCCAAAAAAAGCTATACATGTTTGAAAAAATGCAGGAGTCACGAGCTGGGACCACCACATGGCAAGGCTGTAGATTGTAAACTGTTGAGCTGATGCGTGGAGCTGGGAGGTGTTGCAGGTGGAGCTGTTGGAGTATGCAAAGAGGAACGAGCCAGAGATGCATGAAACCAAATGGCTAAGGTACCATGAGCAACAAAGCCAAATTGCAAAGTGTTGAATCGGGAAGAAGGTGAATATCGTTCGAACAGGGAAAAGGAACATGACAGTGGAGAATCACGAGCCAGCATGAATCTTAAAGGCCCTGCATGCAAAGATTTGAAACATGGGAAGAACCTCGTTACAATCCACAAATGTTCTCTCTATCTCATAAATCCAAAGGGGTGTACATATAGGAGGTGCTGAGGAACACCCAATGCTGCAATCATGACAACTCGAGTGGAGAGGGGGAGTTACATTCCTAGAATAGAATTGTAACTCCCAATGATGCATATGACGCACTAACACACTAACACATAAGAGAATCTCATAATGACCTTTAAATGACACGTGGACCTACGATCTCACCTAAGTGATATGAATCACCTAATGATGTGGAAAATAACTCACACCAACAGATAAAGTAATTTTGAGATAGAACTTGGACAAAGAAAATGGTAAATAAATGATAGATGATGGGAAAATGGGATGAATGTTGTGTATCTTGGGCAATTTTAATGGATTGAGAAACCTTTATTTAATATAGTAAAAATAAGGGGCATCATGATATGAGAGATCATGATGAATTTTTTTTAATATGCCAAAGATATGATGTAAAATTAAATAACAAGACAAAAAAGAACCAAACAAGCATAAGAATAACACACAAAGGTAAATGAATACAATATATTTGTTCCATGTAACACCCAAGTGATGAATGTCAGTGCCAAGGGTAATGATGATAGTGATTTTCCCCAAACAATGATGTGTGCAAGGATTTTAGATTAGGATTGATATATCCCCAAAAGATGATGATGATTCACCCCAAGAAATTATGCATGCAAGGGGGATTGAATTGGGAAGGATATATCCCAAAAATTTAATGTGATTTTTTTACTTATAAAGGATTGATTAACAAACTGCTTAGGACTTTTTTCATTTTTTTCTATTTAGTTTTTTACATTTTTATTGGAGTTGATTTAAAATCTTGGATTTTTGATTGGATGATTTAAAATCTTGGATTTTTGAGATGTTATTTATTTTTAGTTTCCCCCGATGTTTTTGGATATCTTGGGTATTTACAAATTTTCAAGGATTTTTGGGTTTTTGCGAATGACATGTTCTTGTGTAGAGGCAGGATGCCCATAAATACTAAAGATGAGACATGATTTGTTAGACCCAATGACAAGATTTGTGTTCCCATAATCTTGGATGGTTTACCCTAAGTAATGATGTATGTAAAAGGAACTTGGATGATTGATCAAATAGATAAGGACCTCAAAATGTTGATTGATGGGCCACTTCAATAGATTTTTGTGAAGGGATCAATAGGTCAATTTCACAAGTTGGATGACTATTTTGGTTGTATTGGTTAACAAATGATTATCTGATCATTTTCATATCATTGATGAGTGAAGGATTTGGTATAAACATACTCCCTCAAGTGAAAGTTTATTTAGGCCAAAGGCTTCCCCATCATAATACAAGACAAATAGGGTAAATGTATAAATGATAGGAAATGCACCTTGGTTTGGGATTAATTATTGTACCAAGAATTTTTTTCTCCTAATCATGGTAAAAGGAATTAGATGAACACATATGTTTTGAGTGAAGCAAGAAGAAATTGTGTGTTATGGATGGTTTGGGATTAATTATTGTACCAAGAATTTTTTTCTCCTAATCATGGTAAAAGGAATTAGATGAACACATATGTTTTGAGTGAAGCAAGAAGAAATTGTGTGTTATGGATGGATATGATAGATGGTTTGAAAATTATAAATGAAATAGGTAATGAGACAAATACAAAGATCATGAGACAAAAGATAGAATGAAGCAAGAGTATGGGAAAGGTATATAAAAAACTTGACAACATATTAGCATAGTTCCTCGTGATTATGTGGGTGTGTGTGTTCATGATCATGTATGGTTGTGTGTTCATGATCAAGTGTGTGTGCATGTGTGCGCGTGAGCACATACATGTGTGTGTGTGTGTGTGTGTGTGTGTGTGTGTGTGTGTGTGTGTGTGTGTGTGTGTGTGTGTGTGTGTGTGTGTGTGTGTGTGTGTGTGTGCACGTGTGTGCACACCTATGTGCACATTTTCACGCATGCCTGTGTGTGTGTGCGCATGTGCATGCACGTGTGTGTGTGTGTGTGTGTGTGTGTGTGTGTGTGTGTGTGTGTGTGTGTGTGTGTGTGTGTGTGTGTGTGTGTGTGTGTGTGTGTGCATGTGTGTGTACACGCACACACATGTGCGCGCTTATGTGTGTTAATTGTTATTTTAAGTGAATATTTGATGGGTAGTAAGTGAAGATAAACTAGCTAATGTGTAAGAATGATTGATTTTAGTAGTTGATTTGTGGATGAAGGTGTGTGGAAGGTGAGACATACATTGCTCTATTTCCATCCATGAATTTATAGCCTTGAAGACGATGTATCTAGTTCTAGTCACATTATTTCTCTATTACCAACTAGATGTACATAGTGGTAGTAGAGATACTAGAGACGCCCCTGGAGAGAGTGTTGTTTTTGTAATTATTTTTTCTTTTAATTTTGTTATTGGTTATTAAAAAGATATTTAGCTTTCTCAATTGTGTTCGATAAGGTCTTAAAAACCATTAGTGGTTTGATCAAGGGAGTGGAAGTGATGGTCGATATGACATTGGGTAGTGTCACTAGATACACACAGGGGTCTTCAAGACAAGGTTATTAAGTGTATAATAGTGCTAGTGATATCTAGGAGGAAAATCATTTTTTAATTTACTAGGTAATAAAAGACCAATGTCAAACAAATGCAATAGAGACTATTGCCTCATGATGTGCTCAAACAAGATAATAAATCTACATTAATGGATTGGAATGATAAGTGAATGAATTGAGATGTAGTGATAGGTGATGTGCAAAAGGATGGATGAAGGATGGACATGGAGCAGGACATTTGTGTGCAAGAGAGGATTTTTTTCAATTGTTTATGTTTTAATTTTTTTGATGGTATTGATTTTTTAATTAGTTTTTTCTTTTTGAACAATCTAATTATTATGATTGTTTGATTTATTTGATGTTTTTATCGTTGTGATTTATTAGATGTTTATGAGTTTTTGTTTTGCAATTTTTTTTATGATTTTATGATTTGTTTGAATTTTGAATGTTTTTGGAGTAGACGACTTGTGTTACGAGTAATTCATTATGTCTAAGTTGATTTTAAATCCCTTGTAATGGTCTCCTAGTGGAATATTATCATTGAATGTATGAAGTGTTGTGATAGTGTCATTGTTATGGAAGATGTTCATTCGATTTTGATGATCCTATGTGATGAACTTAAAAATTTATTGGTTAAGGTGAATGGTTTGGATGGTGGTGTTATGAGAGGGGTTGGTGGAAGTAAGATCCTTAAATAGGATACATGTGGATATTGTGTCAATGTTGGACATGAATCACTTCATTTAGTGCTACGAGGGGTATCACTTCATTTAGCTAGGAGGGGTTAATTAGCTAGGCAAATATTGGGGTAATTAAAATTTATAAAAATAAAGTTCAATATAATGGTAGAGATGAGGTGGTGAAAGGGTTTAATTTGTTCATAATTTTAATCAGGTATTTGGGGTAGGTTAGAGAGATGGGCCAAAGGATAGGGAGGTTTATATAAAAATAAAACATTTAAACCCTAGTTTTTAAAATTAAATACCTTAAAATTGTAAAAATAGTGTGGTCATAAAGTTAAATTATATTCTCTTTTTTAATAAGGAACTCTCAATTAAGAGATTTTTTACCAAGAAATAATAAGATGGTAGAAAATCAGGATTGAGTATGTTTTTCAATACAAGTGATATTATTTCACCATCTTAAATATTTAAAGAACTAATGATAAATTATTAAAGCTTAACATTTATAAGGTAGTTGGTAATAGGTCTTAAATGGATTCAAAATCTCTTTTGAAAGAAAATGTGTATTAAGAAAATAATTTGAGTGAGAAATATGAGATATTTTTTAATTTATATATTAAGGTAGAAATAAAAAGGGGTAAATAAAATTGTAATAGAAAAATGGGTAAGGTACGTGGAAAAAATAGGGGGTATTTTCATTCTAATAATATAACGGGAGGGGGTATTATCAATTGAATAATTAGAGGTAAAAACTAGCATTAACGGTATTCTTTAATACCCTTCGAACGAACGTGTCATACCATAATGCTACTAAGTGAACCCCCCATGACCATAGTGTAAAAAAGAAAATTTCAATGGTCATGTGGAAATGAGAGAACCACACAATTAAATGTCTCCTAGAGATTGGTTGCAACATTTTTGGAAATCAGTAAAAGTTAGGGGTTTTGAAAGGACCTGCATCCTTGTAAAACAAGCCCTCAAGGATGGATAAACTAGTTAAGCATAACAAAGAGGAAGCTCCCACTAATAGAGGGGAATGAAAAAAGGAAAAAAACATCAAGAATAAAAACATACAGACTTCAACACCCATTGTTATCGTTGAAACCATATTACCTTGTAAAATCCCTTGCATGGGATCTTAGATGCATAACAAAAACATTCTTTTTTCTTTTAACGACTGCCCAGTCATCAATCTTGTTAGGATCTACATTTTCATTTGAGTGAGCTGAAGGTCAAATCTCAAAGGAAGCTAAACTACCATCATTGGGTTTTTTAGTAGTGAAACTACTAACAACACAGTCAACAACAACATATAGAATCAACGTCTACACATGATCCACCTTAATTGCTCCATCATTCTCTGCTAAAGGTTCAACCGATGAGTTTAGAATGGAATCCTTATCAACACTGACCTTAGTATCAGTAGCTGACTTAGATTCCACATCAATAAATAAAAGATCTTGATGACAGTCCTTCCACCAAGAAACCTTTAATTTTTTAGATTTCTTCTTTACCATCTGACAATCTGAAGCGAGATGTCCTAGTTTGAAGCATTTTCTACATATGAAGGGAAAACATTTTTAATCAATAAGATGTGACCAAACCCTATCCAACACTTTAAGGACGATAGAAGCATGTAGATCAAGCGAAGTATCTAGATCCACCAATACATGTGTGAAATTAGTGTGAGTTTAGGATTCCATATTAGATTAAATGGATAAAAATTTACCCAAAGCGTTGCCAATAGCAGTTAAAATTTCCTAACCCCAAAACTACAACGACATATGGGGTAAATGAATCCAGATCAGTTTAACATTGAAATAAGCAACAAGTGGATTAAAAGTGGGGAACCATGGTTTTGTTCACAAGTGATGATTCTATAGTTCCCAAATCTTTGAGAGAATGATATCCCTATCATCATCCATGCTAAAATCTACTATAAAAAAATCCCTTGCACATGGGTAAATGCCTATCCTTCTTGAAGCAAGAGGAACTTCAGTTAGTAGTAATCCACGAGTGAAGGAGTGGAAGGATAGGCTAGAGTCCATTGAATCGAGAAGATCAAACCATTGAAGGAGAAGAAATTATCAGTCTCCAGTAATGACTCGCCAAGAGTGACTATAGGAGCATATTTGGCAGTAGAGAGAGGTTTGGAAAACGAAGGTGAAAAAGTAGCAGCATAAGAGCGCTTCCCAGAGACTGAATTTGAGCCCACCTTATCAAACAGAAAAACAAATGGGAAAACAATACCTCTGCTTCCATTTGAGAGGCCAAAACCACTGTGGAGAGGAGCCAAAGTGGCTTGAAAACCCATCACAACATGTGAACCACCACCATCTAAACTTCCATAGTCACCATTGCCAATGTTCAATGTAACTCCAAAAACAGGAGCGGGAGAAGACTCCAACCCCAACACACATGTGCTATTGCCTCCCTTATCACCATTAGCAAAAAAAATGCTAGGGTTTGAAAAAAAAATGTTTAGGGCTTGACATTGCCAAAAAATGCAAGTGAAAAACAAAATTGGATCTCTATTGGTCCAAAAAAACACATTGTGAGATTGGTTGCAACATTATTAGGATGTTTGTGATGTAGAATTTTTTTTGTTCAAGAAATATGGTAGAGATATGAGCGGGAAAATGAATCCAGTGTAGCTGATTAGGAACACATATATGTGATTCCTAAGGGATTATTTTTATCTATACTATACAACCTTCCATATTGTAAATATTTTCTAATAGGCCATCTTCTTGACCCGATGAATATAATCAAGAATTTTATTGCATCAATATGGCTGCATATTGCAATAAAATACAAATAAATTAAAATTAGGAAAAGACGTCAAAGCTTTTAAAATGAATATTTTTTTTCCCAATAATAATTCCAAACATAATTTGAAAAACTTTCCATGGATTCTAAATAAACCCTATATTGAAAAATTCACAAAGATCATTCACAAAATGCACCCACCTCAATTCTATGGGTCATCCCTTAAGAGAAATTTCACGTGTAATGGAAATATCACAAGGTTAAAAATGCATGACTGACACAAAATTTTAAAGGTATGTTGAAAATAATTGTAATTATTGTAAATTACTTTTTATATATGTCTTAATATTTCTATATTTGACATTATCTAGTAAATGTGTTTGAAACCATATGATCAAATATTTTCTTTGTTTAATAGGATACTATGTCTTCCACATGAACTCAGAAATTCCACTTTGAGGATTTCAAAATTACTTAGGTTGTTGTATACTAAGGAGATCTATACCTCTAAGATAGAGGAGATGAGAAATGTGATTGCAAAGATTTCATGTTCTTTTGAAAAGGAATTTCCAACTTCATATTATGATTCCTAGGTTCATCTACTAGTACACTTAATTGATGATATTGAGATAACAAATGTTTTCAACAATCGATGAATGTTTTGGCATAAGAGGTACATGAAGAAACTATAGGTATTTTTAAAGCAATTAACCTTTCTAGAGGTTTCCTTTGTAGATGGTTATACTATTCAAAAACCATTATTCTATGTAAGTAAATATTTGTAAAAGAAATGATCTTGCATACCTTGCATACAAGATGTTTATAACGATGGTGCATGGTTGGATGAAACCTTACAAGGGAAGAAGATTGAGTGAGTATAATAATATATTAATTTTTTATTTTGAAAACACTAATGATGTAATTCTTGTATTTATATGGATGTGTATTGATGTGTTAAGAAAATTCCATAAATAAGTTCATACCATTTAACATAGATAAAATGAGTAGGTGGGATGCTGTATACAAGTATAAAAAGAGGAGCATGATAGGGCTATACATGTTTATAGTGTGAATTGTAATCCTTTTTCATGAGACTTATGGACCAAATTGCCATATAATTATAGTGTGAATTGCATGCACAAAAATTTATAAGATCTTGATGGCATAAGATAAGGAAGCATGTCTAAGGATGCTATAAACATTGTGTAAGATGTGAACCCCGAGTAATAATCTTAATTCTTGTATACAATAATGTTCATTTTGTGAACTTATAGTTCAATTTTACTTATAATAAGTATATTACTTCAAGCGAAAAATAATAACGCAATGTGGGTGGATGGTAAATATTTTTAGATAGAGAGAATTGACAAGAAAATAGAGTTTTGCAATTGTGATGTAGTAGTTCCATTTGACCTATCTAGTTGACCAAGTGAAAGTGACAAAAAACTTGGTCGAAGGGTGGCTGAATTATGTTGGAAAGAATCAATAAATAATTATTGTAGACTACAAATAATTAACATAAGCTATAATTCAATGATTAAAAATTTCCCATTATTTTATGTTTTACACAGGTTTTCTTCTATCTTTATTCCGAGATGCATGGATGGGAATTTATAGTACATAAATTGAGACAAGTTCAATACATATCTTCAAAGAAGGTTCTATGTAGAACACAAAAGAAAATGAAGATGTTTAATTTGAAGAAGTATATGTCCATGAATAAAAAGATGTACCACAAGATGAAGAGGTTATTGAAGTTGAAGAACATTGAGAGTATGAAGATTTTGATGCAAAATATGGGATGTTCGAAAAGATGAAAATGAATAATTTGAAGCACAAGTGATCTTAGAAAAAAGAAGGAAATGACCAAGAAATGGGTGAATTTTCACAAAGAAAAATTAGGGCTACTTAAATATTAATCTAAAATAATGTAAATGTGTCACATGATACATTATATGACATTAAAAATAATAAGAATGAATAATCATATTTTTTGGAATGCCTAATTTGGGTAGTATTGTAATTTTGTTTTTTTGAGGTTATAATTGTTACACCCTAATTTTAATGTGTATTGTGATTTTGGTGTTTATGGTTATATACTGGATACACCCTAATTTTTATGTTGCAACTTAATTCAACATTATAATGTAACACCCTAATAAAACACTCTAATATGATGCTCTAAAAAAACAAGCACAAAAGTAACACTCTAAAATGACACCCTTTCCACTGATTTAACCTAATTTATATAATTTAATCTAATTTTACACCCTAATGTGGCACCATAATGCAACACCCTAATGTGAGACCGTAACATGACACCCTAATGTGACACCTTGGTGTGCCACACTGATACAACAACCTCAAATGACACCCTAATATGACAACCTAACACAATACCCTAGAATAACACCATAATATAAATGTTGATATGACACCCTAACACAAGACTATAATGCAACACAATGAAATAAAAACCTAACATGATACTCTAACATGCCAGCCTAACATGACATCATAACAAAATACTCTAACATAAAAACCTAATCCACCACCCTAACATGACACACTAATATGAAAAACTAATATGACACCCTAACACGACTCTAATGTGACACCCTAACACAACACCATAATGTGACACCATAAAGTGAAACCCTAACATGAAACCCTAATGTGATAATCTAACATAACACCCTAATGTAACACATTGATGTGATGCCATTTCTACTAATTTGACATAATTCGCCATAATTTCCCCTAATTTGACACAATTTCTGTAACACCCACAAAATTAGGCACACAAATACAACGATAAAATATCGAAATATTTTTTTGACCTTGATTACTTGTTATAGGACACCACATAGGATCACTTCGGATAAATCAACATCACACAAGCCATTATTACCAACATGAACCCACACGTACCACAAGATGAGAAGTGACTGACATCACAAGGAAAGACAATGCACATAACCTAACCTATCTAAGAGGCTTACATATGGGAGAGGTTATAATTGTAAAACCCATTATCACTCTAAGAAGGAATCTTGACTAGCCTTTGGTTTTTCCAAATCATACACACCAATACAACTTTGACATTCCCCTTATCTATCCATTATAACACACACTTATCCCTCCACTACGAATAGTCATTCCAAAACACAATACACATTTCCCTTATTCCCCCCTTCACTAGCTACACCTTATTCCTCTAATAATAAATGTTGAAACATCACCCCAACAAAAGAAAACATAACCACACAAACACATGATGCACATCAAAACTACATTTCTAAATAACAAGGACAAAAAATTACCAAACTACATTAACAAACTTACGGATGGAACTACCTACAACAAAAACTGTCATGGATGCATAATTATTACAATCATATTTCAATAATTAATATTAATGATTTGAAGAGCACTTGATACGTGAACATACATAATTTTTCCTTTTGTTAAATTTCCTTTATATCATTTTACATTTAATTTAAGGTGTTTTTCATTTAATTTATATCATATACCTTATTGCAAATACTTGAATACCTCGCTTGTTGTTAGGGACATTTATACACACACACACACACGAGGCTACTAGATCTTGTCCCTAGGGGTTGTTTCTAAAGGGCATGCTTACTTTCTTTAGCATCATAATTTCATTACAAAAAGGAACTAGTGTGAGGACAAGAGGGGAAAGTATATCGTCTAAAGGATTAAGATTCAAGATCCTCTCTTTTATTTACACTCTAATAATTGATTTGGTTTACATTAAATTTTACACGTCATGGATTCCTTTTCTCAAAACATAAGGTGGTTTGAGCACATTACAAGAAAGATCTAAATTTCACTTTTCTCCTAGAACATCATCTCATGGTTACATTTTCAAAGACTAAGCATAAATTACAATTTGTTATTTTCCACAACTAGCTCTTAATATCATGTTATAGATAACTAATATGATAATTGCAATAAGGAATGAAATTTATCCATAACACAATTCCTCAAAATGCCTTTCAAGAGAAGATTCAAACTTTTTCACCTAGAACCCTTCATTTTCTCGTGTGCTGGTTTAAGAGGTTTTACATGAGGAACTAACTTAAGGGAACCTATTCACCTTGTTACACATAGGAATACAATCCTATGAGGAAGGACATATATTTGAGACAATAGTTGGCCATTACCATTTGTACAAGATAGTTTTGCAATAATGTCGCTAAGCGTATATGGTATTACGATAAATTGAATTTGAGTTCTTAGTTTCCTAAGTTAGGAGAGGGTAAGTGCACCAAGTTGGTGGACAAAAAAGGGGTCATAAGTGGACGTCATATTGTAAAAAATAGCAAAATCTCAACTTGTAGGGATTATTAGCAATACACACACTCAAAATTAGAAAAAATTATATGAATATGAATCGTAGCATCCGGAATCTAGTTTCTAAAATACTATTTTTTTTAAAAAAACGACAAGTTTAGCTATATTAAACACTTAAAATTATATGACTTGGTTTTTGTTTTTGAAAAAACCTATAAGATTGTAGTCCGTTTGCCCGCGATTTGGATGACCAAATCTTGTTATTTTTTTTTCCTTTGGTGAAAAGTTAGATGTAGTTGTCTATCTTGGGATGGATTTTATTTTGTATTTTTTCAAGCAATATTTTTTTTATGATTTTTTCCGTGAAAGTGGTCTAAAAATATTTAGAAAATGGAGCACTTTCCGTTTGCCCGCCATAACTATATCAAAAAATATCTATATATATATAAAATATATATAAATCAATATATATTTTTTTTAACGTGTATAGAATTTCTCCACGCTTGGGATGGTATAAGTTTTATCACATTTTGATAAGCGAAACAAAATTTGCAGTCTTAAACTTAGACATGAACATTCGCGGGAAAAAATGTCTTAAAGACCTATTGTTAGTAAAAAATTATAAAATGATATTTATCTTATTCTATTCACTTTAAAATCAATATTTCTACGAAGCTAACAGTCTCCCCTACGCGATGGCACCATTTTGTGAAATGTTTTCAGTTTTTTAGCATGGTTCAAGTCTGTGGAAGAGAAAATTTGAAGTTTTTTGACCCTTTACACTTCATAATGACCTTCCATAGCTTTGGTTGGGAAAAAAAAAGATTTCCCGAGCCTTAGGGTCGGATTTGATGATACAGATAGAACCGTGGTCGCAGGTTTACAAACCATGATCGTGGGTTTTTAAACAAGAACCGTGATCGCGCTTTATAAACCACGAGTGTGGTTTATAAAGCGTGATCGCGGTTCATAAATCATATTTATACGCATCCCAATGTTCTAATTACCATGTGATTTTTACTGTTTGACTTTACCGTATGAATTACTGTGAAATTCTGTCATTTTCTACACGATTTTTCTTATCACCAGAAGTAAAACATCATGGGAGACAAGAAACGAAGTCAAAAAAGGAAGTCATTAAGTAAAAAAAAACCAAATGAATTAGAGGCAAACAGATTTCAAAATGCTGAGCGAATGTGGAATCTTCATGAATCAAGAAGAGGTTCATCTTCAACCCCTACTATTGTAAGCAATGAGGAACCAGGTAATGTTTCTACTGTCAATGTTGAAGTTGAATTAAATACTCGTGATGAAGATGTTTTTACTGTCAATGTTGAAGAAGAATTAAATACTCGTGATGTAGCAAATGTTGAAATTGAAGGAGACAATGAAAATGTGAATAAAGAAATTCAGGTTGAAACTGTAGACAAGCAAAATTTGACAAAAACACCTCCTAGGATTTTCCGTAAGAAACCTAATTATTTTATTGAAATTGATGAAAACATTTTGAAACCAATGTGTGACAAACTTTCTGAATGGAAAATCAGAAGAAAAGCCACTGAAATTTGGGATAATCATTTTGAAATTTTAAATGATTCCCAAAGATGTCAGTTGTTGGTTAGTTTGATGAAATTGAATAAAATGAGACCTACATTAAACACCTTAGGATTGACAACATCTAATATACGTGGTCAAACCTCTACAATTGTTGAAAACCTTCATGATGCATATCACACTGTTGGTGTCAAGAGACACACTAGGGATAGTAATATTGTGCGTCGTGTACTTGCTACTAGTGTTGTAAGTGAATCAATAAAAAACAATGTTTGATTATGCAAAAACAAGTCGAATGTTGCAAGTTAATCGAAAAACTCTAATGAAAGCAATTGAAAGATGTAATATCCTTCAATCACTCAATAACACCGATTTTTGGGCATTTTCTGCTAGAGCACCGCATAAGGACAAATATAATACTGATGCTATAAGAGAAGTTGTTATTCAATTTTGGCATGATAACACTAGAGTTTCACCTAATACAAGAGATGTTGTAAAACAAAGAGTTGGTTCTATTAATCGTGAACCACATCCAAAGCATTTCTTAGATATGACTCAAACTCAATTTTTTCGTAAGTTTGAACAAGAGCATCTGGAAATTAAAATTAGTCAACATTTTTTTGAAATGTTAAAACCATTCTATGTGAAAATCAACCACGCTCGCACCACTTGTTGTTGTAGGCAACATGTTGAATTTGTTATGCATTATGCTAAATTTTTATGTATTCATTCTATTTTACATTCTGAAACTATGTTATCAGAATGTGGTGTTCAAGTTCCACCAATATCTTCCAGGGATTTCATTCCTACGATATTTTGTGAAAAAGAAGTTGGACAATTTTTTTATAGTCAGGATTGTTTAGATGGAAGTTGTGGTACATGTGGCGGATTACCTAAATTGGAAAGTTGCATCCATGAGCAAATTGAAGGTGCAATAGGAAATAATTTAGTTGAGTTTGATAAATATAAATCAGTTGCATACTAGTTGAAAGATGGAAAAGAGTCTAAACGGTGTGAGCTAGTTACAGAACATATGCCTATTTTTCAATTTATGAGAAAATTTAAGGATGAAATTGTTTATGAGTATGCTAGGCATACACACAGAGCTCGATGGTTGGATGAACAGTTCAAGATATGCAAAGACACATTTCCTATTGGTACTATTGTTTCAGTGGTCGATTTTGCAGAGAATTACACATTGCAACCACAAATGGAGGTTCAATCACAATATTACAACTCAGTACAAGTTTCCATTTTTGTGCATATAGCATTTATACATTCTCCTGACAGTACAAAGAATGATCAATTTTTTTTAAGAGAGTACCACTTTTATATCAGTGATGATCGTACTCATTCTACTGAATTTGTGCAAGGGTGTTTCTAGTTATTTTATGGAAACTTGTTTGATAGGGACATCCACTTCAAACAACATTATATATGGTCAGATAATTACACGTCTCAGTTTAAGAATGCACGAATGTTTTATTGGATGAGCAAGGATGCACGTCAAGATGGGTGTGCAACATATTTGGAGTTTCACTGAGGCTGGACATGGAAAAGGAGAGCATGACGGTGCAGGGGCATGTGTGAAAAGAGCTCTTGTAAGAGAAGAGTTGAAGTACAAAGATGGTGCTAAATTGAAAGATGCAAAGAGCATAGTGGAATGGTGTATTGACAACATGGCCCGAGGTTCTCAAGAAATTTCCATGGTTCGCAGATATTTTTGGTTGATAGAGGAACAACAAATTGCTAACTATGAGGATTGTATGACACTCACTGGGTCCAGTGATATGCACTCATTTTGTAGCTCAGACGCTACTTCGTGGGCCACATGGACAAGAAATTTGACATGTTTTTGTGCATCTTGTATCGAATTTGTCACTACTGAGTGTGATTCACAAGAATGGGTGGATGGATGGATTTGTAGGCCTCTAACTCCACTTCCTAGTTATCAACCTCCACAAGCATTACGACTTGTTTCTGTAGATGAAGTTGCAACATCCAAGGACTTTGACGAAATTTTGATTTTGGTGCGACAAGGTATTTATGGTTATTTACAATTTTTGTATTGAGTTATGTCCATTGAAATTTTAATATGTACAATTTAAATTTGAGTTGAAACCTTTTTTTTGTAGGACATGTGTTTGCAGTTATTGCAACAGAAGACAATGAAGAAGGAACAGACTATTTCTTATGTCGTTGCATCGAGGAAAGAAAGAAGTTGACTTCTCTTGTTATAGATGGCGAAGATATTGAGTACCCTACAGGGTCAGTGGTAGTTACTGGAACTTGGCTTCGACGATATCCATTAAAAAACTCCTCTGTTTGGGTGTTTGAAGACTTTGAGACACACAGGAAAATACTCTTATATTCACATCTAGTTCTAGCGACAAATATTCAGCTGTATAGATATCGAGGAAGGCCTAATAACAAGATTCTTTGGAAGGTTTGAGAGTCAGATCATGAAGCAATCCTGTCCGCTATTCAGAGTAGATCCGATCCTGATGGTTCATTGGAATGAATTTACAATGCTCATGTCTGGTATATATAATTTCTTTGGTATATATAAATTTGTAGTTAGATAAATTTAAGTTCATATATTTTATTAAATTTGTGTATTTTGTATATATCTAGTATGGTTTTGATTTGAAACTTAAATTTCTTTGACTAACACTTTTATATGTAGGTTAGTGGTGCCAGAAAAGCTTCCACCTTCACGTGGTTGGCACTGTTAGTAGAGAATTATAAATTCTCGAAGCTAAGAGAAGCTTTCATTGTTTTACAAGAAAAGAGAAGCAATTAACAATGATTTATGTACCTGTGGAGGGGGTTCTTGGCTCCAGAGGAGGTAGCCCAGAAGGACCTGGAGCTTAGAGAACCAAAATGATGCCTCCCCAAGTGTTTACAAGACCATCCCTATGCATGTGTGCATAGTCGGTTCGGTGCCATGACCCACCGTTTGCAAAATATACCGTTTGACAGCCTTACACTATCTCAAACTACACTATTAGGTGCGTTTGCAAACAATAGGGCAGCGAGAGCACCGATTGGAGAAGGAAAAAACTGAGACAAGCTATTGTAGAGGGTCCCTACGCCAAGGTGTAGGATCAGACGAGACATCTCTAGGTGCCACAAAGTGCGCGTAGTCACCCGTCGAAGTTGAACAATTTTTTGGTCTCAGGGCTCTTAAGGGACTACGCCTGAACGAGGTAGCCCGAAGCAATGACGTTGTCGCGCACCAAAATGACAATGCCTCCTCTAGCATTCACCTAGCCACCCAGAATGTCGAATGCGTAGTCGGTTTGGTGCCACAACCCACCGTTTGCAAAATATACCATTTGACAGCCTTACACCGGCTCAAACTACACTATTCGGCACACGTTTGCAAACAATAGGGCAGCGAGAGCACCGATTGGAGAAGGAAAAAACTGAGACAACTATTGTAGAGGGTCCCTACGCCAAGGTGTAGGATCAAATGAGACATCCTTAGGTGCCACGGAGTGCTGCGTAGTCACCCGTCGAAGTTGAACAATTTTTGGTCTCAGGGCTCTTAAGGGACTACATGCTCGAACGAGGTAGCCCAGAAGTAATGACGTTGTCGCGCACCAAAAATGACACCTCCTCTAGCATTCACCTAGGCCACCCAGATGTTTCACAGTAGTTTGTTCGGTGCCATGACCCACCGTTTACAAAATATACCGTTTGACAGCCTTACACTGGCTCAAACTACACTATTCGGTGCATTTGCAAACAATAGGGCAACGAGAGCACTGATTGGAGAAGGAAAAAACTGAGACATAATATTATAGAGGGTCCCTATGCCGAGGTGTAGGATTAAACGAGACATCCTTAGGTGCCATGGAGTGCTGCATAGTCACCCGTCAAAGTTGAACGATTTTTTGGTCTGAGGGCTCTTAAGGGACTACGCCTGAACGAGGTAGCCCAGAAGCAATGACATTGTCACACAAAAATGATGCCTCCTCTAGCATTCACCTAGCCACCTAGACATGTCACATAGTCATTTTCAGTGCCACGACCCACTGTTTGCAAAATATACCGTTTGACAGCCTTACACTGTCTCAAACTACACTATTCGACGTGTTTGCAAACAATAGGGTAGCGAGAGCACCGATTGGAGAAGGAAAAAACTGAGACATGATATTGTAGAGGGTCCCTACATTGAGGTGTAGGATCAACGAGACATCTCTTAGGTGCCACGGAGTCTGTAGTACACCCGTCGAAGTTGAATGATTTTTTGGTCTCAGGGCTCTTAAGGGACTACGCCCGAACGAGGTAGCCCAGAAGCAACGACATTGTTACGCAACAAAAAGAAGCCTCCTCTAGCATTCACCTGGCCACCTAGATGTGTCCTGGCATAGTCGGTTTGGTGCCACGACCCACCGTTTGCAAAATATACCATTTGACAGCCTTACACTGTCTCAAACTACACTATTTGACGTTTGCAAACAATAGGGCAGCGAGAGCACTGATTGGAGAAGGAAAAAACTGAGATAGGATATTGTAGAGGGTCCCTACACCGAGGTTTAGGATCAAATGAGACATCCTTAGGTGCCATGGAGTGGACGTAGTCACCTGTCGAAGTTGAATGATTTTTTGGTCTCAGAGGCTCTTAAGGGACTACGCCCGAACGAGGTAGCCCAGGAAGCAACGACATTGTCACGTACCAAAATGACACCTCCTCTAGTGTTCACCTGGCCACCTAGATGTGTCTACGTAGTTGGTTTGGTGCCACGACCCACCATTTGCAAAATATACCGTTTGACATCCTTACACTGTCTCAAACTACACTATTCGGTGCGTTTGCAAACAATAGGGCAGCGAGAGCACCGATTGGAGAAGGAAAAAACTAAGACATGCTATTGTAGAGGGTCCCTACGCCAAGGTGTAGGATCAAATGAGACATCCTTAGGTGCCATGGAGTCTGCGTAGTCACCCGTCGAAGTTGAACATTTTTTGGTCTCAGGGCTCTTAAGGGACTACGCCCGAACGAGGTAGCCCAGAAGCAACAACGTTGTCACACCAAAAATGACACCTCCTCTAGCATTCACCTAGCCACCCAGATGTGTCTGCGTAGTCAGTTTGGTGCCACGACCCACCGTTTGTAAAATATACCATTTGACAGCCTTACATTGTCTCAAACTACACTATTCGGTGCGTTTGCAAACAATAGGGCAGCGAGAGCACCGATTGGAGAAGGAAAAAACTGAGACAGGATATTGTAGAGGGTCCCTATGCCAAGGTGTAGGATCAACGAGATGTCCTTAGGTGCCACGGAGTCTGCGTAGTCACCCGTCAAAGTTGAACGATTTTTTGGTCTCAGGGCTCTTAAGGGACTACGCCCGAACAAGGTAGCCCGGAAGCAACGACGTTGTTGCGCACCAAAATGATGCCTCCTCTAGCATTCACCTAGCCACTCAGATGTGTCCGCGCAGTCGGTTTGGTGCCACGACCCACCATTTGCAAAATATACCGTTTGACAGCCTTACACTGTCTCAAACTACACTATTCAGTGCATTTGCAAACAATAGGGCAACGAGAGCACCGATTGGAGAAGGAAAAAACTGAGATAGGATATTGTATAGAGGGTCCCTACACTGAGGTGTAGGATCAAATGAGACATCCTTAGGTGCCACGGAGTGCGCGTAGTCACCCGTCGAAGTTGAATATTTTTTGGTCTCAGGGCTCTTAAGGGACTACGCCCGAACGAGGTAGCCCGGAAGCAACGACGTTGTCACACACCCAAAACGATGCCTCCTCTAGCATTCACCTAGCCACCTGGATGTGTCAGTGCGTAGTTGGTTTGGTGCCATGACCCACCGTTTACAAAATATACCATTTGACAGCCTTACACTTGTCTCAAACTACACTATTCGACGCGTTTGCAAACAATAGGGCAGCGAGAGCACCGATTGGAGAAGGAAAAAACTGAGACAGGCTATTGTAGAGGGTCCCTACACTGAGGTGTAGGATTAAACAAGACGTCTCTAGGTGCCACAAAGTGCGTGTAGTCACCCGTCGAAGTTGAACATTTTTTGGTCTCAGGGCTCTTAAGGGACTACGCCCGAACGAGGTAGCCCGGAAGCAACGACGTTGTCACGCACCAAAATGACACCTCCTCTAGCATTCACCTAGCCACCTAGACATGTCCACGTAGTCGGTTTGGTGCCATGACCCACCATTTACAAAATATACCATTTGACAGCCTTACACTGTCTCAAACTACACTATTCGGTGCATTTGCAAACAATAGGGCAGCGAGAGCACCGATTGGAGAAGGAAAAAACTGAGACAGGCTATTGTAGAGGGTCCCTACACCAAGGTGTAGGATCAAATGAGACATCCTTAGGTGCCATGGAGTCTGTAGTCACCCGTCGAAGTTGAACAATTTTTTGGTCTCAGGGCTCTTAAGGGACTACGCCCGAACGAGGTAGCCCGGAAGCAACGACGTTGTCGCGCACCAAAATGATGCCTCCTCTAGCATTCACCTGGCCACCCAGAACATGTCCACATAGTCATTTGGTGCCATGACCCACCGTTTACAAAATATACCATTTGACATCCTTACACTGTCTCAAACTACACTATTCGGCGCGTTTGCAAACAATAGGGCAGCGAGAGCACCGATTGGAGAAGGAAAAAATTGAGACAGGCTATTATAGAGGGTCCCTATGCACAAGGTGTAGGATCAAATGAGACATCCTTAGGTGCCATGGAGTCTGCGTAGTCACCCGTCGAAGTTGAATGATTTTTTGGTCTCAGGGCTCTTAAGGGACTACGCCCGAACGAGGTAGCCCGGAAGCAATGACGTTGTCACGCACCAAAACGACACCTCCTCTAGCATTCACCTGGCCACCCATGGACGTGTTCGGTGCAGTTGGTTTGGTGCCACAACCCACCGTTTACAAAATATACCATTTGACATCCTTACACTGTCTCAAACTACACTATTTGGCGCGTTTGCAAACAATAGGGTAGCGAGAGCACCGATTGGAGAAGGAAAAAACTGAGACAAACTATTATAGAGGGTCCCTATGCCAAGGTGTAGGATCAAACAAGACATCCTTAGGTGCCACAGAGTTTGCGTAGTCACCCGTTTTGAACAATTTTTTGGTCTCAGGGCTCTTAAGGGACTCTGCCTGAACGAGGTAGCCCAGAAGCAACGACGTTGTCACAGCACCAAAACGAAACCTCCTCTAGCATTCACCTGGCAACCTAATTCTGTTTCTACACAACCGTTTTCAACTTTTTGCCAATTACCAACACAAATTTTTCAACTTTTTAACTTTTTCAACAATTACAACTTTTTCAAGAAATTGTTGAATCAGAAATTGAAAGAGAAGAAGAAGATGGTTATGCAATTATTGGTTATTGTGAATACTCACCCAACAAAGATCCTGAATAATCTGGATAGATGATATGAATAGTTACTCTTGTTTAGTGTTCACCCACTCATAAAAAAATAAATAAGCCTCTTCTTCTACTTCCCAAGCAAAACACTTTAATCCTCGTCTAGTTTATCAAAGGAAGTAGTAAAAATACATGTTCCAAGAATCCTACCAACACTAAAGAATCACTTCCCACTCCTAGAACCACTCATTCCTAGAACCTTCTTTCCTTAAAATCCTCCTCTTCTAGGAAATAAGAACCTTTCTATCTTTCCTTGTTGGTCAATGGACCTATAAATTGAATAATTGCATTATTGACTCTGGCGCCTCTGACAATGTCATGCTTATAAAATTTGCTAACTCTATTGGTATTACTCTCAGCCTTGCTATTGGCCATTGTTACTACATGAAAACAAAATAATTACCTCTTTTCGGCCAGGTGAAAGATTCTCAAGCCAGAATTTGCAGACTTCCCTGACAAGAAAATCAAGATGGAAATACTTGTGGAAGACATGCTAGCTACGTATGGTATATTGTTGAGCCAAAGTTTCTATCACGATATTGGTGGGGATATAAAGATGGATTGGTCATACACCACCATACTCATCAATGGTAAAATGAATAATATCCTTCTGATAAATAAAATTAAATACACAGTTCAAAAACCAAATGACCCAAGGGAAGACATCTTATTTCAAGATTCAAGGTATGAAATATTTTTTCATGACTTAAGAGGAAAATGATAAGTTGCCCATGTTGATGGAGGAATACACATGCTTCCCTTAATTTCTTAACAATTGTACCATGCAATGTTGCACCATAGTAACGTTATATTCATATATGTTGCACCATAGTTTTTTAATTTTAAATCAAACATACATATAGAATTAATATACATAGAATATACATACATAGAAGGATATCATGTGCAATGAATTCAAATCAAACATAGAAGTAATATCGTTATGAAAACCAACACATGGATATATAATGTATCAAACTAAGTGTGCTGAACACACGTCTCTGAAAATATAAGTTCATAACATGTGTACATCTCGAACCAAGTGTGTCATACATATAGGACCACATGCGGTCGCATAAGGCTATATATACAATGTCCTATGAAGAATCATGAACTAGGACCAGCTGGCCCATATATATATCTATGTACATCCACGTCCTATGAATCTAATCATGAAACATCTTCCCTCTCTTCGCCCTGCTAGAAGTAGCATGTCCATGACCTGGGGATGTAGTGGAGGGAGATGCCACTACGGATTTCATCCGTGTGGTCCTAGGCATCTCTAAGCAGGCCTGCAACCTAACCTGCACATTCATAAACAACAAGTTTTTAACACCCATATTTTTAAAATACATTCAAAATTTAGAAACTTAGAATTTAGTTAAAATGCATGTGAAATCTTACCGCAATGTCATGATCCCTATCAATTTTTCGTTGACGCATGACAGGGACAACAATAGACTCATGAGAGGTAAGCTACATACAAATAATTAAATTTCAAATTAAATATTTCATGTACAAAATTTGATATTGTAGATTTAAGTAATAAGAAATAATTCCTAAATAAATTTAACAAATTTGAAAAATTGTACCTCAGTTAGTGGATCTGCAGATGCTATGGCAGTATCTACAGCAGCCTCCATAGTCTGCATATATGGAGGAGTCTCTCTGGCAGTCATAAGCTATACAAAAAATATGTACAAATCAATATTAATCTACATGACTGCCACATAACAGAGCCAAAGCATAATCCACGTGAACTTCCACAATTAGAAACAAAGTGTAAAGAGAAACTAACCTGCGTAAAAGTCACGTGAGGCATGCCAATAGCCTCAGTTCCCAGAGCAGATGATGACCCGCCAGGCTCCTGCACGTATAAAAGACAAACATATATTAATATGTACATGTACAGGTGAAACATTATAATAATAAAAGTGCACAATCAAATGAAATTTGAAATTTAAGTACAACTTGAAACTTACGTTTGTAACATGCCCAGCTGCAGTAGCTAGCATGTCGACGCCAGATGTTTCCTTCACCAGCTCTTGCTATTTAAAATAAAATAAAAAATTAGTTTTTACATGTATGTACATAACGTACAATGAAATACATATATATTAAAATCTCAAACATGAATTAAACTATTGTATATATATATTAAATATTTATTTGACATTTACCTGTGAAAGACCAAGATCCTTTGCACCAGTTCCAAAAACATCCGCCATCATCTCATCTAGAGAAAAGAAATCATGTGATCCAGCAAATGATGTCTCGCCCGCAGTGCATACGGCACCACATGATCCACAGTGGTGTGGTGCGCTAGAACTGGCACCTCCACCAACATCACCAGATGCAATCTGCTCACTATGCTGGGTCAGAGTGTCAGTGAGCTCCCTCAATGCATGTAGTGTGTCAATCTCCACAACCTCCTTCACTGTAGGAGGGATAACTGAAGGCAGTGGGGGTTTTGGGGCATGGGGGATCCTTGGTTGACCTACGCATGCACCAGGTCTACTCTGTGTGCAGAGCCACCACCTCACCCATAAAAATTAGAAAAGTCAAAATAATTTGGGACCTCATTAAGCACGAACTCGCAATATAATTTCTTCAAAAAATAGAGGGGAACCTCATTGTTGTTGCATGGTGGATAATAAAAAACCATCCACCATCGGTCCCAAAAATTGTTCTTGATTCGGTCATCGTGGCACCAATGGATTGGGAACCATTTGCAAGTAACTGCGGGGGGCATTGGTTCTTGGGTCAGTAAATAATGCACAAATGTGGTCTTTTCCAATTTTTTTTGTCTTTTACGGCCGCATGGGATAATTTATTTGCATACCACTGCCTACAATCACCTCTAAAGGTATTCCATCTGTCTATTTGGTTGGTTGCGGAGTCAACTTCACCAATCAATGTTTGCAATGTGTTGGCTAAAGTCATGCGGGATGGATTTGTGGCATGATTTTGTCTTATATTCTGAATAAGGTTCTCAATGACAATTTTATTTTGTCAGATTTTTCCAATGATATCAGCTTGTGTTCCTGTTGGTTCCGTGGGGACAGAAGGAGCCACAGGAGGTGATCTATGTTTGGAGGAGGGTTTTGCGAATGTTTAAAGGGTTTTGAATGTTTGGAGGGTTTTGAGGATTTTTTGGAGGGTTTTGAGGAATATTTTGACGGTTTGCAGGATTACGAGCTTGCCGAGCAACTGACAAAACAAAAAAATTGTATACATAAACAAAAAATTGAAAAACCCATGAAAATCACAAAAAATAACCTAAAATGCAAACAAATTGATCAAAATCGAGGGCTTACCTCTTTGTCTTGGTGGCATGGTTGAAACTATCACGATCCACAAGTCCGAAGAGTAATTTTTAGGGGGTATTCAAAGTGTGAGTGCCAAAGGTCTAGGAGAAATCGCGGTTGGAAAGGAAAAATGAGGGAAAATGAGGAGTCGCGGGTCTGTTTTTTTGTCTCAGAGGACCGCGATCGCGGTTTGAAACCACGCTCATGGTTTGTAAACCACGATCATGGTTTTAGGTTCAGAAATCACCGAGCCTATAAAAATAGTTGCGCGAGCGCGGTTTAAAAACCACGAGCGCGGTTTATAAACCGCACTCGTGGTACCTAAATTTCAGGTTTTTATGTCCACTTAATTGTCCACCATCTTGGTGCACTTAATATTTGATTACCCATTTCCCAAACACCCCAAATGCTAACAATTTCATACTCATCACAAAATCAATAATTACAATTTAAATATATAACAATATTGTTGATATAACCTATACAATTAAATTTTTAAATAAGAATTTATTCTGAAATCACTAGTACACTTCACTTCCTTCATGTCTCAGTACCTGTAACCACCACAGGTTTAACACACATGTTGGCATGACATCGACCTAAATCTAGCATAATTCAAGATTTTAGTTTTCCATTCACATAATCATAAAAATTCACACATAACAAGAGAGAGTTATAAACACATTTATTTCATTTCACTTCATTTCTTAATGAGAGAGAGAGAGAGAGAGATAAAATTGCTATTTTTATAATAGTCAAATTTCTCAAAACAAGCCACAAAATATAGTTCCATACATTCATTTCTAAGTGTGTACAAGTTTTCTCTTTGGTTAATTGTCTTGACGAGGGTCTGATGACCTTCTTTCTCATTTTGTTACTAGTTTGCGAAAACGCCAAATTTTGTCTCGAGGGCTAAAAAACTACATTCAAAAACTAACTTCTGATGGAAAACACACAATAGGGAAAATCCTACAGTCTCTCCTACATACAAATTATTCACAGGAGTTGACGGAACTTAAAACTTGTAAACAAGTTACAAACGGTGACTAGTTTTCCAGAGCCACTAGTCGTAATTGGACTAGTTGGACCTAGTCAAAAAATGACCAAAGGCTTATAAAACCCTTTCGCATAACTAACTAGTGAGGTGATTTTATATGAAATTATGGGTTGCAGGAAATTCTCATGTAAAAATAATAGAGGTTTGCGAAGGCGGATATCTATTTCCTCGTTTAGGGCAAAACAACAAGCCAAAATGAAACCCAACTTTTAACTTTTAGTAACTACCTAACATTGTAAACAGAGTCAACAATACTCCTAACATGATACGCCAAATGACCACATGATCAATTTAGGGTATTGAGAAAGTTTTTATGATATCTCATGATGAAAATGTACAAAAAAAACTCAACTTCTCATTTATGGGGTTCGGAAGGACGTTTTGTGAGTCTTCGAAAATCACATTTTTTCTAACTTTGCAAAGTAAACAAAATGATTGTTTTAACTGAAGACTCATCTAAATCTCACCAGTAAAAGTGGGATCAAACACTCCAATTGATACTTTGGTTTAAAAATGTAAATAGGTTATGGTTACAAACACAACTGATGGTCAAAGTAACAATCAGTTTACATACGACACGAGGTAACACTTTACTGGTTTGCACTACAATTTCATTTTAAATAACCAAAATCAATATAATCAATGGGCTTAAATTTATATTTCATTGCAAATGAAGAATAAAAAGTGTGACAATTATGAAAAACAAAGGTAGAAGACTATGCTTGTAGGAAGAAAAAACGGTCAAGGTTGTGGAGCTCGATTCTGCATCTCCACCAGGAATTTTGTCAAATAGTTTGCAAGCCTATTCTTGGATCCCCTCCATTGAATGGTATAGAAAGAGATAATAAACCATGCACATGTCTTTCGCTTCTAGTTACATATGTAAAAAATTTAGTTTTTCTAACAACTTGCATGCATGAAGAATTCTTCCACATTGAACATACATATCTATCAGGGCGTTTCTAGTAGCAACACCTGATAAAATGTCAATTTTCATTATTTTTTCATGGATCTTCAATTCCCACATTTCAAAGCTCCCATTTTGCTTCCTGAAATTTTATCAATCATGTTCCAAGTGGAATATTCCACATTTACATACAACTCTACCAACATATTTATAGCTAAAACATCTAACAACAATTTGCTCTCCATAATGCACTAATTCAAAATTCCCATTTTGGCACAGGCTGGAAGAAATCAAAGCATCTAAGTGGAGAGTAGTGGGTTACAACCCTGAAAAATCATTGTAGACAACACACTTACCACCAAAAGAAGACAAAACAATACTTTCAAAGATCTTATTTTGGCGTAGGCATTTAGAGGGAGAAGAGTTTCTAAGGCATGCATCCATCTTTTGTAAACTCAAAAAAAAAATCCCAAGTAGGCGCAGGTAAAATATTGACATCATGATGGAATAGATTGAATAAAAAAGTTCTGATGCCAATTTATTCAATGTATCAATCTCGTTGAATGTTGCACATAACCACTCTTCTACACATTTCAACTAGGATTTTGGCATCAACAAAAGATCTGAAGGTCTGACATGACTCACATCATTTCAAAAAATACAATCTCGTTTGGTAGATGCTCAAAAACTCTCCAAATAGCCTTTTCGAATGCCTAAGATCTATTTTAACACAGGTTGGGGAAAAGAATGCTAAGATGCTAATATCCACAAACCATTGCATTTGCTTAAACATTTCTAAATCCATTTCAACAAAACCATTTAGTGCAATCTAACAATAAAAACACTCCATGAGACCAGATTTGTTTGGGTCATTCTTACAAATAGTTGACATGCCTTGTTTATACTTGCAAAAAACAAAATCTAACAAAAAATAGTTTCCATTGCTCATATCTTGCCCAAAACTCTTACTTTTCCACCACTGGGAGGAAACAACCACCACATCTCTTCAGTGATGTGTGTCAAAATCCCGTTTTCCTTCTACATTTTCCCATAATTGTTTGAGGCTCCCATTGACACACTTGATAGGGAGGATGTTGGTCAAAGGTTGTAGAATTGGCTTTACACCTATATGTGGGCACTTGAAGTTTCTAAGGTCACTTTAACAAAGCCATTTTGTGCATAACCAACAAGAATGGCTCTTAATCATGTCAGACACATTTGCTTGAAAGATTCCAAAGTCATTTCAACAATTAAATTTGTGTAGATCCTCATCTACACGCCACTTCCTGCACACTAACCCTCTTAATTTTCTCCACCACCTCCACCAAACGCATTTAACAACTCAATCTATTTATTGTATTATATATATACACATATCATTCTATTTATCCGTACTTTACTAATTTTTGTTTAGTAAATTTTATTTTTTTGTTTATTTATTTTATTCAGTTGATTTAAATAATATTTTATTAATTTGTCTATCTTGTTTAAATTTGTTTATTAATCTATTTATTATTATTACTATTATTATTGTTTTAATTTTAAAACAATATCCTATTTTATATAAATTTAAATATTATATATATATATATATAATTTCAAGGATGTTGATAATAATGATATTATTATTATCCAACTGAAATGAATAAGAGAGATAAATAACCATAAGTTGAGGATGAAGTTCAATGCCCAGAGACGTAAAAATGACCTTATGTAAGTCATGCCAAAAACTGAGAATCTAACTTGTTCCTGATAGGAGTTTGAAGGTTCTCATATGAATTTACGCAAAAAACACATGGGATTCGATACCTCCCAACTCATTCGAGAAAAAATGGCAAAATACACTCTCGTACCTACAAGACAGGTGTGGAGGTGGAACCCACACCTCCCTGGTTGGCTGCAACAGAGCGAGGCATTACATTCCCCTCCCTTTATAAAATCATTTTCCTTGATGTGGCACAAAAGCGAGGCTACAAGTGTATTTATGATGAGAATTCAACAATGAAAAATATTTTCTAGGGAAGGGAACTCCGTCGTTGAAATGTGACCACATGATAAAATTCAAGTTTTGATAAGTTCTTAATGTTCTGTGAAGATTGTCAATTATCTTTCAATTTACACATTTTCTTAATCTTAGGCTCTTAAAATTTGATTGTTTAGGATTTCAATTGATTTATTCTCTTGTATTCCCAACCATAACTGACATCATGGTGCCACATAAGGCCCAACACAACACTAAATATCTACAAGAAACCTTGCTACATAATTTCATGATTGTATCACATCAAAAAGCCTCAACTAAACAATGGAAAAAACACATACACTCCATACAACATAGTAATCAACACACACATTCCCCCAACACAGTAGTACACATGACATAAGCATACTATGACAATAAGGAATTCCCAATATTACACATACAAAGGTTTCACACAACTCAAAACCATAACTGTAACTACACAGTGTCAGGATATGATCAAATATCATATCATCAATGTGGAGCATCAATCCTAAACATCATAAAACATAAAAAGAATCACATGAGTACTCATAAATCATAATTCCAACTCCATATACCTCCCATCCTCCATAATCCTCCCAAAACGAAGAAGAGAATTATAATGTCAAAACCGGGCCGACCAATCTATGGACATGAACACACAGAGCTCTGCCACATGAAGAACCAAAGGATTAATGAAATATAGCCTAGGGAATACAATCCTAAGACATTTGGATGTACCCCACACTCCGCAAATGGACCGTATTAGATTGATGGAAAACATATAAGCACATACAACATGATAGAACCAACTCATTCAATCATTTCAAAAGGTACACATTGGACAAAAAATAACCAAGTGGTATTGAAATCATTAGGCTTTGAGTTCTGGAAGTAACTAAAACAAGGAAATATTAATAAATAAAGAAGAATGGCTAAGTAGCCATAAAAAATATCAAAAAACATATCAAAAAGTAGATAAAGAGTCTTGAAGCTTGGCATCAATAAAGTAATATTTTTGGTTTCAAGTACAACTGAGTTTACAAATAAAACACATATGAAAGATTCACATCATGAGCACTATAGTAGCCTCTAAATGAGACCACCCACCGGGGTACTAAATCATCGAGTGTGTATTTCAGCTTGAGAAATCCATATCAAAATATAGAATAATAACTGATCAACTAATGTAACTACCATAATCTTTGTTTGAATCATCCTCCACAACTCCCACAAGGCTCAACATAGTCATCACTGCACATAGGTCATCTATACGACAACCATATAGGGAGAGATAAAAGGGTACATGTCCCCATCTATTGAGCCTAAGGTATCTGTGAAACACAATATATATGGCACTCGTTGAGCAAGTATCATACATACTAAACAAAATGAAATGAGTTTTTAGTCTATGTAAGACTCCACTTCCTATCTTGTACTTGGCTCGAGTGACTGGAAAATGGTACACAATTCCTCACTTCACACATACACTTTTTTTTTCTGATGGTTGGCGAGTGTAGGGTACAAAACATAACAGATAAATATATTAATAACACAGTAGTGAATTACGCACAACAACCATAAAATCTTACACATGGTATATTTATAGGGTATAACACAACATTATTTTCATAGCTTACAAAATATCCCATTTACATATAACACACCCAAAAGTAAAAGTACAATACAATAGGGTTCATAAGATTACCATATGCCCCTAATTCATGACATAATTATTTATTAAATAACATATGAATATCTATGAACGATGAACATAGTGTCTAACATCACAACATACGAAAATTCCAATACAACATGGTGCCAACAACATGATACATCACAATATGACGGAAACAACACAATAAGACACAATTTGTTACCAATCACTTTTGTCATACAACAAATTAAGTACATATACAATATCACAAAATAATGAAGCACTACAACACTTTAGTAGTCCACAATAACATTTGTTCACACAACAAGGTGATACATCACACACGAAATTCTCATTGAATTTATGAAAAAGAGAGTAAATCTCTCATCATGAATCACATCAACATCATAATCAATCCACACTAAGTGGTGTGCACAATAAATGCATTCATATAATCAAAAGTACAACACTTGCCACATTATGCTTCCAAATCCACCACCAACATGCATACTCATCATGACTCCAACTGTCCCATAGGTTTGAGAGCATGAACCTCCACTCTGATTCCAAATGTAATGCCCACAAAATCAGGCACACAAATACAACAGTAAAATACTAGAATATATATTTTTTGACCTTCATTGATTGTTACACAAAACCACATGGGATCACTTACGATAACTCAACATCACACAAGCCATTATTACATACATGGACCCACACATACCACAAGATGAGAAGTTATTGGCATCACATGGAAATATGATGCACATAACCAAGCCTACCTAAAAGGATTACATAGAGAAGAGGTCATCATTGCAACTAGCCCTTATAAATCCAAGAAGGAATCCTGGCTATCCTTTTGTTCCTCCGAAGCATACAAACCACAACAACTTCGACATGCCCCTTATCCCTCAATTATAAAACACGATTATCCCTCCAATAATATTAGCCATGAATTCCTTTGTTTCCTCCAAAACACAACAAACATTTTCCTTATTCCTCCCTTCAATAGCCACACCTTTCTCCTCTAATAATCAATGATGAAACCTCACCCTAAAAAAATAAAACATAACCACATGAACACAATATGCACATCATAACTTTATTTGTAAATAATAAGGACAAATAACAACCAAACTACATTACAAACTTACGGATGGCATGGCCCATGGCACAACACTTTCATGGATACATAATTATTACAATCATGTCTCAATAATTAATATTAATGATTTGGAGAGAACTATATACGCGAACATAAATACTTTTTCCTTAAAAATTACTAAATTTCCTTTATATCATTTAACATTTAATTTATAGTGTTTTTCATTTAATTTGGATCATTTACCTTATTGAAAATACTTATACAACTCACTTGTCTCTAGGGACATTTATATACACACGAGGCTACTAGATATTTTCCCTAGGATTTATTTCTAAAGGGCATGTTTACTTTCTCTAGTGTCATATACTTTCATTATGAAAAAGGAACTAATGTGAGGAAAAGAGGGAAAAGTATATCGTTTAAAGGATAAAGGTTCATGATCCTCTCTTTTATTTACACTCTAATAATTGATCTAGTTTACATTAAAGTTTACACGTCATGGATTCCTTTTCTCACAACATAAGGTGGTTGGAGCATGTTCCAAGAAAGATCTAAATTTCATTTTTCTCCTAGAACACCATATGATGATTACATTTTCAAATACTAAGCATGAATTATAATTTTTTATTTCCCACAACTAGCTCTTAATATCATGTTCTAGAAAGCCATAATGATAACTACAATAAGGAATGTAATTCATCCATAACACATTTCCTCAAAATTCCTTTCAAGAGAAGCTTCAAACTTTGTCACCTAGAACCCTTCATTTTCTCATGTTCCGGATCACGAGGGTTTACATTATACATTAAAATGGATTCAAACGATGTACTAACTTAAGATAACCTATTCACCTTGTTACACACATGAATACAATCCTAGGAAGAAGGCCACATACTTAAGATAATATTTGACAATTACTGTTATTACCAGATAGTTTTGTAATAATTTCACTAAGCGTACATGATATTATGGTAACTTGAATTCGGGTTCTTATTTTCCTAATATATGAGATGTCGACTAGAAAAAGGAGCTAGGATCATCCTAAATATTTAGTCTTCTACATTATATAATTGATCGTACAAAGAGGTAACTCAACACAAAAATTTTTACTATTAGTTTGACCATTTATTTAGTTTCCCTTCCTATAATTCCAAGTAAATAGTAAAATACAAAAGAGTTTTAATCATGAATCACACATTGAAACACACTATAAGAGGTATAATTCATTTTTAATTAACATACATATCCAACCTTTTTGCAATACATACTTCTAAATCAAATTAACACCTATAATTGAATATCCATTTCCCAAACACCCCCAAATGTTAAAAATTTCAAACTCATGACAAAATAAATAATTAACATTTCAATATATATAAAAATTGTTGATATAACCTATAACATTACATTTTCTAAGTAACAAGTTACTATGAAATCACACTATAGTAAACTTTGCTTCCTTTGTGTCTCATTACCTACAACCACCCCATGGTCAACATAACTACTGGTATGAGATCTACCTAATTCATGCTTTTATTTTTCCATTCACATAATCATAAAACTTCGCACACAACAAGAGAGAGTTTTAAATACATTTATTTCATTTCTTAACTAGAGGAGGAGAGAGAAAAACACTATTTTTTTGATAGTCAAATTTCTCAAAACAAGCCATAAAATAGAGTTCCATAAATTCATTTATAAGTGTCTACAAGTTTCCTCATTGGTTAATTGTCTTAATGAGGGTCCTATGACCTTCTTTCTCATTTTCTTACTAGTTTGTGAAAACTCCAAATTTTAGCTCGAGGGCTAAGAAACCGTGTTCAAAAATTGACTTATGGTAGTAAACACACATTAGGGAAAATCCTACATGATCTCCTACATACCTAGAATTCATAGAAGTTGATGGAACTTAGAACTAGCGAATGGGATACAAAAAATGAATAGTTTTATGGAGGCATTAATTGTAATTGGACTAGTTTTACCTAGTGAAACAAAAGCCACATGCCTATAAAACCCCTTCGCAAAAAAACTAGTGAGGTGATTTTATCTGAACTAAGGTTATATGAAGTTTTCATGTAAAAATACTAGAGGTTTGCAAAGGGTAATCCCCATTTCCTCTCTCTAGGTCAAAACATGAAGCCAACAAAAAACCCAACTTTTAGCTTTTAATAACTACTTAACGTTGTAAACAAGATAAAAATGACTCATAACCTACTCCACCAAATGATTGTACAATCAATTTATGGCATTGAGAAAGTTGTTCGGAAGGATGTTTTGCGAGTCTTTTAAAATTACGTTTTTTATAACTTTACAAAGTAAACAAAATGGTTGTTTTAGCTGAAGAATCATCTAATTGTCTCCAATTCAAGTGGGCACGAACACCCCACTTGATATTTTGATTTAATAATGTAAAGAGGTTGTGGTTACAAGCACAACTGATGGTCAAAGTAATAATTGGTTTACATAAGACACGAGGTACCACTTTACTGGTTTGTACTACAATTTCATGTTAAGTAACTAAAATCAATATACTCCATGTGTTGAAATTTATATTACCTTACAAATAAAGAACTAAAAGTATGAAAGTTATGAAAAAAAGGTAGAAGACCATGCCCATAGGAAGTGAAAATTGTCAATGTTGTGGAGCTCAATTCCGCATCTCCACTAGGAATTTTGTCAAATAGTCTGCGAGCCTATTCTCATCTCCTACCCATTCTATGGTCCAACAAGAGATAATAAACCATGCACATTCAATTTCACTGCCAATTACATATGAAAAAAATCCATTTTATCTAACAACTTACACACATGAAGAATGCTTCCACATTTAGAATACATATCTATTAGGGCGTTTCTAGCATCAACATCTTGAAAAACAATGATTTTCATTATTTTATTATGGATCTTCAATCCCCCCTTTTAAAGATCCCATTTTTTTTCTTGAAATTTTGTCAAATAGTTCACGTTCAAAGTGTAAGATTCCACATTTGCATAAAAATTTTCCGACATATTTGTAACTAAAACATCTAACAACAATCTTTTCTCCATAATGCACTAATTCACAACTCCCATTTTAGAACATTCCAGATGAAATCAAGGCATACAAGTGGAGAGGAGTGGGTTCTACAAATGTCAAATCCTTGTAGACAACACACTTACCACTAAAACAAGAGAAACCAATGCTTGCAAAGATCTTATTTTTGCTTAGGCATTTAGAGGGGGAAGAGTTTCTAAGGCATGCACCCATATTTTGCAATTTTAAAAAAAATAAAAGCACCCAAGCAGGAACAAGTAAAATTTTGACATCATGGTGAAGTATATTGAATAAAAAAGTGCCAATGCCAATGCCAATGAAAATGCCAATGCCAATGCCAATTTCTTCACTATATCAATCTCATCGAAATGCTGCACATAACACTCTTCTACACATTTCAACCAGGATTTTGTCATCAACATAACCTCTGAAGGATTGACATGTATCACATCATTTAAACAAATAAAATCTCATTTGGTAGATGTTCGAAAACTCTCCCCATAGCCTTGTCGAATTCCTAAGTTCTATTTTAACAAAGGTTGAGGAAAATAATGCTAAGATGCCAATATACACAAACCATTTCATTTGCTTAAACGTTTCTAAAGCCATTTCAACAAAATGATTTTGTGAAATCCAACAATCAATGCATTCCATGAGACCATATTTTTTTGAGTTATTCTTACAAATATTTGGCATGCCTTGCTTATAATTGCAAAAAACAAAATTTTACAAAAAACATTTTCCATTGCTCATACCTTGCCCAAAAAACTTATTTTTCCACCGCTAGGAGGACACAACCACCACATCTCTTTGTTGCCTTGTGTCGAAAATCCCATTTTCCTTATGCGTGCAACCATACATGTTTGAGTCTCCCATTAATGCACTTGGAAGGGAGGATGTTGGTCAAAGGTTGTGGAATTTTCTTTAGATGTGTCTGTGGGAACTTGAAGTTTCCAATGCTGCTTTAACAAATCCATTTTATGCATAACCAACAAGAATGGATCTTAATCCTATCAGATGCATTTGTTTGAAAGATTCCAAAGTTATTTCAATAAGTGAATATGTTTATATCCTCATCCATATGCCAAAGCATGCACACTAACCCTATTAATTTACACCACTGCCCCCCACCAAACTCATTCAATAGCTCAATCTATTTACTATATTATATATATTTACATCTCATTCTATTTATCCATAGTTTGTTAATTTTTGTTTAGTAAATAATTTATTTATTTATTTATTTATTTTATTCAGTCAATTGAAATAATATTTTGTTAGCTAATTTATCTTTTTAAAATTTGTTTATGAATCTATTCATTATTATTATTATTATTGTGTTTGTTTCAAAACAATATCCCGTTTTATATAAATTTGATTATTGTTGGCATGTTGTTGTATATGTGTTGTCATTGATGAAAAACCTAATTAATGACAAAGTGGATGATGGCGCAGGGTTAGATCATGATAAGGATGATGATAACATGATGATTCAAATGTTTCCATGGTGATATTAGGTGTTTTAGTAAGGATATCTTGTTCTTGCAAGCCTATTCAGGTGACTTAGCTAGCCTAGGTGATAGTGGATGGTGGTATGAGAATCTTGATGTCTTGAGAAGCATGTTGGAATGATGGAGAGAATCATTACAGAGTGTCTAGGAAATCACATGATTTTTAGGGTGCAAATATAGGTTTGTGAATATTTTTTAGGGGCTTATTTGGACCAGGTATGGCTGTTAGAATGGATGAGGTTGTGGTGTGGAGCTATATAAGCTCATGGATGCATATAAATAATTGATTTATGATGTAATAGGTATATTAGGGATCTTTGGAGATATTTCATGATGTTCTATGAGGTTGTTTTAGTTGACCCTAACCTTTACAGTGTAAAACCCTAAGGGCTAGCTATGTAAATGAGATAGGATGGAAAGATGGAGAGATATTTGTGACATTATGATGATTTAAGATGTATGTAGGATTTTTCATGGTGTTGTGGGAAAAATTTCATATTTCTACGATGAGTATTTTTCATGTTATGTCAGTTTTGGTGAAATAGGGTCAAGGACAAGGTCATTTCCAGCTCGAATTGAGTCTTCTGATGCTCACCTTGAATTGTGTTATTTGCATGGGACCTTGTGTCTTTTATGGATTTTTATAAAATTATTATATAATGTTTAATAAAAAATAATGAGGTCATTTCATAGTCACATTTTTATGAACGAATGTTAAGAAGGTAAATAACATTTTAGGAGCTTGAAACCCTAAGTCAAAATAATTGATAATGATACTAAGTGGAAATAATTGATTGATAGTGCATGGATGATGATTGGATAATTTATAGGAATCCTCAAGGTTTCTAGAAAGGTATGAAAATTATTATGGTGATGAGTGGACCCCCACTCAAACATGCCAATTTATGAAGAAGTTCAGTTTGGGACAATGTTGTCCAAAGGAGTTACAAACTAAATCACCATTATGTGAAGTATGTGAATTTTTACTGATTTAAATAATGATTTTAGGTGACGGTGATGCATTTAAATGGTCAAGTATGCTTCATTTATGTTGACCAATCAAAGGATGGTTTTGGGGGTAGTTTCAGGCAGTTTGCATAGATTAACTTGGTTGAAGGTATTCCACTTGGATTTAGAAGGAGTTACAATATTTTATGGAAATTTAATTGAGATTGATTTCAAATGGTATAGGTTTTATATCATGATGAGTTGATTTGTTTTGGTTTCCAGGTCAATTTGTGAGTAAGAAAATTTCTTGCTTTTCAAGTCAGGTCCGATTTTGCTGGAATATCGAGTTGGTTAGTACATGAAATGGATTAGGTGATGCTTTATATCACCTAGAAAGTGAAGAGGGATGCATTTTGAATTGGTTGAATCAATTTTTAGGTCTTGAAAGCGTCAGTAAGGGTGTTAATCAGTTGCATTTGTAAAACTAATTATTGGGAAGCTTAATTTGGTGAATGCAAAAGATGGTGTGGTTTGAATAAATGAATGTTTCATGAGCTCTAACTTGATTATAAGTGTTATAAAAGTTTTGGGATTTCCATTGAGTGGTTACAGTACATATTTTATGTGTTCTTGGGTGATCTTGAGGCCAAAATGTCAAAAATAGGAATGTTGGAAACATGTGTTTTGTGAAGGTAATCAACCAATGGGCACATTAAATGAAATGATTTGATTGTTTCATGTAAATTGCGACCATGGATGATGTTTAAATTCCATATTACATATGTGTAGTGATTTTTAGAGCTTTAATAAAAATATTTTTTGTGTTAGAGGATTTTTCTCATTCCAATGATGGGATTTTGAGGATTTTGGTGTATGGATGAAGGGTTTTGGTTAGGCCGACCTAATTGGGTCACTTGTGAATATTGCGATAAATTTTATGTGATTATTTTAAGTTTTAATTTTTGAGATAAATGAGGGAAACCGACCTATTTTTTAATTTGAATGAAGGAGAGCTTATAAAAGCATAGTTTTGGGTACTTTTTTGAGTTAGTTGATTGTGTTCAAAAAGTGTGACCTAAGGTGTGAGAGTTTTACAGGTGTGTTAGAATGATTTGAGATATGATAATGTATCTGAAAGGTTCAATAATGATAGAAAGCATGTGTTCAAGGGTTTGATGAATTCAGAAGTGAAGAAAGAGCAAGATTTTGCAAGTTTGAAGACCTAGGGTTTAAAGGAGTGTGAGGTGAATTTGTGATCTCTATAAGTTGTGGCAGTAGAAATAAATTATATATATTATTCATAAAATTTTTGAGTGGGTGCTTGATCATATTTGGGGGGGGGGGTTGTAGCTTTCTTATGGAGTTTGTACTTCACAAAACTAGAGGTCGGTGCTCCTTGTAAGGTTGTAGCTCTACTAAACTAGGGGTTGGTGCTCCTTGTGGGCTTGGTGCCTCAATAAATTTGAAACATATCAATATAAATATTTTATTTCAGTGGGATTTATACCCCTTGAGGGTTTCCCACTTATATCTTGTGTCTTGTGTTGATTCTCTTTGTCATGATTCATTACATGTATGGTATTTTATAGTGTGCAAACATTAATGGATGGTTATTTGGATTTATGTTTTGAATAAGCAATAATAAATTTCATTCATTTTTATATGGAATAATTCAACCCCTCTCAGTCCATTATGCTTCCAACAAATATTTTATATATACAATTACAAGGATGTTGATAATAATGATATTATTATCCACCAAAATGAATAAGAGAGATAAATAACCATAAGTCAAGGATGATGTTTGATGATCAGAGAGGTAACATTGAACTTGCGTAAGTTATGATGACAACCAAGAAGACAAATTTTGGTTTGATAGGAATTTGAAGCTTCTCATATGACTTTATGTAAAGCACACATGGGATCCAATACCACCCAACTCATTTGAGAAAAAATGGCAAAATACGCACTCGTATAGATGGGCCAGGTGTGGAGGTCAAACCATACACCTCTTGGTTGGGTGAAATAGAGTGGGGAATTACCATTTCCTCTAATTTGACCTAGTTTTCACCCCTATTTTGACATATTTCCTCTAATTTTACATTATTTACCCTCACTTAATGACATAATTTTCCACAATTTACCCTGAAATTGACCTAGTTTGAGTCCTCAATTGAATGAATATTTTACCCTAATGTTTCCTTGATCTTCTTAAATATTTTACCCTAATGGTAAACCCTGATTTGACAGGATTAGATGAAACTTGATGTGACACCCTAATATGACACCCTAACCTGAAATGCTATAAATGTAACTCCCTAACACAAAACCCTAATGCGTCACCCTAATAGGACACCCTAATATGATATCCTAATGTAACATCCTAACACACACCCTAACATGATACCTTAATGTGACATCTTAACAAAAAACATCAATGCGACACCCTAATACCACACTCTAATAGAACATCCTAACATGACACTCTAATGTGACACCCTAATTCAACACCCTGAACATGACACTATAATGTTACAACCTAATGCAATACCCTACTGCAATACTAGAAATGAAATACCATAATAAGAAAATTGTATGAGGCACCATAATTTTATCCAATTTCTCTTAATTAGACATAAATTTACCTATATTACCTTAGTTTGACTGAAGTTACCCTAATGTGCCTTAGTTTGACCTAATGAAACTTGCATGACACCCTAATGTGGCACATATATTCAACACCTTTATGTGAGATCCTCATTTGACACCCTAATGCGACACTATAATTTGACCTAATTTATCTTAATTAGACATAATTATACCCAAGTATTTCCCTTAATTTAAAATAATTTACCCCAATTTGACCTAATAAACTTGATTTGACACCCTAATTTGATAACCGAGCATGATAACCTAATGTGACACCCTTATATGCTACCCTAACATGATACCCTAATGTGACACCCTAACACACCCCTAATATGACACCCTAATAAGATACCCTATTGTGATAGCTTAATACGACACCGTAACATGACACACTAATATGACACCCTAATAAGATAGCCTAGTGTGATAGCTTAATACGACACCATAACATGACACCCTAACACGAAACACTAACACATAACCCTAACTTGAAACCATAATTGTAACACCCTAATACGACATCAAATATGAAACACTAACATGACACTGTAACATGAAAATATAATGTGAAACCGTAATGTAAGACCCTAAATACACCCTAATACAACACTCTAATGTGATACGCTAACATGACACCATGATGTGACACACTGACATGATACCCTAACACAAAACCGCTAATGCAACACAGTTGGTATGACACCATAACACAACACCTTAATGTGACACATTTACAAGACACCTTAATACAACATCCTAACATGGCACCCTATCAAAAATCCCTAATGTAATGTCCCCTAATGGACACTTTTCAACCCAAAACAAATTTGAGGTAAATCCCTCAAGACAAAAGAAGATTATAGAAGATATAACAATTATTTTTAATGCTGATTTGAATTATGTATGAAAAATGTAACTAGGGTTAAGAAGAAAACCCAAACAAATCAGCCATTACATTAAGATATTTCTACTTAAATCTGATCAATGGTATTTATATAGCCAATATATGTAAGAAAATCCATATTTTTGAGACATAACAAGGCTGAAATAATTTTATAAAATATGTAGACTGGCTGCCCTTTAATAAAGATGAAATGGTACCTTTTTAACACCAGAAAAGTATGAAAATAGGCTGATTTAATTTATAAAAACCAGATTAATAAGTAGCAACTCAAATCAGATCTAAAACACCTCCAAACACTCCAAGTTCATTCTAGAAGTAGGTCACTCCATAAGGGAAATGGCTGAAAAATAAATGAAACACTGCTCAAAACATTCCCTTCAAACCCTTGGTAAAAAATTTACAAATATTCTCCTTCAACTGTTGGAAACAAACTGAAAAAAATTGCTAATCCAATGATGCACAATAGAAATCCGAAGGTGGAGAACCCCCTTGATCTCTTGGAGGGTTTTTTGTCGTCAAGTGAGTATTTCTAATGGGTTTTGTCCTTAGAAATATTTTTTGACAAAGTTATAAGCTTCATACAAAATTAAAAATAAGATTATAATCAAGTGGTGTCCACCTAAGGCAATTCGACTTGCCTTTATAACACTTATGACCCAAATAACCACCCTTGATGACCAACCAGATTTTTCCCTCATTAAATTATTTTTTCCCACCTACTTTTGGTCTCCTTAAGAAAGTCACATTTTCTGTTGAATAAATTGAGTTTTGGCTAAATGATTTTTCTTTTTGTTTTCCTTTTTCTATTTTATGAAGTTTTTAATAATTTATTATAAGTGCTTATAATATTTTATTTTATTTTTTGCACTTTTTAATAAAACATTATAACTTAAGTCTCCCCTTTAGTTTATTCCTTAGCTATCGGGAAGAAAAAATGGTCTAAGAGTCTTCTGTCATGATTATTCATTAGGAAGTGGTACTATTGAAACAAAATCACAACACCCCTGAATAACCTTAGATGTGAGTGGGGAATTTGGTGTAATTTATGTAACATTGGATCATATCTCAAGCCGTGGGACTTGCGAGCTTGAGATGACCCTCCAAGCAGAAAGATAGTTCTTTCTCCTAAATTACCTACCACACTCTACTCTAATGGTTAGGAAAACTATCTAATCCTAATCTAGCTTTCCAAGGGACCGGGGAGAGAGAGTGGATGAAAACAAGGTATCTACAGTAAAGTGGTATTACACCAGATATGGAGCGTTGCTGATCAAAAATCCAATTGCCTAAAATGGAGAGAGGTGAGCAATGGATAGGATGGAAAATATTCATCACAGACCAAAGATAAAGTTCACACATAACACCACTTCAAACCCATTAAACATAGCTCCCAAAGCCTACAATAGGTATCATTGATATGAACAGTATACCCTGTAATGATGAGAGGCAAGAATAGACAATAAAATAAGCAAAGGATGGAAAAAATGCATCACAAAACAAATATTATTGCTCTATGAGTTCACATAGTACATCATTAGTGGGAAAAAGGAAAGAAAATGCCATTAACAAGTAAAGAGAGGAGGAATTATGCTACACATTCAACCCTAGGGAAGAAGGAGAGAGAGAGGATGAAGAGAGGAAAAATGACCAAGGCTTAGTAAAATGCCCCTCCTGAACAATATATAGGAAGAACGAGAGAGCAAGGAGAGAAGAATTCGAATCTTGCTTTAACCACTCCAAAAGAGCATTGAATTTGGCCTACAAAAATGATGAGTTATAATATAAAACCCATGCTTCCATGTGTTGTTCCTTGTATGGAAAGAAAGGAAACCCATACTTCATTATGGTGGTAGGTGAGAAGCCTAACAACCTCAAAAATGGCGGATTCATGTGAAAGGTTTTATTTTTAAGAACTTAGTCCCAATAATTTAAATATATCTAGTCATAGTTGAGTAGCAGATGTTGAGAGCTTTCCAAAGAGTGTTTACCTCTCTTAATCAAATCTGAGCTTCCATTCAAAAGTTATGATCATTTGAAGGTCAGTTGTTGGGTGTTCCATGTAGGCTCTCACAATATTTTAAAAGATTTAGGCATTTAAAATTCTTGGTGGGCTTCATGATTCATCTTTCATTGAATTGACCTTCTGCCAATCTTTTCCAAACTGCTTTGGGTTTGGAGTCTATCCATGGTAAGATCCATGTTGAAGCCCCGCACATTCTTAAGATTTTCTACTGCCTTTTAGGTTCTTACGAATGTGACATGCCGACACTTGGCATCGTTTGCGAATATGCTGCCTGATTCCCTTGGGTGAGTAGAGGGCCCCCACTATCTAATGGTAAAAACACCTTTTTGGGTGGGACCTTTGTAGTTAACTACACGTGGAAACCCTGTGGGATTCCAAGACTTTACCGCCTCCTTTCACTCTTGAAGTTATAAGATAGATGGTTAAGACACTTGGCATCATCCACGAGCATGCTCTGCTTTCTTTGTGTTTCACACAGAAATGCTTCCATTCCTGGAATAGAGTTGCTTCTATCCTTTCATTCCTTTGAGAAACAGATAAGGGTTAGGGCTAGGAGGAATACCTATTGAATGTTGAGAGGGTGTCCGCGTACCGTAGAGAGAGATTAGATCGATTGTAAAGAACTCCTTTTTGTCTGGGAAGGACTACCTGCAAGTAAGAATACAAGACCACCAGATTCTAATTAGACAATAAATGAGGGAACTGCCTTGGGCCTAGGAAATATAAAACTTCCTTTCGAAGGTGGTTAGTTCCCCTGCTAATATGAATTAACACAAATTCTAACAAATAAGCTATTGTCCAATTACAATTTGTTTACCTTGTTAGAACAATAGAGAAAGGGCTGGTCTTGGTTTAGAATCACGGTGACCGACGCCGGTCAGTGTCACCGGTACCGGTTGATGATAACCGATATTGGTAGGAGTAGTGATTTAAGGGGTTGGGTGAAGGTTGGCTATAAGATGGGTATATGATAGTTATGGTGTTTATAAGGCTGGTAGAATAACTGGGGATAGGTAATGAGGTGATGGAGAAGACTCAGAGGGTATGGGGGCTATTCTTGGAGAAAAATAGGGGTAAAGGAATGTAAGTTAGGTGGAGAGTGTTACCGGGTAGTGGATCTGGGGGTAGAATTGTAATTACTGTGATTCAGAAATCCAAGAAATATTACTAAAAGAACATATAAGACTTACTTACTAATTCCTGATGAAAATGCAGGTTCTGGGACTGCGATGGCGAAGACAGAGCTCAAGTGGGATGATCTGACAATCCAAGATGAGCTATCTCCTCTCCTGATGCTTGGATGAGTGTCACTGGGCTCTGGTTATTCAGTTGCAGTCTTGGGCTTGATGTCCTTCTCTGCCAACTCCTCTCTTTCCTTCACTTGTCTCTGTTTAGCCAAGTAAATTATGGATCCTTCCAATGACTTCTGATTCGGATCCACGAAAACCCAACCCTTTGTTTTTGGTTGGGAGTGGTCATTTACAGGGAACCGATGGCGGTTACGTAACCGACGGCGGTCGAGTAGGAACCGGTATCGGTCGGGTCAAGGTGGGCTATTTTTAGTAAAATAGCCAGCCTTCCCTCCTTTTCTCCCGAGGGATTAGTTTCGGGCTTGGTCAAGTCATTATGAGGTTGGTTTTAGGTGCGGGTGAGGAGTCATTAGTCATGGGTGTGGATGTAGACCAAGTTATAGGTCTTAATTAGGTTAGTTTAGGGTTAAGACTAGGTCATGATGAGGTGGCGAAATGAGGTGGCAGGTATGGCGATGTGGATTTATTAATTATAAGGTAATTAATAAATAATTGTGTAAGGTTTAGGTGATGAGGTTAGGTTGCGAAATGAGATGCGGGGCACGGGGGGTCGTCAGACACAAATTTGGTGTCTACATTAGCCCCTTGTTGTCGTGTAGCTTGTCTTGTAAAGCTGCACAAACAATAATAAGAAGTGGTTACCCCTTTTAAGGGTATAGGTAATCCCCCTCAAATCTATCATAGATTGAGATAGCGTGAAATCAGGGATAGGGTTGATAAAGAGTAAACGGTGTTGAGATGATGGTGAGATGGTGGGGTAGGTCCAAAGAAGCAGACACACGTTGACATGCAGTAGTGCGACCAGGGTACATGATTTGAAGAGCAAACAAGCAATTCATAGGAAAAGGTCGATAGTTTATCCAAACAAGGGTGATATAATCCTTGTATCCAAGGCATAGGAAGTAGCTCCAGGGGATATAATGGGTAAGGTACAGGCATGTTTAAGCATGTTCGGCAGTACCTAATGGTGGGTTTAGTTGAGATAAACGTCACGGTCTAGGTCTAGGCAAAGTTGATCGACTGATCAAGTCGAGTACCCTAATCATGCTAAAACACGTTCAGGTGAGCTCGATTGGACAAAAAGCGACAGGATGGGTGGGTAAAATTGTAATTTGTTGGTTTGGAGCGAGATATTTATTTGGTGCGGCCTTGGGTTGGGCCGATTGATTAGTGAGGGCCGTGGGTCGGGCCAAATGGTTGGTGGTGGCCTTGGGTCGGGCCGGATAGTTGGTTGCAGCCTTCAGTTGGGCCAAATGGTTGGTTGCGGACTTGGGTTGGGCCAAATGGTTGGTTGTGGCCATGGGTCGGGCCAAGTGGTTGGTTGCGGCCGTGGGTCGGTCCGGATGTGTTGGTTGGGGCCTTGGGTCGGGCCAAATGGTTGGTTGCGGCCTTCAGTCAGGCCAAATGGTTGGTTGCGGCCTTGGGTCGGGCCAGATGTGTTGGTTGGGGCCTTGGGTCGGGCCAAATGGTTGGTTGCGGCCTTGGGTTGGGCCAAATGGCTGGTTGCAGCCTTGGGTCGGGCCAATGAGGTCAAAAACGGCTAAATAGCAATTGAGTGTATAGGCGATGTGGTGAATAGGCAACGTGGTGAGAAAGGGAGATTGGTGAATAAGGGCAGAAGTTGGGTAAAGTTAGGTATTAAACCGATATCGGTTATATATGACCGGTATCGGTTAGGTGACCGATACCGGTTCCTTAGGGCACAATATAACCGATATCGGTTATAGGTCAAAAACCTATAAAAAGAAAAATACGGCCTGTCATTGTCAAATTGTCAATTTGAAAACCAATTTGAGTTGTCTGAGGTGTATTGTTGAGATTGGTGCATTTGTCGGCTAAGGTGGCACTATTTGAGTGGAGAAGTGAGTGGTTGGTAGGCCCTAGTGAGTAGGAGGCAGCAGTTGATTGGTGGAGGACCCAGCAGAGGAGAGTTAGAGCCATGGCACAGCCAGGAGGAGCAGGAGGTGCTGGACCAGCTGGACCACCACCACCTATCCCACCACGATGACGTGTCGTCGTACCGGTAGGTTCGAAACCCTTCATTGTGTGAATTTGATGTTGTTAAACTATATTTGGGTTTGGGGTAGGAATCCATGTTTTTAATAAAAGAATTAATAAATGGAAGTGGTTTGGAAAAGGGAGAGGGTAGGTAGGGTAGTTAGGCTAAAACGGTAGGGTGGGTAGGTTTTTAGGATTTTTTAATGGGTAAAATGGGAGTAATAGGTCAAAAAAGGGTTTGGGGGGCCGCGTCGGGTTCGACTTCGTGATTTTACAGTGACCGATGCCAGTCACTAAGCGACCGACATCGGTCAAGAAGTTTTGGGGCAAGGTTGGTTTGTGGTTGACCGGTGTCGGTCGTATGGCAACCGACGTCGGTGGAGACATTATGGAGGGAGGACCGGTGGCGGTCATGGGTGACTGGTACCGGTCCGTAGCTAGGATTATTAATTTGGTTGGTTGGGTTTTGTTGTTGTTTTGAATTTTTGGTCGTTGTTTGGGTTGCTGTGTGGGTGTTTTGGTATTGTTTGGGTTGTTGTTTGGGTGTGTTGGTATTAATGGTTTGGGTTTTGTGTTTATTGTTGGGCTTTGTGTTTTTGGGGGTGAAGAGGGAAGGGGTAGAGGTTGAGAGGAAGGGTGATTAGTGGGTGGGGGGAAAAATGGGGCGGTTGTGTGGTCGGGCGGGTAAAAGGGGGTATAGAAGGTTAAAGTAGTTGTTGTTGTAAAGAGTAGGGCTAATGCAGTGGGTTGGTTTTGTAGGCACGTCAGCAGCTGACGATGCGGGATAGGATGCCCCCGCTGTTGAGACGGATGCGGCCACACGTGTCCGTAGCGTAGTGGGCCATCATGCGCGAGGTGGGACTCGGCGGAGTCCAGCGATATAGGGCTATAGATAGGGATCACAGTCTTATGGTTTCCCTCATCGACAGATGGGATCTGGCGACTAATGTGTTCCATCTCCCGACTGGAGAGATGACGATTACACTGGAGGATGTGTATCGCATCCTTATACTACCGATCGATGGAGAGGCAATATTCTAGGTAGATGCGGAGACAGCCATGGACAACATTCTACAGGTATTTGGGGATGCAGCCGCGCTATTGACCTATCACAGCGCGAGCATTGCCTATGGGGACATGTATCGTGCCCACAAACATGAGACACAGATTGCCGTGTTGATGATGATCGACATCACATGCTTCGCCCTCCTAGACTCAGAGGGAGGCCGCTTTCCACGGGCGCTGATGGGGGTGCTACACGAGATGGTGGAGGAGCATACATGTTATGCGTGGGCACCTGTATACTTGGTACCAGTTATACAGAGAGCTGTGGGGCTATCGCCGGATGAGGTGATTCGGGATTTGTTCCACATTTTTGTTACATTGCTGGGAATATGAGCATATCATATGCATTCGACTAGTAGGGCTGCCGCAGCAGCCGGGGCCACAGGTGATATATAGATATGGTTTTCAGAGGTGGTTGGGGGTCGTGGGCTGTCGACACTAAAATTTTCCTCCGTAATTTCTATTTCATTAATGTATAATGTTGTTAAGTATAATTAGTAGTAGCGTCTGATAGAAGATAACGGCGCCGCAGTACGGTGCCGCCAATCATGTGGAGTACGGTAACAGTCAAAGTACAATAGGAATGTTGTAAAAAGTAAATATTTGTCGTAAGTGGTCCGGTAATGTTAAAATGTCAAAGTTGGGTAATTAGAGAAGTAGGGTCTACGTGATTAGAAATTAGAAATATTATATTGGTAATAAGGACAAGGAGTGAGGTCATAAATATTTTGTGTATTTTATTTGTAAAAAGTCTAAAATGTGGAACCCATGTAAAATGATAAGGTTTATCTTATCTTAGAAGATAAGCTTACATGTACAGATAAGAGTTAAGGTATGGAATATGATTTGTCAGAGTGGATTTCTTATCCTATCTTAGAGATAAGATGGATAAGCCTGGAAGTTCTATAAATAGAGAGGCTAACCCCCTCATTTATCATAGAAAGAAGTAGTGAGAAATATTGTAGGAAGTGTGTGAAGGAAGCCATCAGTTAAAGGTGTGTTGAAGAAGCCATCAAGAGGCGTAATTGTAAAGTTTCTCCCATAGTCTTGTTGAAGTACCTCATGGGTGAGATTGTAACAATTTCATGTTAATATTATTATTTCCTTTGATATTTCTGATTTGTCATCATTCCATCTTATCATAGTCGATGGTATTCTTGTGTTATGTTGTTGTTCTGTTTCCAGATTACATCCACCAAACTAAAGGCTGTGCATTAGTAAATAATCATAGCACGAGGAGTTCCCGGTGAAGAATTATCATAGTGCCGGATTGGTGATGACATTTTGGTTCCGTTGCCGGGACCATTCCTCGTTGGTGGATTTTCTGGAGAGATATTCCCACTTAGTCAAAAATCAATTAGAGGGTAACCTTGTTTTTACTGTGCATAGTAGTTACCATGGTAAAGTCATTTTTGCCATGAATAGTAGTTACCATGGTAAAGTCATTTTTGTTGGAATAGTATTTACTGCAGTAAAGTCACTTTTGCTGGAATAGTATTTACCGCAGTAAAGTCACTTTTTACCGTGAATAGTATTTACCGCAGTAACTTCACTTTTTACCGTGAATAGTGTTTACCACAGTAAATTCAGTTTTTACCGCAGTAAGTCAAGTTTTACCATAGTTTACCGTGGTCATTTCTATTTTACTGTAGAAAGGCGTAAAGTCACTTTCTAGTATAGTGATTCCAATTATTTGTGTACATAAGTCTTGTTTATTGTACTTGTGAGTTGGTATTTCACGGTGGTTACTTTTGAAAATGGGAAAGATTCCTGTTTTTTCAGCTCAATCTAATGAAGATGCTTCTTCTTTCATTCAAGAGTTTAAGCGATCTTGTATTTATAACGGCCTTATAAGAAGGGAACAATGGACTGAATTTTTTCCTACCTTTTTGGATGGTTCAGCACTTAGGTGGTTTGAAACACTAGGTGATAATGTGAAAAATTCATGAGATTTATTAACTGAAAGTTTTCTTGAAGAATTTGGTGAACAACAGAAATATGCAGATCTCATGATCGAGATCACAAAGCTATCCCAAGGAGAGAAGGAGAAGATAAGGGATTATCATGCTCATGTTCTAGAGCTAAGGAGGAAGCTCGATGCCCAGATCCGGAAGGAAGGACTAGCGGATGGGTTGATGAATGGCATGGATAATCTCCTCTGTAAGCACTTCATTCTTGGGATGAAGCCAGAGATCAGACAAGGAGTGAAGTATGACCGCCCAGCTACCATTGAACAAGCAAAGGAGATTGCAAGAAGGCAAGAAGAAAGCATGGAAGAGGAGCCCAAAGAAATTGTTGCTAAAGTAGAGCCTACACCAGCACCTTTGGTCCAGAATCCACAACCACTCCTGGTGAGCACAAATATTTCTCCTAGTACATCTACTGAGTATGAAGATCTGCTCAAAAAGATGGGTCAGTTAACTATTAATCTTCTTCAAGGAAAGGAATTTAGTTCTCAGGGAGGAGATAGAGGTCCAAAAAGAAATATTTCTGAAGTTGTTTGTTATGGTTGTCATAAAAAGGGTCATTATAAGTATAATTGTCTAGATAGAGCTTCTACATCTGGTAAAGGAGATAATGATAAAGGAAAAGCACCTGTGAATTCTTTTGATGTAGTAGATAAGAGCAGAAATAATGAAGTAGATGTGTTTGTAACAAAAAGAAAGAAAGAAAAAGATAATCAAGATGGAAATGATCCTAAGAAGATGAAAGAAGAAACTAGTAAGAAACATAGGAGAAGAAAGTTGGGTGTGCAGGATTTTCTGATTTCACAGGGGCAAGGACCATACTCCATCTTGGAAGATCTGTCTAAAAGGCCTGCAAATATTACATATGGTCAACTCTTGGCTATGTCTTCTGAGAAGAGGCGGGAATTGCGAGGTGGACTCAATGCTCGAAGAAGGAAGGAGGTTGAGGTCCCTGTTTTGGAGGCAGAGGAAGATCCCTATGCTCCACAAGCTGAGGTATTATGTAATGGTATTTCAATTCATGATGTCTTAGTTGATGGAGGTGCTGCAGTTAATGTAATAACCGAGTCTGTAATGAATATGTTGGGTTTAAAAATTGATCGCCCTTCAACACTTATGTTAAGGTCATTAAATAAAGGAAAAACTAAACCAGAAGGTGTAGTTTCAAATGTGGCAATATCTGTTATGGGTGTGGTATTTGTGGTAGACTTTCAGGTGATGAAAAATGGTACTGTTGCGTACCCAATGCTGCTGGGAAGACCATGGCTAAGGAGAGTTCATGCAAGAAACTACTGGAATGAAGGTTTCATGACACTTGGACGTGGTAGAGAGAGGGTGAAGATAAATGTGATCCCTCGACGTCATAAGGTAGAACCTGTGGATTCAAGTGATGAAACTGATGATTGGAAATCCTCTGATTACTCTAGTACCAGTGAAGTGGACACTGAAGATGAAGAAAGTGAGGTTGATGTTTCAGTCATGGATATCCTTACAGTCACACCAACTCATGATCCCATAAAATTATCTGAAGAAGAAGTTGATGATCGTCTCCAAAAAATAAAGATTGGTGATGTTGTGATGGAGAGTGAGAAGGAATCCTACCTCCAGCTCTTTCGAAGGTACATACACCTATTCACTTTTGATTACAAGGAACTCCGTCAAGTAAGTTGGGTAGAACATTCTATTGAGCTGGTAGATGGTGCTAAGCCCATAAAGCAAATGCCATATAGAATGAATCCTAATTTTTCCAAGACTGTAAAAGAAGAAATAGATAAGTTGCTTGATGTAGGATTCATATTTGCTGTGGAGAATTCAGAATGGGTTTCTCCCATTGTGATCTCAATAAAAAAGAATGGGAAGCTACGCATTTGTGTTGATTACAAGAAGCTCAATAAGGCAACAAAGAAGGATCATTACCCTCTTCCATTTTCAGATCAGATCTTGGACGAAGTAGTTGGCCAGGAGTGCTATAGTTTTGCTGATGGATATAGTGGCTACAACCAAGTTCGTATAGCAGAGAAAGATCAGCTGAAGACCACGTTCACCACTCCTTGGGGAACGTTTGCTTATAGAGTTATGCCTTTTGGGTTGTGTAATGCTCCAGCAACATTCCAGCGTTTGATGAATAGGGTGTTTGAACCCTACATTGGGACCTTCATCAGAGTATTTATTGATGATTTTTGCATCTATGGGAGCAAGTTGGACCACCTGCACCAAATGGAGACAACATTTCAAAGGGTAGATGAAGCACAAGCCTCACTAAACCCTACAAAGTGTGTCTTTGGATGTTCTAAAGGCGTTTTGTTAGGGCATGTTGTATCCAGAGATGGTATTGGTACTGATCCTGATAAAGTTTCAAAAATCAAAGATTTACCATTTCCTCTTAATAGAAGTAAGTTGAGATCATTTTTAGGCCATGTGGGTTACTATAGAAGGTTCATCAAGAATTTCTCAAAGATTGCACAGCCACTAACCCAGTTCTTGAAGAAGGATGTTACTTATGAACCAGGAAATAAGGCGCATGAAGCTTTTGGACAACTGAGGGAAGCCCTGGTGTCTTCACCTGTTTTGAAGAATCCAGATTGGAGCAAGCCATTCATTGTATACACTGATGCCTCAGATACAGCACTAAGAAGTACTTTGAGCCAAAAGGATGAAAATGGGAATTAACATCCAATTTACTTTGGGAGCAGACAAATGAGCAGTGCTGAGGTAAATTATACTGTAACTGAAAAAGAGGCTCTGGCTATCATTTTTGCTGTAAAGAAGTTTAGAAATTACTTGCTAGGGCAAAAATTTCTAGTTGTAACAGATCATCAGGCTCTAAAATATATTGTAAATAAGCCTAACCCATCAGGGAGGATAGCAAGATGGATAATTTTGCTACAAGAATTTGAATTTGATATTATAGATAGGCCAGGAAAGAAGCATGTCAATGCAGATGCACTCTCTCAAGCCTATGATGGTTTAGGATCATCTTATGATGATGATGATTTCCCCGATGCAGCCTTGTTATCCCTTGACACAATCCCTAGTGAATACATAGATATTTGGAATTATCTGAATGAATTCAAGTTTCCTGATGGTGCCAATGCAAAGACTAAGAGAAAGATTACTCAAGCCAGTCGTCCATATTCTATTCTGCATGGAGTATTATTTCGAATAGGACCTGATGGACAGTACAAGAGGGCAGTTGGACGTGATCAAGGGAAGGAACTGCTAGAAGAATTCCACAATGGTACATGTGGAGGGCACTTCTCTGGACAACTTACAGTAAGAAGGATCTTGGATGCAGGTTATCACTGGCCCACTCTTTTTAAAGATTGTTATAATTATTGTAAGACATGTGATATTTGTCAAACACATGTTAACCGTAAGATTTCATCAGCTCCATTATGTCCTATTCTTCCCCTTGGTCCCTTTGAAAAGTGGGGAATAGACATTGTAGGTCCACTTCCAACTACATCACGCCAAAATAAGTATATTGTAGTTGCCACAGATTATTTAACCAAGTGGGTTGAAGCTAGGCCATTGAAAACAGCTTCCATGGATGAAGTGGCAAGGTTCATGTATGAACGCATTATCACCAGATTTGGTTGCCCATTAGAAATTGTAACAGATCAAGGAAGCCACTTCATTAATGAGGTGGTAGAAGCCCTAGTCAATAAATTTTCTATTAAGCATAGGAAGGCAACAACATACAAGCCAAGCACAAATGGACAGGTGGAACGAACAAATTTTGTGTTGTGTCAAATTCTAGCAAAAGATGCAGCCTTGCAGGTACATAACTGGGATAAAAGGATTCATGCAGCATTGTGGGCATATAGGGAAACATCAAAGTCAGCAACAGGATACTCCCCATTTCAGTTGGCCTATGGCATTGATCCAGTTCTTCCTATTGAGTTTGATATTCCCACTGTGAGAGTTATGAAAAATGAAAGGATGGATGAAAGTGAATCAGTAAAAGAAAGGTTGGTACATCTTCATTTGCTGGAGGAAATGAGAGAAATAGCAAAGGATACAAGCCATAAGAAGAAAATGAAGCAGAAGGAATACTTTGATCAAAAGATCTGGTGGTCTCCATTTCATGTGAATGACTTGGTTCTAGTATATGATTCCAGATACAAAAAAAGAAGACAGAGAAAATTTCTTCCAAAATGGATGGGGCCCTACAAAACAGCAGCTGTGCATGAAAATGGTACGTACCGACTAGAGGAATTGGATGGCACTCCCATTACGAAATGGGTCAACCACGACAAGTTGAAGATTTTCCAAGCACCAGAACAGTCTACTCCGAGGACGGAGTAGAAGCTAGGAAGGGGGAAGATGTCGACACTAAAATTTTCCTCCGTAATTTCTATTTCATTAATGTATAATGTTGTTAAGTATAATTAGTAGTAGCGTCTGATAGAAGATAACGGCGCCGCAGTATGGTGCCACCAATAATGTGGAGTACGGTAACAGTCAAAGTACAATAGGAATGTTGTAAAAAGTAAATATTTGTCGTAAGTGGTCCGGTAATGTTAAAATGTCAAAGTTGGGTAATTAGAGAAGTAGGGTCTACGTGATTAGGAATTAGAAATATTATATTGGTAATAAGGACAAGGAGTGAGGTCATAAATATTTTGTGTATTTTATTTGTAAAAAGTCTAAAATGTGGAACCCATGTAAAATGATAAGGTTTATCTTATCTTAGAAGATAAGCTTACATGTACAGATAAGAGTTAAGGTATGGAATATGATTCGTCAGAGTGGATTTCTTATCCTATCTTAGAGATAAGATGGATAAGCCTGGAAGTTCTATAAATAGAGAGGCTAACCCCCTCATTTAGCATAGAAAGAAGTAGTGAGAAATATTGTAGGAAGTGTGCGAAGGAAGCCATCAGTTAAAGGTGTGTTGAAGAAGCCATCAAGAGGCGTAATTGTAAAGTTTCTCCCATATTCTTGTTGAAGTACCTCATGGGTGAGATTGTAACAATTTCATGTTAATATTATTATTTCCTTTGATATTTCTGATTTGTCATCATTCCGTCTTATCATAGTCGATGGTATTCTTGTGTTATGTTGTTGTTCTGTTTCCAGATTACATCCACCAAACTAAAGGCTGTGCATTAGTAAATAATCATAGCACGAGGAGTTCCCGGTGAAGAATTATCATAGTGCCGGATTAGTGATGACAGGGCCAGCCACGAGCAGTTCTCACCGGACAGGATGTAGCGTATTACCGTCATGTATTAGAGGGCGTGAGTGCCTTGGATATTGTATGGAGGCCTTACAGAGGTTATCAGCCCCGCGGAGGAGCCCGATCACAGTTACGTTGGATCCAATATACATTCTGGATAGCGGGACAGAGGCCAGGAGAGCATGAGTGGATACCCTTGGAGAGGGTACGACGGCAGTTGGGGTTACGACAGGATGAGCCACCGCCCTTCCCTAAGTACCAGAGGGATGATGTAGAGGCCCCACTGCCTGTACCACAGCCTGTGGACCCAGATTGGGTAGCAGAGAGGCCAGCAGATGATACTGTAGACGATGCCAGCTGCACAGGATCATTTTTGGTATGGTGGGCAGGGGAGAGAGCCGCGAGGAAAGCACAGCCCGCACAACCAGACTTAGCGGCTATTAGAGCAGAGAGGGACCAGCTCAAGGGACAGGTACAGTTGTTACAGGGGTAGCTTGCTGCTGGACAGGAACAGATAGGTGTCCTACAGGGGTAGTTAGCCTAGACGCAAGTACAGACACAGGCACAAGCACCACCACAGGCACCACCAGTGGCACCGGCACAGCCACAGGTACCGGTACCGCCACCGGCGCAGCCACAGGCATAGGTACTGCCACCGGCATAGGGGCCATTATTATTAGGAGTCGGGGGACCAGCCCCAACATCGATGGTGGCACGGGCCCGCTATATGGAGGTGAGAGCGGAGGCCCGGTATTATCAGGATGTCCTTGATGGTACCGGGGCTGACTATCAGCCATATGCGGCGCACAGAGCTGATACCTCTCATAGCCAGAGATCCCAGGGGGGTGCAGCCACAGCCGGTGGGTCTGTGACAGGGAGGAGGCAGGAGCCAGGGCCAGGACCCGCAGGGAGAGGTGCTGAGGGCGGTGGAGAGAGTTGAGACATCCCCGGGCAGAGATAGATGTTTTTGTTTGTACATTGGGTATAGGCACCAGTCTGCGAACCCGTTATGTTTATAGAGGCCTGCGTGCCCACATATGATTTATTCATTCATTTATTGTATATACCGGCTTGCGAGCCGAGTACGGGTTGTACAGTTGATACCGGCCTGCGAGCCGAGTATATTTTTGATATGAGAGACCAGCCTGCGAGCCGAGTTGAGATGTTTGACAGTTATTGCGGCCTGCGTGCCGGCTTTGTATTATTATGAGATCACAAAGGCCCCTATGCAGGGTAAGTTGTATATTTGAAACCTTTGATATATAGATATATATGATGATTTTGATCCATATGCTGTGTTTAAAATGTTTTAAGTATTTTGTTGATCGTTTGTGAAATTTAATGTATGATGAGTTTGATCCACATGGTTTATATATTGATGGTGTTGATGTATTTTGTTGATGTCTTTTTGAAATGGAATGTATGTATATATAGATGATGAGTTTAATTCACATGTTGTGTATGCTGATTTTGATGTATATATATGACGTCGTATGTATGTTGTCAATGGTTGTTATAATGTAGATAGATGATGTTGCTGAAATTGTGAGGATATATATATATGTGATTTGGATGAAAAATATTGATAATGGTGTTGTTATGCAGGAAAAAGAGGCGGGTGCTACAAAAACTGGGTAGAAAATAAAGAAAAGGCCTATGTTTAAGAAAAATTAGGCTCTTGACCGATATCGGTTATGTAACCGATGTCGGTGGCTATGTGACCGATAGTGGTTATGCAATCGATATCGGTTATGCCAAAATTATATTTCCTAAAAATAGAACTACTTGGTTGGCAACTTAAATTCTTATTTTTAGCGTTCTTATTTTTAGAGTCATGCAACAAGTTAAATACACAAATGCGACGCTATTTGATGACTGATACAGGTAATTGCATGAAAGAATTGAGTGATAAGGAGGAAAGAGATAGGTGAAGTGAGTGTGGGCTGAGATTCAGAAGGCAGAAAGACAAGTTATATTTGAAGAGGGTGGTGAACATGGCTGAACAAGGAGAAGCATCCAGCAGGCAAGGACGAGAGGGAAGGCAAGTTCCACCTCAAGCTGCTGCAGCCCAAGAGGTAAACGTTTTGGTTGTAATTTGATTCTTGCATGTTTTGTGAATAGGATGAGAGAAGTGTAAGTGGGTAGAGATGAGCAAGAAAAGGTGATAGGCAAGGGTTTGGGATGAGGTGAGTGTTATGGGGTAGGTAATCAGGGGTTTCAGGTATTTTTGTATGTACAGAGAGGTGTAAATGATCAAATTTTTGACATAGGTGGTGTGTTTAGACAGGGTGTATAAAATTGACAGTGACCGATATTGATTAGAGATAACCGGTATCGGTTATTGAACCGGTACCGGTTAGCTATAACCGATACCGGTGACTGTAGGAATTTCCAGAATGTGAGAAAAAAAAAAACCTTGGGGATTTGATTTATTGAATGGCGGTGTGTTGTTTTGATGTGTGCAGGTAGAGGCAGGGTTAAGGATGAACGATACTGTGCCAGCATTGTTGTCACGAATCCGAGCGGATGTAACACGAGCGGAATGGGCATTGATAAATCGTTTGGGGTTAAGTGGAATCCGCTATTATTCACGAATCGCACGTAACCATGCTATGTTACAGGCGTTGATTGAGAGATGGAATCCAGAGAGGAATACCTTCTATCTACCAATAGGGGAGATAACAATGACATTGGAAGATGTGTTCCGTATTTTGAGACTCCCAATTACAGGAAGACCAGTATATCAGGTATTGCCTAGCGCAGCGCGGGGAGCGATAACAACAATATTTGGTCCATATGCACGAGATTTGGCACAACGAGGTTTGACATTCACTTATGGTATAATGTATGTAGCACACCCTGAGGCAACAAGGTTGGCAGTAGTATTAATGATAGCAGTGGGGTATTATGCATTACCGAGAGCGGATGGCAGAAGATTTCCAAAAGCATTGATGAGTGTTATTTGGGAAATGATAGAAAGGAACGTGAATTTTTCATGGGCACCCGCATACCTGATAGAGTTATACAGGGGTTTATGGGCTTGTAGGTGAAATCACAGGACGACACTGGATTATTCATACTTATTACATTGTTGGGCCTATGAGCACATTGTTTGTGTGTGCCCAATAGGCCGACCCATTGAGTCAGGAGAGACTGGAGTGCAGAGGTTGGGATTCAGATGATGGGTCCAGACAAAACAAGAGGCAAGATCCAAGGCCGTGATAGGTGACACTGAGTATTATAGGCAGGTATGGGAGATGGTGATGATTACAGATATCTATTGGAGGCCTTATAGGAACTATATGGTAACAGAGAACATAGCTGAGGAGTTGAGGGGTGTAGGGTGATTGAGGTGGATCGCGGGGCATAGGCTAGGTGATTATGAGAGGATTCCTCTAGATCGCGTGTGGTGAAAATTTAGGTTTGTTCAGGATATACCTATGACATATAGACCATACATGAGGATTGACGCCAAGGCGACATTCTTACCTCCCGGTCGACACCTCTAGAAGGGCCAGAAGAGATAGCAGCCGATCGTAGGGTAAGGGATGCAGGAACAATAGAGGCCTATAGAGTATGGTGGGTAGCAGAGCTGTGAGGTGCACGTGAGCACCCTAACATAACTGTGATTACAGTGGAGAGAGATCGTCTGTAGGATTTAGTTCACCAACTTCAAATACAAGTGAATGAGACAACGGAGATTGTTAGAGGTTTCACACTTATTAGTGGAGAGACTGGAGGCAAGATTCCTCCATGCTAGAGGACATATTCATATGTTACAGGAGATGTTAGCAGATCAGTGGGAGGAACCAGTAGCAGTGGCACCTTTGAGGATGGAGAGGCCAAGTGAGTGGTGTTGACGATCACGATCACCACCTGATTCGGGAGGAGGCACAAGGATCTAAGTTAATTTCATAGGAGTATAAGAATAAATAAGGATGCCGACCTGTGAGTCGATGATAGAGAAGATGTATTTGTTTAACATCTAAAAACTAAATATGTATGTTGTTTTCAGTGATGATAGTACTAAGAATGGTTGTGTTTTGGATGTTGTTTTTGTTTGTTTTGAAAAAGGATAAAGATGAATGTTGTCAAAATAAAAATACACAAAAATATTTATATTTACAACACATGATAGGGTATGGTAGGGCATGGTCGAGCTAACCTTGGGAGACACCATGTCTCCTAAGTGCTGCCTACATAGCCCATTGCACAAAGAAAGGAGGGGCCTCAGACTGATGTAGTTCTCCCTTAGGGCCAGGGAGAGGTGAATTCACGTAATTTAGGTATGTTTAGGAAATTTGTGGGTTGGTAAAAATATTGATATTGGTAGGGTAATGTTGTTGGTGTTGGTAAGGAATTGGTGATGTTGGTAAAGGTATAGGTGAAGCGAAAGTTAGCCTACCCAAGTGGTAGGGAACCATGTCTTGATTAAGATCAACACATAATCCTAGATTCAAGTCAAAGAGGAAAAAGTGCTCCGTAAGTGAAAAGAGCTAAACAAACCACATAATAATGTAGAATGATCTTGAACCCCCAGGTACCGTGCATAAACGAGAAGTTCGATAGGTGAAAAGAGTTGTATAATCACAATATATTAGGTATATGTCACGTCCCTTGAGTTTTGTTGTGTAAACAAATGGTGAGGTGAGATGGATGGTGTAGCTGAGGCGCCAAGAACTTGTTATAAAGTGAGTATTCTGACGAAAGAGAACCTAACCTAAATAGAAAATTCCATGACTCAAAAGTTCTAATAAATACTGCTTTTATTTTTCTGGATATAGACTGATCGATGTGGGAAGTCTACAAGGGATATGTATCTTATTACTCTTGAGGTCTTCACGAAGTTGATCAATGTGAGAAGCTTCTGATAAAGGCTGACTATGTATAGTTGTCCTTCAAGGGAGCAGTCTATTTATAGTAGCAGATGCGGCATTTGTGTATAGCTGTCCTTCGGGGGAGTAGTCTATATATATAATAGCAGCAATAGTTTGGCATATAGCTGTCCTTTGAGGGAGCATTCTATGTATAATTTAGAGATCTAGATGTCCTTTTGGCATAAAGCATCTATTTTTGTAGGAATTTTGACTCAAGAAAATCCCATAAGTGTTTAATTAAGAATGTGTCATTTAAATACTTGGAAGTCATGGACTAGACTAAAAAGGGGAAGGCATTTTTAAAGGGAGGTGATAATCAAACCATATGAGCTTGATTTTATTTTGAGATGTAGGAAACAAATTGTATACGGTGGTAAATGAGCTCAAGGGACGAGCGCAAGGTAGATAATAAGTGATATAACACTAAATTCAACAGTAGAATGGTCGAAAATGCAACGCATTAAGGGGCTCAGGCTCAAGTTTACCATTAAACGAAGTTAAATGATAAGTGCCTGTTCCATAAGTGTGAGTGATAATGTAAGGCTCAATCCAATTGGGAGAAAATTAGCCACGTTTGCTGTTTTCTAGTTTGGTTACATGTTGATTCTCTTTGAGGAAAAGATCACCAACCTTAAAGGTACGCTCATGAAGCCGCTTATCATAAGCACGCTTGATGTGTTTTTTATAGAGTTGAAGGTGGTCAAGAGCTGTAAGATGATGCTTGTCAAGAAGCTCTAATTGGGCTAACCGCTCTTGGTCGGAAATCATCGTTGGTGAGAATATCCTGAGGAGCTATTCTGAGGGAGGGTATTTGTATTTCGAGAGGCAAGACAACCTCGGTAACATATACCAAAGAAAAAGGTGTGGCATTAGTGGAGGTATGAATGCTAGTATGATAAACCCAAAGGGAAAAGGGGATGTGATCATGCCAATTTCTTCCGGACTCATTAACAACTTTCATGAGGATTTTGGTTAGGGTTTTATTAGAAGATTCATCCTGACCATTGGCCTGTGGATAGTACGGTGACGAGAAGCTAAGTTTGATACCGAAGTTGTTACAAAGGTCTTGTAACAACTTATTTTTGAAATATTTTCCATTATCTGTTATCAGGCGATGAGGAACACCAAAACGACAGATAATGTGGTGGTTAATGAACTCTACAATTTTTTCTTTTTTGGTTGAAATGAGTGGAATAGCCTCCACCCATTTTGTGTAATATTCAGTTGCTGTGATTATCCATCGGTGACGTTGTGAAGAGGGCAGATGAATCTCACCAATAAGGTCTAAACCCCATTGTGAGAAAGGCCAAAGATCTCGTGCGACCTGTAGCGGATGGCTAGGAGTATGTTGAAGGTTGGCATGTTGTTGACACATAACACAATGCTTAACATATTCGTAGCAGTCGTTATTAAGAGTAGGCCAATAATAGCCTAGGCGAAGGATCCGTTTGGCCATGGCAAGGCCACTAAAATGTCCACCACAAATACCGTCATGGACCTGTTGGATGGTATAGGTGACCTCCGCGCCAGTTAGACATCGAAGGAGGATGCCATCAAAGCCATGTTTATAAAGGAGTCCCCCCATGACGACATAACGAGAAACACGTTTAAGAAAAGCACGTTTGCTGGTACTAGTAAGGTCAGGTGGGAGAACGGAGGTTGTAAGGTAGTCATGAAATTGGTGATACCAGGTATCCTGCGAATTAGCAGACACATTATTTATCATACAAACAACTGGGGCTGAGTAAGATGGGGCAAAGAGTTGTTGGACCAAGATGAAAATGTCAGAGTCAGTTGATGAAGCAGGAATTTGCGAGGCTAAGCAAGCCATAGTATCTGCAAATTTGTTAGTGGAGCGGGGAATGGTTTGGATAGAGTAATGAGTAAATAAGGTTAGAAGTGAATCCACGTAGTGTTTGTACTTTTGAAGTTCCTCATTTTTACATTGGTAGATGCCCATGACTTGATTGACTACCAATTGAGAGTCGCCGAAAATATTGATAGATTTGACACCTAAGTGTAATGCAACCTGGAGACCCAAAACTAGGGCCTCGTATTCCGTTGTATTATTAGTGCAGGGGAAATTGAGCTCCGGAATGAAAGAGGCATAGGCTCAGTGTCAAGAGGAATGAGAACAACGCCGGCTCCTCCGCCGTGCTGGCATTTGGATCCATCGAAGAAGAGGGTCATTGGATACGACTCCTCCCTGAGTGAAAGAGTGGTGATGAGTTCATCGGGGAAATTAAAATTGGTAAATTGCGCCCCAGGTAAAGGGGCTTCCGCGAGTTGGTCGGCAATGGTTTGTCCTTTGATTGACTTCTGGTGTATAAATTCAAGGTCGAGGTCAGCAAGGAGCATAAGCCATCGGGCGATGCGTTGGTTTAGATGAGGTTTGGCATACATATAATGGATGGGGTCCGTGTTGGTGATGACGAAATTTTTGTGATTCAGGAGGTAGTGTCAGAGTTTGGTGGCCACAAATGATAGGGCTAGGCACAACTTTTCTACATGTGTATACCTAGTCTCATAATCTACCAGAGTATGACTGATATAATAAATGGCTTGTTCTCGATACTCGGAGTCACGATGTGCGAGCATGGCCCCTACAGCGTGGTCAGTGGTGGAAAGGTAAAGGTAGAAAGGGCGATCGTCCTGAGGTGGGATAAGCACAGGTGGCTGCAAGAGATAAGCTTTGAGAGCCTCAAAGGCTTGGTGGCATTCTTCACTCCATTGAAAGGCAATATCCTTTTTAAGGAGGTGATGGAAAGGTTGACATCGATCCGAGAGTTGGGAGATGAAACACCAGATAGATTGGAGTTTACCTTGTAAACTACGCAATTGTTTGAGGTTAGTAGGTGGGGGCATTTCTAGGATAGCTTTGACTTTAGATGGATCGACCTCAATGCCACGCAAAGAGATGATAAAACCAAGAAGTTTTTCCCGAAAGGACACCAAAGACACATTTCTTTGGTTGAAGACAGATAGAATATTGTAACAGGCGATCGAAAATAATGGTTAAAACATCGAGATGTTCACTGCGATGTTTAGATTTTCCAAGAAGATCATCGACATAATCTTCAAGAATAGTGTGCATAATGTCATGAAAAATGTAAGTCATAGCCCGCTGATAGGTCGCACCAGCATTTTTAAGGCCAAACGGCATGACACGATAACAAAAGGTTCCCCAAGGAGTGATGAAGGTAGTTTTATGTTGATCGGCCGGGGCTACCAAAATTTGATTGTATCCCGAAAAGCCATCCATGAGAGAAAGCATCTCATGGCCCGCAGTGAGATCAACAAGTTGATCAATACTTGGGAGGGGGAAGTCATCCTTGGGGCAAGCGAGGTTAAGGTCTCAGAAATCCGTGCATATCCGAAGTCCCCCCGTCGCTTTAGTGACAGGTACGATGTTAGAAATCCATTGAGGATAGTCAATAGGCAAGATGAAGGAAACAGAAAGAAGTCGTTGAAGCTCTTCTTTGACCAAGAGGGCAATGCGTGGATGCATTTTTCTCAGTTTCTATTTGACTGGTTTGGAATCGGGTTTTAGGGTGATGTTATGGACAGCAATGTCAGGATCAATTCCTGGCATGTCAGCGTAGGACCAAGCGAAAGCTTGGTTACGGGTATGGAGAAAGGTAGTAAAGGTGACTTGTTCTGATGCGTTAAGGGATTGTGTGATCTTCACAATGTGAGGATCCTCCTCTGTGTGGATGTTAATTTCTATAGTAGACTCATTCAACATGGTTTGAGTTTCAGACGGTAATGCGCGTTGAATATAGGAGTCGTCCGCACCAAGGTAAGTGAGGATGGAGTCATCATCTTGGCACTCAACAACATTAATTGAAGGCGAATCCTCTTCGATCATGTCTGGATATAGAAAGGGAAGAGAAGATGGGTCCTCATTATCACGTTGATAGGTGAGAGGACCTAGGAAGATAGCATTTATGAAAAAAAAAAGTTAGGAGGGATAGATTCAGGATCTATCGACTCTGTGGGTGATGGCAAAATGGGTGATGATGGTTCGGTAGGGGTGACGTCGTCATCTTCCAGGAGACAACTGACACGAGGTTCCTCCGGTGTAAGTGTTTCAGGAAAACCAAGACCACTACGATCATTGTGCTTGCGTGTAGTTACAGGAATGATTGTATGTCGACCTTGTTCATAAAGACCAAAACCAAAGCCTTTCCAAGCACAGCGAGTCAAGAAGGTGAGGGCGAAACGACGATTTGTCAGGTATTGAAAATCAGATTGGAAAGGAACCAAACCAAGAGGAGGTTTAGGGGTAACGGAGGAAGCGTCGACACCCCCATACATTAGGTTGGTGCGGAAATGAGGTGGTCCGTAGGGGATTACTTCCCCCACACGATGGTCATAGGTAGGATGCGCATGTAACTGTCCATACGCCTGTGGGGTATGGAAAGAACTAACGTTATATAGGTGATACTCCCCCAGCATAAGGCGTTGAAAAACATCTACTAAGGGGTCTGAGGTTGGGATGTTAGCTGTGGGAAAGGAAGTGGTATTTGCGATGGCGGTTTCATTGGTTGAAGGTGTAGGTGCGGTTGAAGTGGATGATAGAGGTGTGGTTGGAGTGGATGGTTGGGTTAGATGAATGGGTGTCTTGACTAGTACAAGTACATCATTAGGGCGATATAACATATTGCAGGTTTTGAAGGGGGGAGGATCAGCTTTTACGGTGTAGGACTTCCCCTCGTACTCAAATTTTATGTATCTATGTAAGGTGGAGGGAACGCATCCCATAGCCCGGATCCAAGGGCGGCCTAACAACATATTGTATTGGAACTCTCCCTCAAGGACATAGAAGAGTTCGGGTAAAGTACGTGGTCCTACATGAATGTTAAGGATCACGGTGCCTAAGGTAGAAGTAATAGCATCATTGAATGACCGCAACATGATGGGGTTGGCACACATGGAGCTAGAAGGGATATTAATTTGTTGGAAGGCTTTTGAAGAGATGATGTTTAGGCTAGCACCCCCGTCAATCATAACACGATGTACCCGAATGTCCCGGACGTAAGCTGAGATGAAAAGAGCAGGGTCAGGATCTTCAGCACCAAAGTCGATAATTTTGTCTTCGGAGAAACTGACAGAAGCGGCTTGCTGTACAGAGACAAAAGTGGTTGGGGAGATGGGTTGTTTGGTGAGTGAAGCAACGTGATTGGGTGTGAGAATGGAGGTAACAGGAAAGGTTTCATTAGGAAAGACCTCTATCCCTTGAAGGATTTCAACGAGAGCTTGTCGATGAGATTCAGAAGTCTGGATGAGGTCATACAGTGTCATTTTTACAGGTGATTGGTGAAGCTGTTTGATTATGGTTTGGTAGGCAACTCCATTAGAGACGGGGTAGGCGGGTCCATGAATAACCACTTTAGGTGGTGGTGCGATCGGGATGGTGGACGGAGAAAGGGAGGCCGCAAGTGTGCTTTCTTTCGCTTTCCCATTATTTTTCTGCCCTCAAGTAGCAACACTAATCATATTGATCTCGTGAATACGAGAGGAGGAAGACGGTATGGATAAGTCCTAGTCTTCAAGAGGTGGAGTTGTAATAATGATAGATTTTGGTGAGGTGGGGACAGGTAGTATAGGAGAGGGAATTGAAGCTAAATGTCTCTCCCTTCGTAAGTTGTCTTTCTTAACTTTTCTATCTGAGAGAGGTGACTGACGAAGTATGGATTTCAACGCTTTGCATCCCTCTACATCATGTCCTGGTGTGTGGTGGTAAGCGCAGATTTTAGACTCATCATAACCCATTGGTCAAGGTTTAGATGGGTCATAAGGTCTAAGTGGGGGTAGGGAAATGGTCGCATTCTCCACCAACATAGCAAGGATTTTGGCGTAAGACCCTTTGAGTGGGTCAAAGTCAGAGGAAGATGAGGCTATTGACTAGGTAGATTCTGGTAATGACGGGGTATGGTTGATTTGTATGGGTGGCGGTTTAGCCAAGGGGTTTTGATAATGGGTTTTAACTAAACGTGGCTTCTTTGGCGTAGAAGCTATGTTTAGCTGGTTAGATGATGAGGCCACAAATGATGTGGTATCAGAAAACAACCACAGAGAAATAGGAGTGACAACAAACAAATCTTTTGATGATGGAATTTGTTTAGAGTTGATAGGTGGACAGGATACACGGGGTGACGGTGTTGATATACCCTTGGATCTCTGTATGGGTGCAGAAGGCGTAGGTCGTTTTAAAGAAAACGCAGGAGGTATGATATATTGATGCAAGGTGGAGGGATGAGGTCCCAATATGGAAGGTAGGTGTGACGATGATGGTTTTAGTTGTGATAGAGACATAGGTTGAGGAGATTGAGTCTGTCTCCTAAGTGGATGGACGGCTTTATTTTTAGATAAATCAAGCTACTTAGGTGGGTGTGTTAGACTGGGTATTGGTGAGGTCCCAAGCGTAGGGGAAGATTTGGTTAGGCTAATAGAGGTGGATGAGGTATTTGGTAGAGATGAGGGGGGTGAAGATGAGGACATAGGCATTTTAAGCTTCTGTAAACACTTTGGGTATATGGTAGAGGCGTCTGGATCGGTCATCTGCATTTGAGTAGAATATGGCGTACTCAAACGTTCCCATAGGACTCGTCTATCTCCTGAGGGATGACAATCCTCACGTGTGAATTGGAATTTTGATATGGAAGAGAGGTGTGTTGTGATTCCGGTCCACTGTGGGTGTGATACAGGGGGTAAATGAGGCACTGTATCAATGGGCGTTAAGAGGTCAACCGGTCGCTGAAAAGATTTAGGTGATGAAGAACTAATAGGTAGGAGGGCGTGTTTGAGAGGATCCATCATGTTTAAAGAATTTGGTGATGTCGGTGCAAGAGGTCTCTCGTCTAAGGATGAAAAAAGAAGTTGCGAGCCTTCCTCTTGTATAGCAAGAATGGTAGAAGGAGACGTTTGGGAAATAGATAAGTTAGATAACATCCGCTCACAGTCTTGCAAGGATGTGGTGTAAGAAGTTTCATCTGTAAGAAGAGAACTCTGGGTGGTTAATTCCTTGATGGGTAAAGGAACGGCAAGGATTTCGTCTTGTCTTGATGGTGAGGAAGGGGGTTCGGGTTCCTGCGTTAGTGAAGAAGTTTGATTCAGAATTTTTTCGATAGAGGCTTTTGGCTGGGAGTCGAAGACTGCATGGATCTCATGAACACTCTCCTCGGCTAAGATATCTTGGTTTATGTTACTGTTAGAAGAGTGATTTGGGAATGGTTTGTTGAAGATTTTAAAATTTCGGTTAGTAGGGGCATTAGGATTATCGAGGGTTATATCCCCTGCATCAACCATTTCCTGCACTATGTTTTTCAACATCTTGCAGTTTTCGTGACTGTGTCCCTTTACGCGGTGAAAGTTACAGAAGTCATTTTCTTTGTACCAAGAAGGTATAGCGCAGGTGGAGTCAAACCCGGAGTGAGGTTTAATAGGAGGTAAGGTGATAGCTCTGGCTTTGAGCAATTTTTCCAAGATGACACCATAAGTTTCTCCCAAGGGAGTGTAATTGATGGGCTCGGCTTTATACTTATAGGCAGCTTTTGGTGGGGTATTAGACGGTGCTTGAGATTTAACCATCACCACGTGCACAGCTCCTTTTGATTTCGAAGAAGTGGATGTGTGAGGAGTGGTGGTGTTAGGTTTATTGGTGGAGTCTTGAGTTCGGAAATTGGGGTTTTTGTTGCGCAACCACAATTTCTCTTCCTCTAAGGCTCGAATCTCTAGTTTTCGAGCCATAGTAAAGGCCTCGTCAAATGTGCGGAAAGTTTGAATTTGGAGGGTAGGAGAGATGTGCTTAGCGCAGGCCCACGTAAAAAGTTCGATAAGTTTAGCCTGAGGCAAGGCATACGTAAGTTGGTTGATAAGGCCCCGCCATCATCCAACGAAATCTGCGATAGATTCGTCTTCAAATTGTCGGATGGCATAAAGGTCGGTGATAGATACTTTCTTGGCAATGTTAATGGAGAAATGATCCAAGAAATATTGGGCTAGTTGGTTAAAAGAGAAGATTGAGTGCTGTGTTAAAGCACTGTACCACTCCAAGGTGGGTCCTGATAAGGACATGGGAAAGGTGCGGAGTAGCAAGGCATCATCATGAGCAATCAAATAACAAGCATGTCTAAATGATCGCAAGTGTTGTTGAGGATCCTCTTTACTATTAAAACGAGTAAATTTCGGTAGTTCCCATTGAGGAGGATATGAATGAAGGGGGACAGAAGGGTGGATAGGCTCCCGACAAACTTGCTCGTATGTCAAGGCACTATGACTTCCCGAAACAGAAGCCTCCAGATTTTGCATTTTGTCCATCATTTGTTTGATGAAATCCATGGTTGGATGAGATGATGGTGTGGTTGTGGTAAACGGAGGCAAATTGGGCCAAGGGCCTCCACTAGACAATGGTGGGGTTAAATGTTGACAAGGTATGGAGGACGAATATGTTGAGGGAACCAAATAGGGATGTCCTATATAAGATGTTGAGGTCACTGGATACGTGTGTGGAAATGAAAAGGTGGGCGGAGCTTGAGAAGGAAAGCTCGTGTGGATAGGTGGTAGAGAGCAAGTCATGAACAGAGAAGTCTGCAAGAGAGACGAGGTAGGAGCAGTCGGCAGTAATGATATGTGGGGCCCAAGATTAACCAAAGGAAAGCCAATCTGTGCCGTATGAACCCCTGAAGCCACTGGATTGGGAGACGGGGCCAAGGATGCAGAAGGCAAAGTGGAGTTATCAGGCGGAGAAGGAGCTAAATGAGCAGCTATACTAATAGGCATGCCAACAAGGAGTTGACCATCGGGTGTACGGTCAGGGGCATGAGACAAATAGTATTGTACAGCGCTAGGATTAGCGTCCAAAAATTTTGTAAATTCTTTATCTCCTACAGGGATTTTTGGAACCTCACTGGTGTCCGTAGGGTTCCCCATAGAATGTGAAGGGGGTGATTCAGGCAAAGGCACAGAGCAGGCATGTGAAACCATGGCGGTGGCTTGCTTCCGAGTGATAACAACCATGAGCAAGAGTACACAGTAAGGTTTCAATTTATTAGGAACAGAAACAACCCCAGAATGTTGAAATTGGTAGGTTGCTGGTTTATCAGGGACTGTAGAAGACAGTAACCGATATCGGTCTTCTAACCGATGTCGGTTAGGCTGTAACCGACGTCGGTCAAATAACCGATGTCGGTGTAATAGGACTGGTATAACAAACTATAAGAAGCTGCTGATTTGAGTTTTTAACAATACTTAGTACATCTATCAAACTATTCTGAAGTGATCACAGAAAACAGTGTATGACAGAGAAACAGAACCGAGAACAAGCAAGAATGCACAAACAAATTAACAGACTAACCCTAGGGTTAATTTTAATCAATTTGGGCTTATGCCTTTAGACGCAGAATGATGTCAATCCTAAACAAAAGACTTAGGGGAAATGTCAAGTTTGTTTTGGCTTATAAGGTTACCTCAATGGGGCGGAGGAATACCGCGGAAAAAGGGGGGATGTTTGAGCTGTTGTGTTGATTATGTCGTGATTCGGTATGTGTTGTGCAGTGAAAGTAAGATTAATTTCTTATCAATACCGTGGAAATCACCCCCACGTGTACGACCTGTTACTTAATCTACGTTCACTAGAATTGAAAACAGCAAGCAAGAATGTAATGCACGTGTTTTAAACCCAAATCGAAAATGATATTCGATGAAGCAAAGAAGATGACTTTCACTAATGCAAAGATGTAAAAGCAAAGCAAGTTCTTTTACCAAAATAAAAAAATACCTTGTGAATATCTTAAGAAGAAGAAAACAACAAGTAGGCTCCCTATATGAAAGCAAGCAAGAAAGAAAGAAACCCGAAATGGGTCCCACCGGGCGTGCCAAAATGTTTCACACAGAATGTTTCTGTTTTTGGAATAGACTTGCTTCTATCCTTTCATTCCTTTGAGAAACAGATAAGGGTTAGGGCTAGGAGGAATACCTGTTGAATGTCGAGAGGGTGTGCACGTACCGTAGAGAGAGAGATCAGATCGACTGCGAAGAACTCCTTTTTGTCTTGGAAGGACTACCTGCAAGTAAGAATACAAGACCACCAGATTTTAATTAGACAAGAAATGAGGGAACTGCCTTGGGCCTAGGAAATATAAAACTTCCTTTCGAAGGTGGTCAGTTCCCCTGCTAATATGAATTAACACAAATTCTAATAAATAAGCTATTGTCCAATTACAATTTGTTTACCTTGTTAGAACAATAGAGAAAGGGCTGGTCTTGGTTTAGAATCACGGTGACCGACGCCAGTCATTGTCACCGGTACCGGTTGATGATAACCGATATCGGTAGGGGTAGTGATTTAAGGGGTTGGGTGAAGGTTGGCTATAAGATGGCTATATGATAGTTATGGTGTTTATAAGGCTAGTAGAATAACTAGGGATAGGTGATGAGGTGATGGAGAAGACTCATAGGGTATGGGGGCTATTCTTGGAGAAAAATAGGGGTAAAAGAATGTAAGTTAGGTAGAGAGTGTTACCGGGTAGTGGATCTGGGGGTAGACTTGTAATTACTATGATTCAGAAATCCAAGAAATATTACTAAAAGAACATATAAGACTTACTTACTAATTCCTGATGAAAATGCAGGTTCTGGGACTGCGATGGCAAAGACAGAGCTCAAGTGGGATGATCTGACAATCCAAGATGAGCTATCTCCTCTCCTGATGCTTGGATGAGTGTCACTGGGCTCTGGTTATTCAGTTGCAGTCTTGGGCTTGATGTCCTTCTCTGCCAACTCCTCTCTTTCATTCACTTGTCTCTGTTCAGCCAAGTAAATTCCGGATCCTTCCAATGACTTCTGATTCGGATCCACAAAAATCCAACCCTTTGTTTTTGGTTGGGAGTGGTTATTTATAGGGAACCGATGGCAGTTACGTAACCGATGGCAGTCGAGTAGGAACCGGTATCGGTCAGGTCAAGGTGGGCTATTTTTAGTAAAATAGCCAGCCTTCCCTCCTTTTCTCCCGAGGGATTAGTTGCGGGCTTGGTCAAGTCATTATGAGGTTGGTTTTAGGTGCGGGTGAGGAGTCATTAGTCATGGGTGTGGATGTAGACCAAGTTATAGGTCTTAATTAGGTTAGTTTAGGGTTAAGACTAGGTCATGATGAGGTGGTGAAATGAGGTGGCAGGTATGGCGATGTGGATTTATTAATTATAAGGTAATTAATAAATAATTGTGTAAGGTTTAGGTGATGAGGTTAGGTTGCGAAATGAGATGCGGGGCACGGGGGGTCGTTAGACACAAATTTGGTGTCTAAAGTCCCTCTATTTATGAGAAACAATGTTGGACCCTAGACATGTGGAGGGCCTGTGCTAATTTGGGGACCTACCTTTTGATTTTACCTTTGAAGTTGTGCTGATGAGGCATGTGGAGGCTTCCGTTGATTCTTTGCATGTTTATAATTTTCAATGGCCGGAGTAAATTTCTCAAGCTTTGACCATGTGGAGGGCCTGTGCTCATTTGGGAATCTGCCTCTAGATTTTAGCTTTGAATTTACATTGATGAGGCACGTGGAGGCTTCCGCTAACTCTTCCCATGATTAGATTTTTCAACGGCCGGTGAAAATTTCTTGGGCTCCTACCACATGGAGAGCCTGCGCTCGTTTAGGAACCTTCCTTTGGATTTTACCTTTGAAGTTGCACTAATGAGACACGTGGAGGCTTCTGCTGGCTCTTCCCATGTTTATACATTTCAACATCTGGTTCAAGCCTTTTCGACCTATTTAGGAGAAAATTATATGTGACCCTGAGATCACATGTGAGGTGTCAAGTGCACTCCTTAGGATCTCTGCAATTTTGTTGTACCTTTTTAAAGTGCACTGGAGATGGCACGTGGCATCTTCCACGGATTTTGTTTCTTTGCTTTCAGTTGACTCACTCTGGGCAGGATTTTGACTTATCGAGTTAGCTTTCTTAGTTGTTTCAATTGTCCAGTTTCCTTGAGATCCCTGAAAATGTGAAGTCTGAAAAATTCAAGCCTTTCTCTCATTTTTTCACTTGAGCTTTGATCTTCTTCAACATTTCCATTGGCCATTCATTTTCCCATCTTCCATTGTCCATTACCGAGCCTTCCTGTAACCTATTTTTTTGGGATTTGAAACATGAGCTTGCATGGACTGAACCGACCTCTTCATTTCTCTAGTGTGGAAGGTCATGTTTGATCAAAATTTTCCCGAGGGGAAAAATTGGATAACAATTTGGTCAACTGACGAGATCACCTGACTGCTAGGTCCAAAGATTAGTTTCCTTATTATCCATTAAGTAGGGAGTCATGAATAGCCTGATATTGATCTTATGCTTGAAACCTGACTCAAGGGGACATCTTGCCTCTCTGATCCTGAAGCCCCGCCGCTAATGGGCCTCCATTTTCAGTATAACATCTTGGCATGGATTCAAGAGTAGAAAACACCTGGATTATGATTCTGGAATCTTGCTACGAAAATTTTAGTCTCTGAGCCACCTGAAAAATCAACTACTATTGGAACTGGGTTCTGATCTCACTGAATGCTACCTCACAATGCAACTGTGCAATGACTGAAACAAAACACCACAACACACTATGTACAAAAGGGAAAGATCATACATGCCCTAAGTGGAACATGCAGAGTGTGCAAAAGAACTTATTTTGCTGAAAACAAAACCTACCTACTCTATGCTAACCGGAAGCAAAGGGAACTCAAACAAATCTTGCAACTGGCAGGGAGAAGTAGCTTCCCTTTCTCAAAATAGGCAGCCATATATATGATTTGGTGCTGAACATGGATTTTATTATGAGTGAAAAACTGACAAGAGGTCATCCTCCACCCAAATCATCAAGGTATCAACTGGAAACAAGACAAATACCTCTTTTAGTTGCTCTGTATTTGGATTGAAGAGGCATTGTAGCTGATCCTTGGTACTCTGAAACTCATCCTCATGCTTCAGGAGTAAGCATGACTGGTAAAAACTCCTCTTTTGGCTCTAATGAAGCCAAGTATTTGATTGGGCATGGTCTGATCCATGAATTTTTCCCATTGCTCTGAAATTCAACTCCAAAAATGGAGTCTTCCTGTGGACCTTCTTGAAAAAGGAGGCTGCCTGCATATTGATTTTTGTCTTGCATTGGTTCTGCAAGAAAATTATCCTCTACCTTGATGACTGGTGTGGAAATGTCATCATTGTTTCCTTCCTCCTCCTGAGAAGAACATGGAAGATTAAGATCCTCCAACCTTGGTTCCAAAGGGTTGTTATGAAGTGTAGGTTGTTGTCCTTGAATGCTCTCCTCCATGGCAAACGGGCTCATGTGCTTGGAAGGTAGATGATGGAGGAGAAAATGATGTGATCTCCATAGGATCCTCACCATCGAAGCAATCCTCCAAATCAGATAGATAATCTAGCTCCTTGTTGCCCTGCTGCATGTGCTTGACCTCCTCCATGTGTCCTCCTGATCTGCAACTTGCTCACCATGGTTCCCCTCATCCTCAAACATGAAGTTTGAAAGCTCAAACTCTTCTTCGACATTAGAGCTCGAAGGGGATGAAGTGGGAGGAAGAACTGAAGGTTCTTATGTGGCCTTCTCTGTGTTCAAATCCTCTGAAACTGTATGGTTCTCCTCCATAGCCAGAATGCACTCCTCCTCTTTTGGATTTGGAGTAGCTACTTCTTCCCTTGGTTGCACTGATTGTGTAGTTTGAATTGGATCACTCTTCAAATAAAGTGCCATCATGGACACTGCATTCAGCATATACGACTGTTGATCTTCTTGTTCCACTGCTGCTACAAAATCAGCCTTAGCCACCACTAGGCTTTGACCTCCTCAAGGCTTAACCAACAAGGGAATATTTTCAATTCCGAATCTAAGAGCCAAGCTCACCAAGCTTCTAATCATTTCTTCTTTTCTTGGCTCTTCTTCTTGCTGCTCTCCTTGACTGGATTTTTGAGTCTCTTCCCAACATGGACTCGGGAAAGTAGGAGTGAGTGTGGGTGGGGTCTCCACTATTTTTTTCTTTATTTGTGGTGGGGGGAAGGTATTTATTTTGGCTCTTGTGGAGGGGACTTGGATTTGGAAGGGAAAAGGGTAGAGAAATTAAGATGGGATGGGAGACTAGAAGATGGAGAAGGGAATTCAACACTAGGGGAAGCAAGTGAGAAACTAGAATCATTGACACTGTTGCGATGATACTGAGTTGGGAAAGAGAAAAAGGAAAAATGAGGTGGTGATTAACTTACCCATTGACAAGGTTGTCTTGCATTTTTCTCATATGCCTCTATCTCCTTAGTCCACTGTTCAAGTTGAGGCAGCATTTCAACCATGAAATCAAGCTTCTCCTGTCAGGCTTATAGTGTCTTGGAAAAGGGACTTCCCATGGACAAGATGCCCTGCAACCAATTTTGAAAGCTTTCATTTGTGTTGTAGCCCTAGATTGAACCATGTTAGCCTCCATTTTTTGAATCTTCTCCAGCAGATCAACATTCTCCATATAACTGTTACCATTATATGCGTACCCTTGTTCCTGATATGTTTCATAGCCAAACTATTTTTGACACTGCTCATATGGGTAAGCATAATGGTTCTAAATCTGATCATAATGCTGATCTGGAGGAGTTGTGAAACTCATTAGAGGTTGATTGCACTACTATAGGTGTGAATTCCAAGATGGGAATGAATTCATGACTACACAACTTCATGAATGATGAATGATGAAAGATGTGGAAAGAAAATGGATGGAAATGGATGGAAAGAAAGTGTGCAACTCAGAGAATGGGTTGAAATGGTCACCATATGTGCTTTGCATGTGCCTCTAAAGGCTGAATATTTGGTGCAGGAACACACCAACTTTCTAAGATGAAGTGGTAAGGTGCTTCAAACTTGTCCCACCGGATGTGAGAATCTGTTGATGGTATGTTGAATTATATCACCCTAAAACCTGTTACATGAAAATTGGGAATGGAAGATTTTCCCCAAAACGTATTACCTCTCGCAAAAATTGTTTTTTTATAAGTGTCTATGAATGGGTTGTTGATCAAAGTCGTCAGATGTGCCGATGTAACAAGGAACACACCAAACCTACTAAGATGAAGTGGTAAGGTGCTTCAAACCTATCCCACTGGGCATGCAAAAACTGTTGATGCAAAATTACAACACCCTTGAATGGCCTTAGATTTGAGTGGGGCATTCAGTGTAATTTGTGTAACATTGGATCATCTCTCAAGCTGTGGGACTTGCGGGCTTGAGATGACCCTCCAAAAAAGCTATGGTTCTTGCTCCTAAACTACCTGCCATAATCTACTCTAATGCAGGAAAACTATCTAATCCTAATCTAAATTTCCAAGGGACCAAGGAGAGAGAGTGCATGAAAACAAATCCTACACTAAAGCGGTGATACACCAGAAAAGGAGGTTGCTGATCACAAATCCAACTGCCTGAAATGGAGAGAGGTGAGAAATGGAGAGGATGGAAAAGATGCATCACAGACCAAAGATAAAGTTCACACAGAACACCACTTCAAACCCATTAAACACAGCTCCCAAAACCTACAATAGACATCAGAGATATGCACAATATACCCTGCAATGATGAGAGGCAAGAAGAGACAATAAAATAAGCAAAGGATGGAAAAAATACATCACAAAACAAATTTTATTGCTCCATGAGTTCACACAGTACATCATTAGTGGGCAAGAGGCAAGAAAATGCCATTACAAAGAAAAGAGAGGAGGCTTAAGCTCCACATTCAACCCTAGGGAAGAAGGAAAGAGGGGGCAGGAGAGAAAAATGACCAACCCTTAGAAAAATGCCCCTCCTTACAATATATAGAAGAATGAGAGAGATAGAGAGAGAAGAATTCAGATTCTGCTACTCCAACCACCCAAGAAATATGCATTGAATTCACCTACAACAATGATGGGTTCTACTGCAAAACCCATGCCTCCATTATTGTTCCTTGTTGGGAAAGAAAGGAAGCCCATACTTCATTATGGTGGTAGGTGAGAAGCCTGACAGCCTAAAAAATGGCGGACTATATTTTTCATTTTTAAGAACTTATCCCACTAATTTAAAGATCATCTGAGTTGAGTAGCGGAGACAGGATATTTCCAAAAGTCCTCTCTTGCTCAAATCTGAGCTTCCAGTTCCATCTGAAGGTCAGGGTTCTCTCTCAATACTTTAAAAGATCTAAGCAATTTAAAATTCTTGGTGGGCTTCATGATTCATCTTTCATTGAATTGACCTTCCACCAATATTTTCCAAACTACTTTGGGTTTGGAGTCTATCCATGCAAGATCCACGTGGAAGCCCCACACATTCTTAAGATTTTGCTACCTTTTAGGGTCCTGGGAATGCGACGTGCCGACACTTGGCACCGTTTGCGAACATGCTGCTTTGTTCCCTTGGGTGAGTAAAGGGCCCCACTATATATAATGTCAAAACCCCTTTTCAGGTGGGACCTTTGTAGTTAGTTCCACATGGAAACCCTGCGGGCTTCCAAGACTTTATCCCCTCCTTTCACTCTTGAAGTTGCGATGGTTGGACACTTGGCATTGTCTGCGAGCCTACTCTGGATTTCTTTATGTTTTGCCTAAGTCCCTTCTATTTAGGAGCAACTATGTTGGACCCTAGACACATGGAGGGCCTGTGCACGTTTGGGGACCTGCCTTTGGATTTTACCTTTGAAGTTGTGCTGATGAGGCACGTGGAGGCTTCCACTGGCTCTTCCCATGTCTTAGACTTTTCAACAGCCGGTGCTACCTTTCTCAGGCTCTGACCACATGGAGGGCCTGCACTCATTTGGGACCTGCCTTTGGATTTTACCTTTGAAGTTGCACTCGATGAGGCATGTGGAGGCTTCCACTGGCTCTTCCCATGCTTAGACTTTTCAATGGTCGGTGCTACCTTTTTGGGCTCTGACCACATGGAGGGCCTATGCTCATTTGGGGACCTGCCTTTGGATTTTACCTTTGAAAAAGTGTGCTGATGAGGCACGTGGAGGCTTCCGCTGGCTTTCCCATGTTTATATTTAACTGATTCAGGCCTCACCTTTTCCAATTATATGCACTGAGATCCACGTGGAGGTTCAAGCTGAGCTGAGGGTCACGTGGCACCTTTTTTTGCACCTTTTGAAAGTGCGCTGAGCTGACACTTGGCACCTTCCATGGTTCGTTTGTTTTACTTTGAGTCGACTTGCTCACTCTGGGCTCGATTTTGACTTACCGAGTTAGCTTTCTTCATTTTTTTGAACCATCCATTTCCCCGAGATCCCCGAAAATGTGAAGTCTGAAAACTTCGAGCCTTTCTCCATTTTTTCACTTGAGCTTTGATCTTCTTCAACATTTCCATTGGCCATTCATTTTCCCATCTTCCATTGCCATTGCTGAGCCTTCCTATAACCTGATTGTTAGATTTGAAATGTGGGCTCGCATGACTGAACCGACCTCTTCATTTCTCTGGTGTGGAAGGTCATGTTTGATCAAACTTTTCCCGAGGGGAAAAATTAGATAATGACATTATTTTACTCGTATCATACCTCATGAAGTCACCACAATCCACAAAAGGATGAATTAATTAACAAATCAGCTACTGCCCTGTTATGCTTCTTTCTTCACCACTCAAATCTTATGCAATCTTCCCTTCTTGGAATAATCCTATCATGCTCTTGGTTTTCATTCTTTGAGGAAATCCCTTTTTTATATCTTACAAAATAATTTCCTTATATTACACTTTGAATTTCAATTCCATGGTTTGATAGTTTTGGATGAATTCACCCAAACATTGAAGCCATTGTACACCAAGAAATAAATCTAAACTATCAATACCAAAAACCTAAAATTCATCACTTACCTCATGACCTCCCATAGTGAATTGGAGTTGAGGAATCTTCTTGGTGCATGTGATTGAATGTTCATCTGCCACAATCACATTGCATCCTTTGAAGTACTATTATTACAAACCCAATTTGGAAACAAAATCTTCATCAATGAAGTTGTGTGTTGCTCCACTATCAATCAATATGGTTATCTTTTTCCCATGAAGACCACCTCTCACATGGAAAACATAGAAACTAGGAAATACTGTCAGTGTAGCTAAAGTAGCACTTGTGAAAACCACATCATCTCCTTTGCTTGATATTTTTGATTAACATTACCTTCATCCTCATCATCATATGAAACAAATTCAATGTAATGGATAGATCCTTTACCTTTACAATGATGATTGGGTGTCCATGGGTCCTTACAATAAAAGCATAAATTCTTCCTCCTTAATTCATTTCTTGCTTCAATTTCATACCTGTTTATCTCCCATTCTTGTACTCTACCTTGTTGCCTACTAACTACTGCTCCTTACTTATCATTTGGGGCTATCCTTGGTGGTTCGCATGAACTTGTTTGCATCACTAAAGGTGATGTTTTCTAATGCCCAAACTACAAATTTCTATTCTTTCCCATTATAAATTCCAAATTTAGTGATCTTTTGATAGAATCTTGAAGAGATAGAGGATAAAAAGCATTTACCAAACCTCTAAGAGGTTACGTCAAGCCCTCCATAAAAAAAACAATTAACCTTTTTTCACTAATATCTGAAACCATGGCTGCTAATTTCTGAAAATCAGCAACATACCTTTCCATGGATGCCTCTTGCTTGAGTTGTACCAACTCCGTGAAGTGTACCTCTAGATATTTCTTGCCAAACCATTTTGTTAGCATTTTTCCAAATTCTTCAAAAGTGGTAATGGAACCATGTCCTTGTATTACTAGACCATGATATAACTATTCATGAGCCACACCTTCTAAATTCAAGGTGAAAAATTTACGATCTACTTCCTCATACATGAGATTTAATGACAAGTAAGTATCTAAATTTTGCAACCTTTCTCTAGGAGAAAATTTATCCATACCATCAAATGTAGGAAGATTTATCTTACCCAATATATGTTGAATATATTTCATTGGTTCTTGAGGATAACTCACCTTCTTCCTTGGTCCCTCACTTCTTATAAGCTAGAACAAGTATTTGAATGAAAGAAAATCCCTTGTGTTGGGATTCAATGATGCATAATCATCTCCATATAGATTGATTTCTTCAGCAAACCCATGTGTTGGTGGATTCTCCTTATCCTATTGTAGATAATTTATTTGAAGGAAAGTAACAAACAATAATTTGGAAGGGTTCTTATTTGAAACTATTTCCATATGATGACTAGAAGAGATTCCTTCACCATGATTCTTTGGAGAGTTTTGTATATCAACATTTACCCCATGTAAGGCTATACCCAAATAAGTAATGGATCCGATAAAGGAGTCTCTAAGATATCTATGTGACTCCATCAAACGGTTATGTAGCTATCTATTACCTCTATATAACATATCATTCATATAACTCATATCATCATTGAGAGGAGGTATTTCTCTATCATCCATAATACCCTTCTTCAGAGTATTTCTTCTTTCATATACTATATGGTTTATTGTTGATTACATTCAAATATGACCTTGCTTCCTTTCCTCATAGGCTGGGAGGATTAACTACTCTGACACCATTGTAATGTCCCCTAATGGACACTTTTCAACCCCAATTTTTTTTGAGGAAAATCCCTTAGGCCAAAAGCAAGTTATAAAAGATATAAAAATTATTTTTAATGTTGATCTGATTTATGTATGAAAAATGCAACTACGGTAAAGAAGATAACCCAAAAAAATCAACCATTGCATTAAGATATTTCCGCTCAAATCTGATCCACTGTATTAATATATCCAATATATGGAAGAAAATATAGATTTTTGAGACATAAAAAGGCTGAGATAATTTTATAAAATATGCAGACTAGCTGCCCTTAAATAAAGATGAAATGGTACCTTTTTAACACCAAAAAAGTTTGAAAATAGGCTGATTTGATTTATAAAAATCAGATTAAGAAGTATCAACTCAAATCAGATCTAAAACACCTCCAAACACTCCAGATTAATTCTAGAAGTAGGTCACTTCATAAGGGAAATGGCTGAAAAAGAAATGAAACACTGCTGAAAACATTCCCTTCAAACCCTTGGTAAAAATTCTACAAATCTTCTCCTTTAACTACTGGAAACAAACTGAAAATAATTTCTAATACAATGATGCACAATGGAAAAACCAATATGGAGAATCCCCTTGATCTCTTGGAGGGTTTTCATCCTCAAGAGAGTATTTCTAAAGGGTTTCGTCTTTAGAATTTTTTTTCACAAAGCTATAAGCTTAAGACAAAATCATAAATAAGAGAATACTCAAGTGGTGTCCTCCTAAGGCAAGTTGACTTTCCTTTATAGCACTTATGACCGAAATAGCCACCCTTGATGACCAATCAAATTTTTCCCTCATTAAATGCTTTATTCCCACCTACTTTTTCTCCTTAAGAAAGTCACATTTTCCCTTGGATAAATCATTTTTGGCTAAATACTTTTGCTTTTTGTTTGCATTTTTCTATTTTTAAGCTTATAATAATTTATTATAAGTGCTTATAATCTTATTTTGCACTTTATTATAAAATATCACAACTTAAGTCTCCCCTTTAGTTTATTCCTTAGCCATTGAGAAGACAAAATGGGTTAAGGGTCTTCATCATGATGATCTTAGGAAGTGGTACATTTCACCTAATGTGATACCATAATGTGGCCCCCAAATACAACACCCTAATGTGACACCAGAATGCATCACCCTAACAAAACACCCTAATGCAGCACACTAACAAAACACCCTAATATGACACCCTAACATGATACCATGATGTGAAACACTTACATGATGCATTAATGTAACACCCTATTGTGATACACTAACATGCAACCTAACATGTGACGATAAATGTTACATCGTAATAAGACACCCTAACACAACACCCTAAGACCACAACCTAAAGTGAAACCCTAACATGACATGATAATGTGACACCTTAATATGAAACTGTATCATAAAACTATAACACAACACACTAACATGACATCCTGACATAACAACCTAATGTGACACCATAACATGACACACCAACGCGACATCCTAATATGATACCCTTATTCAACACCCTAATAAAACACACTAACATGAAACTTAACACAACACCCTAATATGATACCCTAATGTGACACTCTAATGCCATAACCTAACATGAAACCCTAATGTAACACCCTAATACAACACCCCAATTTGACACCCTAATATGACACTATAATGCAACACCCTAACACAACATCCTAATGTGACACCCTAACATGAATAGCTATTGTGACATGCTTATGTGAAACCATAAAATGACAATCTAATGTGACATGCTTATGTGAAACCATAACATGACACCATTTCCACTAATTTCACTTAATTTCACATAATTCACCCTACTTTCTCCTAGTTTGACATAATTTCATCTTATTTGATATTTGGACATAATTTTCCCAAATTTCACCTAATTTGACATAAGTTTCCCTAATGTCGCCTAGTTTAATCTAATGAAACTTGAGTTGACACCCCAATTTTACAACTTAGCATGACACCCTAATGTGATACCGTCATTCGACACCATAATGCAACACCCTATATGAAATCATAACATGACACATAACATGAAAATCTAATGTGACAACCCAATGTGACGCCCTAACATGAAACCTAATGTGACACACTGACATGAGACCTCAATGTGACACCCTAACATGACACCCCAATATGTCACACTGACACGAAAGCCTAATGTGACACCCTAGCATGTCACCCTAACGCAATACTCTAATGCAACACTCTAACGAAACACCCTAACACCATGTAGTAATACAATACCCTATCGCGACACCTTAATGTAATATCCTAATGCTAAACCCTAACATGTCACCATAATATAACACCCTAACACGACACCCTTTCCCTTAATTTGACCTAATTCCATATAATTCATCATATTTACTCTTAATTTGACACAATTTCCTCTAATTTAACCTAGTTTCCCCCTATTTTGATTCATTTACATTAATTTGATATAATTCACCCTAATTTAATGACATAATTTCCCATAATTTGACCTAATTTACACTAAACTAACCTTATTTCTCTTAATTGGACATAATTACAAAAATTTCCCCTAATTTGACATAAGCTACCCCATTATACCCTAATTTGGCCTAATGAAACCTAATTTTACACCATAATTTGGTAACTTATCATGAAACCTGAATGCGACAAACTAATGCAATACCCTAATGTGACACCCTAATATGACACCTTAACACACACTTTAATGTGAAACCCTAATGTAACCTTATAATGGGACATAATGACATGGCACCTAAATGTGACACACTGACTTGCCACCTTAATATGACACCCTAACACAACACCTTAATGTGACACACTAAACAAACACCCTATTGTGATACCCTAACATGATACCCTAATACAACAACTTAATATGACACCATAATGTAACAACCTAACACAAGACACTAACACGACACCCTAACATGAAACTTTAATGCAACACCCTAGTTCCTCTTAATTGGACACAATTAATGCCCTGATTTCACCCTAATTTGACATAAGTTTCGATAAATGTCCCCTAATTTGGAACACTAATGAAACGCCTGATTATGACACCTTAATTTGAAAACTGTAATCATAAAACCCATGATTGTTCGACACCCTAATGGATTGAACACCCTGTCAGTATGATTGCATAACATGTGACACATTCACCATAACACGACACACTTTGCACATCGGGAAATCTAACGTTGGACACAGGCCGACTTCAAAACACTTATATCAATCACCCTAACATGACACCAATTTATACACAACACTAATAACATAAAACCTTTCCGAACATGACACCATTAATGTGAAACATGGACATGAAGACCCTAACATGGCATACTAATACGACACCCTAATCCCCTAGATTTCATGCTAATTCCACATAAGTCACCCTATTTTGAATATCTAATTTTACATATTTTTGAAAACTAACAAGTTTGAAGAGGGTGAATACACACCGCAAATCAGACATAATTGCTATGAATTTATTTACTAGTGACACACTTTCCCTTGAAACATGTACCTACAATCTCCCATACACAAATGACTAGAGATTTCACTTAATTGGACATCAGATAAGTACCCAAATTTCCCCAAAAGTTTGACATAAGTTACCCTACAGATCCCTTGTATTATACCTAGTGAAGACTTGATTCAACACATCTAATTCGACAACTTAGGATTACACCCTAATTTGCATTGCACCCTCATTTGAAACCCTCAGGTTTGACACACTCCACACAACTCCTTACATGTGACACATAAAAGAAGGGAGGTGCATAGAACTAATGTGATCACCCTAATGGGATACACTAATGTGACACCCTAATGCAACACACTATATAGCAACACCCTGAGAGAAAGGGACACCCTAATATAGGACATTCGATAACATTGCTTTAACCATAACACAAAAATCCATTAATATGACACCATGTTACAATGATAAAATCCTAATACAAAACCCATGACCTCCATGTACTTTGCCTTGTTGGAGAAGAAACGAAGCCCATATCTTTCCCCTAATTTCAATTATTTGATACATACTTTGGACCATATTCCTATCCTAATTTGAGGCATAGTTATACCCTCATTTTGAAATACATTAGTCTCTCTAAAAATGACGTAATTTAGCCTCTAAATGTGTAGATGACATAATTTGTGATAATTTCAACCTAATTTCCCTAAAATTGACCTGAATTTGAGCTCCCAGTCAAAATCGACTGGCCATTTCACTTAATGTGGGTGACATAATTTACCCCAATCTATCCTAGATGGTTGATCATAAGTTACAGACTCTGACCATGGACCACTACCCTTCGACCTAATTCAAAATTGATTCGAAACCCTAATTTGGGATTCAGAGCTTCAAGAATTTTTACTTCAGAGATCTTGATCATTGTTCATTTAGATGACCCTTATGCAACACCTCTGATATGACACACTAACCCCGACAGTCCTAAATGTAGACACATTGGTTTCAAAACACCCAAATCGTGACATGTACGTACAACTGGGGCTAACACAATACAATAATGTAACACACTAACACAAGACCCTGATGTGACACACTAACATGGACACCAGGTAATATGACCTTTATCTAACATGACACTCTGGGTATGAGGACATTGGGGGTTTGACACCCTAATGTTTTGACACACTGACATGGGTTTCAGGGTTAACAGGTTTCTTCACACTGTCAACGACATTTCTCTGAAACCCTGACACATCTCGACATGACACACAATGTGAGACTTTGGGTAACACAACACCCTTTCTCCCTAATTTTACCTAATCCCATACTAATTCATCTTATTTCCTCCTAATTTGACAACTATTTCCTCCCTAATGTCTGAAGTATGAATTTCCCCTTTCAGACTTTGACATAATTTGGACCTAATTTAAGTTTACATAATTTGGATGTAATTTCCCCTAATTTAATCTGAATGCTTCCCTGTAACTTAACCTAATTTGGCTCTTAATTGGACGAAATTTGAGCTCGCAAATTCCCGACTTGTTGCTAACTATTTTCTTTGTTTGAGCTACCATATTTGTCCCCTAATATGACCAAATGAAGTTGGATTTGACAACCTAATTTGATAACTTAGGATGATGCCCTAACATCGAAACTCTTTATTTGACACCCTATAATGCAATACCCTATTGATGAAACTTACTGACACAAAACCATAAATACGACATGCTGACATGGCACCCTGACATTTCAACATTTTAATGTGATTAATCTCAAGCTTGTACATCATTTTAGACATGACACACTAAAATAACATGCATAAGAAGGGACCCTAATGCCACACCCTAACATGGGACCCTAATGCCACACCCTGATGTGATATTCTAATTTAACACCCTAAGTTCTAACACTTTAAGGTGACACACTAATCAGAATAATGCTAACATGAAAGTGACTAATGTGATACCCTATCCCATAATATTAAAACAAAAAGGACGAAATTTCACCCTAGTTGATTCTGTGTGGTTTGAATGTAGGAAAAGGATGATCTAAGGATATAAATGACTTCATTCTAGAACTGTCACCTGAGACTGGATTTGGTCAAAATTGTATACAATTTGTCAAGACCATTTGCATGACATACTTTACCCTACTATATGGTCTTATCTCTATCTTGCAATATGGGCCCTATAACTTATTGTAATGCTTCACTAATTCCTGGAAATAATTTTCTGTAATGTACCATAATCTTGACTTTACTCACCTTTGAATAGACTCTCGAAAGTATAATAGTATAACATGTATAACTTATTGGTAGTTCACTAGATGGTGTTACCTATAAAACAACAGCCTAGGTGGGTTGTGGGCACCGTAATGTGCAATTATAAAATCACCACTACTACGAATAGGGCTCAAATTAAAGTACATTAACATGGTACTCCTATCATGTGATAGGTCTGATCATGACACCCTGTACATCAACACTCAACTAACTTTGACACACTGAAAATGACACTTGTTTGAGTTTCGTAATTTCTCAAATACTTGGGAAGGGTCACTTTGATGTGACATCTGTGGAGAGAAGATGAGACTCCTAGACCTTGACACCCTAGATTCTACAAACCTAATGGAGGATTCTTCCTTAATGGAACATTCTAATATAAAACCTTATCTCAACAGATTTTGTACAGACACCCTAAGTTTCATTTTTCTCTTACTTTTACACCTGAGGAGAACATCATAAGTGCTAAGACCCTAACATGTCAGGTATGATGTGACTTTCTTATATATGCTTCACCCTAATATGTTATTTTATTTTGAAAGGCTAACCAAGAGGGGATATTAGTCCATATGAAGATGATAAAATTGAAATTTATGTCACCCTAAAATGTCATTTTAATAGGACACGTTATAGTAGGGTTAGACATTGACAAATGTCAATCTTGACATAAAACAAAAAAAAAATTACCCTAGACATGAAACCCTAATGTAGTTTAGCTTTATGGGTCCTAGAGATACGACCGTCATTTAGATGCATTTTATGCCTATAAAATACTCGGAATTGATAAAAGAGAGGTATGTAAATGATACCATAACATGTACACCCTGACATGAGATACTCAACAGTGTGCTAAGCAAGAGTGAAGAGAGTGTATCCTAGTGCAACACCCTAATGTTTCACCCTAATGTCAATATCAACGTTGTTAAATGATAACATTTCCAAATTTGAGTATCTACACACCTAACATGAAATACAATAACAAAAAACCCTAAACAAGACACCGTAATGTGATATAATGACATGATACCCTAATCCCCTGAATTTCACAACATGACAGCCTAACATCATTCACCCTATTTTGACACCATAATGCCAACACTCTAGTACACTACACCCTAATATAAGATACATTAACATGAAGACCCTAACACGATAACCTAATTTAACACCGTAATGTGACATCCTAACAAAACACCCTAATCTGACATGTCATAATATGAAAACATCCTACAGTGACACACTAACATGACTCACTAATGTGACAACACCATAACATAATCACACTAATGCGGCACTGTAACGGGAGATCCTAACATAAATCTAACGCAACATCATAATGTGACACTCTAATGCGACACAACACTAACACGACACCCTTAAATTTTCAAACTTAACATGACACGCTAATGCAACACCATCAATTTGACATCTCTATTATCACCACTCAAGAAATGATTTATAGCTATTATGATAACCAAACTTCACAATTTAATTAAAATTTCATTAAAATATCCATATTTTTTAAAGAAATAAACCACATGGGATGTTAATTGGAACATAATGGGGGATGCTATGACAAATTTAAATGAAAAATTATGTTGGGACATTAGGGAAACTTTACTAACATCCTGTCTAATGTCTCAACTCACACATAAATGAAAGGAACAAACCCTAACATGCTAAAATTGATTGAAATGCCCCCATTCCACTTGTATGTGGAGATTTTTTGGGCTTCCAAAATACATTTTCACTCTTTTTCATTATTTTTGGGATAAATGTGAATAAGTTTTCAGCATTTTATCGTCGTGCATAATATGTTGGACAAGGATTTTTTCATGGCCTTTGTATCTATGTTGCAGATTTATGGGCCATTTTTATCAAGGGGTTGTTGTAAATTTGTATGGCCTATTTTTGCAGTGGTTTTGTTGCATATTTATGGGCCATTTTTGTATTGGTTTGATTGCATATTTGTGGGCAATTTTAGCATGGGGATATTTGTAGGATTTTTTATTAAAATGTTTGGTAGAGAAAATCCATTGAAAGGATGGAAACAAGCCATCACTAAAAGGATGAAAGAAATTATTGGCAAGAGGAGGGAAAAAATGAGATAGCTCCTTCAAGGGGAATGGATATTTTAGAGTGTCCTCCAGGGTGGGGTGCCAATTATTCAAACATTTATGAAGGGGGAATACCTCTAAATATACAAGATGATTCTTCTTTAGACTGAAGAAGAATATATTGAGGATAAACCTCTATAAGCGAGAGGAATTTGGAGAGGAGGAATAATCTCAAAGATGGAGGATAGAGATATGAAGGTTACAACTGAACACACAAATAGAAACTAGAAGTAGATGATGACTTGAGGTAAAAGTTATGCATAATTTATTTTATGTGACTTTAGCATTTATTATTTTAGTTCTTAGTGCAATGAACTATATTCATTACTCTTATTACTTCCCATGATTAACATATATTTTTTACAACACTAAAATATGAACCGTACATTTTCTTTATCATTTAACATTCAAACAAACTGTATAGATAATTAGGTCCACCTAATACTAAAAAATCACGTTCAAGCACATAAACATCCTTATTGAGGAACATCCATTGTCATCTTTGACCACTGTAAACATGCCTCTAAGCAAGTAAAAATTCTATGAATAGTTCATACAAGAACACCATGGAGGTTTAACCATTCTTAAGGAATATAATGGTAGCATATAACCACATTCCCAGGTACTTAAAGTTAAGCCCATGTTATCTTTGATATTTTTTTCTGTAATAATAAAATATTGCATAACAATGAAAAATAACAACTAGTTCCATGATGCAAGAGCATTATGATGTACATAGGAAAATTTTTGGTTTTCATCAAATTTTGTTTTTGTTTGGGATTTAGTAGGAATTTTTGGTGTCCTAGGGTGTTTTCTAACCTCCTTGCGTTCCTTCATGAGTGTTTAGGGACCTTTGTGAGTTTTCCCTCCAAAATGATTCTTTTGAAAATTTAAATTTCTACATTATAATGGAGATGTATAATGTAAATTGTGAAGAATATTAATGAAAAGGTCATTTAATACCTTATGGTAGGAAAATGAGGTGTTTTCACCCTTTATGTTAGGGTTTCATAGGTCAAACTCAGTTCCTACTCTAGTTGAGCTAGAAGAAACTTGTATAAATACCTTAATTATGATCATTTAAGATATCCAAGGAATTCAAATTATAAAGGAGTTAGATTTTTGAAGGAGTATTAGAGGTGAAGAATATGTGAGGAGGATCCAAGGAGGATCTAGAGGTCTGTAAGTGTCTATGAAAGATAAAATAATATAGATTTCCTCAAGAGTAAACTATGAAAAGCTTATAATTTTGAATGTTTTATGAAGAAAAAATTGTATTCTTGCGGTCTTTGGATATGCATGCTTTAAGAAATGTTAGAACTTGTGGAATGCATTGTTATTTTAGTAATATTGGTGAGTTATAGAGCATGCGACTATAGAATGGTGAAGATTAGTCATGAAATCATGTTTAAGAGCAATGACATCAATTGGATCTAAGGTAAGAACTTTGCATTATTTGTGTTTTTGAATAGTTGGAGAAGTACTATAAGGATTAAAAAAGACGAGGAATAAACTCATATAGGGAAAAATTATTTGAAACATTACTAAGCCTATCTACAAGGTTAAAATCTTGGTAATATTAAGGAAAACTAGACTGAATTGTTGCTGAGGTAGTTTGAGGACTATTTTGAGTCATGTTTATATCACAAGGGTCTTGCCATGAATAAAAGAAGGTCGATAATTATGAAAAAATCCCTATATAATCCCTTAGAACATTGGAAATACTAGAGAAGAAAAAAAAAGAAAATTGAGACAAAATAAGATCTCTCAGACAAAGTATATAGAGCTAGGGTTTGAATCAAGAGAAAAAATGCATTCTCAAAATATATCCACTAAAACTTAATGATAATTGGAGAAAAGAGACTGCTAGGGTTCAAGAAGGTATGTGATAATTTTTAGCAAGAAATTAATAGTTTCAGTAGGTAAAAAACCAAGACTTCAAGTTTGAAGAATGCCCTAGGATGATGAAATGGCTATAATATAGGCTCTATGTTTATTTAGGTGCAAGTAGAAAGGTAGGAGGAGGGATCCTTATACATCCCAATGGATAAAAGAATCTCTACATCCCTTTACATGGGGGATAATAGAGAGGTTGGGTTAGTTGTGGATAAGGAAGGTTTAGGGAGGATTGAGTAAACCTTAGGAGAGTTTAATTTTTCTTATAGTGACCCATGGGAATTAGGGGTGCATGTAATTAATCAAAGGTGATTAATTAATAAGGATATGAGACTATTAGGCTAGCTTAGAAGAGAATTATCATGATTTAGGGGATAGGAAGGATTAAATAAGATAAATGAAAGTTTATTCATCTAATAGAGGAGGAAATTTAATTAGTTAAGAATAATTAATTAATTTAGGTAAAAAGGGGTTTAATTAATAGGAGTTTCATCTTTGAGGGATAGAAGGACCAATTAACTAGCGTAACATAGTTAATTAATGGCGCTAAAAGAGAAAATGTGCCATATTGAGGATATGTCATCAATTTGCAGGAAAGGGGATAATTAGCACAATTTAAGTATTTAAATTGCTAGAGCTAAATTATAGGTGTCTACATTTTCCCCTCTTTGTGGTGGTGTAAGTGATTCCAATTCAAAGATAGCAGATAGGTAAAATTTTGAAGGGGTAGAAGAAAAATTAGTAGAAGTGAGAGATGCCCCCTCGAGTATCGATGGGGTGATGAAGGAAGGTGATCAAAGATTAGAAAAGATGAGAGAAATGGAAAAAAATGAGGGACAAGATGCCCCAAGAAGAGGAGAAGAATGGGTAGGGGCAAGATGCCCCAAACAAAATGTAAGAATGGTGTCAAGAGGAGAATGATATAGAAGAAATACGAAAAAAGGGAGAGAAGAACTAGCCTTCACCCATTGCATTGGAATAGCCGTATTGTCATCATATATCCAAATATCTACGTCATCGGTCCTTATTAAAAATATAAGCATAGGAAAAGAGTAGAATGACATGAAATTCCATACTACAAATAATTTTCCATTGTTGAAAACACCACCTCAATGCAACATACAAAAAGCAATGCACTATGAGAAGTAAACAAGCTCATATAACATGGAAACAAGTATAAACACACATACTTAAACCAACAATGGTAAAGACCATTGCACATATGTATTTGTTATCAAGCTGAAATTCCTAAATGTTTGTGATTGATGATAAGGGTTAAAAATGATGCCCCAGGAAAGAATATATGCGAGAGAAAGTGATGGAGGATGATGCGGTCCAATGATAAAGAATTATGCGCAACGAAACAATATTAAGAATTATGCTAGCTTTATAAATGGTTGTAGAACTAATGATCCGTGAGTCCCGTGGTTGATGAACACATGAAGATTCCAACAAGGTATGGGAGAAGAACCATGGATAAGACACGAGTTTCAGCCATTTTGGGCCATTTACCTATTTTTGCAATTTTTTTGAGTTTTTTTTACAATTTTTAGGATTTAAAACTGATTTTTTTTTTAAGTTTTGACAAATTATTTTAATTTTTATTGATTTTTTACATTTTTTACATTTTACGATTTTACGATTTTTAACATAGAAGAATTCGAAAGAATAAAAAAGAGTCTCCTAGGAGAAAAAGAAATTTCCCATAGAGAAGAAAGAATCGCTAGGTGGTAGGTACTATCGCATTGTAGCGAAAAATCAATAAAATAATTATTTAATATAAATAATTATTCGTGGAGTGTGTAGAAGGAGTGATATCGCCTAGAAGCAATAAAATTGTCCTAGTGAGAAGAAGCGAGTGCTAGGTGGCAAATAATGCCTCAACACGGTAAAAAATAAAATAAAATAATTATTTAATAAAACTAATCATTCACGGTGAGAAGAAGAAGGGTTAGAATGAGAATGGTGGCTAAAACATGCTCCTAAGGCATCAAGGTCGGTGAAAATGACTAAATATACCCCACACAAGGGGGGGGGGTAAATCATTATGATCAGTTCATTTTTTATGAACCTCTATTAAAAGTTTCCGCGATACCTATGAGAGTGACAAAAACGATGGTGAGAGCATGATACTGCAGAAGATGCGTTGACTGAGTTTGGGAGTATGTCTATAATGCAGATGATGGAACCTTCATGAGTAGCTTAACCTTTCCCTTGTACTTTCATGCATTTATTACTTTATTAAATGTTTTTAGCCCTAGGAAAGGTGCACGCATGCACCCTTGGGGGCATAGGCATCTTTGGGTGTGTGCAGGCACCACAAAAGTGTGTGTGAGCATGCACACATATCATATCTTTCCAGTGCATACACATAGGCACCAACAAGGGTGTGTAAAAATCAATAGGGGGTTAGATACATGCACCTACATGCGCACACCAAAATGGCCACGTAGGAACACTGAAGCATGTACACACATGTATGAGTTGGGTTATCTAGGAGGGGGTGCACATACATGAAGATGTGCAATCACATACCAAATGAGGAACACATATGTACCATGCACGCATACACCGAACAAGGAGCGTATACACCGAAATGGGTGGGCTAGTGCTAAAAAGGGAAAAATGTCCCAACATAGAAGAAAAAGATAGGAATAATTAAAATTGAGAGGAGTGATTCATAGAGGAAAATGAAAAATTAGTTTATGGTATAAAATAGAGGAAATGTTAGTGCCTAAAAATTGTTGTGTTGTGCAGAGATGATTGCTGGCATTGCATACTAGAGAGTGACAAAGTCGTATTGCTGAGATAGAGACAAGCATGCCTTGACGTGATTATCATGACAAGGAGGTACTTTTGGAGGTGGTTGGCTTAAGTCACGTGGCTCGGATGCCATCTATTACATTAGATCACGACCTTCTGACATCATTGATAAAGATATGGCACAACAAGACCAAGTGCTTCTGGATCTCTACAGGGGAGATTACTGTTACCTTGGAGGATTTCTGGTGCATTTTTTGCATCCCCATTGTTGGCTACTTGATTGAGTATACTAGTGAATTTGGATAGATTACAGAGGCGATCAGTGATGTCTTCTATAGGGATGACTTACCCCAACAGGGTATGACAATTTATTTACATCGTTGTATATAGGATCACACAATTCATCGGGGACCCTTATACCTGATGGCTCTTATCAATGGGTTTTTACTCACTGATAAGACATGGAATTCATTTCCATTGGGCCTAATTACCATTATTCATAGTCTATATAGTGGTGAGAGATACTTCCGGGGCCAGTGCATATTGGCACATCTATACTGGGACCTTCATTTTATCACATACCACTGTCAAAAGATGGTGGGACCTACTTCGTTATTACAGATTTGGTTATGGGACCACATAGCTATTAGCCATCTCGTTAGCGCACTGCGTATGGAAGATCTAGAGGAGCCTATGGTCATGGGATGGGTTCCTATTGGGGATGATATTCGAGGGAACCTGGGTGGTACATACTATTATCGTTGAGATTTTGATGAGCTATAACAAAGACACATTATCTAGAGGCCCTATAGGCACATACAATGGCCGGAGGATGGGGTAGAGATCGACATTTACATGGTTGAGAACTTTCTCCTAGGTAGCTATAGTTATATTACAGATTTTTACAGGGTTGACTGATGCCAACCATAGTTGGGTATCACTCAGGGTGTTCCTCAGCTCAATATGTGCTACGCTCATCGTGATTCTGACAGGTGGATCATGGGCCCGTGTATTCAGATAGCTAGAGCCAGGGTCAGTTTTGAGTAGATGGTGTATGTATGAATAAGTTAGCTATGTAAGTAGAATTGAAACTAACGCCAAGTAGCTTCAATACAATGCTAAACTAAACCTATGAATCATCATGCTAACAGCTTAATAAAAACTAACCTATCAACATTTCTACATTAAACATGAAATGAACATTTCAAGCTAATATGATAAACAAATTAACTTCTCTCTCTTATTGAATCTTAAAATAAGATGATATTGAAGTATGTAGATCTCTAAAAATCAAAGAGTTGATTATGTGCTTGAAATCCCAAGGTTTCTAAGAATGGAGTCTTGTCAAATTATGGCTATAAAATTTTACATATCTCCATATGACTTAAAAACTTGGGTGAATAAATGCAAGAAATGGAGAAGGCTAGCTCTTCTAATGGAAGAATGCTTCAAAGATGATAAAATTGCTATAATTTATGCTCTATGTTCATTTAGAAGTGTAGGTGTAAATAGAAAGGTAGGAGGAGGGCTCCTTATATAGCCCAATGGATAGAAGAATCTCTACATCCCTCTTCATGTGGGATAAATGGAGAGGTTGGGTTAGTTGTGGATAAGGGAGGTTTATAAAGGGTTGCGTCAACCATAGGAGAGTTTATTTTATCTTTTAGTGACTCATCGGGTTTGAGGGGATTTATTAATTAACCAAAGTGATTAATTAATAGGTGTGAAAGCTTATATAAGATTTTTAGAGGAATAGTTAGTATGATTTATGCTATGAGAGGATTTTAATCAAATAAATGATGATTTATTGATTAAATAGAAGAGAGAATTAATTAATTAAGAATAATTAATTAATCTAGATATAAATAGGTATTAATTATTTAGAAATAATTAATTACTGTAGATAGAAAGGGGAGCTTAATTAATTAGAAATAAATAATTAATATAGATAGAAAGGGGGAGCCTAATTAATTATAAATAATTAATTAATCTAGATAGAAAGGGGAGATTGATTAACAGAAATTTCGTTAATTGGCGTCATTGCTAGATAGAAGAGATAATTAAATAATGTAATGTAATTAATTAACGATGATAACAGAGAAAATGTGTGATATTGACAATATGTCATCAATTTGCGGGAAATGGTATAATTAGCGCAATTTAAGTATTTAAATTACTCAAGCTAAATTATAGGTGTTTACATTTTCCCCTCTTTAAGGTTGCGTAAGTGACACCACTTCAAAGATAGTATACTGATAAAATTTTGAAGGTGTAGAAGAAAAATTAGTAGAAGTGAGAGATGCCCCCTCGAGTGTTGATGGGGTGATGCAAGAAGGTGATTAATGACGATAAAAAAGGTGAGAGAAATGGATAGAAGAATGGGTAGGGGCAAGATGCCCCAAGTGAGTTAGAAGAATAGTGTTGATAGGAGATGATGTAGAAGAGGAATGAAGAAGGAAAGAAAAGAGCAAGCTTTCATTCAATGTATTGAAACAACTATAGTGTCATCATATTGCCAAAGATCTACATCATCGGTCCTTATTAAAAATATAAGCATACGAAAAAATTAGAATGCCATGAAAATCCATACTACAAAAAGTTGTCCAATGCTGAAACACCCACTCAATGCAACATGTAAAAAGCAATGCAATATGATAAGGAAACAAGCTCATTTAATAGGGAAAACAAGTATAAACACACATATTCCAACCAACAACAGTCAAGATGGTTGTATAAATATTTTGATCTTAAGCTGAAGATCCCCAAATGTTTGTGATTGATAATAAAGGTTAAAAATGATGCCCTGAGAAAGGATACATGTAAGGGAATATGATAAAGGAAACTGGGTCCAATGAGAAAGCGTAGTGCACTATGAAACATTACACAAACAATTATATGTGCCCCAAAGTACTAACGAAGCAAGCAAGATAGCTTTGCAAATGGTGATAAATTGGATGATCAACGAGTTGTTTAATCTGTGAAGATGTGAAATTTCCAGCAAGATATGGAAATAATACCATGCACAAGACATGAGTTTTAGCCGCGATGAGCTGGTTTACCTAGTTTTGTGAGTTTTTACAAATTTTAGGATTTTTTTTTGTGGAGAATTTTAGAATTTTTTTTGGCTTTTTGATGGATATATAGATTTTTTGGATTTTCAATTTTTGACGGGTTGGATGTGTAGCAGAAAGTGGGGAATCAACAAGAATCTCCTAGACACAAAAGAAATGCCCCAGGGAGAAGAAAGAAGTAGCAGGCGACAAATAATGCCCTATAATAACGTTAAAAATTAATAAAATAATTATTTAATAAAAAATAATTATTCAATGGAGTGTGTAGAAGAAAGGATATCACCTAGGAGCAATAAAATTGTCCTAGTGAGAAGAAATGCGTACCAGTTGGCGAAGCAATGCCCCATATGGTGATGAGAACACTGGGTAATCCAGGCTAACCCACACTACTTGCTAACAGCAGTAATCCTTCTTTATTATACCCCCTGAGGGTTTGATGGAGTGTGTAGAAGAAGGACATCACCTAGGTAGTATTAAAACAGTCTGTCCTAGTGAATCATAGCCGGAAGACTGTTTTGACTGTAGATGTTGCAGTAAAAAATTCCCACAGAACTGATGAACTCCAAGAATTAGAAAGTGTAATTATTTAATTAAAATAATTGAGCTCGCAGCTTAGATGACTTGAAGACAGTTAGTTGAGAGAAACAACGATGATAAAAACATTCAGTCTTTGGATCCAGACTTGACCACAATCGACGTTGTAAATGAGTTATCATATACCCCACCCGAGGGGGGGGAAATCACCACTATTGGTTCATTTTTTACTGACCGCTGCCAAATTTTTATTGTGAGACCCCCAACAACTCTACCGAGGATGATGGCTGAGAACTTTTTTCATCCACAAGAGACGTGTACTGACTAGAGTTCCCAAGTATGCCTGACACTTTGTTGACGAAAAAGGATCCTGATATGACGTAGTGTTCCCAACTTCTTGTGTCACCACTTTTACATGTTAATGTCATACGCTAATGCATAATTAGGGGCCTATATGTAGGTAATAGTGCATAAAGTGCATGTGCGGGGGCATAGGCATCCCTATAATGGTGCAGGTACCCCTAAAGCTTGATGCGCACAGTGCAATATCGACACTAAAGAGCATGTGCGCACATGTGCATACACCCTAGAAAGTGTATGATGTGCCCGCACACATGTAAACGATATCATGCACACACGCGCATGCACCAAAATTTTGGCACACACACATGTGCACACACGAAGGTACTTGCAAACATGGCACTAAGTTCCCTGAGGTGGGTAACGCTACGCTATGTGCATCGTGTCAACAATGGCTTGGTGTACATGATACGAGGTGCACATATTCCCTCAAAGGGTACACAAGCACCTAGAAGAGTATTGAATAAGAGAGAAAAATGTGCATCGTAATGACACTTATTTCGAAACTAATAAGTTGTAGCTTTTCCATAGAAGAATAATTAAGAGGGATCTTAGAAGAATTGTTAGTGTCTGTTCATATTTGTAACTTATGCTTGCAGAGGCAGTTTCCAGTGTCTAAAAATGCATTAGAGCAACATACTCGCACTAGCTGAGATGGAGGGGAGCATGCACCGACGAGACCATGGTCTACTGACCGCTTTGATTGATTGGTGGCACAGTGAGAGCCAGTGTTTCGTTTTCCCCACAAGAGAGATGACCATCACATTGGAGGACATATGGCGATTGTTGCATCATTCCCATGTACGTGCTCGATGACTCAATTATATGAGTCAGATGCTTAGGTCAGATTACTACAGTGATTAAAGACCTATTTAGCTATGACCAAGATACCCCATGAGGGTGATGACAGTGTCGCTACATGATTTTATAGCCGATCCCACTCTATCCATCGGGGGCCACTCTACTTTGATGGCACTTGATAAGTGGGTTCTTACTCACTGATAATACAAGGACATCAATTTGGCAATGGGGTTTGATTACGCTAGTACATGAAGTGTTCAATGGCGGGTGGTATCCACCTGAGGTCAACTGCATTTACAGGACAATCTATATTGGGTCTTTGATACTTCTTGATCTACTTACCATCGTCAGAATACGGTGGGGCATGGCCTCATTATTGAACAGATATTGGTCCTGGGACCTGTTGGTCGTCAACATTCAGGCAACTTTTAAGAATCAATCGAACAGTCAGGGGACAAGAAGTCCCTCCTCTTATAATGGGAGAGGTTCCCTTAAATTTTGAAACAAACCTATTTACATTTAATCCTACAAAACATGATTTGTTGGTTCAAACTTGGATATTATCGATCAGTGTATATTGCTATGAAGATCATCAATTACAAAAGGACCTTATTAGGAAAAAGAGTCATGGGAAAGAGTAGAAAGGAAATATGCAGAATCCATAGATATCAGAGTAATTTCCCATTTATGTAAATACCGAAGTCACATGTAATTTGAAATAAGATGCATTTGTATCTGGATAAATATAGATGGAATTCTAGAGACACAAAGTTCTGTAAATAACAAATGCTATGAACACAAAGTTTCTTAACATAACACAGATTCATTAAGTAGAATTGACACTAACAGTTCCTTCTTGGTTATACAAGATCACCAGGCTTGCAAAGTTGAAGACGTATGCATCATCATTGTAGGAGACTAAGCAAAGCTTGACCTATCAAATGATCTTCTACAAAGAAACATGAAATGAAAGCTTAGGAAGTAATGGAGTATCAGATAGACAAATTAACTTCTAGTCCTTCTGTATTGATTTCTTTAAATGATATGATATTGAACACTATGTAGATCTATAGCAATCAATAGAGTTGATTATGTTCTTGAACTCCTTTTTTTTTTAAGAATGGAGTCTTGTAAGGAAGGCCATCGCTATATAGACCATTTGACAAATCTCCAGTATGACTCTTCGTAACCTGCTTGGCTTTAATGCAAGAACAGTTAAGGACCGCCAGCTCTTCTAATGGACCTTAACTTCTTACAAAGAAAATGGATAAAATGGCTATAGGGAATGTTCTATGCTCATTTAGGAATGTAGGAGTAAGATAGACAGGTGGCCAGTCACTGAGAGGGACCCACCGATTATACAGAATCAATGGATAGCTTGAATTTCCTACAACGTCTCAGCCATGTGGGATGCACGAGGGACTGACGTGTTGGCCATAGTTGTGGAGTCCAAGGAACAACTTCGAAAGGATTTTGAGCCAATCGGAGAACAGAGCACACTTTTGAACTTTTAGTGACTCAGTTGGGACAAAAAGTTCCAACAGGCCCGAAAATCACACAAAATGACCCAAAAACGTAGATTTTCTCAATTTCACGACTTCGGTACATTAGAGAAGACACTTAAACTCAAAATTTTTAGAGGATTAGTTAGTATGATTTACTGTTCATAAGAGCAGGGAATTTTGAGTGGACAACAGGACCATGTAGCGATTGATTGCATCCTAAATAAAAGAGTGCATTGCATTAATTCAAGTTCCAGATAGATCTGGGTATTCATGGCTTAAAAATAATCTAATGGGATGTACGATAGTAGGAGGGAACCTAGGTAGTTAGAAATACTTAATTAATCTAGATAGAGAGTTGATGAGCTGCTAGATTAATTAGACATCATATGGAGGCCTTATAGGCTACATACCAAGTGGCCTAAGGTTGGAGTAAAGCTCAGTGTCATTAATGTGGTAGACCACTTTATTCTCGGTATCCCTAAGACTTACATTAACTATAGCTATACAGGGTAGACCAATGTCAGCGACATGCTAGGCAGGGTTCAGGGGCGATATTCACAACTTGATATGTGGTCAATGCTCGTCGGGATGCAAAGAGGTGAGCCATGGGACCGCGCAATTGACATGTTTCTCAAGATAGGGCTCAAGCTAAAATATAGGTATCTACAGGTGGTACCACAGGTTTGGGACCCATCCCAACGATAGATTAAATACCCTGGGTATGATATCTAGACTACATGGCTTGGTATGCCACAATTTTTCATGGCGATGCAATTGACCATACCATATGGTGCATGGGCAATAGGTGTGAGAGCACCACCAGAGATTCCCTATAGCAGTGATGAGGGTGATGATGCACAGGTTGGTGTTAGGGGAGGTGATGATGATGATGATCCATTTGATGGATAGTGACATGATGACAAGGTGACAACATAAGGTCCTAGACCGAGTCATGAGAGCTGAGGCTACAGAGACAGAGTTAGGTCCTAATGATTACAACAGGATACCACCTAGACCACAAGGTCTGAGGCATAGGTCCTCCTGATATGGTCCTATGAGAGGAGGAGAGGGTGGAGATTATAGGGGACAGCTAGCTACCTTGCAGCAACAAGCTTCAGCTAGGTCACAACAGTGGTCCAGCTTTTGGGTAGCAACAGAGAGGGATTAGGCCCAAGCCCAGATACATGTTCTTCTAGTGAGAATAGGGACCAGGCCAGAGCTCAAGTTGGTCAAAGGGAGGATAGTGGTTCCATACCCGGTTCAATAGATAGGATAGATTGTCTGCTCATAGATGGCTCAGATTATGGGTTAATTACAATAGACCCAGGCACAAGTGGCTACAACTAGTTGACTGCAGAGAGAGATCAGCTCCGAGTGAGCGAGTAGTGGGTCAGGTTGAGGTTATCCTGGTATATCCTGCAGAGGTAGGATCCTTCTGACGCATAGATGGGATATGATGACAACAGCACACACACATAGAGATTTAGCTGATAGCTGAGGGAAGAGCCTCCTACTACCACTTTTTTACTATGAGGTCAATTCCAGAGTGGTCAGCATTTACCAAGCTATAGCCAGCAGTCGAGTGGATCAGATGAGGTCACAGAGGCTAATTAGCATCTGGTATAGATCTATTGAGTAGCCACGGGGGAAGCCTTGCAGGTTATCATGGTGGTACACAGGTTATGGGTCCTCCCCATGGCTTGAAGGCCACCATAGTCCTGATGAGGGTTCGAGTCATCCATGATTCTCCTTGTATTGAATTTTCCTCTATGCAGGCTTTATAGATATGTGTATGTACCTTTTGATACATGCCTCTTTTAAGGATTTATTACATTTTTACCAATGTATATCATTCTTTTTGTATCATTTTGATGTACGCCTCTGATGAAGGCTTTATTATGACATTTTAGCCCTTGATGGCTAGGATTTTGTACACCTCAGATGATGTATATCATTTATGTAGATAGTACATTTTTTGAGATGGACACATACTACACATGCATATGTATATGGACACTTGATGTTGTATGACTTTCATGTTGTGATGTATCTTATGATGATGGTTATTTATATGGATGTATGATTATTTCATGATGTTGTATGGTTTTATTTGATATGTTTGTGTATCATGATGATGGCTATGATGATGTTTCCTATGTGTTAAATTTATGATATATCCTTAGATGATATCAAATGTTGTGGTTTATGAGATACTTTATTTTACTTTATCTAGGTACAAGATGATATGATGATATTGGTGTGGGGGGGATAGATTTTGATATTTGCGATCCCTCTTTCCCCCATTTGATGATATGGTATGTGATGATTAGCTTAGCATTCATGTATGATGTACACTTAGCTTTTTATTTATATATGATGTATTAGATGATGTTAGATGACATGATATAGATGGAGATATGATGATGTGATAGACAAAATCATGCAAATGTAACAAACAAACACAAACAAATGTTAAAAAATCTACCAAATATACATGCTACCAAAATGAACCAACACAATTATATACAAATATTGACAAATATACAAAAACATACCTCATATGTACAAGTAAGCATGAATCTAATCTAAATAAGAAAAGATCAACCTCAAGTAACAAACTATACAAATGCATAAGGAAAGAAAAACCATACAAGTAGAAAGTACACAAACCAATAAAAAAAACAAGAAATAAGAAAAAGAAATATAAAAAAACAAACTAAAGCTATGTTTTTGTGTCATTGTTTTCTGTGTTTTTGTATTGTTTTTGGGATTTTCTAAACAATTTTCTATTTTTTTGGATTTTGAATTATTTTTTTTTGTGAAACAATGTTTTTGTGATTTTTGTGAAACAATTTTCATAACATTTTTGAATGTTTTTGCAATTTTCAACATATTTGAATGTTTTTTTGATTTTCAACATATTTGAATGTTTTTGTGATTTTCAGGGTTTTCCAAAGCTATGTACAGGAAACTGAGAAACATGGATGCCCCCATCGTTATATGGGAATATACAAGGGCAAGTGCCACATGCTTATATACCAGGAAGGTAGGAACGGAAGGTGCTCCCAATGCTCATAAAAAATACAATCCCTTCATCATATTTACAAGAGGAGAAACAATCGGATCAAGGCTTGAGAAGATGGGATCACAAGGAATCATGGACATAGGTGCGGAACTAGCCCTAGAGATAAGTAAAAGTACCCCCTAGATGCAAGATGCTTGTGAACAATGAATCTTCCCAAGGTGCCAGAAGCTGATTTTCACCAAGGGATCCATCCAAAGTGCCATAATTACGTGGTTTTCCAACATGGATGACCTATTTTCTCTTTTTCTCTTTTTTGCATTTCCATTTTTTTGAATTTTTGAAGCATGTTTAAGCATAGAACCACTTAAGGTGCATGGAATTCATTGGCTCATGGATCTCATCTCCATCAAATGGGTCAGTTTGTATGCTCTTGTTCCATATTTTTACAATAACGTAAGGTCCTAACCAGTGTGGTTTGAACTTTCTTTTCTTCTCTCCTTCTACCCTTATGTTGAACAGATTCTCTTTCATGACCAAATATTGACCTCAAATTGACGAGGTATGATAATTATGTTGTATTTCTGGGAGACTCTGTTTTGATATACCTTTAGATGGTTAAGGGAACGAATGCACTTTTCATCTAGGAGTTCCAATTATGTTAGTTTAGACCACTCTGTAATCCTCATCTTTGTCCTGATAATCCCTAAGAGATATTCTTAGGGAAGGAAAAAACTCATATTTCCAATGGGATGATATATTCTATTCCAAACACTAGGGAGTAGGGTGTTACACCAGTAGGAGTGTGATTGGAGGTCTTATAAGCCCAAAGGGTTGGGTGAATTCACAAATGCCAGTTATGACCTATCTTACTTACCATTTTATTTTCCATGATCCGAACCAGTGTTTTGTTAGTGGCTTCATTTTTCCCTCATTACCTTGAGGGTGATATGGCAACCACTTTAATCTTATTTGAAATTTGAGTGAAAAATATCCCTCATATATTGTTCTTGAATACATTTTCCATTGTCAGTAACTATGGCTGTATGAATACCATAAATATCTAATAAGCAAGATTTATGATGAACTTTGATATTCTACATCACCTGTAACATAGGTTAAGGGAACAACCTATTTCACCCACTTAGTGAAATATTCTATGGCTGTGATGATGTGGGTATGACCATTAGATGAGGTTGTGGTGATCTTCCCTATTAAATCTACCCCCATTTGGAAAATGGTTACACAATGTTGTAATTGGTTAAAATAGATGTGACAACGGGTCATGGATGAAATTTCCATGCTTTTAACATAGAACACATTTCCTGACATAGTTACAAACCCTTTTTTCTTTATAGTAGGAATTAGTATGCCCACCTATAAAAAAATATTTTACTAGGACCATTCCATTCGTATGGGAGCCACACACCCCTTCATGTACTTCCTTGATCGCTTAGACCAAATCTGTACATCTAGACAACGAATATATTCCATCATAGCCACGATGATAGAGCGTACCTACTAAGAGGGTGTAATGGGATATTTGGCAGATACAAATTTGTTTTTTAGATCAGGAAATTTCAGTAGAAAAGGTACCACTTTTAAGGTAGTCATAGATAGGTGCATACCAAGGGGATGTAGGAATAAATCAACTTCACATGCCAAACATGATTATGGTATATCATATGCAGGTTGATTTAGATTTTCAACAAAAAATGGCATATCATTGTTTACTAGCAGAATCCACAACATAGAATGCATGGTCGCCATTGGTACATTTATATCGGTTTTGTGCCCTTGGAAATTTCTCAAAGGTAATAAACAAAAAGTATTATTTTAGAGTTTACACCAATTTCCTGTATGGGATGAGATTTCTTATCCTTGACCTTGTACTCATCATTGAATTTTTTGATAATCAGTTGTGACTTCACCAATGATCTTGACATGGTGGATATTCCCACTTGATCACTAGCTTCATCCCAGTCTATGAGCGCCTCATATTCTACAATGTTATTTGAATAAGGAAAACCAAGACAAAAAGCTTGCAGTATGGGGTCTCTTAAAGGAGTGAACCATGGAAAGTGAATGATCCATCAAAGTGGATCTGCCACATGAAAAATTATTCAATGTACATTAGTTGTAAATCTGGAAGCTCCAGATGTATAGGCTTGTTTTAGGTAAAGGTGCTTCTACTAATTGGTTTGTAAGTACTTATCCTTTAACTGATTTCTGTTGTACTTATTTAATGTCAAATTCATATGAGAAGAATGATCCAATTAGCCATTCTACCATGTAAGGGTAGGTTTTGACAATAGGTATTTAAGTGGGTCAAATTTAGATATAAGTTTAGTTTTATTGTTCAATAGGTAATGGCAGAGTTTTTGAAAAGAAAAACAATAACTAGATAATCTTTTTTAATTTGGGGATAATTGAGCTCGTAGGAAATCAGGGTATGACTAAGGTAGTATAAATTTTTTTATTTTTGGCTTAGGTCATATTGTGCAAGAAAGTGCCAATATCAAATTGTGTAGCAAATATGTATAGCAAAAGTGGATCACCTGGGGTTGGAGGCATGAGGACATCTGGATTAGCCATGTATTATTTAAGAAAGGAAAAGGCCTATTGTTAATTTGGTCCCCAAATAAAATCAAAAACCTTTTTAAGTAGATGGGTAAAGGAATGGCACTTATCAGAGAGATTTGAAATGAAGTGGTGAATGGCTTCTATTTTTCCTTGAAGGCTGTGCAGTTATTTGATATTCTTGGGAGGAGAAATTTCAGTAATGGCAGTGACTTTAGATGGGTCCACCTCAATCCATCTCCTTGATACAATGAAGCATAGCAGCTTCCTTGATAATACTCCAAACACACATTTCTTTGGATTCAACCTAACCTTATATTACAGAAGACGTTCAAAGATATGTCACAAAATTTCAGGGTGGTATTCTCTTATCTTGGACTTTCCAAGGATATCATCTACATAGTCCTCATGATGTCATGTAACATATCATGGAATATTACTGTCATGGCTTGTTAATTAGGTTGCATCAACATTTTTACTAATCTTTTTCTACTATCTTGATTTAGTTGTACCTTGAAAATCCATCCATAAGAGATAGCATTTTTTAGCCTGTAGTTGAATTGACAATCATGTCAATATTGGGAAAAGGAAAATAATATTTCTGACATGCCTTGTTGATGTACCAAATTTTTTTTTGCAAATTATGCATCACCAACTAGTTTCTTTTGTACTGGAAATATGTTTTATATCCACTTAGAGTATTCAATGGGTCTGATGAACCCTACTACTAATAGTATCTCTAAATCCTATTTAACTAGAAGGGATACTTGTGCATGCATTTTCCTTAGCTTCTGTTTAATAGGATTTACATCTGGATGCACTATTAAGGATTGTGCACCACAAAAGTTAGATCTAATCTGTGACATATCTTTATAAGACCATGCAAATATCATCCAAAAATTCTCTAAGAAGCAAGGTGAATGTCTTCTATTCTTGTGCTAAAAGAAAAGCTCCCAGCTTGACTATCTTTGGGTATTCTTCTATTCACATATTTATATGAATGGTTTCTTCTACCAACATTTTTGACATATCCTCCATATGCGTAGGATTGGGAGGAAGGTTTAGGTCTTCTTCCAAGGGCATCTCTATGAGATTTTCACCCTCAGCGCAGTCACTTCTTTTGTCCATTAATTTTTTTACTTGTTTGTTATTCAACACCTCAAAGAGGTTTTCATTGTGTGACTTGGAATTTTGCATTTGCCAAGGATTTTTGTTGGAACTTTTCCCTCACTATTTCGAACTTTTGCTTACCACGAAGCTCAAATTTCTCTCTGCTTAGGTGCAGGTATCTACGTAATTGAAGAAACCTTTAATATGGTCCCCAATTGGAATTGTATCTTATATGCCCATAAACTCTACAATGACATCATGATTCTTAATAATGTCCAATGACACATGTTGTTGTTTGTCCCAATCGACAAGGGAAGGGTAGACAAGGTCAATTTTAGGCTAATTGGGGGTTAAGGTAAGGATGACGGTATCTACATGAAAATGTTCATGGAGGAAAGATCCTCATATTGGCTACAGTGGGAATATGTGTCGCTATCTAAATAATGAAAGCTATCCTCATTGCTCAGAACATGTAACATCTTGATCATTAGGGTGTGATCAATAGGGTCAAATTTTATGATACCATATCTTTATTTTTTGAAATGTGGAAGTGAAAACTGGTTCACTTAGTCCATGCTCGTTATTTTCGCATCCTAGGCCCTTGTAACCCATATAATACATCATCCAACTAGAAATTTCATACTCAAGGATTTGGTAGTAGGTCATGAGAGTCCTCTGGGACCCAAGTTGTAGGTGGGTTCAACAATTTCTCTTCTGCAAGAAATCCCCCAGGTAATAATGTCCCAATAGTTCATTCATATCTAGGCTATTTGAAATGATAGTTGGTTCGACCTCTTATTTTAGGTGAAAAAGATAGATCTCAAACTAGGAGAGCTTCTTGCACATTATATTCTCCACATCCATACTCCATAAATTTCATCTCACATGAATCAAAAGGAGAAGTAGATGTAGAAGCTTCTCGAGCAAAAGTATTGAGGGAGTCTGAATACACTCGCTGATTCCATAGCATCCGATTGAAGGGGAACAACTATATCAACAGAAGGACATCCATATTTACCCTTTTGAGAAAAGCTATTGAGAGCTTTGCAATAAGAGAAAGGTTCTGGATCTCCTTGTATTGTAATAGTGTTTCCCTCATGTTTTAACTTGATGAAAACTGATGGAATGTTGATGGTATGGCCTACATGGCATGAATCCATGGGCAAACAAGAAGTATATTATATGGAAGTTCCAAGTTGAAGACATGAAACTAAAAGGAATGATAACTAGAATGTACCAAGCCAATAACTCAGATGCTAATCTAACACCACGATCAATAAGATGAAAGCAAATCGCCATAATAACTTTACATAAACCCTCGCAAAAAAATGAGAAACAATATCATATATTATTATGGAACTCAATGAAATATAATGAGAATGGTCCTTTCTTATATAGGAAATGAATAATAATCTAAGAACCAGTAAAGGTCGTAGATCAAGCCATAAATCAAGGGAAGAAAAGAACTAGTCAAGACCATAGATTTAGGAGAGAACTAGACATCAAGGATCTAGTCAATACCATAGATCAAGGAAAGAACTATACCTAACAACTAGATAATATCCCCCTAATATCTAAATAAATAAAAAGAAATATCCAGAAACATAAGTGGGTGAGGATAAATATAATAAAGGTAAATAAAGTACCTAAATGAACATGAGCTAAGGTAAATACCTACTCTAACACCCCCCTCAAGTTAATCTAGGGGCCAAAATAGAAGTGACATGTCCATAGTATGAGTCCTGACAACTAGGCCTGATGAGGTACTCATGTACAATATATCCATGAAGAAATCTCAAACCAAAACAAGGAAATAATCCTACTATAAGGAAAGAGAAAGAAGAAGAAGAAGGAAGATTTTCTCATGAACACCCCCCAAGAAAAAATTCCAAAACCCCAAGCATGCCACACAACTCAAGGTAGAGAGGTGATGTAAAAGGATTCGTGAAGATGTCTGTAACTTACTTCTGAGTTGGAATGTACTCCAAGTAAATAACTCCATCTTGAATATGCTGATGAATTAAGTGGATGTGTATCTCAATATGCTTGGTCCACTGGTGCTCAAATGGGTTATGAGAAATATGAATTTCACTTTGGTTGTCACACAAAGTATAGTCTATGAATCCCGTAGGAATCAAAACTCTATCAATAACTATCAAAGCCAAAGAATTTTCTGACTCGTTGTCAATGCTATCATGTACTCTTCCTATGAAGATGAAAGTGTAATAGACTGTTGCTTTTTACATTCCCAAGAAACTGGAGAAGAACCAAGAAAAAAAGATATCCAAAAGTGGAATTTCTATCATCAATAGAACCTACCCAATCTGAATCTCTATATCCAACCAATTGAGTAGAACCCCTAGTGTTGTGTAGGCCAAAGTGGAAAGTTCCTTGTAAATAGTGCAAAATCCTTTTAGCAGCCTGCCAGTGACTACTATGAGGAGAATGTGAAAAATGAGATACAAGCCATACTGCAAATGAAATATCAGGGTGAGTATGGGTCAAGTACATGAGACTTTCAACCAACTTCCTATACAAAGTAGGATCACAAAATGGAGTGGTACATGTGGAAGTAAGAGTAACCCCAGACTAAAAAGGAGATGGAATTGGATTGCAATCAGCCATATCAAAGCACTGAAGAAGATCATGGTGTACTTTTTCTGACTTAAATGAATCCCTGAATCTACTGAGAAATATGCAAATGAAGGAAATAATTCAATAACCCAAGATTTGTCATGTCAAACTATGTAGAAAGATCCCTCTGAATAGTCTAAATGTGGGAAGAAGAGCTTCTAGTAAGTAAAAGATCATCAACATACAAGAAAACTATCACAATATCCTCACCAACATATTGGAGATACACTATATGATGGGATTGGAAATGAACAAAACCAATAGATAGAAGAAAAGAATCCATCTTCTCATACCAATCCTGAGGGGCTTGTTTCAGACCGTAGAGAGACCTTCGAAGCCTACAAACAAGAGAAGAATCCTTAACAAATCCAACAAGTTGCTCCATGTATATTTCCTCTTGTAAATATCCATGTAAGAAGGCACTCTTCACATCCATCTAGTATATGGGCCACCCTTGTGATGGAGCAATAACAAGTACAAGGCGTACACAATCCATCTTGGCAACAAGTGTAAAAGTCTCAGAGTAATCAATACCTTCAAGTTGTGAAAAACCCTTTGCAAAAATATGAGCCTTATCCTTGTCAATGGACCCATCAGATGAATATTTGGTTTGGTATACCCACTTACACCTAACCATATTTCCTCCTTTAGGAAGAGATACCAAATCCCAAGTATGATTCTTAATAAAAGAAGAATACTCAACTGCCATCGCATCATCCCACTCCTGTATCTCATGAGCCTTTGAAAAAGACTATGGATCCTCAAAAAATTCATGACACAAAATTCCAGAACCTGTAGAATGTGCGTGATGATGCCTAGTGGGTGGAAGATCCTGTATGAAAGGTGCCTACGATCCCACTTAGGCATAGTGACAACATCAGTGGGAATAAGATCGTCAACGACATCTATAATATCCTCATCAACCTCTTCAAAGAAAGGATCCTGAAGATGAGATGAATAATAAGGAGGCATGGAAGAAGATGAATAATCATGAGGATTGAAGCACTCATCAAATTGAACATGTGTTCAGAAAAGAACAACATGAGTTTTAGAATATAGAATTCGATAAGCTCTCATGTCCTCACAATACCCTACAAAGAACAAGGATTTGTTCTTCTTATCCAAAGGTTTACTTTTCTTCTTTGACACAAAGGCCCAAACATGGCTCCAAAAGACTTGAAAAAATGAGACATCTGGCTTAGTGTTGGACCAAGATTCCTTTGGTGTCAAATGCTCAAGTGCTCTGTGTGGTGTGTGATTCTGAATGTAGTTAGCACAATGAACTGCTTCTACCTAGTAGATAGGAGGTAAATATCTAGAATGCATCATACAGTTAGCCATTTCCTTCAAAGTTCAATTCTTCGATTTTGATAAGTCATTCTATTGTGGAGTATGAGGAATAAAATGTTGGTGAGTAATGCCTTGAGTTGCCAAAAAATTAGAAAACTCATTGTTGAAGTACTCTGTTCCATTATCAGTGTGAAGCTTCTTTATGCAACTAGAAGATTTTTTCTCGACCAAAGCCTTGAAGACTTTGAAGTGTGAAAAAACATCAATTTTTTACTTGAGAAAATAAACCCAAGTACGCCTCGAGAAATTATCATTAAATGTAAGTACATACTTATCTCCATTGAAAGAGGGGGAAGGAAAAACCATCAAGTCACTATGCATAAGCTCAAGTGGTGAATAAAATCTCCTAGACAAATTCTTAGAAAATGGATCTTGGTGTTGTTTCCCTAATGCACAGCTAGAGAAAACTCCCTCAAGACAAAAAACTTTAGGAAGACCATTTACCATACCATGAGTGCTCAACTCCTTCAAATATTTGTAATTGAGATGTCCAAATCTTTCATGCCAAAGCTTACTCTCTGAATATACATGAGAAACCAATCCTGTCCCTATAGAGGAAGTGTCATCAAAAACCTCAAAGTGATATAGTATAGAATTATGATCAAAATACATTGAGAAAAAAGTGAATGAGGCTCCAAAAAAGCTCGTACTTCTATCCCATGTGGTGTAAAAGTCACTGTTTTTCCTTGACCAGAATGACAAATTTGATACACATAAATCAATTTTGTGGTAATGTTAGGAACATACAGTGCATCTTGGATACTTCCACCATTAAGGCGTATATCACTTTTTCCCTCAACAGAAAGAAAGAAAGAATCTCCAACCTCAATTTTGGAAGTATAACTCAAACCTAGAGAAACAAAAGACTCCTGGGAAGAAGTCATGTGATGAGAAGCACCAAAATATATAACCCAACTATCTTCAAGTGGTGAATGAGATATCCCAACAAAATTAAGTGATTTTTCTATTCTGATTAGGAGGTAGAGTGGAGATAGAAATTTTGTGTTTCTAGACTGTATCCTCTAAGGCTTGCATTCACTTATAACACCTATGATCTTCATGACAACTAACCCCACAAAAAGAGCACGAAAGGCTAGAATTATTCTTGGATTTAGAAGACTCCTTGGGTTTCAAGTTACTTTCTTCGGGTTTAGGAGCACTTTGAGATGGAGAAGGGGTGGATTTGGTTTTAATTTTTGGTTTTCCCTTGCCCTTAGGATTAGATGCAACTAATGTATTTTGAGAGGTGGAAAACTCAAGGTGAGGCAATTTGGATTATTCCCTAGTAAGTATTTCACAAAATGTTTTTAAGCTAGACATTTTGAATGTGTCACCTAAGGCATCCATGCTAGAGAAAAAGGTAGAAGAAAATATTTTAAATGGTCCTCTCAACTTGGATAGAATCAAGTTAACACACTCTTCATCTTCTTATCTCTTCCACTCCCATTCAACTATGTCAAAAAATGATTGAACTTGGTAAGATAGTCTATAATTATTAGAAAATCTTTAGGATTAAGAGAGGTGATCTCAGTTTGAAGTTGTATGGCTCTCATATGATCCACCTTACTAAATAAATCATCCAATTTCTCCCATATTTAGAAAGGAGAGTCACAATTTTCTAAATGAAATAAAGACCGTTAGTTACATAAGTTCTTATCAAACCCATAAAGCCATCAAATTTGCACTGGTACTGAAATTTCTCATATTCTCTAGTGAACATGGGTTATTATGAAGAAGTTAAATCTCATAATCATTTCCTCTTAATTATTGTTTCTATTCTTGGTTTCTATGTGTGGGAATTATGTGTTGTTAATGGATCAACATGATCTAATTCAAAAGTAAAACCAAGCAATACAACAAGACCACCAAGTAATGCAACAAGATCCCCCCCCAAAATTTTGGCACTTTATAATGAGTGCATGTTACAATATAGAACTTTATAATTATAGTGAAATTCTCAAAATAAATATTTCCAATGGAAAGAACATAAAAAAAACACACTTTTGTAAAAATGTGACACACAAAACCAAGTTACCGATCAAAAGATACAAGTCTTTCAATATTATGCTCTACTATTTATTTTAGTTGCCACTAAAATAGAATAAAATTCTCTATCCTTCACCACACAAATAAAATGAAAGGGGGCTGGAGTTAAAAATCTACTAGTAGGAATCACAAGCTTAAGCCCTCATATGACCATACCATATGACTAGAGGCTAAGGATTTCAATGGGTGTATGGAACTCAATGAAATACAATGAGAATGGGCCTTGCTTATATAGGAAAGGAATAACAATATAAGAACTAGTTAAGGTCGTAGATCAAACCATAAATCAAGGAAAGAACTAGTCATCAGAGAACTAGTCAAGACCATAGATTTAGGAGAGAAATAGACATCAATGATCTACTTAATACCATAGATCAAGGAAATAACTAGTCAATACCATAAATCAAGGAAAGAACTATAGCTAACAACTAGATAATATCCCCATAATATCTAAATAAATATCCACATACATAAGTGGGTAAGGATAAATACACTAAAGGTAAATAAAGTACCTAGGTGAACATGAGCTAAGGTAAATACCTACTCTAATAGAAAATTGGTATTGAGAAAAGTTGGTCCTACCTCCATCGGCAATGTGATTGTTCCAACTTATTTCCGCTCCGCGTTGTCATAAGCAACTTTGGTAATAATATGGGACTCTAGAGCTTCCTCTCTATGTCCCAGCTGTTTAATTAGTTTCAATGTGTATATATTCAATCCCGACCCATTGTCTATAAGCACCCGTTTTATCTTCCGATGGGTAAACAATACCTCTATATAAAGGGGAGATTATATGTGTGATATTCATTGGGTATTTCCATTTGATTAAAGGAGATGTGTTCAGTCGGTGCAATGTTTTCCATCGCGGCTTGTAAATGTGAAGGGTCTACTTCCATTGGCACTATTGACCCCTGGAGAGTTTTGTATAAGATGTCCTTATGCACATTTGATATATTAAGAAGATCTAAGATGGAAATATTGGCAGATGTATTCTCAAGTTGTTCTATAAGGTTGTACTAACCATCCTGAGGGGTTGACAGAGAGGGTTATGGGATCATGAGATGGGCACACCTTGTTACCGTAGCATAATCCTTTCCCTTGATATTATTGGTATTCACATGTTCATTTTAAGAGTGGACACATCCAATGAGTCATTCATAATGATTATTGTCACTTTTGGTGTATAGATAGTTTACAACTTTGTAGCTTTGGGATGACTCTCCTTGATCTGAAATTTTCTCATCTGATTTTCCATGTTTAGGGAATGGTTCTTTGAATATACTTATCTTTTTGTTTGGCATTTGATTTATCTTTAGGGTGTGGAATTCTATCTTTCCATTGTCAATGAGATCTTGGATGTAGTGGCAAAGTCTTAGGCACTTTTTTGTCTTGTGTCCCTTGACACGATAAAAATCACAATATTCATGCTCTTTATACCTTGATGGTTTAGGAGCATTGTTGTTAAAAGGTTGCATTGTAGGATAAGTCACCATGTGGACTGCATCCAATTTCTTCAATATTCCAGACAAAGACTCATTAAGAGGAGTGAACGTCCTATGATTAGGTGGTGGTTGAATAGGTCCTTTGGTTAGTTTAAAAGGTTGACCAACTTGAACTGTTTACACTCATTTGGAATCAGTGATTCCATCTCCAACCACGTTCTTGTTTTCATTAAATATCTTTGTCTTTTTCGTTGGTTTGGTATTTTTATTATCTTTAGAAGGTGATTTGATTGTTTGTTTTGTAATGAGGGATTTTTCTATTTATATGCCATTTTCAATGACCTATTCAAAGGTACGAACACAATGCATTTGTAAATGAAAAGTGATGTCCAGATTTAGATTAGGCACAAATATGCTCACAAGATATTTTTCAAGAAATGCGCAAGGGAAGCAACTAGCTATCCCTCTCCATCTTTGTAATAAGCTTGCAAATGTTTTATTAGGGGATTTTTTAGTACTACAAAATTCTACCATAGTTATGTCACTTTCTATGTTGTATGATAAATGTCGAATAAAAATTTTTACTAGTTCAGGCCATGTGAAGATAAACCCACGAGGTAAGCGAGAGAGCCATTCAGGTAATTATCACTATATGAAACTTCTTGGCATGCCTTGTAAAAAACTTTCACATGATCTCATGGGTCACCTTTTCCTCTGTATTTGTCAAATTTTTGGATGTCAAACTTCTTAGGAAAGGGTTGAAGCATCATAGATTTATCAAATGGATGGGGGCATAACTCTTCGTATTGGTACTTTTTGGTATGCCCAACATTACTTTCTTGAAGGTTTGTAAGCATTACTTTCATGGATTGCATTTCTTGTGTAAGTAAACGCTCTTTAGTAGGAAAAGAAGGAATATATATGCGAATGTATTCCATATTTTCTCCATCTTGGTTTTCCATGTGAAGTTCTCTGGTTTTGACCTTAGGCTTCACCTTATGCACATTTTTTTTTGTCTCCTTCTATACATGAGATGTTAGTAAAGCTAATTGTTGACTAATGTTTTGGATTTTTTGTTGAATAATGACTTCTTCCTCAAGAGATTCTTCTTCTTCTTTGTTGCGTGAAGGTTGTTCTACATTTTCATGTTATAATCTAACTCTATGTGGCATCTTGAGGAAGGGCATTTTATAACCCACCATATTATCATTTCCTACATTAGACATGGAAGCATGCCCGTGTGTTAGGATATCTTCCATGTTAATGAGAGGTTTTTCCTCTTCATTAGCCTCATTCGTGGGTGGGATTGTCTCATGTTTGCTCCTAATTATACCACTCATGCTAGCACCTGATATTTGTTTATAAAAAGGAATTAATCTAATAAGGCAAGGTCAAAATCAAATTCTGTGCGTGGTGACCCTTCCTCATCACCACTATGATCTACCATCTCCTCTACTTCTTTCTCTATGGAAAATAGAGGCCCGAGATCATGGCCAATAAAGGGATTTTACCCTTGTTTGTTTGAAGTTTCCCAAGTTTGTTCTTTTTTGTTTCAAAATCCTATTTTTTGGCTCCCAATCTTGTTTTAGGGGCCATGATGTATGATATTTTCACTAAGGTGTTTTGAATTTATTCAAAATGTATCGATTAAGCCTAAGTAAAATGTAAAAAGAATGTCAAAGGATAAATGTTCCCAAGTGATTGTTCTAAATGAGTAATTCAAAATGTGATAAATAAGATACAATCACACAATGCTTAGTTCCAAAACCAATCAACCAAATGACATACTTCTTAAGTTTGTTTCAAAAATGGTAGTTGGTGTTTTAAGATGACTAAAAAAATGTCATTACTTATGTCAAATTAAAATAAATGAACAAGGCGTAAGTAAGAAGAAGGAGTTAACACGATCCCAAAACAAAGTATACTAAAAGCAAGACTGAATCCAATCAAAACCTATATTCTAAAAAGTGGCAGTTACGATTGTGAGCGACACAACAATTTCACCAAGATAGTTAACCAAAATTTGAGAAAGTAAGGTATTAATATCAATATGATATTGATATAATGCACACAAATAGTAACACTCAACACTTTTCAAAATCGAGGTAGTAACTAAAATCAAACTAAAGCTAGAGTATACCAAGGAATTGTTAGAGTGTGTATAACTTAACGTCACAATATAGATATTTAGGCCAATTTTATGTGATACAAGATGTAAATATAAAAATTATAGTGACACGATATAAACACAATAACAATTCAAAGGAGAATCAAGGTGATGAATCAATCCTAACTATGATGATGATCTTTACTTGGGTATCAAGACCAAATAGGCTACCAATGGTATGAAAACATTTTCACACACTTTATACATTTAACAACTCAGCCGCAAACATAGATGAGCATAAACAAACACAATAGTGGTGAGTACAAATCAATTAGCAACACAAGGGTAGTCACTATTCTTCTGATAAAAAAAGTGTTAAAAGAAAATGAAGGAAGTAGATCAATTGGTGTTGAAGAGAGTTTGGTTTCACTTTGGCAGCGTTTCACCTCACCCTAGGGTAAGTGGAAACTAAGTAAAAGTAAAAATTTACAATCCTTGTGATGAATAACACGCCGTTATATCTTTAATGGACTCTTCCCTTGTTCGAAAAACAAGGTTATGACTCCAAAAAATTTATCCCTTTGTGATAGCTCTCAACTCAAATTGGTTTTGATATGGTCAAAGTTGGCCCCTGGCCAAAGATAACTTCCTAGGTGGTTCACTCAACTAGGTGTCACAATTTATCTAGATGTGAGCTTGGTTTGCTAAGGTTTCCCAAGGATTATCCCAACTTTACTTTAGCCCCTTAAAGTATAGTGGGTAATAAATACGTCCATCATGTACTCTCACTGGGGTCCTGATATGAATAACTTTGACACTAAATCTCACAAATGGTAAAACTTGTCAAGTAGGTTGTGTGGAGCACTTTCTGTTTTTTCCACAAGGTTCCCTCTTATGTGGACTACTTTAGGGTTCCTAGAACCACCCCCATTGTTGTAGCTTAAGGAATTATGACAAAGGGGTTATGTTCTAGTTGAGTGGATAGGGAAGGACCCTTTTCTATTACCTACAAATATAGTGTGATGTTTATAGTGTGTTTTTTAATATTTTTAAGCTTAATGTGGTTTACTTGAATACCTTTTAGAAACCTGCATGGAAACTGTATTAGTAGTTTTGTTTTGTATCAATTTCTTCCTTCTTTGACAAGCATTTTTGGTTCTGCACAACGGATTAGTAATTTTCCATGCACACTAAGAGGACAAACACCATTTTTGATTCTCAAGATCCTCCTAAGATGCAAGAGAAGAGCATACATGATGCAATATCCAAATAAGAAATCAAGAATTGAAAAATACTTAAATAAGACATGATACATATTTATTTCAACCAAATATAGATTTCCCAATATTTTTCAAAGAAAAAAGAAAGAGATAAGAATCGTTTATGATTCCCAAGATTGCCTAAAAAGGAGAAAGGGAAGATCATATGTGACTTTACTCTTATGATTAAGCATGCAATGTTTATCCAAATTTAATACAATTTAAACAAAAGCATGTAAATACACCCTGTAAAACTGAAATTAATCAGAATAAACCTACAAGATGTTAGTATTTTAATGACACAATGTTTTGTACATGTTAAATTGATATTCAAAACTAGAATGTGGTACCTGCACTCAGATCAAGGTATATGCATGTGGGTTATGGTGCATGCATGCCTCTATGTGGACTAGCAGAGCTACAGAATGCCTACACAGCTAGAGAGATGTATGCACCTGCCTTGGCGTGATTGTGCTAGTAGATAGATGTGTGCACGTGGGAAGAAAAATAGAGAGTCAAACAAATATAATAGTGCGTGTGCGCTGGAAGAATGATGTGTATGCTAGGAAATGGGTATATGCGTAGCTATGCAGGACACATAGTGTGTGTGCCATCATAAGGATGCATGCGCTACAGTTCGGGTGCCTGTATTGGTCTGATAGTTTTGACAGAAAATAGGGTACAATACTACAACAGTGCATGTGCACTGGTAGAATGATGTTTGTACTAGGGAATGAGTTCCTACACTGGTCTGATAATTTTAATATAAAATAGGGTACAATACTGCAGCAATGCATGTGCACTGTCAGAATGATGTTTGCACTAGGGAATGAATGCCTGCGCTCTAGTTTATGTGCCTACTTATTGGAACTTGATAGTATAGTAAGAATATACCCTAAGAAGATAATTTTTTTATGAATGTGAGAAATATTAATTTCTAGAGGGGGAATCTAGAAGAACCCAGTTAAGAAAATTAGATAACACAATTTATGCTTATAACAGTCAGGCCAAGGATTGAGGAAGGAAACTCTTACGAGAGATAAAACAGTAAAAAACATTTAAAGAGTGGTTAAATAGATATAATATGTAGTAATATAAAATTTAAAATAGTCTATTGAAGGAAATCAAGGTGAAAAGCGGAATTATACCAGTGAGATTCTCTCAAGAACCATGTTTTGACAGTCATGTGAAAAATGGAATGAAAACTATAAAAGAAGTCTATTGTTTTTAGAAAGATTATATTCAGGGAGTTCATGTTATAAATATGCGGTAAGGTTTTAAAAGGATACCAAAGAAGGATTCATATTTAATAATAAGATAACTCAGTCATAAGACTATATATGGCAAGGTATAAGAAAGAAAACAAGTTCAAGGAAGAGCAAAATTGTGTTTTAGAGTATAGTGAGTCATTTTGAAACCAAGTAGATTGGTAGAAGGTGGTTTTAAAGGTGATTAAGGTTTTGTGAAAGGAGAGAAGTAGGTGAAAACCTAAAAACATTATCAACTTAGATTTAGACTTTCTTAAATTCTAGTAGACCTAGCTAGGAAGGAGAGAAAAGTTAATTGGAAGAGTTGTAGGAAGAATCAGACAATAAAAATTGGTGAAAGCAAGTACTCAATAATGGGTATCCAGTGTGTGTGAAGGAAATAGTTAGCTATGCAAATAAAATCAATACTAACACCTAATAGTATCAATACAATGCCAAACTAAAATCTATGCACCGTCATGCTAAGATCTAAACAAGTAATAAACATCAACACTATGCATTAGAACCTTGAAAATAAACCTCAAGATAACATGCTAACACTTATTACTATACTCTTTAGAAAGCTAAATCAATGAAATAGACCTAGGTAGATCCTTTAGCTATCAAATGGTTGATAGTTGTTGCTTGATACAAGAGGATTGAAGATGGAGGTTCATCAAGTCATGTCAACAAGGCCTTTCTTGATAAACTCCATTGATCGTCACAAAATAACTTGGATGATTAAATACAAATGGATGATACTTAGCTCCACACTAATGAAGAATGCCCTAGGATGATGAAATGGCTATAATATAGGCTCTATGTTTATTTAGGTGTAAGTAGAAAGGTAGGAGGAGGGATCCTTATACAGCCCAATGGATAAAAGAATCTCTACATCCCTTTACATGGGGGATAATAGAGAGGTTGGGTTAGTTGTGGATAAGGAAGGTTTAGGGAGGATTGAGTAAACCTTAGGAGAGTTTAATTTTTCTTTTAGTGACCCATTGGAATTAGGGGTGCATATAATTAATCAAAGGTGATTAATTAATAAGGATATGAGACTATTAGGCTAGCTTAGAAGATAATTAGCGTGATTTAGGGGATATGAAGGATTAAATTAGATAAATGAAAGTTTATTTATCTAATAGAGGAGGAAACTTAATTAATTAATTCAGGTAGAAAAGGGCTTAATTAACAGAAGGTCGTTAATTTTTCATCTTTGATGGATAGAAGGGCCAATTAACTAGCGTAATGTAGTTAATTAATGAAGATAGAAGAGAAAATGTGCCATATTGACGATATGTCGTCAATTCACGGGAAAGGGGACAATTAGCGCAATTTAAGTATTTGAATTGCTGGAGCTAAATTATAGGTGTCTACATCCAGATGTATAATCTATTTCTCAAGAACCATGCTTAGTTAATCTAAACATTGAGGCTTGCTTAAAATTAGGGCTAGAATGCTTTAGGGCTAATTGGGGATAAAATTTACAATTTGAAGGGGTTACACTAAATCTTAGAGCATGAAACTTTTTCATGAGATGTAAGAGCATAATGGGTGTCTAAAAAAGGGCTTAGTTTGTTTTAGAACCTAGAAAATCATTCCAAGCTATAATATTTTTTTGATTTTAAGGCTATAAGATCTCTTAAGAGAAAGCTTAAAAAGTGAAAGATTTGAGGTAGAGTTTTGAAACTTCTTGAACATATTGATCATGCATGTTTGATGATTTTAAGTAGGTTGAAGGTGATTATAGGCCTTGGGAAAAGAAATGAAGAAAATTTGGGTATTTGGATGTATTTGTAGTTCTTAAGTATTGGTGTATATTCACTTGTTTTAAAGAAGCTTATCTTATAACTAACATAGTTGTTGTAATGTGAAGGTTTTTATTAGTCCTCTTGTCATCAGGTGGTATCAGAGCACACATGCTCTTGAAAATAAGAAAAAGAGATATTGAAGAGAAGAAGTTAAGAGTGAAAGTGAAGTGTTATAATTAGGTATAGATTTACAATAAACTCAGTACATGCACATTGAAAATATTGAATTGTATTCATGCAAGATTTCTCAATACAAGAGTGATACATATAAATAGGAGGATGCACTCCTTAATACAAGGAGTCAATAATCATCTCCAAATTCCCCTACAATCTCTCTCATCCCTAATATATCTCCAACATCCCAAATATCCCTCAAGACTAATCAACGTGAGTTGTTATCACAACACACTCACACTAACTATATTATTATTATGAGTTATATTAACTCAATATTAATAACATAAAAAATATATTAATAATGTTACAAATAATATTTGTAACATTCACTCCCCTATTGTTAACATTATTAATTCTCAATATACACTCCCCTAATGTTGACATGGTACAACATAACTCCTTTTTTTGCAACGTGCTACATGTGCTTGCCTCATAATTTGGATCAAATAAAGGCATGTAAACTTCCAACTAGTTGAATGTCTTGCTACACATGACTGTAACCATGTGAAGGAACACATCCCACATTTACTCCATGAAAATAATGCACTCGGAATTCCACTGGTGGATCATCTCCATAAAGAAGTAAGGAAGTCAGAGGATCTCTACAGTAAGAGGATTTGTGTAGTTAGTTTCCCTCCTATACAATTGTTTCGCTATTCTGCACCTTCCAAGCCATATTATAACACGTTCAAGAGATTAAATTAGGAAAGCTCACATATTCAAAGTGAAAAGTTACAATTTTTTTTGTTCTTATTCTTCATATCAAAGCAAAAACAAAACTAAAAAATTAAGTCACCATAGTAAAATGTGGCCCCGTCGTTAGTGACTGACGAGAGGTGTTGATCGCCTCCTTCCTCTATTACCTCCATCCTCCATCTATGATGCTACTTAGTTTGTAAATGTAACTTTTAAGCTCATTACACAATTGTCGTGGGTGTCGGATTCAATCGATAATGTACCCCCTCACTATAGACGTCACGTATAAGTGAAAACATGTTTTTAAGGCAATTTTTTTAGTTTTTATTTTTTTTTTAAAATACAAAATTTAGACAACGTTCGACTAAAAAATAGTACTCCACAAGTATTACTTGACAAACTTTTACTTTGATAAACTGATAATGCTGACTTGACAAATTAAAAAACATATAAACTAAAATAACTCTTCAAATTATAACATTATCCATCTTATATGGAAAAAACAACAAAAAGGTGAAAAAGTTAAAAAATAATTAGCTAAACAACAAAATTTTAAAACAAACTACTTCTTTACCAGACTTAATATAAATTTATTCTTGACTCATTCTAAATGTGACAACAAGATGACAATAAAAAATAAACACAACCAAAACTAAACCTTCGAATAAACACTTTCAAACCAGTTTAGTAGTTATTGTAGATTGTGCATGCAATTTCATGATTTTAACTCCATTGTTTGCATATTTTGTGATTGAATCAATTAGTGTAGGTAACCTGCCGAATTGGATGCTTATTGAAGATTGTTCTCTAGATTTTGATCATAAATGATTTAGTGTCAACATGCCTTGAAATCCATATCCACATCAAGATTTCATATCCAATTTGGAAGATAAAATAAACAACAACATATGAGTCCAATATAGAGAAGACAAAACGTCTATATTTTCATAATGAAATCTCTTTTTCCATACAATAGGATTTTTTGTATTCCTGATTTTTTAAAATCTACGATCTGGGTTTTTCTATAATTTCCATAGTTTTTAACTAATGTATCTTCCTATACCCCCATTAAATTTCAAAACAACCCAGATTGTAAAAATAAAAAAATTATCTGTTCTTTGGATGTGTTTTACCATATTTTTTGAAATTGTTTTTTATACATATAATTCCTAGAAAAATACCCAACACTAAATAAACTCTACTCTTTAAAAAATTAAGTACCTAAGCTCACATCTACAATGCCTCTCATTTGTTGCAAATAATATCTCTCCTAGGAAGTCATAAGAACAACCTTCTCTGATACCACTGTTATACTTTAGTATAGATTTACAATAAACTCAGTACATGCACATTGAAAATATTGAATTGTATTCATGCAGGAAATATCAATACAAGAGTGATACACATAAATAGGAGGATGCACTCCTTAATACGAGGAGTCAACAATCATCTCCAACTTCCCTTACAATCTCTCTCATCCCTAAGATATCTCCAACATCCCAAATATCCCTCAAGACTAATCAACATGAGTTATTATCACAACACACTCACACAAACTATGTTATTAATATGCGTTATATTAACTCAATATTAATAACATACACAATATATTAATAATGTTACACAATATATTTGTAACATGAAGTATTGAGGAAAGAAACCTTAGCCTAGAAGACTTAAAGAGAATGATAAGACAAAGTAAGAATAGTTCCAAGGTGAAACAAAATTGGAGAGTAAATAGAAGAGAAAACAATCAAAAAAATAAGCATAGGGTGAGGTGTTGTAAAGAAGCAATGTGTAAAATACTTGCTTGTGAAGAGAAAAAAAGAGAGTTAAGAAGAGAAGAGAGTGAAAATGAAATGTTTCTTTTTAGATGGTTATTGCAACAATATGAAACATAGTGAAAGGAAGGAAATAATGAATCGTGAAGAGATGATGGTAGAGATAAAAGATATAAAATAACATTTGAATATAATGATATAGACAAGTAATAAGGAAAACCAATGTTTTTCGTTGGAATATGAGAAGAAGAGTGCAATAGATTATAGAATGTCTTGTAGAAAGAAGAAGGAAGAAAATGATTTCTTAGAAAAGAGAAGAAAGAAGGAAGAAAATAAGTATAGAGGCCATTTTGTGTTATACAGAAGTGGGAGTGATGTTAGGTGAAGATGAAGATGAAGCTAGTGAAGAAGAAGAGCATCTGAAAGGAGATGAAGAAGAGATCTTGCAAGGAGCTTCTCAAGAGGATATAAGGCCTCTAATTTTTTATTATGATAGTTTCTTTCTATGTGTGAATTATGGTAAACAATATGAAGAAATGAAGGAACAAAATAATGTCTTGAATGAATATTTAGAAGACAAGAAGATAAAAAATGAAGAAATGTATGAAGAACAAGCTTTTTAACAAAGTCAAAATTAGTCTGTATCAGTCAAGGAAGAAATTACAATTGTTAGTATGATTAAGGGATCATTGAAAGTAATTTCAAACACGTGGATTTGATTCAGCAGAGAAGATGAGGTGAAAATCAAATAAAATACTATATAAGCCTTAACCAAATAAGCATAACAAGAAGAGGAAATTATGATGAAGACTCAAGAGGAAAAAATAGAGCAGGAACCTAATAATATACAAAGATAACAATAGAGGATAATCAACAAGAAAGTGAAGGAATCATGTTTTGGAATAAAAAAGATGAAAATGAGACTAGTTTGTCTTTATTTTTATAATCTAATGTTTCTTTTATCTATGATTTTTTAGGTGTGAAAAAAGAAATGAATGTGAAAGGTGTAAAGAATCAAAAAAATTATGAGAAGGTATAGTTGAACATGAATAAAAGGAAAATGAGGAAGATGAATAAAGAGTGAAGCAAGATTAAGACAAGAAAATAAAGCTAGAAGACAAGAAAAGAAAGTGAAAACAAAAAAAATAAATGAAGAATGAAGATGAGATCGAACATAGCATAAGAAGAGACAAATCAAAGAAGAAAAGGAATAGAAAGGAAAGAAAGAAGACTACATTTGTAAAAGAGTGCAAATCTTCCCATTTGGGGAGTATGATGCAAGAGCATCATGATGTACAATGGAAAATTTTTGGTTTTCATCAAATTTTGGTTTTCTTTGGGCTTTAGTAGTCCTTTTTGGTGTCCTAGGGTGTTTTTAGCCTCCTTGTGTTCCTTCATGAGTGTTTGGGGACCTTTGTGAGTTTTCCCTCCAAAATTATTCTTTTGAAAGTTTGCATTTCTATAATAAAATGGAGAGGTCTAATGTAATGTGTGAAGACTATTAATGATGCAAAAGGTCATTTAACACCTAATGGGATTAACATGAGGTGTTTTCACCCTTTATGTTATGGTTTCATAAGTTAAACTCAGTTCCTACTCTAGTTGAGTTAGAAGAAAATTTTGTAACTACCTTAGTTATGATCATATAAGGGAGGAGTTTGAACTGTAAAGGAGTTAGTTAGGTTTTTTAAGGAGGATTAAAGGTAGATACTATTTGAGGAGGAGCCAAAGAGGCTCTCGAGGTCTATAAGTGTGTATGAAAGATGAAAAAATACAAATTTCCTTAAGAGTAAACTATGAAATGCTTATACTTTTGATTGTTTTATGAAGATAAATTTGTATTATTGTGGTCTTTGGCTATGTAGGATTTGGTGAATGTTAGAATTTGTGGAATGCATGGTTATTTGAGTAATAGAATTGAGCTGTAGAGAGTGCGACTATAGAATGATGAAGATTAGTCATGAAACCATGTTTAAGAGAAATGACATCAATTGGATCTAAGGTAAGAACTTTGCATTATTTGTGTTTTGAATGGTTGAAGAAGTATTATAAGGGTTCAAACAGGTGAGGAACAAACTAATAAAGGGAATAGTTTTTTGAAACATTACTAATCCTATCTACAAGGTTAACATCTTGATAATATTAAGGAAAACTAGATTGAACTGTTGTTCGGGTAGTTTGAGGACTATTTTGAGTCAAGTTTATATCACAAGGATCTTACCAAGAATAGAATAAGGTAGATAAATATGAAAAAAATCCTCTAGAATCCCTTAAATTTTTGAAAATATTGGTGAATAAAAAAATGAAAATTGAGACAAAATAAAAGCTCTCAAACATAGTATACATAGTTAGGGTTTGAAACAAGAGAAAAAATGCATATCTAAAAAAAAATCCACTAAAACATAATTAAACTTGGAGAAAAGAGAATTATATGGTTAAAGAAGGTATTTAAGAATTTTTAGGAAGAAAGGAATAGTTTTGGTATGTCAAACACCAAGAATTCAAGTATGACTGTGTGTAAATACTTTGTTTTGAGGGTTTATGAGAAGAAATTTGAAAATACTTGTAAAATTCTTATTTAAAATTATTGGAACTTGATTCTATGGTGAGGATAGACCCTAAGAAGAGGAATATTTGATGAATGAGAGAATTATGAAATTATATAGGGGGAATCTAGAAGAACTCAATAAAGAAAATCATATAACACAATTTATACTTGTAACAATCAGGATAAGGCTTAAGGAAGGAATCTCTTAGGAGAGATAAAAAAATAGCAAGACCTTTAAAGAGTGTTTGAATAGATCTAATAGGAAGTAATATAAAATTTAAAGTAGTCTATTGAAGAAAATCAAGGCAATAAGTTGAAGTGTACTAGTGAGATTCTCTCAAGAACCCTGTTTGGATAGTCATGTGACATATGAAATGAATACTAAAAAGAATTCCATTTTTTTGAAAGATTATATGTAATGAGTTCATGTTATAAATATGGTGAGAGTAAGGTGATAAAAGGAGACCAAATAAGGACTCATATTTAAGAATAAAAGAGCTTACTCATAAGACTGTATAAGGAAAGGTATAAGAAAGAGAACAAGTTCAAGGAAGAGCAAAGTTGTGTTTCAGAGCATAGTGAGTCATTTTGAAACCAAGTAGATTGGTAGAAGGTAGTTCCAAATGCGACCAAGGTGTTAATAAATGATGCAATCAGGTGAAAACATAAAATCATTGTCAAAACAGATTTAAACCTTCTAAAATCCTATTAGACCTAGCTAGGAAGGAGAGAAAAGAAAATTTGAAGAGTAGTAGGAAGAATTGGACAATAAAAATTAATGAAAAACAAGTACTATATAATGGGTATTCAGAAGTATAATCCTTTTCTCAAGAACCATGCTCAATTGTTCTAAAAATTGATATTTTCTTAAAAGCATGGCTAGAAGGCTTTAGGGCTAATTGGGAAGGAAATTTATAGTTTGAAAGGGTTGCAATAAATCTCAAAGCATGAAACTTTTTCATAAGATGCAAGAGCATAATGGGTGTCAAAAATGGTCTGAGTTTGTTTTAGAACCTAGTAAATCATTCCAAGCTATAAAACTTGCTTGATTTTAGGGATAGAAGATTTCTTAAGAGAAGGCTTCAAAGGTGAAAGAGTTGAGATAGAGTTTTGAAAATTCTTGAAGATATTGATCATGCATGTTTGTTGATTCTCAGAAGGTTGAAGGTGATTATAGGCCTTGGGACAGGAAATGCAGAAAATTTAGGTATTTGGATGCATTTGTAGTTCTTAAGTATTGGTGTATATTGGATTGTTTTGAAGAAGTTTGTCTTCTAACAAGCATACTTTTACTAATGTGAAGATGTTTATTAGTTCTCTTGTCATCACTCCATAGTAATTTGCATCTCAATTAAATACACATAATACCCTTCATTAGGTATGGGACCTACTATTGAGATGACTACCCAATCTTACTGACCTTCTATTTTCAATTGCCACTCAATATTTTGAAGATATAATTGATAATATCATAAATAAAAGTGTCCTTGATTGAAATGAATACTGATCTAATTATTAGTTTATAAAAATCATAATAATTACTATTTTTAGTGGACCCATACAATCCCAAAGTACATAAAGTGAACTATGGCTAAGATCCATTTATAATTATAACTTCTCCATATAAATTAATTTGCATAGGATGAGACACTTCAACATATATGCCATATAATCATATTTGTCACTTTAATATTTCATTTCAATCATTCATGTTAGGGTCTTAAGGGAGGATATATATTTTGAACCATTGGCTCTAAACATGTATGTTTCTTTACAATCACATACTCATTCTTCCTTAAATTCATTATTAAGTTTAAATTCCTTAGCAAGTTTGTGTAGACAATGAATCATATTAGGAGAAAGATAAATAGTGGCCTACTACTATTCAGTAACATTGAGAAACACATCAGTTATAAATCTTGAGAGATATTTCATAGAATCCACTAAAATTACATCACTTTTATCTCAAACCATGAATATTTAAATTCCATTTCAAGAAAATAAAATGGTAGTTAGAGTAACATGGGAAACCATTTCTACTCTTCTAAAAAATAGTTAGGGTTATAGTGTCCCAAGGTCATAATGGTGCATCAAACATATATTCAAATAAAAAAAGTAGACAATAGTTTCTACCTATTACAATAAAAATAACATACTAGGATATAATTAATGATCTTAGATCATAGATCATGTATACCCAAATTTAAATTTACTCACACCTTACAAGAGTAGTTTGAAAATTTAAAGTTTTTTCAATAGGACTTGGTCACACTACTATTCAAACTAGCCCAAGTGGAAATGGAATGGCCTTAGAAAAAGGTCACTAAACACTTGATTAAGGGATCTATAATTTATTGCATATTATTATCTATGATTAGAATGCATAGAAACATACTAAACTAAACACCAATATGTGACATGTATTTTAGAGGCACCTTTACGAATCCACTTGGTTAAATTCAAAAAAATTGTGCTGAGAAATGTAAGACAAGGTGTCTCTAAAATAGGAATGGAAAAATTACTTCTTAAGGGAATAATATTAACCCAAATATGGTACACAATTTTCTAAATAGGTTTGAGATGAAAAAACCCTTTTTCTTAGTGTACAAGCATTAAAACAAGGTTGTTCTTAAATAGTTTTACAACATTGAGTAGTTGCCTCTTGTAACCATTTCTTCAAAGTGTCTCCAAAACCCACTTCAAAAAATGTATCAAACCATTGAATAGATAAAGTCTATTGACTTTGAAAATACCTCCAAGTATCAAGGAAACCATTCGATGTTAGAGTAGGTATTTACCTTAGCTCATGTTCACCTAGGTACTTTATTTGCCTTTATTGTATTTATCCTCACCCACTTATGTGTGTGGATATTTCTTTTATCTTATTTAGATATTAGGAGATATTACCTAGTTGTTAGGTATAGTTCTTTCCTTGATCTATGGTATTGACTAGATCATTGATGTCCAGTTCTCTCCTAAATCTATGGTCTTGACTAGTTCTTTGATGACTAGTTATTTCCTTGATTTATGGCTTGATCTACGACATTGACTGGTTCTTAGATTATTATTTCTTTCCTATTTAAGCAAGGCCCATTCTCAATGTATTGCATTGAGTTCCATAATAATATATGATATTGCTGCTCATTTGTTTGTAAATGAGCATGTAAAGTTATTCTGGAAAATTTCTTTCATTTTATTGATTGTGGTGTTTGATTAGCATATGTGTTATTGGCTTGGTACGATCTGGTTATCATTCCCTTTGAGACATGGTATCAGAGCTGGAGATTGCTGTTGACATTCGTCTGTAAGTTTTATTTTGTAAATAAATTCATTGTATATTCATATATTTGGGATTTGGTCTTATTTTATTGATCTGCATGCATTTTTATGCAAAATGAAGGCTTCTATTGGATCAGGAATGCAAGAAAACCCTAAGATCAACTGTAAACTCAACCATTTCTGGAGGCAGTCATTTTTCTAGGTTTTTTGTATTGTTGTAGGGAAGCACACTGGCCTGTCTCGGGATTTGCGTTGTGAAGAAAAAAACGTGGGATTATTTTTTGGGTCTATTGGATCTCTTGAGATATACACAAGGCATTTTTATGGTGCAAACGTATTGTCTCTCAGTTTATGCACATGAAGGTTTTTGGATCTTTCCTCTTTTGGCAGGGATCCACAAATGTTGTGCACAATTTTACTATTTTGGGCAAATCCAAATGTTGCTATTTTCAGAAAGTAAAGGTCACTCAAATATGGAGGAGTGTTTTAATCAATTTTGGATGTAATTTTGGTTGAGCCCAACGTCCTAAACTTCTGGGAGTTACAATTTGTACCTATCAGGGATTTTGAGAATGATATGCTTTTCTCTGAAGTATGTAGACTTCAAGAGGATATTGTAAAATTTGTGGAAGAAAATAGATCACTCAAGAAGCAAAATTCTCTTCTACAATCACTCATTCATGATAAGGATACAATAATACACTTCTTGTAGAACAAACTTTCTATCCTACAACATCACCATCATATTATGCACAACCATATCCATGCTCCTAGTCCACTTGCAGTTGTTGCTCTTGTACCCACTGACATTAATCTTCCAGTCTTTGAGCCTGAACCTAATTTTGATGCTTCTAAACTTGCGAGGCTTGTTACTACATGCTCTTCCACCTCTTCACCTATTACAATACCACATGTTGCGTATCCTACTTCTACTCAGCTGCATGGATTTTTTAAGAAGCATACCACTACATTCAATTCTCACATGCTTCGTTCTATGGATCTCACTAGTAGAGTCATTGAAAGAAATTCATAGGGTATTATTTCCTCTTTTCCACATGTTAAGTGGAATCCTCACCATGACATTGGTTTTTATGCAAATACTTTATTGGATCACACATTGATAGAGATCCTTTGTTTATTTGCTTGACTCTTTTTGAGGATCATGAGTTCTGCACCTTCACTCAGGCTTGAGAAACCTGATATTTCAACTGTCAAACATGATCAACCTGACACACATTCTGATGTTATTTTACATGCACCCATTGTGCATTTTGCACCAAGTCATATGCAGGCATCTTCTTCATCCGTCCGTGTTGATTTGGGGTGGATATCTGATCACTCATGGAGGTGACATAGGAATTCGTAGAGGACTCTATAGGCATGGCTCCTCCACCATTCGGCCTCTTGCTCTACTTTCTAGATACCTTCTGCATTGTGATGCTTCTTGTTTTGAGCATTTTTCTTTAGCAGGTGTAGTGTATCTCTCTTGTTTGTTGAGAGATTTTATATATGTATTTTCGACACTTTTGGCATGTTGACAATATCTCTTATGGGGGATCTATTCTAGTGCATTTCAGTGTTAGTTTGTCAGTGTTTGAGTAGTTGTTTTGACAAATCATACATATTTGTAATGCCACTCCACCCATTCAACAGTATGGGAGGGTGTGGTGCTGATCCTACTTCTTTGGGTTTTGTGTCCTTGCCTTGTTACCTTGGCTTTTCTTGGATCGTGACACTCTGGATTTTGTGTCCTTGCCTTGTTGCTTTGGTTCTTGTTCTTGGATTGTGGCACACCTATTTGCAAAAGTTGATCAAATTATGTTTGGTGTTTTTTTTTGCACTTTTGACATCACTCCGTTGATAGTCTCCTTGTATGGAGCTATTCTGGTGAAACCCAGTGTCAGTTGTTTTTGAGTTTTTTGATCGAGTAGTGGATTTAGACCATAGTACATACCAAAATTCTTTAGCATTGTATGAGTTTTTTGAGCTGAGCTTCTTGGGATGCCTTGGAGTGGGTCTTTACTCTCTTTACTTTGTTGTTACTGGTTTTGGGTACCTTGCGGTGTCCCTTTTTTCCCAGTTATTGTACATGAGTACCTCATCAGGCCTAGTTTCTGGGACTCATATTGTGGACATGCCACTTCTATTTTTGCCCCTAGGTTCACTTGGGGGTGTTAGAGTAGGTATTTACCTTAGCTCATGTTCACCTAGGTACTTTATTTACCTTTATTGTATTTATCCTCACCCACTTAAGTGTGTGGATATTTCTTGTATCTTATTTAGATATTAGGAGATATTATCTAGTTGTTAGGTATAGTTCTTTCTTTGATCTATTGTATTGACTAGATCCTTGATGTCTAGTTATCTCCTAAATCTATGGTCTTGACTAGTTCTTTGATGACTAGTTATTTCCTTGATTTATGGCTTGATCTATGACCTTGACTAGTTCTTAGATTGTTATTTCTTGCCTATTTAAGTCAAGGCCCATTCTCAAATGTATTGCATTGAGTTCCATAATAATATATGATATTACTTCTCATTTGTTTGCAAAGGTTTATGTAAAGTTATTCTTGGCGAATTACTTTCATCTTATTGATCATGGTGTTTGATTAGCATCTGTGTTCTTGGCTTGGTATGATTTGGTTATTGTTCCTTTCATTCGAGAGATGAAATTATATTGAGGTAGGTTAAAAAACTCTTCATGCATGTTGATTCTAGATAGCATTTATATTACTTAAAATTGTTGTTCTTACACCACAAATTTTCATTTTTCAGACGTTAAAATTTCACGATCTAGATGCCTAATCCCTAAGCACATAAGTAATTGTGTTTTGGTTTATTAATAACAAATACATGATTGAGTTGGTTGCAACTCTATCTATAGATAAGATGCTTTTATGGTTTGTTTAACTCAGCACAATTATTTGAATAAAGTTTGCAATATAGTTTAATAAAAAATACATAGATTATACACTATTCTCTAAATTTACATTTTTAGTATACTTAAATTAGAAATACAATTATGAAAGAAAGTTAGAATATGGGGAGAAATCCATGCCTGATAACTCCCATGATAAAGAGATGAAAACCTAGAGGTAAGATTTTTATGCTATTGTAGTGCAGAATAAATCCCTTCACCTAGGGTTCATTTTTCGAGACCTCTGGGAAATTGAAGGTGGAAAATCCCTGGAGAATACGCTTAGAACCAATTTTGCGAAGTAGGAGAATTTTCTGGGGTTTGTTTGCAACATTTTTTCCTGAAAGAATATTTCATTTTCAAGACATGCGTCAGAAAGGTTACTGTCGTGTGACAACAAGTTTACTATTGTGCGACAACAACCATGATTTCGGGTGACAATAAGGTCTCTATCATGTGACACCAAGGTTGTTGTCACACGATAAATACCTTATTGTCACCCGAAAACAAGGTTCTTGTCACATGATATTAAAATTGTTGTTGCATGACAATAACCTTGCTGTCGCATGACAGAAAACATACTATCGCACGATTGTAAAATTTAAATCCCCCATCAACAGAATATCCTTGTCACAGGTTAGAGAAATATTGTATCATGCATCAACAAGAGTACTATCATGCATCAATAGTAGCAGTGTCATGTGTAAACAACCAAACCCTTGTCGAGCATCAGTGAAATATCCTTGTCACGCATCGGTAAAATCTCCTTATTACACATCAACAAAATCTCCTTGTCACATGTCAGTGAAATATCCTTGTCACGTGTCAATGAAATATCCTTGTCGTGCCTCAATAAATAGCACTTGTCACCTAACTGCAAAATTCAAAAAAGATCTGCACTGTGCAATGGTGTTTAGAGTATGCAAGTTCACAGTACTTGATATGCCGATACCTCAACTATTAGTTAGTAGTATACTACTCGATGAATCACCTAGGTTTTTATAGGAGATGACTTCAAATGTAGGGGAAGCCGACCCCTAAAAAAACTATACTGTAAATTTTAGGTGAATATGACACTGACCTGCTCCGAAAAATTCACCTTTTAAAATTTTCCTAAAATGAAATTTTCACTATATTACAAATATTTGCCACAAAAATTATCCTTCCCTTCACCACCAAGTTTGAATACAATTTTTTGAGCAAGATCTACCATGTCAATCAAAAATGTCCCCGTCTTGTATACACATCTATCAGGGTGATGACAACTACAACATATGACAAAAATCCACTCTCAAAATTCTTTGATAGATGCCTATACTAATCAAAAACTCCAATTTTATCCTTGGATGGGAGGATTTTGGAAACGTTAATGGATTTTTGATTTATAATTTCCACTTCATTTGCTTTCATGTCTCTAAAATCGTTTCAATGACCCAATTTTGCATGTATTCAAAAATCAACATTCCATTGGAGTGTATTTATTTTGGCATTTTTTAAAACAAAAGGAGTGCTTGAGGGGTGAATTTACATTTATAATACACCTCCAAGAGGGAATTCCAAACTACAACATAAAAAAGTATGCTTAATTTTTATTTTTATCCACTACATATCCTTACCTCATTAAAATCTTCCTCCCTTGGAACAAGTTGGGAGAATGTTTGAGAAATTTGTGAAGTTTTATTTTACACCTATCATTTTAATTTGATGAAAGTTTCCAAGATCACATCAACATACCAATTTTTGTGCATACCTTTCAAAAATTGTAGGACATGAGACACATTAATCCCAAGATTTATTGAAACAACTCCTACACCTTGTCATAATATAAATATATGCTTAAAGAGTGCTCCACTTAGCACCATCAATAATCTCTGCATGTATGACACACTACATCCCCCACTTACATCATAGCTCATGTGTAGAGGAATTTGAATATGATTTTATTGATATGATAAGGAAGTCATTATTTAACACCATACTATAGATGAAACTTAAATATTTTAAAAGTATACTATTATCATTCCTTTATCTCAAGTATAAATTATGATGATTATTCCTACTTTGTCCCAAAACGTACTACCATGTAACTTGTTCATTAGATTCCATGATTCCCCATCTCTTTGAGGCTCTCAATTTTTACATACATGTCTAATCAAGAATTAGAAACTACAAATAAGATAAATATCCAATTTCTAAAATGATTTTATGAGTTCCCATACCCTATTTCTAAGACCCCATTCACACATATGCTATAATGGAAAGGAATAAGTAAACTGTCATGCTTGATTTCCATTATCACAAAATTAAATTTTATACCATGTGATTTTCCAATGATTTATTGTAATCATACAATGATAATGTAATTTTTTTCTACTCTTAACCTCAAATCCAAACATTTTTTGAGAGGGGATGTGCTACACATTTTTATTACTACACAAAATCCTCCTCCCATTCATCCTCCTAAACTACCTATGTTGGTTTTCTTTCCAACTATTGCAAGGAAACATTTATAATAATTCCTATTTAGAGCATAATAAAATCCATCCCGAACTCAATGAAAGGGAAATTTAGATCTCTATGACTCTTTCAACATACCTACTTGTGTATACCACAAACATTGTAACCCATGAGATTCCATTTATTTAAGACATTTTTCAAATATTCGAGATACAAATAACAACACTAATAATTTAAGCCATGCAAATTCATGGGGTTGTCAAGTCAATAAATTTCATATAACAAGTAACAAATTACACATTCTATGTACAATAACTTGAGCGTACTATTAGATGTGTCTATCATTGAAGGATCGATGTTAATATATGTAGGTAGATCATATCATGGGATATAGTGGACTGTATGTCATATTCAACATTATAGAAGTAATATCATGTGTTATAGTAGCTAGAGTCATTGATAGTTATGTCAATTAGTTGTGCATAATTTATAGTCATGTAATAACTACAAGATATCAATGTAAATTAAATATCATCAGTTTCCTTTGAGGGTCATGTTGAAAAACATTATATCGAATAACATCATGTCATAACAAAATATGTATTGTAGATTATTAACAATCATGACACAAGGAAAAGCTTAGTAAAATTATTTGAAGGAAGTATTCTAGCTTGAACCACCACAATAATTCCTAAGAGAAGTATTATTACTCTGATCCACTTGTGGAGTGATCAATGCAAACCTGTGATCATTATTTTTATAGTGAATAGGATATTGATTTTCTTAAGTAGGAGAAATGGACTTGCACTGTGTTAACATGTTATTCACCCCAAGATGAAGCCATGTGTGATTCACATCACTCATTCCACCTCGAGTCAAGTGATAAAATACATTAGAAAGAGTATTTGTAATGGTGATAAGTATTTGTATGTCACTTTTCACAATAGATAAGTTCTTGTAGATGACATGGGAATCAATAATGATATATTGTAGTGTGGTACTATGTGGTATATTGTTAGGTATATGAAAATGATTCAGATGAATTTAAGATTGTAGCTATGTTTATTAAAGAGGATTTTTTCCTTCTGCAATGCATATATTTAAGTCATTATGGGAATATAGAGGAAAAAATAACAAATTAGGAATTTAGTTATACTTAATAATATTTAATGCTAGAAAATAGGGGTCATAATTGAATAAATTTCTAGAATATTTAATAGATATAATATCATTAGGAAGAAAAAAACTAAGAAAAAAATGTTTGTGATTTTTTTTTAACAAACATTCATATCATAAAAACAACAAAACAAAATGTCACAAAACATATAAAATCTCATAAAACAAATAAAACCACAAAAAACACATAAAACATAGAAAAGTAATATGAAACCTTAGAAAAGTAATTGGTAGCTGAAAATAAACTCCCCATACATATGCTAACATAATTAGAACCTTCCCCTTTTTAGGGTACGATTTGGAGTATGTCTCAAATAGGGACTCCATAAGTAAGACATTTGACAAAAAATAATTATTATTAATCCTTTGTTGGTGGATACCTATATCCAATTTGTAAAAAAAAAGGTAATTTTGGCATGGAAATTAAGGTTTATTAACAATATCCTTTTCTAATTCTCTTACACTTTATACATTTCTAATGTTCTTACACTTATACACTGTTTGCAATAAAAACTGATAGTGAAATTTGATTTTTTTGTTAAATTTGTAACATTATGATTTTTTTAAACTTAAGGGAAAATAGTTTAAAATTTATTTTATTATTTTATGTAATGTCATAAATTTTTAATATTAGATTTAAAAAAAATCCTAACATTTTTTTTGTTTTGTATCATGTGTAGTTATTTAATAGATTTTATAGCCAAATTCAATAAAATACTGAAATGGATAAAAAAAATATGGTTATTATTGGTGATGAACATGGTATGCATCCTCCCTCTACCCACCCAAATTCCTCCATATCACCTCCCTCAAACTACCCAAGTATCTTTGCTATTTATCCCTCTTCCAATCCACATAACACATCTCTCTCTACCGAATGACACCAACACCAGAGTGTTACCCCTCATCCTATATGTACCGGTGTATAACCCCCATATTTGTTCAATGATACGTTAGGAATGATGATTGTTACAAACCTTCTCCACCTTCATCCCCACACTTTGATGTATGATTGTATCTTTCACTATTAGGAAATAAGGGATAAAATATGCGGAAATATCCCACACAAAATCGCAATAGTAGAAACTAATATGCAAAAAATACCACAGATCTGAAATAAAAATGAAGAAAATAAAATAACATAACACAAAGATAATATTTAACGTGGTTCACCCAATTTGGGCTACGTCTGTGCCAAGAATCACTTACTTAGATTTTATTACATACCACCTCTTTCTCTCAATACAATACCCAGATTTGTTTGAAGTTGTGATCAACAAATTCTCATGAATTCACCTTTGAAATCACACACACCTACAATGTTATGTCTCCCTACATCAATAAGAAACTACTTAAGCAGTTTTACAATACCACGGGTATCAAAACCATGGGCCAAAATTGCCCCATAAACCTATGGGTCAAAAATACCGCCCATATGAGAAGAGCTTGTTTCCCGAGGTATCGAAACATTTTTGGAGGTAAATTTTTTTTCTTAGGGGTTATGCCCTCACATCCCTTCTCGGAGCCCAACTTGACCCCTAACCCTAGTAATAAAATTATGGAAAGTGTATAATACTTTTAGTGTACAATATTCAACACTTCCACACATGAAAACAAGCTCCACAACATAACATGCACCTCATGGTTTACTATAAGAGAGGTATAAGAGGTCTTGTTATAGAAATAAAAATAAGATTACCTTCGTAGTTAATTTTTGGGATATTTACCCCTATAATATTTTTTTTATTAATGGCAAATAGTTTTTAAGGGACTATACCTTGTTTACAAAGAAGGCCAAAAAGCCAGATATAGCAATCAAAGTATTAGCAAAAAAAGGATCAGCATCCAGAATAGGTGTTTGAAATCAACAGTAACCAAAAATTTACATCAGGAGAAAAACAGAACAAGCGCTGCAACCATGCAGCTAGAAAACAACAAAAAAACAACAAAAATGATGGAAAAGATCGACGCCTGCAGCAAAAAAAAAACCTTACTTCTTAGCTGCTCTGGTGATTTTAGATTTTATGGTTTGTAGAGAAGTGAAGAGGGCCACTGTAGTCATATGGGTGGGGTCCTTAATATCAAGCTTAACCAAGGTTTGGTTACTCTCCTTGGCCGTTCCCCACAAAGTCTCTGGAATCCCACTCAGCAAAGTGATGTTGCGAACATGCTGTTCCAGAAAATCACTGATAGCATTAAAAATTTCCATACTATGCTCATGGCGATCCTTGGCTCTTCCCACTCGATTGTCCAAGGAATTCAAATTTTTATAGATGTCCTCCACTTGCTGGTTATCTATCTCAGTACCCTCATCACTATTCCTTTTCCCCCTTTACTTGGTAAGCTGTGTCACTTCCTCCTTCAGCTTCATCATCTCCTTTTCAAGGTCATTCAGTCTTTTGTATAGTGTTATTTGCTTTGTTTTGTGAGTCCTCTTCATGGCCAACATTGCTTATGTGTAGCAGGTTTTGTGCAACTTCCATATCCTTGCTACTGCGAAGGATTCTGCTCAAAATTGGGGTTTCCATCTTGTGCTTCTTCTATTTTCTGGTATTAGGCTTAGGGGTGGTGGCAGTGATGAGAGTGGGGGTCATGGTGGAAGGGATGTGGGTGGGGGTGGTGGTAGTGATGAGAGTGGTGGTCATGGTGGAAGGGATGTGAGTGGGGGTGGTGTCAGTGGAGGGAGGGAGAGGAGTCGTGCTGGGGGAGGGAGGGAGGCTAGGGTATTTGGAAATGAAAAGCTTGTGCAACAAGAGAATAAGCCCTTGATGCAAAGGGGTAGCCCGTGTATGCTTCTGGAACTCCCAGATAGAGCGTTCAAGAGAGTTTAGGAGATAGTGAGGGAAACAGACCATGATTTGTCTACAAAAGTGGTTTAGAAAAACTAATTTCTTAGTGGGGACAGTGACATACCTCCCTTGCTTAGTGGGGACCATCATGTGGGTTATCTCATCAAAGGGCGGTGGAATTGAACTAACCCGCAGCCCCACTATAACAAACATCAACACCTCATCCTCAGCAACAAATTTCTTCTCTTCCGCCTTTTTGTTGACTCTCTTGCTGAAGAAACGAAGGCCTTCCATCTCCAAACCAGTAGCTTCAACAATAAGCTCTTCATTCACTATAATTTTATGTCCACCATACTCAACTCTGCGGTCCTTCCAATCCATGGTGAACTGAATTGAAATTCTTTGGTCTTGACCTTGAATGCGATCGATGAAATTTGTAATCCCTCCCTGCTTAAGGATATTCCAGAGCTCTACATTTTCCTTCCAATCTGGATCACTGCAAGGTTCAATCTAACACGGGGCTCCTCCAATTTTTACCTCTCTATAGTATTTTCTCTTCTTGCCTTCTAAACCCTTATTCAAATTTCTGTATGGAACACCATTGCGCTTCTATCTATCCTGACTATTTAGAATCCCGCACATGTTTTGGGAGTGATGAGAGTAGTTCCCGCATGTGCGATCTTTGAGCTTCACTAAAGCCCACTCCAAGTCATCATTATCTGTACTCCACACTTGAGGGCCCATAAACTTCTGCTTGAATGCTGATTTGTACCTTCTTAGGGATGTAAATAGCATCATTCCAAATAGTTAAATTATTATTTATGCCATAATTGGCCAATTCATCAGCAACCTTGTTACCTTCCCTGTAAGTGTGCCTAATACAACTATTTTTGAAGGTTTGGTAGATGCTTATGGATTCCATGATGAAATCCTTTATATTCTAGCTAGGGGGTGAGGATTGATTAAGATGATTAATAATATTAAGTGAGTCTCCTTCCAGGATAATATTATGTATGTTATGAGTCTGGGCTATTCTAAGCCCCCATAGAGAAACCAAGGCTTTAGGATAATGGTTAGTTTGGACCCCCATTTTACCAGCATAGGCAGCAATCAGATTGCCTCTATGGTCACGAATCACTCCTCCCCCTGCAGTAATCCCGAGATTACCCTTAGAAGCCCCATCAAAGTTTAATTTGTGCCAGTTAAGATCAGGAGGATGCCAATGTATCAGAGAACTGTCAATATTAGGGCGCATGCTATTCTGAATATTGTCAACTCCAATTTTCCAATTGGACAAGATATGCTCTTCATTTTCAGGATAGTTCTTGTTCTTGAGGGGTTTGAATCTGACAATGTTCTCTTTGACAACATTAGTGATGTTCATAAATCTGATCTTGTGATGTTGCTTAATATTTCTAAAAATGATGTCATTTCTGTCCTTCCATATTCTCCAAATGATATGGGGCATAACCAATTTCCAGAGTCTTCTCACAATACAATGCTTAAAAGGGGGATTCCATTGGGTCCAAAATTGGATAAAGTCCTTCGGTACAGCCTAGAGAACTTTGAAATTAGAAAAGGCAATATTCTAGATTTTAGTGGCATATTCATAGTGCACTAGAAGGTGTTTGATATCCTCAGAATATTTTTTACAGAGATGGAATCTATTTTGAATAATGAAACCTTTTCTAATTATGTTATCAATGGTAAGAATTTTTCCCCTAAGTACCAGCCAATAGAAAAATTTGATTTTTGGTGTGAGCTCAGCCATCCAAATCCTACTCCAGTTGAACTCGCACTACATAGTTTCAAAGAAATAATTATATCTAGCTTTAACAGAATAATCCCCATCAATAGAGTTATTCCAGACCAATTCATCCTTGACATCCATTTTACTTAAGGGGATAAGATTCAAATGCTCTTGTAATGAAGACATCATGTGGTTCAGATCATCCCTATCCATAGAGAGTTTTTTCCATTTCTTATTGTTGCCATCCCTGTCAATGTAATCCATGATTCTAGTACCATACTTACACTCAAGGTTGTCTTTGAGTGCTCCAAATCTATCAATGAGGCTGTAGCTAGTCCATTTATCTTCTAAAAAATTTATATCTCTACCATTCCCCACTTTCCATTTTCTTCCATGCTTGATGAAATTCCTGGTCTGAACTAAATTATTCCAAAATATGGATACATAGGGAAGCTTCTCTTATTGAAGAAAAGATATAATTGCTTGTTGATTAAGGTATTTGGCTTTAATTAGTTCAATCCAGGGTTGGTTCTCCGAGAGCATTCTCCATCCCATTTTTGAAATTAGACCCTCATTCATTTTTTTGATATCTTTTATACCTAGGCCTCCTATTTTTTTGGGAGTACAAACTTGGTCCCAAACAACCAAGTGATATTTGAATTTATCCTCCATTCCCTGCCAAAGAAAGTGCCTCTGAATCCTCTCAAAATTTTTCTCTGAAAGTAGAAGGGATATTGTAGAGTGACATGATATAAATAAGGAGATTATGAAGAGTAATTTTTATGAGCAGGCATTTGCCAGCACTTGAAAGAATGGTTCCTTTCCAGCCAACCATTTTCTTTTGGAATCTTTCCAAAAGGGCATTCCAGACATTGATTGATACTTTTTTCGTACCGAGGGGGAGCCCCAAATAAGTAGTGGGGAGTGAATTGATTTTGCAGCCTAAAATTTTAGCAATTTTGATCTACCTATCCTCAGGGGTGTTGAAAAAGAAAATTTAGCTTTTATAAAAATTAATGTCTTGCCCCGAAGAAATTTCATAAAGTTTCAGGATAGACTTTATAGCCTTAGCTTCAAGAATGGAAGCCATTAACAAAAGGATTGTATCATCTACAAATTGCTGATGAGAAGTTGTTTGATTAGTGGAAGTGGGCTTAGATCCTTTCAACAATCCATTGATGACTGATTTATCAATTGTTCTGCTAAGACTGTCTGCCATAAGAATGAAAAGCAAGGGGGATATAGGATCCCCTTGCCTTAGCCCCCTTTTACTATTGAAAAATCCCACCGGTTCTCCATTTACCACCACTGAAAATCTGGCTGCAGTAATGCATGCCTTAACAATTTTTCTAAATTTACCCCTATAATATTGATAGGTATATTAATATGTTTTAAATCCAAGTTATATTTTTAATTTATGTTTCAATTGCAAGTTATTAATTTATCTTTTATTATGGTTAATATTAATAAGAAGTGAATGATAAATTTTTTTATGATGGAGATGTTACAAAAAAACCATTAACATGCAAGCCAAGTAAGTTTCCAAATATTATTCTGATGCCTTCTATGTTGATTTCCCTAAAAAATGGAAACTTTGGGTGTTTAAGAAATTGGGAAATTTATAGTCCATTGTTGGATGAGGGTAAGTTTATTCCTTAAATAAAATTATTTGAAAAATAATTAATCTAATTTGTTTTCTAATATTTTATTACATTATGTTTTATTTTCTAACTTATTTTTTACAATACATACATGGTTTAAAGATACACCACTAAAATCATGCACAAAGAGAGTGATAATTTGAAAATAAATATGAAGATGTATTATGTCCATGATGAGTGGAAAACAACCGGGAGGTAACTTTTGATGTCTAACTAAGTCATATTTAATTTTTAAACTAAATGTGGTTTATTTTATAATTGGTTTTACTTTTTAAATTTTGTGTTAACCAAATTTTTACTTCTAAATTATTTGCAAGACTATAATGTACAAACTGTATCCATGTTTTCAATTGATTAACTATTGGGATAATCATGATTTAGTTCAACCAAGCCATCAACAACAAGTTGTAAATGCTAAATTAGAATAGAGAAAAAAGATCAAAAATATCACTGGTCATATGGGCTTCATTGGAGAATGGGATCAATTTTTAAGTATCATAGTTTAAACTATTTTCTAATAATAACTGTTCAAGTTTTATTTTTTAATGCCATATAAATTAATATTATATTTACGTTTTCCAACAAGAGGAGGATGTTGGCATGTGGATGTTGAATTTTCATTGGTTTAAAAGGAACATTAATATTAAATCAAGATGAAGGAGAGGAAGAGGGGTCTTAGGGTGAGTGTGACAAGGTAGGAAAAGGTATGACATGAGAAAACCTGATGAAAACCTAGCTCCTTAAGTAGCTACTAACTGACAAAGGAATAATGGTGATGTGAGAGTATATTAGGATGAAATCTTATATGGTCTAGCAGATTTATGATGAGGAAATAAGGTAAAAATCATGAATATAAGGGTGTATGAGTTGAATTAGTAAGACTAAATCAGTTCAGTAGGCCTAATCCCTAGGCCTAGTCAACAAGTTAATCTGGAGTTGTGGATTAAATGTAGGAGGCTAATAAAGAAGCATGGTAGATGCATGAAAAACATGTTTGAGGGTATACATGATGAAGATAAGGATATGTTTATTAAATATGAGTTGTATCAAGGTCATTTAGGCCTATTTCAAGGACCTAATGCAAGCTAGGATGGATGTATGAAGAAAAATAAGCCATAGAAGGCCAACCTAAGAAAGAGAATTGTGTAGGGAAATTTTAAGAAGGTTTAAGATGATGCTACATGTCATATCTTAGCTATTGGAAGCATGTTTAGGGTCATATTCATGATTTTCCTTGAGGAAAAGCAATATTAGCAAATATAGATAATGTTAGTCAAGAAGGTACATAACTATTTATAAGAAAAAAATCGTTGGGACATGTGAAAAAGGGTACTCCTATGCTGTGGACAAAATTTCATGCAAATATGAAGAAGAATTTTGAAGCTATGAAGTTTTTAGTGCTATTGAGATCCCATAATGCTCTTTCCTATCTTGAGGGTAAAGTTTTCAATGCTAAAATGTACTTAAAAATAGTGCATGATGTCTTGATCTATTCATTAGTGATGGATTATGGAGTCAAGAATAATCAACATGTGGAATGAGTCAAAATGGTGCCTTATGCTTTATGAACAATCCTTAACAAGGTAAGGTGCTAAAAACCTCTCAACACCATCCTTTGAGAGAGATAGGATATTCATGGAGTGTTTGGTTTGAAAATAGCATGGAAATGAAAAAGTGATGATATAAGCTCATGGACTCCTCCTAGATCATGTCTACATTGTTTTCATTCTCCAAGTGTAATTGTACGGTGTAGAAATACCTCTGTTTTGCAATATTTTGATTGTATAGTCTTGTAAAGAATACTTCATGGTATAAGATCAAGCTTGGGAGAAAGCTTAGGATCTGTTCTAAGATTCTGTGAGGTGAGTTAGGAAATTTATTTACATATTTACAGTGAACCATGTCAAACAAGTCAGCCTATCGCTAAAATTTAAACATGTAAAAACTAGTCATGGTGTATGAAAGAGATTTGATGACAATACTTGCGGTGAGCAGATATTGGAATGAATAGTTGAAATTAGTCCATTATGACTTCTTGAATCTCATAACTTAACAAGATGAGGCAATTTAAAGTTCTAGCTGAAATATCTAAAACTATCCTAGTTGACATGTCTAGAAGGATCAAGAAATTTAGTTGCAAGTATAAAATTCTCCACACAATATAATCAAATGAATGATTTAAAGTTAAGTACGGGACTCATGTGAAATGTTAAAGATTTTAGGTTGGCATGAAAGTCAAGGTTTAGGTGATAAAATCTATCAAGCACAAGACTGGTTCTTGTAACTTAAGACATAGTGTGAACTTAAAGAATGCATGCAAAGTGAACTCATATACCTTGAAATGGTGTAAGATGTGGATGTAATGAGTTGAATAAGGATGAAATATTTATAGGAAACTATCTTAGAAATAATGAAAATATTGATAGGTGAGTGAACTTACTCAATCTTGAAGATTGTCTTCCTGTGCATGCAAATATGCTAAGATCATTTCCCAAATTTCGATTTCATGACAAATATGAAGAGGATAGTGTCACTCCGAACCCTTGGAAGGGATCTAGAGGTCACTCATAATAGTTTCCAAGCCTTGATAATTTTTTAAGACTCATGCATTAATAGTGATGAAGCATTTCTATGACTGGCATCTAGGTCCTCCATGATCATGTATAAGAAGCTATGAAATATATTTTAAACAAGGGCTCCATGCGTCAACTTGATGATTTACAAGCTCATAGTGATGGCGTAGACCTATTAAATATTCATTTAACCTAAATATAATGCATGATATAAGTGTTAGGAATTCTAGGCATTGAGAGAGGGGGTGAATTATTGTTTCTTAAAATTGTTAAAGTAAGTTGCAGTTGTTCATTTTACCATGATAAGTATATACATTCAACTAGGAGAGAGAAATACATATAAGAAAAAATGAACAAATGAAGAGAGAAGATTTAATGTGGGAAACCCATAAGGGACAAAAATCCACTAAAAACAAAAGAACTAGCTTGGACAATTGTCTTATTGAGTTACAATGGTTTTACCATGTGGTGAGCTCCTCCTCACCTTGAAGCACCCACTCCAATTATGAAGCACCCAATTACTATGAAACATCCACTCTACTTCTATGCCAAACACCCACTTGACTGTTGTTCTATAAGCACCTACTTATTAGGAAGCTCACTCATAAGTTTCTAAGCTACAAATCAGATTTTGATCATAGGAGAATTTGATCACCTTCTTCACTTGATTTCTTACTCCAACCTAATGTGATCCCTATTTCTAACTCAATAATTCACTTTCACTCTCAATATGTCAATCTCATCCTTAATCATCCAACTGATATCGAATCTTCAAGATATGGTTTTGTACGCTGAAATTTATCTCACAATAATCTCCTTAATATCATCTATATACTCAACATGTACATCTCTTTTCTACTTACATCTCCAAGCTCCAAAACGTCAACATTGTATCAAAAATCCTTTCAAACCTGTCACAGACTCTACATACATGAATAATATTTACATATATCTTTCATCAACATCAAAAATTTTCCCATCTATTACATCCATCAAGCTCTTCCACACTTATCACCTTCTCCATTTTCAAGCCACCTATCTCTGGAAAATTTTATATGTATCCTTCCTATGCATCATCATGCCTTTATAGATTTCAAGTCATCCCTCCTGATCTATATTTATTAGACAAATGCTCCTCAGTACTGTACCTAATATGTTACATACTTTATAATACATTTACATTTTCGTGTAATCCATTTTTTCATAATCATCATCATCCTATATCACCCTCTACATTGAAAAAAATATGAGTTGTATCTAATGTCTATTCATTTTTCTCCACACCTCTCATCATCTAGAAAGGAATGAGTTATTTTATATATAAATAATAATTCCACACCCCTTAACCTCTCTTGAATTTTCAACTTCATCCAAATCTAGTAGCTTCACGTTTCACACTTTTTAAAATTATGCAAGGAAGTAAAGAGACCTTCAAAAGAAATTTCCATAGGGTCATGATCTCATTTGATAGAGGATTGTTACATTCTCTTAACCTCTTTCAAGTACTTACATGATCCTTGATGATAATATGATTTGTGGAGAGTTATTTCTGACTTCTTGAGTCTCTAACATGACTGTTAATCTAACTTTTCATTTCTCATCTCAGTCTTGTAACATATGCACAATCTTTTCACCTGCTTTACTTAGTATGTTTTTGTCATGTAGCACAAAAAACACATTTTCAATAAATGAGCACGTTTAAAAACTTTCACTATTCTCTTATTAATTCTAAATATTCTTCATGCTTTGCCATGAGATTTCAACTTCCATTTGAGTACATTTTAAAATCACTTTTGTGAGCATGAAAGAGAATGAGCTAGTCAAATCATGATATTGCATCATGTCATGATTCTTGAACCTGTAGGATGCTTTCAAGTATATGGAGGTCTTCAAGGAAGAAAAATAGAGAATTTTCATCATCTCAACAAAGTATAGAGTGATCCTACTCTTCATCAACACATAAATTTGAAATATTCACATACATAGAGATGAGGATGACATCAAGTGAAGAATAAGCTCTTACCTTCCTTTACATTTTATAGATATGAATTTGAATCTTTTAAAACAACTACTAGTACCAAGAGGATATGAAAGCACCGAACTTCTTCATGGAGAATGTATTTTCACAGTGTATACACTATAATTTATATTCAAACTAATAACTTCAAAGATTTGTGGCTATTGCAATCATTCTCAATTAACTATGTATTTGAAGGAAATCAATAATGAGGGATTTTTTTTTTGAATACTTCTTAGGTCCATCCATACCTTAGAATGAAGAAAAAAAACCACACACTTTTATTCTTCAAATACATTGAATACAAAGGGTTTTAAGATTCAAAACCTAGCACACTGTTTTACAGTTCATACTATCTCAAATATCACCTTTTCATTCATATGACTATGTGATCACCCTAATAGATGAGACAATAAGAGTTCCAAGAACCTACTTGTGAAGCATAAGAGAAAATGATCAAACTTTCATGAGAAATTCTTGTACCTTCTTGACTGTCATAAACCAACAAACCAAGTTTTCAAGAATTTGGTCTTTAACCCATGTAGAGGTATGCTCATAGCACCTAGCCAGGAGTATTTTGAGAATATTCATGCCCTAATTACTTTTCCTCACTAGATGCAGTCACCACTCAGAGAATGAGAACATGAAAAAAATATACAATACACAATGTGGGAACATGTCCTTAACTTGCCATAGGACATTCTTGAACTTGATATTTTTTCTCACAAAGAAAAATTCACTCACCCATATTCCTACTACAATTAGACACCACTGAGGAAGATATTTCATTATTCTCAGAATCCTTATGAAAGGCTTGAATAAAGAAGGTCTAGTTTCATTCTCAGAGGCACATTCATTGATAGTGTACTGAATTAACATTTTTAGCCATGCATTCAATTAAAAAAAAAATTGAAATTATTGAATATAATTCCTATATCTTATTCACAATCATACATCTCTTGGACACATGTATTTTGCATCAACAAGATCACATAGATCAAGGACTACTACTTATGAGTTAGTACACATAAGCTTTTCAGGGACTGAAATTTGGTGGTGGAGAGAATACATCAAATAAAAAAAGTAAATTCTTAAAATAAAATATTTGAGAGTAAAGAATATACATTTATTGTAAGCTTCCAACTCTTGTAGTTCACCCTAGAGGATTGAAAAACAAGATTACATATGCATTATTTGTAAAAACTAGGCATTTCCGTACAACCCACTCATGATTGAATATCACACATACCACCATATTTTCCTAAAGAGGTTATTTTACACACCTGAGGAGTTTTCCAAATTTCACAAGAAATTTGGAGTCAGAACACTTCATTTTGTTTCTACCACTTCAAGGAGGCTTGAGGAGGTAGAAATCTTGTTAGAAAACTGCTCATAAATTATTTGTTTCTCAACCAGATTCCCTCAATTTTTTTTGTAAAAGTTCAATATTGGAGTGCAATTTAAAAATTCCTTATATGATCTATTTGAAGAAGGCTAGACAATTTTTTTGGATGCTAATAAACCAGGGTGCTCAGTTTCCATTCATTGATAAACCAGTTTTAGTAAAAATTGAATAACCTCAAAACACCTATTAACATTTTAATCTACCTTGAGAAGCAGATTTCAAAAGTGGTTGGATTTTTTGTGAAATTCCCCAAGGCCTGAAATCCAAAATTTGGACTTCAAATTTTCTGATATTTTCTCTTTCGGAGTTTAATGGCGTGATTCTTTGAAATTGTGTTTCAAATTTCCAATGTCTGAAAGTCCAAATTTCAGACTTTCGGGCTTTCGGGGTTTGGATTTTATACTATATAATTGGCAACTTTTCATTCCCAAATCTCTGAAGTTTGAAACCTTGAAATTCTGAATTTTTAGAATTTCAAGCTTTCAGGCTTTAGAAATTTTGGCCACATTTTGGTTAAATCCCTTTTGAACTTCCAAAGTATGAAATTTTAGACTTTCAGGCTTTCAGGTTTCATAATTCTTTGGTCATTTTTAAGATTTTCACTTTCAAACTTTCGAAGTCTGAAAGTGTAAATTTTCAGAATTTCAAGCTTTTGGGTTTCAAAAATTTTCATTGCCAATTTGCATTCTTCGTCTCCCAATCTCCAAAGCCAAAAACCCCAAAATTCTAAATTTTTGGAATTTCAGGCTTTCGGGTTTTAGAATTTCAGAAATCCTTTGTGCATTTAATTTTTCACCAACCCCCTACGGATAAGATTTTTACCATTAATACCGGGTTTTATATTTAAACTAAGTTTTTACTCATAATTTTTACCTGACACATTTTCTCTGACATCCCATTTTCTGTACCTTTCAACACATTTTCGAGGTATTTTAACTTGGTTATTTTCCTTTTGGTTTAAGATCTCTTATTTTATATTTTGTTTGTTTTGTTTGTTTCCTTTTCTGCATGCCTTTTGAAATGACGAACTCATTGCCCGCTATGTCTCTATAATTGGAGTTTCCATAGGCATTCAAATCTTTTCCAGGGTTTCTCTTAGGTTTTTTCATTTTCACCCCTCAGAGATTCTCAGTTTTTCAAGTTTTTGGAGATCAACATTTATTGGCAAAATTTTTTCCATCATTTTAGAGATCTAACGGAGATATTCTTTTTAGAATTTCAGATATGCTATTTTTTCTGTTTCAGAGATTATAATTTTAGGGATTTTCATTTCAGGGTTTTTGTAAGTCTAGCTTTCAGAAGTTATATCTTCAGAGTTTTGTTTTCGAAACTCCTAATTTTGGAATTTCAGAGATTCAGAACTTCAAAAAGTCAGAGATTTAGAGATTTTCATTTCGGGTTCTTTAGTTGGGCTTTCAGAAAATCTCTTCGAGACTTCTTTTCAAAAATTCTTTTTTAGAACTTTTCTTCAGAGAAATTTTTCGGAAATTTAAATTTTAGAGAATTTTTTTGGGATTTCGGAGTTTTTCTCTTTGGAACTTTTTAGTTCAGGTTTTCAGAAACTAATTTTTTTCAAGAATTTAGGACCTATCTTTTAGAGTATTGCATTTTGAGTTTCAGAATTCTCTTTTCAGGGTTTTTTCAACTTTTTCTTTCATTCTGGAATATAGAGCTTGATGTCTACTTCTACATCAAAGGGTAAAGAAAAGATGAAGTATTTATTTCTTGGAGTTGCTCCTCACTCCCACCTGTCCTCCGACTTAGGGAATATAGAGGACATCGACCTAGGGAAAATTGATTTTCTAGATTTCTGGGAAAAAGTAAAGGCTCCGAACAAGAAATCATGGATGTAGGCCATCTATGACAGTGGGCTTTCCCTTGTTTCCGGTTTTCCCACATCCATACATTGCCGAGAATTCATTTTAACTGTAGTAACCATCTTTGAAAAAGAATCCATGTTATTCATAGATGATGATGATAAGGTAGTAATCTGTTTGGACCAATACTTCTTCGAAGATATTCTCAAACTTCCCAATGTTCAAGATTACTCCACAATTTTGCCAGAGTCAACAGTGGAACATTGGGACGAGGAAGAGGAAGTATGCATGAAAATTATGATGAAAAATTATCTGGCCAAGAGCTTTTCCAAATTACCCAAAGTGATGCATTGGTCATATTTTATTTAGGAGGTCAGTGATCTTATTGTGCTACTAAGCAGAGTTTCAAGTCTTCCTTTTGTAAAGGAATTGTAGGAATGGATGTTCTTGTACATCGCTACCATCAAGAAAAATAATGAGTTTATTTAATGCGGGGAGCATATTAGTAGTTCCATTTGCTATCAATTGAGCAAGGTTCTTTCCACAAAGAATTTCTATATGGCATCCTTCTTGGTTTATGCGGCCACTGTTATGGGAGATTTCTCTGGATTGAATACTAGAGGTATTCATAGCACCTCCCAAATCTACGATTTCTATCCCCAGATCACACCGAGTGAAGGGAGTAGGAATTTTTGAAGGGTCAATGATGCATTATTTTTGGTTATCCTCTACCATTTTGACAAAGAGTTATACAAACGAAGGATTTTTGATGAGGCCTTCAAAGAGGCGTGTGAGTGGGGAGCCATATTTTTGTAGTTCCCTACATTCACTTACATTCAGGTTCTAGAATTTATAGGTGCCCCCAAAAAATTGCCAAGGTTCCCCACTGATAAATGGGTTCTACTGGAATTGGTCTGACAATTGTTGGATTATCACTGAATCCAAAACAAATGCCACAAATTAGGAATGCATTTCCCTATTTCAATTAGCAGTTACACCTGCCTGAATATTCATAAGGCCAAAAATGTAGATGTAGAATTAGCTGAAGTGACCTTGTGAACCTTTCATACATAAAATAATTTTGATTATTGTCGTAAATTTGGTGAAACAAGTTGGTCCAGTGCCCACGTGCCCCAATTAGAGGATATATGGATTCATTGTTGGGATGAATACATCGTGTGACAAAGATATTATGAGAGGTTGACCTTGGATGAGGTTCGGTAGTTTGGCTTGGCCGATGTCCCAAAAGAGGCACAGGATAATGATGAGGATTTACATGTGGCATACAAAAATGATAATATTGACAATCAACCATTACCATGGATTGATTGGTATGTAGAGGAATGCTAGAATTAAAAGGAGAGGGCGGGGCCCATTCTGCAGAGAACTTACAATTGGTTAGTTACCTTGGGAATTTCCCCCAAGGGAGAAAAACAACCTATAAATACAGAGGCCCCACCAACCATGAGCCAATCAACACCCACAAAGAGGAAAAGATAAACCAAAAAAACCCATATGACTCCAAGAAATATTTCATTTGTGATTGGTGTTTCATCTCTCTTCAAGGCTCCTATTTCCAAGTCCATGTCTCCTGCAGCACCTGTGATAGAAGTGGTTTAAGTCAGTGAGTCCCCTAGTATCTCCCAAGATCCATCACATCTTCTTCCTCCTCCATTGTCACTTCCAATATCAATTCCTTCCACTTCAACAATTATTTCTTCTTTCCCATCTCCTTCCATGGCCCAGGTTTTCTCATCCCTTCTAGTTCTCTCAGTTGGAGAAACTATCGGGTTACCCATTTCTTCTTTACTTCCCTTAACACTTCCATTTCCCTCCACCTCATTCAGAAACATCATTTTATCATCCCCTATGGCTGTCCTTATGTCCACCCCATCCATCATCGACACTTCTACCCAAATATCAACTAATGTTTCTAGTTCTCTTGCCATATCTAATGTCTCAGTTATCAAATCTACTATCCCATATTCATTAGCATTAGCTTTTTTTGAATGTTTGTTTAGACAGAATCCAAATCAGAAGAAGAAGGTGCCTCTAGGAGATGTCATAGATCTCAGTATATTGGAACAAATGCCCTAAAGATAGGGCAAGAGGCCAAGAACTTTTTCAAGTTTGACAGTGAATTCATCTAGAGAGTGAAGTGTAGAGGTTGCTACCCCTGTTGAGGGAAAAAATAAAGAGACAATTATTGCGGCAGATTATTGAATCTCTCAATTTTCATTGCGAAGAGCCACTCATGAAGGATCCAAACAAGATGTGTACACTGCTCTCGGGGCTTTGCTAGAAAAATATGACAAGGATAAGGACACAAAATATGAGCTCAAACTTAAGGTTAAACAACTCACTTCATTTTTACGCAAAGTAACCCAACCAACTCCATCTACCAAAGCCTCAACTACTACGGCCATGACACTTTCTTCTACCATCGATGAAATTTCTTATCATGAGCTTGAGAAGCTAGGCCAGAAAGGGAAATTTGTAAATGGATGGATTGAACACATACTATAGGAGGCTAATCCCTTAATCAAGGAGGCTGTTGAAATATATAACGATTTGTAGGTTGGGAAGGATCCTATTTGCAAAATGGATGATGCTTTTTTCGAAGATAATAATAATCTCATTTTAAATTTGGAAACATGGAGTGAGATCAGAGAAGAAGACCCTAACTTGACCCTTCAAGAAGAGGTAATTAATGATGCCATGAAGTTATTTGAATATCAAAAATCCATGGAATTCCGGTGCCAAGTGTTGCAAAATTTAATTAAGAAACTGAAAGATAAATGATTAGAAATGACAGATGCCCTGAATGACATCTCAGAAGAGTTTGATATTGCTAATTACAAATTCTTCAACAAAAACATCAATGCTCTTCCCAAATATAAAATTAAGGAAAATTTCAAGGATTTGGTGAAGCACGATGATGAGGTCTCCAAAACTTTCAGCAGTGACTCCATTGATCAATTGGTCTTATGCCAAAATTTCATAGGGAAGCTAAAGAAAGTTGTGAATAAACTTTGAAGAGTGCCAGCTAAGATCACAAAGAAGATTGAGATGGAAGATGTAGTGAATCACTACACATGTGCACTTGGAGATGAAGAGATTCAGGGAATCATCAAGCGCTTCATTGAGTATAAGCATCGAATGGCTGTATGGTAAGGAGAACAACAGTAACTTGCAGGAGAGGAACATGTAGATGAACAAATCCAAAATTGAGTGGCCATGAAAGGTCAGATCCAAGCTCTAGACTGGTCAAAGTTGTAGGGTTGACTGAGTCAAACCCTTGCAAAAAAATTTCTATTTTCATGGGACCATGTTCCCTTAATTTATTGACATTTCTATTTTTAGAAAAATGTTAGTTAAGGGCCCAGCTATAATGTCTCATCCTAAGAACTTATAAATAGTAGAATGGTTCAAGATAGTAAGGGGAGATTATTTTTTGGTAGGAGTTTCTCTTCAATCTTAGAAGAGTGCTTCAGAGATTTCTAAAAAACCTTTTAATTATATTCAGAGTTACATCTTGCTATTGGAAATATGATTTATTGTGTTGAATGGTTAATCAATGTTTACTTTGTGAATTTATGATTTCTTAGTGTGAGTGATTATCTTACCTTTATTTCAGGTTATCTATTTCATGTTGTGAAGGTAATGCGGTTATCTTTTATGTTAGTTGTGAAAACCATATTTTCCTTTTGTATTAATTTATATCATCATTATCCCTAGTTACAGAAATAGATGTTTGAAATATGCATGTGTGGTTTCCTCATGATAAATTAATTATGTGTTGAATCCAATTCGATCTATCCTTATGTATGCTCAAGTTTAACGAAGGAACGTACGCCCCTGGTTTGAGGTATTTTGTACCCTTTTGAGTTGCGATAGGTGAAGGTGGTTAGTGATGCAAGCATCCCTCCCACACTAACCCTTCCAGATATTAAACATCCCTTAATTTGGTGCATCACCAGCCTTAGTATAGTTTCAGTTCTGTAAAATCTCTTTCCTTAAAACTCATGTAGATGTTATATTAGGATTAGATGGTCATTTTATTACACTAGGAGTAGTAAAGCATTCAGTTTTGGAAGAGGAAGCCAGCCTTCTCCAGAGGTTCACCTTGATCCTAAGTCCCACAGCTTGAGAGGTGATCCACACCGAATGTCTTGTTCACATTTTTTCCATTCAGAGGGTGCAATGATTTGGTGACAATAGCACCATTACAAAATTTTAAGAAATTTGACATGAAGCACTACAAGAAACCTCTTTATACATTCCATAAGGTGTTTAGCCATAATTTTTTTTACAACTCAAACCTATCTCTTTTACCTCAAAATTCACTACTAGTCCTCAAAGACAGTTTTGGTGAAAATTTGAATTTTTCCTCCAGAAGATAAACTGATCCTTATGATTTCTCATAGATGCTTTAGAAACTATTCCTAGGATCCTTTTATTCTTACCTAGTATTTTCATGACCTGCATTGGGATCTTGCACTTTATTAGGCTCTAGAACTAGGCCTAAATGAGCCAGTTTCAACTGAGACTCCCAAATAAAGACTTGAAACTCACTCCAAGAGCTCTTACACATGATAAAACCATAGTTTTTTACATGTATAACATATGATCCAAGAATACTAACCATCTCCATGCCTCTAGTGGGCTTCTACAGCATTGACCAAGCCGTAGAACACTTAAACCATCCTGCTTACTCAATACACACACTAAAACCATCCTACATGCTTAATACACCACAAATAAGGAACTAGCAATCAACCTTAATGTCCCTACAATGATCCCTTCATGTCACCACTCACACATTTTCCATCAATGCCACTTGACATCAATGACAACACCAATGACTAGGGTTCAACAATCTCCCCCTTTATCACTGATGGAAACAAACTCAAAAACATTGATGGAAAACACCTTCACTACCTAGTTTCTAACAACATTCTCTCCCCCTTTGACATCTATGACAAAGGGTTAGATATCTAACAAAATGATCAATCATGCAAATAAACATTTACAAAGTAAATAATAACCTCGCAACGCTCTTCCTTAGATGATACTGCTCTTTTGACTGATAAAATACAATCCGTTGCATAAATTTCTTCAACAATAATATGTAATGCTTCCTTGAGTCCATTCTCTCCCTATTTAGGTCCCTCACTTCACCATGCCCAAACTTAAGCTCATACTAATCTCCCTGAGATTAATTTATCCTCCTTTGTTTGAGGCTATAAGATATCAATCACTTAACTTAATGCCTTAAAGATGTGACTGAGTACTTCAATCAGCTTCTTTGGTCCTGATACACCTTACTGACCTATAGGTCATCAATTCAAATCCTTTACAATCTATACAAAAATTATAAAACAAGAAAGCTTCACTGTTATAATTCACACCACCCTTGGCCTTTTCTATCACAAGCTTCTTCTTGTCCTTTTCAATCAAGCAACCTTGTATCTAAGCATTTAAACTTTTTACTGTTGTGTAAAAATCAGGCGAGACTCTCTTTTGAGTGTTCAACTTTCTCTCCTTATGTATATCACCTTGTGTTCATCACAATGTGCCTTATCATACTTTCCACTTAGACCTTACTCTTGTGCAACTTTTCCTCTTACACAACTATCATACATATCTCCATTTTTTACCAAAGAAAATCTAAAATTCCTTTTGGAAATACCTTAAGAACCCAGTCACAATGTCTTGTACCAATAATCAAATCAAAAAATCATGTACATAAGCTTCTAATACATTCTACATAAAAATTTAGCTGTGAAGTCCTTACAATCCTGACAAGAGTAATTTTATTGTAAGGTAAATGGTATTTGATTTCAATGTTTGAGTCTCAGAGGTTTCTGACCTAAAGATCACTAATTTAACCCATTAAATCCTACAACAACCTCATGATACAACAAAAATTGATTAATGATCTTCACATCATCCTTGATTTCTGATATGAGTATAACATGCTTAAATAATTAATAGTCATCTTGGGTTACCATCAAAACTCAAAACTTGAAAAAAATGAACCTGACTGGGATGCATTTTGAATTTAAATGTTATTTCATTAGGATAGAGCTTATTGACCCACTTAAAACCATTTAAAGCATGAACATAGACCCTGAAATTTTATGAGCACTGCCATTCTTAGATATCTTCTGTTAAACACATAAATTAAATAATTTTTTCATGAAAGCATTAGCTTCTATCACTGGTAAGGATTCCACTAATTGATTTAGATGTACTTGCTACTGCGATTATTGAAACTTTTACCTCTCTTGATTCTAACTAAAGATCTTGATAGAGAAAAAAAATGTTTCAAGGTTATGAGAGAATTATAAGTATCATGGGGTTATTTTTACGCTTTGAAGACTTGAAGGATAATGAGATTTACTATGCAAACTTGAGGGAACCTTGATGAATTTAGACAGATAGACACTCTTGACTTCATTTGACTAATCATCAGACACCTTGCAACATCTTTCAAAGTAGGACATAGACATTTTTTTATTTGTTTATTTCATAGTTTGATTTTTAAGGTGACGACATAGACATATTGACATATCTTAACTGATAAGAATGTTTATTTCATGACACTTTGAGAACACGTACACTTTTGAGGGCTTATATTCCTTTATGCAAAATAAGAGTGATGACACACACACACACATATCTTAGTAATGACAATATGAAGAAGGAAACTCAAACGAAGAGACTTATTGACCATATTCTCTTTGTATGAGTACACAATAAGAACATTCAATAAAATTCAATGAGTTCTAACCTAAACAAGAGACTATACAAAAATATTGAGCTTGGCAGCATAACGAGGACTCTAATTTTCAACAACTGATGGAAACTTACTTGCAGAAGAAAAAATTATATTGTTCACTCAGAACCATCATAGAGGAGCCTTGATTTACAACATTGAAGACTTATAAAGGAATGACCTTGCTTGCCTTGCACATGAAATATGCCTTCTATAAGTATAGATAAGAAAATCCATCATGTGAAGTTACTTCAGAACATAAGATAGTCATCAAAAAATATGATGATTACATTCCTTTCTTTAAGCTCTTGACATTCTTCTTGGGTGTACTACATGGTGTGACAATCACATTACTTAAGCTCTCATTTTCCTACTCACTATCTCATAAAATTTCAAATTGCATTTTATATATTTTCTCTAGTAGAGCTTGGGGTAGTAATTATTCATTATTTGTACTAGAATTACCTTCCTTCATCTCAGACTTACCATTTCCTCTTGAGGCCTTTCTTGAACTTATCTCTTCATTTGTTAGTTCTAATTGATTTCTTGGCTAGTTCTATATGAGTGTGTTTAGTTTCATCCTTTCTCCTGTATATGAACTTTTTCTTATGACAATGTCTTGCAAAGTTTCCAACTATGTTGCAATTGTAGCACACAAGTTGATTCATATATCTAGATGTCTCCTTTGTCCATTCTTGCCTCATGGGGTTTTCAAGATATAATTTGGTATGTGATCCTTATAATGATAGTTATAATAAAAATTTGTTCTTCTTTCAGTTATGCAATCTCTCCATGGGTCTTAATTTTCTATCTTTCTCATACGGTCTCTAGATCTATGTCCAAAAGTATGACATGAAAAAAAACTCCATGAAACTTACTAGGAATGTCTCGTTACATTTGGATTCTTGCTAAGTTTCTTGTGTTTAGAATTTCCTTAACATGGTGTATGGCTTGAATCGCACTTCAATTCAGTTTGTCTTGGATTGTTCAAATTCTTCTCTTAGAGTTTTCAACTCAACTCTTTACTTGTCACATTCTTCAATTTTGGATTTGAAAGATTGCTTGACATGGTTCATGACTAGATTCATTCTCCAATTCACATTGAGTTGCTTCACTTTTAAGAACTAGACCTGATATGTCATTTCTTGAACACCCCTTAAAATTAATCAACTCATCCTTAGCTTGTTATAGCTCATCATTTAGGGTTTTCAATTATTATTCAAGTGTGATATAGCAATTTTATTTGACACTTAGATGTTTTGACAACTTACTAACCAATACTGCCACCTCTTTGAGTTCTTCAAGATGATTTACATCATTGAGATTGATTTCTATCTTTAACTCATTTATCAGGGCTTGAGAAATCTTGTACTTATGTTTTAGTACTCCACTTCAGCTTGACCACCCATACTTGTGCCACAAGGACCTTCTCTTAAGTTGTTAAACTTATACATATAGAACCTGCTATGATACCAATTGTTAGGATTTATAGGCACTGGGGAGGTGAATCACTATTGTTTAAAACTTTTTCAAGAAAGTTGTAGTTGTTCATTTTACCATGATAAGTATACACATTCAACTAGGAGAGAGAAATAGAGATAAGTAAACATGAACACATGAAGAGACCAAATTTAATGTGGGAAACCCATAAGGGAAAAAAACCCACTAAAAACAAGAGAACTAGATTGGACAATTTTCCTATTAATGTTACAATGGTTGCACCATGTGGTGAGATCCTACTCACCTTGAATCACCCACTCCAATTTTGAATACCTACTCCACTATATAATCAAGTACCCACTTCAGTAATTTGGAAAGCACCCAATGTAGCTGTTTCAAAGCAAGGGCACATTCTCCACAGGCTAAACACCCACTTGAATGTTTTTCTGTAAGCACCTACTTGATATGAAGCTCACTCCTAAGCTACTTAAATACAACTCAGAATTTGATCATAGGATAATTTGATCACCTTCTTCACCTGATTGCTTACTCCAACCTGATGTGATCCTTATTTCCAGCTCAGTACTTCACTTGCACTCTCAATATGAACAATCTACTCCTTAATCATCCAATTGATACTCTAAAATTTATCTCAAATAATCTCCTTAATATCATCTATATACTCAACATGCTCATCTCTTGTCTACTTACATCTCTAAGCTCTGGCAAAACTTCAACATTGTATAAAAATCCTTTCAAACCTATCACAAAATCTACATACATCAAGGATATTTACATATATATTTCATCAGCATCAGAAATCTTCCCATCTATTACATCCATCAAGCTCGTTCCACACTTTTTACCTTCTCCATATTCAAGTTATTTATCTATACAAAAGTTTATATGTATCCTGTTGGTACCCAAATTTAATCTCCTTCAAAGCCCGAGCAACATCATGGGTTTGACAAGATGCAATCAGAGGCAAATAGATATGATTATATATGTCATTTTGTAGCTAGGGAACCAGTCTATCCGACCTTTTAGAACTCAAGCTCTGAGAAGGAGTGGGTAGCACCTTAAAAGGATGTGATCTGATCCTAACTATTTTATGGTTGTGCCTTTCAACCAAGGTAAGAGAACCTATTTTGTAACCTCCATTATTGAAGGAGGATGTTGGTAGATATCCTTCTTAATGTATAAATTGTTATAGAGAATACCTTGAAGAAAATATGATCAATGCACACCAAATCTAACTCTCACGAGTTGTCACTTCCAAATTAGTGGAGATATTTTCAAAACAAGGTTCAAAAGTTACTAAAGACAATTGGAAACCTGATTGTTTCTACATGTTTTGGTAGTAAAATTTGTGCATTTGTATACAAACATGAAAAAAAGGGGTAGTATGGGTAAGACTAGATGTTTTTAAATGGATTTTGGTGGGAGGCGAGGCAGAGTGAACTTGATTTACCAAATTTCTTGAGAGATTCTTATAAAATGGAAAGTCTAAACCAACAGAATGCCACAAAATAGCTAAAATGTTTCTTTAACTAGAATATGTGCTTCAATGGAGGCCCAAATTAGCACTTTTTCATACATTCTATAAGGTTATAACATGAAGGATCTTGAGTTAGACGATGCAACAAAGCATCAAGATCTAAGATCAAATCACACCCGAGGTACTCCCGGAAGCTTACAGATAATCTCTGTCGAACGATATGAAAGAAAAGTTATTTTAAATCATTTATTTGACTCCCAGATGAAATCTCTCCTGAGAAATGAAATTACAGATGCCACTAAACTGTCACAAGGATTGAGACCTGTGTGATTGAAGACATATTTTTAATACAAGATTGCAACAGGAAACAAGAAAAACTACTCGCATACATTCAGGAGATAAAACAAGACACATTTTGCATCAAGATCAACACAAAATAACTCGATTTTGATTAAATTTATCAGCAGGGGAAATTTTATATAAAAATCTCATATCTTATCAGTGGTTGTACACTCGTAACCACCTTAAAACGATCAAACTTAATACAAAAGAGATATACAAGCTTCTCAGACGGCTTCTCAAAAGACAGGCTTCGTCAAATTTTCCTCTTGGGAATTTTCTTCAACCTTTAATACTCTAACCATTTGCACGAAAATTTTGTATGCCATTTATAACATTTACAACAAATCCCCTTCTTCCCCAAAAGACAAAAACATTTAATGTACCAATGCTCGCTATGATCTCGATCACAATTCGCAAAATCGGATCTGTAAAAGTTGTCAGGTGCTCATGGGGTAGATCTTTTCAAAAATCTCAGCATTCAACTCCTTCATCTGGTAGAACACTACTCCTTCAACTCGTCAACCACTTCCACCCCTAATCTGTCAAGTATGGTTCCTTGCGTGCTCGGGAGAAGAAAAACAAAAAAATCAGATCGAGCCCGATAGTTATACCATTTTAATGGCGAAATATGTCTCCAGATCTCTCCCACCAAACTTAGATATCAAAATTAACTCCCCTCTTTGTTTGGCGTATAGGAAATACCAAGAAATCATGAAGACACGCACTTCCAGACATGTTTCAATAAAAAATGGGTTGAAAATCAAATTCAGACTAACAGTTGTTGTTGATCTTTACTTTGAATTTGGGTCGTCCACGTGGAAGATTCAACTTTAAAATAGGCTAGGGGGTTTCCTTTGAATTTTTACCACCTTTTGAAAAGATGGAAAAAAAATTCCATTTTTCTCCGCACCTTCGCCCTTTGGAAATGAGCCTAACACGTGTCCTAAGGTGGGTTCTAGCGGAACCACGGCCAAATTCTGCCACATGTCCTTTCACCCCCTTTTTGGAAAAGGGAAAATTTTCCAAGTTTTCCCTGCAACTCCCAAAAGCCCTAAGCTTTTCCACGTGATAAGTCCTCTGAAAGCTGAAGAATAAATTTGACAGGAAAAAGTCACCCGTTAGACTGTCAGAATACAGAAAATCACCAATCATGCCCAGAACCCAATTTTTCGCTAAGGATGAAAATTCTTTTGAAACAAAATAAAGTGAATCATGATTCCGAGCATCTTTTTGACCATGGATTTGGATTTTCAAAGGCATACAAATATAGATTAACAATTTTCGAGCTTCCATGGTCAGGGAAAAATAGGAAAAACAACAAGGCCCGGGATTTTTAAGAAATTGGGGTGAAAAACAGGGAAGACTCGGAGAATTTTTCAAGGAGGGACATGACAATGGATTTTACATACAACTTGAAGCATCTCAAATGGAAATAAAATCTTTTAGAAAACCCACATCGAGAGATAGAAAATTTCACAATACGTAGATAAGAGGAAAATAATGGCAAATGGGGTGAGACAGATCTGAGCACCAACATATCCTTCCTATGCATCATCAAACCTTGATAGATTTCAAGTCACCCTCATGATTTATCTTCATTAAAAAACTACTCCTCAAGATTGTACCTACTATGTTACATACTTTATAACACATTTAAATTTTCATGCAATTTTTTTTTCATATTCATCATCCTATATCACCCTCTACATTCAAAAAATAAGATCTGTAACTACTGTCTATTCATTTTTCTCCATACCTTTCATCATCTGAAAAGGAACAATTTATTTTCTATATAAAAAATAACTCCACACCCCCTTAACCTCTCTTGAATTTTCAGCTTCATCCCAATATAATATCTTCACATTTCACAGTTTTTCAACTTATACAAGGAAGTGAAGAGACCTTCAAAAGAAATTGCCATAGGGTCATGATCTCATTTAACAAAGGATTGTTACATTATCTTAACTTATTCCAGGTATGTGTAAGATCCTTGATGATAATATGATGTGTGGAGAGTAATTTATGAATTCTTCAGTCTCTAACATGACTGTTAATCTACCTTTTCATTTCTCATCTTAGTCTTGTAAGGTATGCACAATATTGTCACAGGCTTTACTTAGTATGTTTTTTTCATGTAGCAAAAATAACACATTTTTAATAAATGAGAATGTTATAAAAACTTTACTAGCCTATTATGAATTCTAAATCTTCTTCATGCATCACCATGAGATTTCAAATTCCTTTGAGTACATTTTAGAATAAGTTTTGTGAGATTTTTAAGAGAATGATCTGGTCAAATCATGATATTGCATCATGTCATGGTTCTTGAACGTATATGATGATTTCAAGCATATGGAGGTATTCAAGGAATAAAAATGGAGCATTTTCATCATATCAGCAGAGAATATATTGATCCTACTCTTCATTAACACATAGATTTGAGATATTCACAAACATAGAGATGAGGATGATATCAAGTGAAGAATAAGATCTTACCTGCATTTACATCTTAGAGAGATGAATTTTAATCATTTAAAACAAACTATAGTACCAATAGGCTATGACAACACCAAAATTCTTCATGGAGCATGTATTTTTAGAGTGTATACACTATATTGTTAATTTAAACTAGCAACTTCAAAGATTTGTTGCTATTGAAATCATTCTCAGTTCACTATGTATTTGAAGAAAATCAATGAAAAGGGAAATTTTTTTGAACTAATTCTCGAGTCCATCCATACCTTAGAATGAAGACGATAAAACCACACACTTATGTTCTTCAAATATTATGAATATAGAGGGTTTTGATATTCAAACCCTAGCACATTGTGTTATTAGTTCATACTCTCTCAATTTTCACCTTTTCATTTCTATGACTATGTGATCACCCTAATAGATGAGATCACAAAACTTCCAAGAACCTAATTGTGAAACATAAGAGGAAATGATCAACCTTTAATGACACAGTCCTATAACTTCTTGGCTGTCATAAACTAACAAACCCAATTTTTAAGATGTTGGTGTTTAACCCATGTAAAGGTCTTCTCATAGCACATAGGGATTATTTTGAGACTTTTCATGCCCTAATTACTTTGTCTCATTAGATTTATTCACTACTTAGAGAATGATACCATGAAAAATAGATACAATACACACTGTGGGAGCATGTCCTTAACCTACTACAAGATATTCTTAAACTTAAGAGTTTT